>CM065686.1:11853955-11911455 GCA_017654935.2 Phymorhynchus buccinoides | reverse complement strand
TGCCAAGAGGCGACAGTGGCAATTTTAAGGTCACTGGATACCAGACCCTCATTTGATGCCTTTCAGTGACATGGGTGTTAAACCATTGTGGTGCCAAGAGGCGACAGTGGGATGAAAAAAGGTCACTGGATACCAGACCCTCATTTGATGCCTTTTAGTGAGATGGGTGTTAAAACCATTGTGGTGCCAAGAGGCGACAGTGGCAATGAAAGGGTTAAGGTCACTGGATACCAGACCCTCATTTGATGTTTTTAGTGAGATGGGTGTTAAACCATTGTGGTGCCAAGAGGCGACAGTGGCAATGAAAGGGTTAAGAACATAAGGTCACTGGATAGCAGACCCTCATTTGATGCCTTTTAGTGAGATGGGTGTTAAACCATTGTGGTGCCAAGAGGCGATGAAAGGGTCAAAACATGTAATTAACCCTTTCACCGCCAGCCATTTTTCAGCAGAAATATCCCATCATCCTTATGTGGGTGGAGAAAAAAAAATCATATGCAATATTGGGAATTCCTCTGTGACATGTATGTAGTAAGGCCTATCCTTTGATGGTTTGATTTTTAGGAAACCAGAGCAAAGTGAGTGTTGCAATCTCTGTAAAGGGTGTTTTCTTGGTGATCTGGACGTGTTTCTTACAAACACTCATCCATCAGGGTGGCCCTTTAAAACATGTAATTAATGTCGTGTGTTGTTTTTTTCTGGCATTTTGGTCTTACCAGGCATGGTAGACCTCTGCGAATCGCGGAAAATATGTGAAAATTTGACACCCCCCCCCCCCCCCAAAAAAAAAAGCCGGGGTAAAAATTCGCTCGGGTGCCTAAAAATTACGTGCGTTAAAACATATGCAATCGCTTCGCAGAACCGGATGTGAATGACTGAACGAGCAACTTCCAGCCGAAGTTAGCAGTCGTGCGCGGCCTAGCTCACGCAACCCGTTTCCAGATTTGTGATCCTAGTGCTTCTTTTTCTTCTTCTTCTTCTTCATTTTGACGCCCAACTTCATCATTTTAGTTTGAGTCGACATCTTTCAAATGAAATGCAGAATTGGTTGGATATTCTTCCGCGAAACTCACTTTGCCCCCACTACCATGCCTGTCTTACAGAAGTACGAGCTGATCAAGACGGAGGACATCCCCAAGCTGCCGGACTGTGGGTTTGACCCCGGCGAGGTCAAGGACATCGCCACCAACATCCTGTCCTTCCTGCGCAACAGTGCCACCAAGGAGGGGCACACCTACTGGCTCTACAAGTGTGAGTTGTAGCCCTTGTTTTAGGGGGAGTGGGTGGATGCCTCGTGCCTCCATGCGACTCCGCTCCCCTCCACGAGTCTCTCCCCGTGGAGATACCCATGGGGAATCTTTCTTAAAAATAGTTTCCCCCACCTTCTTGAAGTTTTGTGCTTGAAGTTCGGTGCTTGTAGTTGTAACTTCCTCTAGTCTGCCACTCTCTTTGACTCTGCCTTTCCTCTTTGCTTTCTATCATCTACTATCTTTCTGACTTATTGGCCCATTCTCCTGCCTATTTAAAAACCCCCACAAATGTTCCCCCCAAAATGTTTCTCCTTTGAGCTCCTCCTAAATCGGAATGTGTCGGCTGTATGCAGCGGGGAGACCAGTGAAAACTGAAAACCGGACACATACGTGCCTTATCCATTAAATGGTCATATGGCCTGGGAACGCAGAAGAAGAAGAGCCCTTGCTTTACCCTCGCCTGAACTCTTTGATTTAGCCATTTACTCTGAATTTGTTGTTTTTGTGCTGTCCTATTGTCTGGGCCATCTTGTCGCATTGTTCCCACGCCACTCATTCTGTTTCCCAGCTCGCGACACACCCGTGTTTGTTAAGTCGTGGAATCTGAAATCTGCAGTCCGAGGAGAGCTGAGCGAATCTATGTTAGATTGTCAGGAGGCAACCAACCGAGGAGACGCTGCACTGTCGCTGAGTCACTTCGGTGGAGTTAGGTGGAGCCTGTTCTGAGCTAACATACATAGGACACCAGCTACCTAAGCCCCCTTCTGATGACGATAATGACGACTCCAAAATCATTGGTTGACATTAGTCATGCAAGCATGCGCACACACATGCACACATACACACACATGCACATGTGCAGGCACAAGTACATGTGTGCATGCACAAGCGCGCACACTGTGATGCACACACTCAGAGTCAGTTATGCTTTCATTAAACTATAGGCAGTTGTTTTCTCTCTATTACTGACGTTACTCTCTGGTCAATGATTATCTTTTTGTTTGTGGCTCAAGCCACAAACCTATAACTCACTTTGTCGGTCGGTCTGTCTGTCTGTCTGTCGGTCGGTCGGTCGGTCCAAAATTGTCGCACTTCAAATCGAGGCTACACTTCAAATTGAGGCCGCTCTTTAAAATGATGTATTTTAAAAGCGTACAAAATAATAAACATATGTAATACAGACACTACAACAGACACGACGAGTATGCGGTGCTTCTTTTGATGAGTATAAGTAGGATACATAGTTTTAAATGTTTTCCAAAAGATATAAAAAGTTACGAAATGGTGCAGAGATAACATTCTGGTTTACAGATTAAAATGATTGAAAAGCCAGGGGTGGTGACTCATGATTGGAGTGGTAAAAATAGACCGCGTGCCACAAACTATTGCGATTTCGCGCTTGTTAACCAATAAGACTGATTTTTTTGCGGGGGTTGGCATGGATATAACATATGTTATTATAATTTATGTGTAAAGCCAACCTCCATTAAGACCCCTCCAATTTAAGACCGATTTTTTTCCGGACTTTTTGGAAGTCTTAAAATAGAGGTCTGACTATACTCCCTTATAAGACCTTCAAAAATCATCCAAAATGAGGCCTTATAAGGGAGGGGTCTTGTAAAGGAGGGGTCTTATAAGGGAGAGGTCTTATAATGGAGGGGTCTTATAAAGGAGGGGTCTTATAAAGGAGGGGTCTTATAAGGGAAGGGTCTTATAAGAGAGGGGTCTTATTTTTTTGGGTGGGGTGACTGGTGGTGATGGTAACGGTGTGTGTGTGTGTGTGTGTGTGTGTGTGTGTGTGTGTGTGTGTGTGTGTGTGTGTGTGTGTGTGTGTGTGTGTGTGTGTATGTGCCGGTACGTGCGTGTATGTGTGGGTGGGGTGTGTATGTGTATGCCTATTTGCATGTGCGTGAGCGATTATTTCGTGTTGTTGAATTTGTTGCTTCTTAATTTTTGTTGTTGTTAAGCGCATAGAGCTCCACATTGGTGGAGGAATGCGCTATATAAATGATTCACTATTATTATTATTATTATTATTAGGGAGGTAATTTTAATACTTACAAAGAAGTGCGAGAAAATGCCTTTTGCGTGGAAAACGCTATTTGTAATGGTTTGGATTCTAGGGGAGTGTGACGTAAATGTAGTTATCGTGATTTCGTGTTGTTCCTTATGATAAGTGCGTTGTTTTGTTGTTGCTTTTGCTCAGATTTTTAACTTCTTTGTGAAGCGCTTAGAGCCCCGTAAGGAGAATAAGTGCTATATCAATTGTCATTATTATTATTACGCCGCCTCAAACTGCAGGCAAGCACTCCGACGTGGTGAAGCTGTACGACCTGAGCACCCTGTGCGGCGACAGCAGCAACAAGAACTCACCCAGCCAGGGCTCGAACCCCTTCACCACCCCCGTGGCCCGCCTGCTGTACCGCGTGGGGCGCAAGATGCACCTGGCGGGCCGCACCCCAGGGCAGGTGCCGCAGATCAAGGCCCTGCTCCACACCTGTCTGCGCCTCCTGGACGAGACCGAACATGCAGAGGTGAGATGGGGAACACTACCCCCCCCCCCCCCAGTGGGGATACCCGGAGGGTGGTCTTTTGTATTAAATTAACCCTTTCAACGCTAGCCATTGCTCAGCCAAAATTTACCATTAAACTTACCCTGGTAGAAAAAGATTTCATCTGCAATACAGTGGAACCTCCCTTATAAGACCTTCAAAAATCATCCAAAATGAGGTCTTATAAGGGAGGTGATTTTAATACTTACAAAGAATGGCAATGTCTCAGAGAAGTAGGTCTTATGTGGGAGGGAGTCTTATAATGGGAGGTCTTATAAGGGAGGTTCCACTGTATTGGGGATTCCTCTGCGACATGCATAAAATAGGGCCTGTCCTTACCTCCCAGAATTAAGAACATAAGGTAATTGGTCAGCAGACCCTCATTTGATGCCTTTTAGTAACATAGGTGTTAAATCATTGTGGCGCTTCAGTCTCAGAATGTGGCAGGTCTGTAAGTATTTAGCCTACAGGCATCAGAATTGTCAGAGGATTTCAGATGATTATGAATTTCTGACAGAGGATTGGCTGCTCTTGTCATAGGTTTTGCCTTTTTCTTTGTGTTAGATAGCATTTTAAAGTGATTTCTTACTATATTAAGTCTTTTTGATGGTGTTGGGAACTCATTTCAGCGTTGTCCCTCTTTAGTCTAGGGCCTTGAAGGCCCTTTTACCGCAGTTTTCAGAAGATTGGACTTCAGACTGTTGTGTGGTTATAGATTTTTGTTGTGTGATTATAGATTTTGTTGTGTGGTTATAGATTTTGGTTGTATGATTATAGATTTTGGTTGTGTGATTATGGATTTTGGTTGTGTGTCCAGGTGTGCACGTCCTCCTACTACTTGCTGTCCGACCTGTACGTCCCTGACAGCTGCCTGAGGAACGTGTGGGTGGAGGACACGGCCAGCGATGCAGACGAGGTGAGCTGAAGTCCTTTCTTTTGTGTACCGTCATTTTCGGACTATAAGGCGATATTTGTTTCCTCCAATTTCGACCTGTGCGCCTAATAAATGAGGGCACCCTGTTAGTGAACAAAATCGTGAGAAGAGAGCCAAACCACAACAACAGAAGTTTGATTATTTGAAAGGGGAGCCAACTCTCATTTATGACAGCAGTAATGGCGGTCGGCAAGAGTTTACCGGATGTGTACGGGCTTCGAAATTTGACTTTCTTCAGCAAGGTGTGTATCGCCTTATAAACGATGGTGCCTTTTTAAAGAACATTTTTAGAATTTGCTCTATTCGCCTAATGGTCCGAAAACTACGGTAATCCCAGTTGTACAGGAACTGCATTAGATTACAAATGGGAACAAAGGACCGTGTGTTTCTGTCATGGGTGCATGTGGGGTTGCTGGAAGCTGGAATTCAGGCAATTTCAATTCATGTTCAAGTTCAAGTATACTTTAATATTTCCAAAAGAGAAATTCAGGACCTTCCTGGCAGTCTGCTTGTCGGGAAGACAGTGTTTTGGTGGTAGAGATCTGGTCTGACCTGGTTTGTGCGTGTCTGTGTGTTGGTGCCTGCGCTTGTGTGTGTGTGTGTGTGTGTGTGCGTGTGTGTGCGTGTGCACACACACACATACACACGCTTGTGTGCACATGTGCGCGTACACACACACACACACACATAAAGATCCAAGGAGCATATCTCTTGTCTATCGCTCTGCTTGGGGAAGAGTGTATAACTGTATTTTTCTTTGTAATAAACAGTACTGTTAGCCTTCATCTTAAAGATACATGGAAACAGTATGCTTTGTTCAAGGGCTGCGAGGAAGAAGAAGAGAGCGAGGACATGGAACGGGAGGAAGAGGATAAACCAGAGCACGAAAAGACAGAGAAGAAAGGAGTGAGAAAGGAGGGAGAGGAAGAAAAGAATGGAGAAGAAAATCCAGAAGAAATAGAGGAGGAGGAAGAGGAGGAGGAGGACGAGGAGCCGTCAGAATTCACAGTGTCTGTGCGAGACCTGATGGACGCCCCTCGGGACAACCTACAGGCTCCGCGGAAAGTCCACCTGGAGGGCATCTCGGGAACGCCGGACGAACGCTGCAAGGATGGACTGCGCTGTCTGAGAAAGGTGAGGGGTGATGCAGACCTGTCTACCCATACGATTTCGCCGTATTTTGTATGCGTACTTGAAAAAAATATGATAAATACAGTACCTAAGAAAAAAAATATGGCGAAATAAAAATCCGACTATCACTTCTGTTTACTGCATATGATATAGAGAACGGGCGTATTATTTTAGCTGCCGTGCGTATACTCTCTTTCTCGCGCCTTTTTGTGTTGATTGGCCGAGATCTTCCACTTCCGGTTCAAGATTTTGCGTGGTTTCGTGGCAGACATTTTGTGTCCTTTGCTGTTTAGCAGACGATTACTCTGGTTATCTGCGAACATGTCGAAGCGTCCATCTAGTAGTGAAGATGACGGCCCCAAATCAAAGAAAAGGGAGCAAGAATTTCTTGACAAATATACCCAAGAACCAGGCATCACGGCTTCCAGTTTGGGGAAAACTTACGCGTACTGTAAGTACTGTAAACGCGACTTCTCGATTGCATCGTCCGGGATGCAAACAGATAGTTTTAAAGTTTTTCGCTGGAGTACTCCCAAAATACTCTTATTTTGGATTTGGAATACTCCAAATCTGAATTTTGGGGTAGACAGGTCTGGTGATGGGAGGCAGACCTGTTTACTCTACTCTTTTCGAGTAGCATTCTACTCAATTTAGACATCTACTACTCTTCAAAATTGAAACTAATGCTCTTTACTACTCATTTTCAGTGAACATTGTTTGATGGTTTAATGAATAAAACTACACCAAAACTACTAATTTTAGGTATTAGGTATTAGGTACTTTATAGTCACAGAGGCGTCTCTGTGAAATTCGGGTTGCTCCCACCTGGAGAGCGCGTCGCAGCCAGAGGCGCGCCACCCAATATTTTTTTGGGGGGGGGGCGGGGATTTTTGTCACTGATGAGGGGGGGGGGGTAAATTTTGACCAAATGACAACTTTTTCGTTGCCACTGTGTTTAACGTATGCTAAGTGCATGGGCACATGGGACCTCGGTTTATCGTCTCATCCGAAAGACTCCACGTTCAGACCGTTAAGGCCTAGTGCAGAATGAGAGGAAAAAATCCCCTGTACCCAGGTTCGAACTCGGGTTTACTTGACACGAAGCGAACGCGATACCACTGTGCCACTCTACAGCTATCCAGACTACTCATGACTTGTGTGTGGGGTAAACAGGTCTGGGGAGGTGTGTGTGCAGCGCTAATTCTACCTTCAAGACCAGTGGGGGTGGGGGTCAGAATGAATGAAAGTTCTTGAGCGAAGATACTTTCCGACTCCGGATTGTTCATGTTAGTTTTGGTTCCTACTCGGAGCCATAAGGCAAATAAAAAGGAAACTTAAAGAAAAAGGAACCCCCTGTGGGGATACCGGGGGTCTTTTGTACAAATAGTTCCCCACCTTCTGGAAGTTCTGTGCTTGTAACTTCCTCTAATTCTGTCATTCTCTTTGACTCTGCCTTTTCCCTTTGCTTACTGTCATCTGCTGTCTTTCTTTCTATCTCACTGGACCATTCCCCTGCCTTTTTTAAAATAAATTCTTACAAAGATTTCTTCAGCCGAAGTCGGACATGCTGGGCCTAACTATTTCTTAGTTAGGCGCATAACGGCAGGATGACGCATCTACGCTCATATGACAGGAAACTGTCTTGAGCGAATGAAGAAGAAGAAGAAGAGAAAGGAAAAGAAAATTACCTAAGCAGTGAGCCTGTCGAAAATTCCCCTTCTGTAATTTTCATTTCCTTTTTCTTTTTGTTTCCTTTTTGTCTGCCTTATGGCTCTGAGTAGGAGCCCAAACTAACATGAATGAAAGTTCGTTTAACGTCCTCCGGCCTGGAATTTTACACAGAATTCAGATTTTGTTGTTATATTTTCTTACTATTATTATCAGTCATATTATAAGGCCTCAATCTATTGAAAAATGAATTGCCACGTAGTCCTTAAAATACGATAATTTTATTAATCAATTAGTTAAAGTCAAGTCAAAGTCAAAAATACTTTATTGTCACGTTAGGTGAAATTACAGTGTGGTCTTGTACAAGCACAATACAAGCAAGGAAACACATTTGCATGCATTAAAAATGGAAACAAAACTAAGGAAAAATGGACAACAAATCATGCTTCGCAAGAAATTGGGCATAGTTAGGGTCGATACAAGCGACTATCAAAACGTTAAGAACTGCCCTCTTTCCCACCATTTCTATCCTCACATTCATTTATTCACCCGACTCCCACCCCTATGCCCCCCACCCCTCTCCAAGTCACCCCAAGCTTTCACATATTTTGGGTCCCTTCCCATTCCCAACATTTCATGCGCCTCCCTCTTCTCTCTCTCTCTCTCTCTCTCTCTCTCTCTCTCTCTCTCTCTCTCTCTCATGCACACACCTACACACACAGACATAGAGACATACGGACAGACACACACACACACACACACACACACACACACACACACACTCCACACACACACATATGCATGCACACACACACACACACACACACACACACCATCTGAGCCTGCAACTACTGACCACTAGCACTAGCCTACTTTTGTTTGTTTGCTTGCTTGCTTCTGGAAGTGGGGCCTGGGCCCTTCCGGCTGAACTGGGGGGTTTAATGGTCTTAACCCAGGGTAAGCAGTAGGTCTTTCTCCTTCTGTTTTCTAGTAGGTTCATGCGCCCTCCAAGTTCCATCACGATTTATCGTCAGAACGACGTATACAGACAGAAACAGAAACACACACACACACACACACACACACATACTACTGTACAGGTTTTTAACCTTTTTCGCCGCCAGCCATTTTTCAGCCAAAAAATACCATTAAACTTAACAGGGTAGAGAAAAAATATTTCTGCAGTGTTGCGAATTTATCTGTGACATATTATATATAACATTAGGCCTATCCTTACATCCCAAAATCAAGAAAATAGGGTCTTTGGATAACAGGCCCTGATTTGATGCGTTTTAGTGACATGGGTGTTAACCCTTTCATCGCCACTGTCGCCTCTTGACACCACAATGATTGAACACCCATGTCACTGAAAGGCATCAAATGAGGGTCTGGCATCCAGTGACCTTGTGTTCTTCATTTTGGGTGGTAAGAATAGGCCTTATTTTATGCATGTCACAAAGGAATCCCAAATACTGCAGATGAAATCTTTTCTCTACCCAGGTAAGTTTAATGGAAAGTTTAGGCTGAAAAATGGCTGGCGTTGAAAGGGTTCAACCATTGTGGTGCTAAAATGCAACGTTGGCGGTGAAAGGGTTAACATGACCAGATGCCCCTCCTCACCAGGCCCTTAACTGTCTGGAGCGAGACCTCCAGCTGAAGACGCTTCAGGAGCAACGCAGCAGCAGCAGCATCGTGGAGGAGCAGCGAACATGCAACTCAGGGGAGGCCATCCCACTCAGGTAAGGTTCCTCTCTTGTTTATCTCCCACTTTTTTGTTGTTGTTGTTGAAATGATGCATCCTTTATTTAACTCTTAGCATCCTGTAAGGAAGTGGCAGAGCCAAGCCCACAGTCCTGTAAGGATCTGGCAGAATGAGCAAGAAATGGGTATGCTTATTCAAAATATTATATTGAAATTATTTGTGAATAAAAGTTAATGAAACTTTGTAGTAATCTTGCTATAATATTGTTTTCTGTGTTGACAATGTTATTTTTGCCAATCTGACATTTTGTTTGTTTATTTTGATTGATTATTACGAAAAAAAAAAAATAAAGGTGTGTTCAACAAAGATGTTAAAAAACAATGTGTGGTGTGTTTATTATTAAAACATTGCAGACACAAGTCACTTACATGATCAGAGAAACACTAAAAGCACAAAATAAACTTAGTACTTGCCTTTCTGTAGTATTTTGGTGATGCAGTCAACAGGTTAAAATGATGTTCGGTTACGCACACCTGTCGGTCTTACTGCCGATCATTCGTGATCAAATTTTTCATGTGAAAAGTATCTCTGTGCTTTGTACAAAGTGTTAAACCACTCTAAGTCTGATAAAAAAAATCATTGAAACTGTCCAATTCACTGTCTAAAATAGTGTCTGAATGCTTGGCAGGTGACCGGTTGTCGGAATCGTTCGATTGATTTTCTGCCGATCGATAGTCAAAGTTAACCATAGTAGGCATTGCACTGGCATGAGTCTCAACAGTCACTTCACTCTGGCCCCTATAACTAAGTCCAAAAGCACGATTGGCACACAATTTATCGGTAAAAACACCGATAACATCGTCATCCATCGTTCGGAACACCGCCATTTTGATTAAAAAAATTGTTTACAAAAATGGCGAAGAAAATCAATCAAAATTAGCCTTCAATCGACCTCCATGCAAATGGCAGCCATTGCAACAGGAAGTCGAATGCTTTCTGGCTGTCGTTAAAGCTTCCTCTCTGCATTAGAGAGTTCCCACTTCCTTAGCAATATGACTAAACAACGTGGGTGGATCGGTGCACTTTCATGCGGTTTAGGACTGATGGTGAGGTGCTGATCGGTGCGGTATAGGACGCTAAGAGTTAAGAAGTTGTTATAATAGTTTTAGCAAAACTAAGTACCGGTACCATATTTTGCGGACTACAAGTCGCACCTGAGTATAAGGCGCACCCCCCACAATTTTACACAAAATTCAGATTTTGTTATTATAGTTTCTTACTGTTATCTTATCTCCCACTTCTACTGCAGTACTACTTCTATTGATGAGTGTGATGATAATAGTAATGATGATGGTGAGGAACATTGTTTTTTTGGTAGAGCCCTTTTCTTAGCTGAAGTCACAATGCCTTTTCAAAAGATTTGTCATTATAATCACTGAGGGAAAACCAGAAAGCATTGCTACAAAGGGAACAAAGAAGGCTGGTATCACCTTCCAGCTTCCACCTGACAAAATTGTTATTGTCATCAGGTACGAACCCTTAACCCCCACCAAGGGACCAGCGGACGGGTCCACCATGGTGGTGCCACGCTCTCTGTGGAAGGGGGCGAGGGGAGGGGCTGGGGAGGAGGAGGACAGCTGGCACAAGCTGAGCAAGGCCCTGCTCCTGAGGAAGGCCTCCATCGCCAACTACATCCTGGCCACGGAGTTCCTGGCCAACAAGCAGCCCGGCGCCGCATTGAAGCATGTCCGCTACTCCTTACACTGCTTTGGTGAGTGTTGGTAGTTCACGGCTTTCATGTCTTAATGCTCAATGCTCCGCCAAAGCTGGCCACAGATATGGCCAACCATGCGGTTGACCCATGTCCGCTACTCCATACACTAAGTTCATTGCTTCCATGTCTTAAAAAGAAGGGAAAAGATTTGCGCCACGAAGTGTCCGAATTTGAAGCATGTCCCTACTCCTTATGCTTTGGTGAAACGGCTTTTATCCTTCTTTCTTCCAACATAAATTGAAGCAATTTAGGGAAAAGATTTGCGCACGTTTTCCAAATTTTACGATATGCGTAAACTTACTTTCGTCTAAGGGTTTTCCGTACGGAACTTATGCGTCTAATGTGAACCCGGCCTAAAGCTCCATGAAGCCTTCTTTGATTGTCTATATGCTCAATGCTATTTAAGGCCTCCATCGCCAACTACGTTCTGGCCATAAAGTTTCTGGCCAACAAGCAGCATATCTTTACCTCCCAAAATTACAGAAATGGGGTCTTCAGGTAACAGGCCCTGATTTGACGCCTTTTAGGTGTTAAACCATTGTGGTGCAAAAATGCGACATTGGCGGTGAAAGGGTTAAAGCTCCATCATGAAGCCTTCTTTGATTGTCTGTATGGTCAATGCTATTTAAGGCCTCCATCGCCAACTACGTCCTGACCACGGAGTTCTTGGCCAACAAGCAGCCCGGCGCCGCGCTGAAGCATTTATTTATTTATTTAGTAAACTTATATAGCGCATTACCTTAAAGCTAAAGCTCAAAGCATGTCCGCTACTCCTTGCACTGCTTTGGTGAGTGGGGTTGAGCTTGGTGCGTCGTTTTTGTTTTGTTAGGCATCGTACAGTTGTACTAGCCTGTTTTTCATGACTGCAGAGCCCATCGACAAAAACCCCAAACCGCCACTCAAAAACCCAGCACGCATCCAACAGTCCACACACAAGGACAGGTGATGCCAGTATGTCTCCAGACAAGGCCACATGCTTTGGCCATATGTACTAAAATGCCTCAAAAGACAGTCCCAGAATGTCGTATGATGCTGTTGACCTGGTCGTTCCCTAGAGTCCCTTTGGCAGGCATCAGAATAGTGTGAAGTCCAATCCACTGAAAACTGCTGTAAAAGGGCAATCAAGGCTCTAGCAGACCTGCCTACCCCTACGGATTTTCCGTAGTTCCTACGGAACTTGACTATAAACTACGGAACTACGGTTAATAACCAATTTCTACAATTTTCTGTTACCGCAAAGTACGTTTTGTACCAAAACGGCATATTGGTTCGTTTGAGGTCCGCTTGCCTCTATATCGGTTCGTCTGAAGTTCGCATAGGCGCGCAGCAATTAGGGCTCTCGCGCATGCGCCGTCTGACATTAGCGTGACCAAAATGGCAGTGAGAGAAAGCATTCAGACGGGTGACAGCGATTCTGAGACTGATTAGGGACAACACTAAAATAAGTTCCCAACACCACCAAAAAGGCTTCAGAAAATGAGAAATCACTTTAAAATGCTATGGAACAGAAATGATAACGCTGAATAATTTAAAAAAAAGCAAAACCTCAGAGGCCAATCTTCTGTCAGAAATTCTTAATCCTCTGAAATTTGCAGATCCTCTGACAATTCTGATGCCTGTTTGGGTAGATGGCTTGTTATAAGTAGTAGTAGTAGTAGTAGTAGAAGAAATAGTAGTAGTAGTAGTAGTCACAGCAGTTGTTGCTGCTGATTGTTATGTGCATTTTTACCGGCCAAACGAAGTCTGACCGGTATTGTTTTGTCTGCTCATGTTATTGAAATTTTGTCTCATGATTTTATCCCATTTCAATTCTGTGTAAAGCGCCCTGTAGCCTACATAGTAGGATGGGCGCTATATACATTTTCCTCATTATTATTACAGTGGAACCTCCCTTATAAGACCTTCAAAAATCATCCAAAATGAGGTCTTATAAGGGAGGGGTCTTATAAGGGAGGGGTCTTATAAGGGAGGTAATTTTAATACAAATAAGGGCAATGTCTCAGAGAAGTAGGTCTTATGTGGGAGTGAGTCATAATGGGAGGTCTTATAAGGGAGGTTCCATTGTACTGTCAGCCGGTGTGCATTTCCTTTGCAGAGGCGATGGTGAAGCTTGGCTTGTGTGCTTCCTTTGCAGAGGCGATGGTGAAGCTTGGCTTGTGTGCTTCCTTTGCAGAGGCGATGGTGAAGCTTGGCTTGTGTGCTTCCTTTGCAGAGGCGATGGTGAAGCTTGGCTTGTGTGCTTCCTTTGCAGAGGCGATGGTGAAGTTTGGCTTGTGTGTTTCCTTTGCAGAGGCGATGGTGAAGCTTGGCTTGTGTGCTTCCTTTGCAGAGGCGATGGTGAAGCTTGGCTTGTGTGCTTCCTTTGCAGAGGCGATGTTGAAGCTGAAGCCATCCAAGGCGGATGAGAACCAGGGTCTGTTGATGCTGGTGCTGAAGACGACCAGTGAGGTGCGCTACCTGCTGGCCACGACCTGCCCCACTGCAGGGTCTGGGTCCATGGAGGAGCAGCAGAGAGGCTACGATGACATGAGTGAGGAGGACGCCTTCATCCTGGACATTGCTCAGAACGTGCTGGCTGTGCCTGGTCAGTTGGAGAGAGAGAGAGAGAGAGAGAGAGAGAGAGAGAGAGAGAGAGAGAGAGAGAGAGAGAGACAAGAAGAACAAGTTTTAATGAACCGGGCCATCTGTCCATGTCAAAGGGAACAGTGGGAAGGGGAAATTGTAAATCAGAGAGAGAGAGAGAGTATGCAGGGTAATGATGACATTGAGTGAGGAGGATGCTTTCATATTGGACAGTGCTCAGAACATGCTGGCTGTGCCTGGTAAGTGTGTTTGTGCGTGTTTGTGTGTGTGTGTGTGTGTGTGTGTGTGTGTGTGTGTCCTGCATTGAAGAGGGTCTATGGAGGAGCAGCGAGAGGTTAAAACGACATGAGTGAGGAGGACGCCTTTATCCTGGACAGTGCTCAGAACGTGCTGGCTGTGCCTGGTCAGTATGTGTGTGTCTGTGTGTGTGTGTCCTGCATTGAAGAGGGTCTATGGAGGAGCAGTAGAGTGGCTATGACGACATGAGTGAGGAGGACGCCTTCATCCTGGACAGTGCTCAGAACGTGCTGGCTGTGCCTGGTCAGTTGGAGAGAGAGAGAGAGAGAGAGAGAGAGAGAGAGAGAGAGAGAGAGAACAAGAACAAGAACAACGTTTTAATGAACCGGGCCATCTGCCCATGTTAAAGGGAACAGTAGGAAGGGGAAATTGTTAAATCAAAGAGAGAGAGAGAGTATGTAGGTCACCCTTCGATGCCTTATCCCCCTTCGTTTATGTCACGATTTGTGTGTTGGTTCTTTCAGAGCGCGTGTGGGCCTACCAGTGGACGGCTAGCCGCGGTGACAACATGCAGATCACCCTTCGCTGCCTTTTCCACCTTGGTTTATGTCACAGTTTGTGTGTTGGTTCTTCCAGAGCACGTGTGGGCCTACCAGTGGACGGCTAGCCGCGGTGACAACATGCAAATCACCCTTCGCTGCCTTATCCCCCTTGGTTTATGTTACAATTTGTTGGTTCCAGAGCACGTGTGGGCCTACCAGTGGACGGCCAGCCGCGGTGACAACATGCAGATCGCCCTTCGCTGCCTGGACGCGGTGAGGGAGATGGCGCGGCGCCAGTCGCAGACCGCGGCCGTGCGCGACCTGATGCAGGACGTCACCAAGAAGACCGGCGCCATCTGGAACGAGCTGGGAAAGCTGACCATGGCCCAGGCCGAAGCCATGCTGACCAGGAGTGAGTGTGTAAACAAACCAGATACCGTATTTTTCGGACTATAAGGCGCACCTTTGTATAAGACGCACCCCTCAAAGTTTACCCAAATTTCAGAATTTGTCATGATATTTTCTTACTATTTTATTAGTCATATTATAAGGCGCAGGGGTCTGAGTCTGGGAAAAAGGTATCATTTTTCGGTAATTTAAATCTTCTAGTGCCATGTATTTTTTCACGTGCTTGGTTGTCCATTGCATCTTGGAAACTGATGGAAAGAGGGGGGTAACTATTTTTTCGAGTGCGCATGCGTTGCTTTAGCTGAAAAATTTCTCCCTGCTCTTACCAACTTTCAACTGCCGTGGGATTTTTACGTGCATAAAGCGCACAGGTCAGACTAGCTTTAAGTCCCCATCCGAAGGACTCGACGTTCAGTTCGCTTTTCCAGTCAAACTAGAAAGAAAGGGCGAGGCAGTAACGTTGAGACGAGTAATTCTAGCAATGATGGAGGGAAATGGCCGTACCAAAAAAAAAAGTCGTACAATCGATGCCATGGTTTTAATGATAATCAGTACTCAATTCATCAAAAATTCCTTGTAATTTTTTTTTAATAGAAAATTAAGCCGTGTTCAAAATCAAATGCAGGGTTAGCTTTTCCTACGCTTTGGAAAGGTACAAATAACATTAAAAATGTTTCGTTTTTTTAACAGGATTGTGCAATTCTGTAATTGTTCACCATCTAACATTAAGTTTGCACCAAGTACTAATATGTTCAAAAATCTTCTAAAGATCCGAATATGAAAAATAATATTAGGAATTTGATGAATAAAAATTCTAGCCATTCCTATTCTTTTTGAAGATATCTATCTGTATGTAACGTAAGAAAATGATTGCAAACCACCAATGCAAAAGCAAAGCAAAAATCAAGATAAAAAGAAGAATGGTAGGGCACTCAAGGACCGTGAGGCCCATATCTAGCCCTCATCACTACTATTTATTTATTAAGAAGATTTATATAGCGCATACCTTTAAGCTCTATGCGCTTTACAATTTCATTAGAAAATTAAAAACGAATAAAAGGCATATAACATGCACGCACACAAGCACACATATGCATACACTCACGCGCATGCGCAAGCAAAACACACGCAGAGCATAATTATAGACATTATATACATATCATTGAATGAAGAAAATCAAAGATGTAAATGTACAGACATACCCATGCAAGCAATCCAAAATATACATTGTAAGAACAACATAAAGGGTTGCACACAATCTCACACGCATTAGTCCAAGCATGCACAGACATACGCACGCACACTTCACGCGAGCAAATATGCAAGCAAAGAACAAATATGTCCGTTAAGTAAATAGCTTGATAATAAGAATCACGTGTACAACATGCCATTAACCCTTTCACTGCCAGCCATTTTTCAGAGAAAAAAAATCCATTAAGCTTACCTGGGTAGAGACAAAAATTGTCTGCAATAGTGGGGATTCCTCTATGACATGTATAAAGTAAGTCCTATCCTTACCTCCGGGTCCCAAAATTATGAAAATAGGCTCTTTGGATAACAGACCCTGGTTTGAGGCCTTTTTTGGTGTTAAATCATTGTGGTGCTAAAATGTGACATTGGCGGTGCAAGGGTTAAAAATAATAATGCAAGAATGCGTGCAACTACTACTTCTAGGTTGACATTGTATAGTTGCAACAACCCTGTTTGCAGGCACTCCCTTTTGTGAGATGGAGAGCGTGTGGCAGACAAGCAAGGATCGCTTCGAGCGAGGGCTGAAGAGCTTCCGCAAGGCGAAGGACTCGAGGAACGAGGCGGCGCTGACAATGAACATTATCCGCCTGCACCGCATCGCCCTCTACTCTTTCTGGAACTCCGCGGAGGCCGTGGAGCAGAAAGACCATGATGATGTGTGGAAAGGCATTCGGCACCACTTTGCTGAAGTGAGTCACGGCGATGTGGTTTATTGTGATGTATTGTTTTATGTTGGGATCTCTACGCTTTCTGGAACTCCGCGGGGGCCTGGAGCATAGGGATCAGGATGTATGGAAGGGCATTCAATATTACTTTGCTGAAGCGAGTCACAGCAAAAAGGCTAGGTACACCAAGAGTGATTTCTTCGCAGCCTACCAACCTTGCAAAGAATGAAGAATAAAGTCAACTTTCTCACTTCCCACCTGGAAGTGGAAGGTGAAAAGGTTCATCACCTTCCAGGAGGGAAGCGTTAAGTATGGTAGCAACAGGCAGTGAGTGAGTTCACAATTATCCCCACCTGTAGTGTAGGTGAAAGGGTGGGAGCAAAAAAACCTGGCTTCAGTCAGCTGTGGAGAAATCACTCTTAGGCTTTGTGTGAAGTGTTTTTATTGTGTTGTGTTTATGGGTGCAGCTCCCCAAAATGAAACAAAATCTGAAAGGGTCTAGGTGGCGCCTCAGTACCCGGCGGTGTACAGCGGCAGAACCCTGTTGGGAAGGTTCAGGGGGGCAACGTCCATCAAAAAAGACACTGTTGCCCTCTTTTCTTCTCTTTTTTTATTTTTCCCGTTTGAGTCCGATAAGCCTTGCCTAGTTGCGTTTGAAAGCAATATGGCATCACTTGAGGGAGAGAGAGCACTTCCCGGATAGAATAATCATGTTCAAAATGCCCCAAATAGCTTGTAATCAAGGTGCCCTTGCCCATTTTTTTGGATGACAAAGTTCATTTTCAGCCATAATTTAACCCTGCACCCCCCCCCCCCCCCCCCACTGAAATCCTTGTGAGAAAAAAACAAGTCGCACCTATTAGGTATTATTAGATATTAGGTACTTTTAACTGCTATTCTGATGCCTGATCTTGGGAACTGCTGGACAGAATCGCTTCAAATTTTGTGTGGTGGTGTATCTCTAGGAACACAAGGTCCTGAAGAAAAGATTTGACTATGCTGATCTTGGTTTTTTCCCCACTCTTTCTCACATTTGTCACTTTCTGATTTCCCTTTCAGGCGTGTGAGGGCTACAGGAGCGCGCTGCAGCTGTGCAAGGGCCAGCATCAGCCGTCCACGAGGAGCAACATGCTGTGGGACTTCTCCTCCATCTACCACCAGTTTGGCCTCCACCTGCAGCACAACCCCCCGCCCAACGTCGAAAAGGAGAAGGTGAGAACGCTGCTTGGGAGATAGAAGAATAGCAGTGATAATGCACAGATGCCTATCATTCATAGAGCTGCCTTCCTTCCCCCCCAATGTTCACCAGACGTCTGGGTTTTGGAGAGCCCCAAAAGGTAGCTTCCATGGGTTTTTTTAGCATCCCAATATGTGGCTTCCGGATTTCAGAGGGTCCCAATATGTGGCTTCCGGATTTCAGAGCGTCTCAATATGTGGCTTCCGGATTTCGGAGTGTCCCAATGTGTGGCTTCCGGATTTCAGTCCCAATATGTGGCTTCCGAATTTCAGTGTCCCAAAATGTGGCTTCCGGATTTCAGAGTGTCCCAAAATGAGGCTTCTGGATTTCAGAGTCTATCCCGAAATGAGGCTTCTGGATTTCAGAGTGTCCCAATATGTGGCTTTCGGATTTCAGAGTCTATCCCGAAATGAGGCTTCTGGATTTCAGAGTGTCCAAAATGTGGCTTTCCATGCAGAAAATGTGGCTTCTGGCGTGTTTTTTGTTGTCGTTGAGTATGTTGGGGTGCAAAATCCAGTATGAACTTCGGGATGAGAGACTTGAGCAAAACAGCAATTGTGGATGTCAACTGTCGGCGTGGAGTTGAAATGGACCATGCTCAGGAAGTTTGGAATGCACCGAGGAAAGTTTTGTTCCAAAGCTTGGTAAGTTTAGACCTAAGAATGTTGTCAGCTGTGCGAGGGCCGTCATCAGCCGTCCACGAGGAGCAACATGCTGTGGGACTTCTCCTCCATCTACCACCAGTTTGGCCTCCACCTCCAGCACAACCCCCCGCCCAATGTCGAAAAGGAGAAGGTGAGATTGCTGCTTGGGAGATCATGCTTATCATAGGTACATGGATGCTCCTGCTTTCAGGATGTCCTGAAGTTCAGGATTTTTGTTATTGCCTGGAGCCGGCGTCGCCGGATTATGAGAATTTGAGAAGATGCATGTTGCTGGTTATAGAGGTCATGAAGTTTAGCCAGTGAAAGTGCAACGAGAGCCTGTTAATTACATTGGAAACTGTTGTTTCCCTTCAGCTTCCAGGGGACATTGCTCCCTGGAACCCCCAGGAGGGGTTCTGTCCCTGCACTCCGCCGGGGCTTGCAGGATTTTTTAATTTTCCCAGGAGCACCCATGTAGGTATTGTCGTATTCTGTATTTCAAATAACTGCTGGTGAGCACATGATCATCGTCCTCTTTCCGAAGGCCTTGAAAAGCAGCGTACTGCATTACTCGTTGAATGTATGACCTATTTTAGGCTTCCATTTTATTGTGTGTGTGTGTGCGTGCATCATTTTAGGTGCTGTCAGAGATAGGAGAGATGTTCCGTAAAGCCATCAAGAAGTGCCAGAAGATCGAGGCGCCGGCCGGAGACAGGCTGTGGCTCCAGTGCAGGGAACGCATGGCCACGCTGGAGTACAACCTGGCAGAAATACACATCGTCTCTTACAACCTGCAGGTAAGATGGTCACTGTAAGAAGAACAAATAGGCCGTGTACACACACATGCATGGATGCAACCTTGCCTCGGATACCAGGCGGTGCCTATTTTTCAAAATGTTGACCCCCTCCCAAAAAATGGATTCAAAGTTCAAGGGGGAAAAAGTGTTGAATTCTCACTTTTTTTCCCCTTTTTTTTCCCCAACATGTTTTCCTTCTCTCACACTTACTCGCATTTACATGTGGGTTTGTATGAATTACTACAATGTACAATTGTTACTAACGTTTAATGTTTTTCATGGTACACAAGTGTCTGGGTTTTTGTCGGACCTAGTGTGTAATGCATTATGACTCGTTCGTCCCATGCATGCGACTGAATTCTCACTTTACAAGCCTGGAATAAGCTTCGAATTGAGCACGATTTTGCTTTCAGGGGGGCGTTGCCCCCCTTATTCTCTGCCCCTGTACCTGGCCAGGGGCCTGAACCCCTGCCTTGCCTGTTTTTGTATTTTCTCCAGTTGCATCCATGTTGTAACATGCGGAGATTCCGTGCGGAAACTTGTGCGCAAACCGCCAATAAGTAAAAGGACAAAGGGAAAATATTTGCGCACGTGTCCGAATTTCCCGTAATCCGTACATTTTTACCCTTCTTTCTTCCACTTATTTACGGATTGCGCGTGGGATTTCCTCATGAAGTGTGTACGAGGCCTTAGACCTAACTTGAAAACGTACATTTCAGAAGCATCACGCTCCTTTCTTCAGCGTAGACCGACGCTTGGCAAGTGGTGCGTGCAGGCTCATCATTTCCATAGCCATTGTTGTTTGTTGGTTTCTTTGTTTGCTCTATATATTTAAGTTCTCTGCACCCTGAATTCTGTCATTTCTGTTTCATTTTCCTACTCCTGTCTCCGGCTTTTGCTTTTCACAACTGCAGCTTTTATATTATGTACCGTATTTTACGGACTACAAGGCGCTCCTCATTATAAGGGGCACCCCGCCAAATTTTACCAAAAATTCAGATTTTGTTATTGTAACGTATTTTACGGACTATAAAAAAAAATCATCCAAAATGAGGTCTTATAAGGGGGTCCTATAAGGGAGGTAATTTTAATACTCCCAAAGAAGGGCAATGTCTCAGAGAAGTAGGTCTTAAGTGGGAGGGAGTCTCACAATGGGAGGTCTTATAAGGGAGGTTCCACTGTAGTGAGACAAGACTCAGGTGACACACCGTGGTGTTCTAGTGATGCCTCTTCTTCCAGACCAATGCGGGCAGAGCGGGGCGGGTGTTCCAGCAGGCGGACGCCTACTACCAGCGCTCAGTGGACCTGTTCCGGCAGTGCCACAAGCACTACAAGCTGCTGCAGGTGCAGTGCAAGAGGCTGGCCTTCTACCAGAAACACTGTGCAGGTAAGACGCCTCCTACCAGAAACACTGTGCAGGTAAGACACCTCCTACCAGCGCTCGGTGGACCTGTTCCGGCAGTGCCACAAGCACTACAAGCTGCTGCAGGTGCAGTGCAAGAGGCTGGCCTTCTACCAGAAACACTGTGCAGGTAAGACACCTTCTACCAGAAACACTGTGCAGGTAAGACGCCTCCTACCAGAAACACTGTGCAGGTAAGACACCTCCTACCAGCGCTCGGTGGACCTGTTCCGGCAGTGCCACAAGCACTACAAGCTGCTGCAGGTGCAGTGCAAGAGGCTGGCCTTCTACCAGAAACACTGTGCAGGTAAGACACCTCCTACCAGCGCTCGGTGGACCTGTTCCGGCAGTGCCACAAGCACTACAAGCTGCTGCAGGTGCAGTGCAAGAGGCTGGCCTTCTACCAGAAACACTGTGCAGGTAAGACACCTCCTACCAGCGCTCGGTGGACCTGTTCCGGCAGTGCCACAAGCACTACAAGCTGCTGCAGGTGCAGTGCAAGAGGCTGGCCTTCTACCAGAAACACTGTGCAGGTAAGACACCTCCTACCAGCGCTCGGTGGACCTGTTCCGGCAGTGCCACAAGCACTACAAGCTGCTGCAGGTGCAGTGCAAGAGGCTGGCCTTCTACCAGAAACACTGTGCAGGTAAGACACCTTCTACCAGAAACACTGTGCAGAAACACTGCAGGTAAGACGCCTCCTACCAGCGCTCAGTGGACCTGTTCCGGCAGTGCCACAAGCACTACAAGCTGCTGCAGGTGCAGTGCAAGAGGCTGGCCTTCTACCAGAAACACTGTGCAGGTAAGACACCTTCTACCAGAAACACTGTGCAGGTAAGACGCCTCCTACCAGCGCTCGGTGGACCTGTTCCGGCAGTGCCACAAGCACTACAAGCTGCTGCAGTGCAATGCAAGAGGCTGGCCTTCTACCAGAAACACTGTGCTACCTGAATCACTGTGCAGGTAAGACGCCTTCTACCAGAAACACTGTGCAGGTAAGACGCCTCCTACCTGAAACACTGTGCAGGTAAGACGCCTTCTACCAGAAACACTGTGCAGGTAAGACACCTTCTACCAGAAACACTGTGCAGGTAAGACACCTCCTACCTGACACACTGTGCAGGTAAGACACCTCCTACCTGAAACACTGTGCAGGTAAGACACCTCCTACCAGAAACACTGTGCAGGTAAGACACCTCCTACCAGAAACACTGTGCAGGTAAGACACCTCCTACCTGAAACACTGTGCAGGTAAGACACCTCCTACCAGAAACACTGTGCAGGTAAGACGCCTCCTACCAGAAACACTGTGCAGGTAAGACGCCTCCTACCTGAAACACTGTGCAGGTAAGACGCCTCCTACCAGCGCTCGGTGGACCTGTTCCGGCTGTGCCACAAGCACTACAAGCTGCTGCAGGTGCAGTGCAAGAGGCTGGCCTTCTACCAGAAACACTGTGCAGGTAAGACACCTCCTACCAGCGCTCGGTGGACCTGTTCCGGCTGTGCCACAAGCACTACAAGCTGCTGCAGGTGCAGTGCAAGAGGCTGGCCTTCTACCAGAAACACTGTGCAGGTAAGACACCTCCTACCAGCGCTCGGTGGACCTGTTCCGGCAGTGCCACAAGCACTACAAGCTGCTGCAGGTGCAGTGCAAGAGGCTGGCCTTCTACCAGAAACACTGTGCAGGTAAGACACCTCCTACCAGCGCTCAGGTGGACCTGTTCCGGCTGTGCCACAAGCACTACAAGCTGCTGCAGGTGCAGTGCAAGAGGCTGGCCTTCTACCAGAAACACTGTGCAGGTAAGACACCTCCTACCAGCGCTCAGTGGACCTGTTCCGGCTGTGCCACAAGCACTACAAGCTGCTGCAGGTGCAGTGCAAGAGGCTGGCCTTCTACCAGAAACACTGTGCAGGTAAGACACCTCCTACCAGAAACACTGTGCAGGTAAAAGTCAGCAGTACAGTGTCCCCAGACCTGTTTACCCCTTACACAAGTCTCGAGTAGTCTGGATAACTGAGTAGTTTGGGCTCAAAATGTGTAGTTTTATTCATTAAACCATCAATGTTCACTGAAAATGAGTAATTAGAACATTATTTTCAATTTTGAAGAGTAGTAGGTCCAAATTGAGTAGAATACTACTAAAAAACAGTAGAGTAAATAGGTATGCTTTCACCGCCAATGTCTAACTTTTTTTTTAAAGAAGAAAACCTCTTACAAAGATTTCCTCCAGCCAAAGACGGACAGGCAGAGCCTATTTCTTGGTTAGGCGCATAACGATCTGAGCAATCAACAAGAAGTATGAATTTTGATACCTGATTTAGATATTATTAGCTTTTAGGTACTTTATAGTCATAGAGGCGTCTGTGAAATTCGGGTTGCTCCCACCTGGAGAGCGTGTTGCAGCCCCCATTTTTCCTCTTTTTTTTTCTCATGCAACACCCAATTTCTATTGTTTTTTTCTTGCAATTTTTGTGTGACCAATGAGGAAGGAAAGGGTGGGGGGTGGGTGGGTAAATTTTGACCAATGACAGCTTTTCCGTTGCCACTGGGTTTAACGTGTGCTAAGTGCATGGGCACATGGGACCTCGGTTTATCGTCTCATCCGAAAGACCCACGTTCAGACCACCTTAACGGTTAAGGCCCAGTGCAAAGTGAGAGGAAAAATCCCCTGTACCCTGGTTCAAACTCGGGTTTTGCTTTACACAAGGCCATCTTAGTCAGCCACACAGACAATAGGATGAAAGAGAGCGGGAAAAAGCATACCTAAAAATAATGTTAAAAAAGAAAAAAGGGAGGGTAGTAGGAAAAACTGGAAAAGGGGGGGCGGGGGGAGAGAAAAGGAACAAGGAAAAAAGGAGGAAGGAAAAAAGAAAAGAAAGAGTTAAAAATGAAGGCGGAAGTGGTGGTGGGTTGCATGATGAGTGAGCAAGATAGTGGAGAGCGGATGAATGATTGGGTGTGGTGTGACAGTTACATATTTGTTAATGTAAATTTATGTTTCATACTTTTAATTAATATTTTTATTTTACACGGTGGAAGACAAGTTTCCATGTGCGTTGTACAATGCCATGGACAATAAAGAAACTTATGACTTATGACCGCGTTACCTGTGTGACACTCTACACAGACCTGTTTACCCTCCCGGTTTTGCCAGAATTATCCCGGGAATTTGCAAAAATTCTGGGTAAAATAATAAATTGCGGGTGAACGCTGATAATCCCTGGATTTTGAAAAAACGTCTATTATTTATTTCCGTTTGTATGAAAAGACGCAAGGATTATTTATTTCCGTTTGTATGAAAAGACGCAAGGGTTGTAGTTTTGTGCCAAACATGTCATCAGGCAAGTGAACCGCAGGCGGCAAGCGCCAGAAATCTTCGACAAACGACAGCAGTGATAGGGTGAAACAGCCAAAAATGAAGCAGAAGTTTTCTCAAAAGTATTTGAAAGTGTCAGGAATAACAAGTTCGCGTTTGGGAGACGAGCATGCACACTGCCACGTGGACTTCAAAATTCCGCATGGCGGCATTGCAATGTGAATTGTTTTTTTCTCTCAAATTCCGGGTTTTTCTGTGGCAAATTCCAGGTTGTTCATTATAAGGGTAAACAGGTCTGTCTCAGACCTGCCTACCCCCAATTTCTTTTTTACGTACTCCACGAAATAAAATTCCGTACTTTTTCTCAAAATTCTGTATTTTGCAAGGAGACCCCAAAACGGAATATTACAGAACATTAAACCGCCATGCGAAATGACAAAAAACTTTTGATTTTGACCGATCTTGGACCTTAAGTTCAAATTTTTGCCGTATTAATTTTCCATTTACTGTACTGTACTGCCGTACTGGAGCTCAAAATCGTGTACAAAATACGGAAACATCATATAGGTAGGCAGGTCTGCTGTCTACACCACTATCGTGACTTTCCACGCCGTGCTTGCAGACATGGAGGTGGCGGAGCTGTACGGCGGGGTGCTCCAGATGCTGGTGGCGTGTCACCAGCCCCTGCAGGAGGCCCAGGACGCCTTGGGGGATCCCCAGGGCCCCGCGGACAAGCTGGAGAGGGAGGCCCAGGAGCCCCGCTCTCTGCTGGAGTACCTGCTCAAACCCGCACTGCTCGCCTGCCAGCAGCTGCTCAAGAGAGCCACTCAGTGAGTGTGTGATGGAACGGGGTCCCCGCAGTTATTGTTCTTTGCATTGTGCAACGGGGTCCCCGCAGTTATTGTTCTTTGCATTGTGAAACAGGGTCCCCGCAGTTATTGTTCTTTGCATTGTGAAACAGGGTCCCCGCAGTTATTGTTCTTTGCATTGTGAAACAGGGTCCCCGCAGTTATTGTTCTTTGCATTGTGAAACGGGGTCCCCGCAGTTATTGTTCTTTGCATTGTGAAACGGGGTCCCCGCAGTTATTGTTCTTTGCATTGTGAAACAGGGTCCCCGCAGTTATTGTTCTTTGCATTGTGAAACGGGGTCCCCGCAGTTATTGTTCTTTGCATTGTGAAACGGGGTCCCCGCAGTTATTGTTCTTTGCATTGTGAAACGGGGTCCCCGCAGTTATTGTTCTTTGCATTGTGAAACAGGGTCCCCGCAGTTATTGTTCTTTGCATTGTGAAACGGGGTCCCCGCAGTTATTGTTCTTTGCATTGTGAAACGGGGTCCCCGCAGTTATTGTTCTTTGCATTATGCAACGGGATCCCCGCAGTTATTGTTCTTTGCATTATTAACCTTTACCGGACTTCTGGGGTCGCCCACGACCCCTTGACTCACAAAACATGTTATATCTCTAAAACTATTTAAGCAATCTTCATGAAATTTCATGACTTTGTCAAAAACGTAAATGGCTTTAAGTGTGTTAAATTTTATCAATGTGTATAAAATATAAATGACGTAATATGACGCGTAATTTTGATATACCTGTCCGGATGACGGGGGTCTCCCACGACCCCTACTTTAAAGAGCACTGCAGTGCATTGAGTAGGGGTCGTGGGAGCCCCCCGCCATCCGGACAGGGATAAACACCTCGGAATTTGCTCTTTGCTGAGTAGGGGGTCGTGGAAGACTCCCGCCATCGTGTCCGTGTAGTCAAAAGCATGATCCGGTAAAGGTTAAAGATACACAGATGCGCCACGATTAAGTCCCGTTTTTCCTATGGGTAGCTTTGACCCATATAGAAATGCCCCCATGTTCAAATTGAGGTTGCTCTTTAAAATGATTTATTTCTTTGAATTTGAGGGCATTTGTATGGTAGTGAGACCTCGTCAAAACAAGATTTCTTTCCAGCTATAAGAGGGAAAACTCATGAAACCCGTGCATTATTAAACAGGATCCCAGCAGTTATTGTTCTTTGCATAATTAAACAGGATCCCAGCCGTTATTGTTCTTTGCATTATTAAACAGGATCCCAGCCGTTATTGTTCTTTGCATCATTAAACAGGATCCCAGCCGTTATTGTTCTTTGCACTATTAAACAGGATCCCAGCCGTTATTGTTCTTTGCATCATTAAACAGGATCCCAGCCGTTATTGTTCTTTGCATTATTAAACAGGATCCCAGCCGTTATTGTTCTTTGCACTATTAAACAGGATCCCAGCCGTTATTGTTCTTTGCATTATTAAACAGGATCCCAGCCGTTATTGTTCTTTGCATTATTAAACAGGATCCCAGCCGTTATTGTTCTTTGCATCATTAAACAGGATCCCAGCCGTTATTGTTCTTTGCATCATTAAACAGGATCCCAGCCGTTATTGTTCTTTGCATCATTAAACAGGATCCCAGCCGTTATTGTTCTTTGCATTATTAAACAGGATCCCAGCCGTTATTGTTCTTTGCATCATTAAACAGGATCCAAGCCATTATTGTTCTTTGCACTATTAAACAAGATCCCAGCCGTTATTGTTCTTTGCATCATTAAACAGGATCCCAGCCGTTATTGTTCTTTGCATTATTAAACAGGATCCCAGCCGTTATTGTTCTTTGCATCATTAAACAGGATCCCAACCGTTATTGTTCTTTGCATCATTAAACAGGATCCCAGCCGTTATTGTTCTTTGCACTATAACAGCTGGTGCATTTGTACCATAGTGTTCAAGTTTCTGCTGTTGTGATGATCCCTGGAGTCTTTAGCAGGGTAAGCCAACAACGTGTATCACTATTACAGTTTTGACATGAAAGTAATGTTCTCATCCGTAGCTAATGCATTTGTACCATATTGTTCAAGTGCTTCAGCTGTTGGGATGATCCCTGGAGTCTTTTAGCCAGGGTAAGCCAACATGTATCACTATTAGTTTTGATATGAAAGTAATGTTCTCATCCGTAGCTAATGCATTTGTACCATAGTGTTCGAGTCTTTGTAGCTGTTAGGGATGATCCATAGGGAGTCTTTTAGCAATTAGTGGAACATCTACAATCACACATGTTGAAGATTGTGAATAATAGGCTGGCAATGACAAGGGTTAATCACTTAATGCGCATGCGTTTTTGTTTTTGTTTTCCTACACTTTGCAGGGTGAAAAAGACAGAGGCCCAACAGCGGCTGAAGGACGTGTACCGGCGTGCCCTTCAAATGCAGAACGTGCTGAAAGACGAGGCAACAGAGCTGCCCCTCAAAGTGCGCAGCATGATCGATTTCATCGCCTTCCTCCAACAGCACTTAGGGCAGTGCGCCTGGACCCAGGCCCTCATCACGTAGCATACATCGTTTCATATCTATTTTACAAGAACATCTTTTAGTTTGAAATGCAGAACGTGCTGAACAATGAGGCAACAGCAACTGTGAGAACATCTACTCACAAGCTCTGCGCAGCATTATGAGACTCTCATCACGCCTTCCTCCAACAGCATTTAGGGCAGTGCGCCTGGACATCTACAATCACAAGGGCTCTCCATCTTTTAGCAATTAGTGAGAACATCTACAATCACTGAACTGTCGGTTTTCTAGTTATTTGATAAAACTTTCGCCTCTACAATCACATAGGATTCTTCATCTTTCTAGCAATTAGTGAGAACATCTACAATCACATAGGGCTCTTCATCTTTCTAGCAATTAGTGAGAACATCTACAATCACATAGGGCTCTCCATCTTTGTAGCAATTAGTGAGAACATCTACAATCACATAGGGCTCTCCATCTTTGTAGCAATTAGTGAGAACATCTACAATCACATAGGGCTCTTCATCTTTCTAGCAATTAGTGAGAACATCTTGGTCTTTCAAAGTAACACAGGTCTTAAGTTTTTAACGGTAAATGAGAACATGTTTAGCCTTTCCATCTCCTGGCACTCTGGGCTGCACTTAACTGAAATTTCTGGAGGTAAAAGAAAAATATTTTTCCTTTAACTATCACGTAGCACACCCGGGTTTCTAACCTTAAACAATGCAATCATCCACCTTTTACCATCACATAGCCTACACAGGTATTGACAAAAAGTTTTGTTGTTACTAATGTTACATATTAGCTAGCACACAGCTATCATATTTTTCTGACTATAAGACGAAACGTTTTTTCCCCCTGACTGAGACACCTGTGCCTTATATTTAATAGTAAGAAAGTGTATTAACTCATTCGCATCGCAACGATTTTGAATTATTAAAAAACAAATCACTCCAGCCATACACACAAACAAAACATACATAAACAAAAGGAGAAATGAAGGAAGATTACGGGTTTTGACTTCAGGTTTAGACATAGGGAAGTGGTAGATCAGACTTTTTTTTATATATAGACATTATGGACGTACAAACATTAGAACCGATTATTGCGTGAAGGAACAGATTTTGGGGGGATTGTACCAATCCCGCGCCCTTGAATCAGCTCTGTGACTATGGTGTGTACTGGTTCACATTAACAGGCAAGGGCAGAGCTCTAGGATTTATTCTAGACTTTTCCTCTGCACTAAAAACTGCTATCATTCGACCTCTGCTCAAGAAATGTTCTCTAGACCCTGAAAAACTACCGTCCTGTTTCCAACCTTTCCTTTTTGTCTAAAATCATTGAAAAGACTGCTCTTCTCCAACTCCAGGATCACCTTGACCGCAATAATCTGCTCTATCCTTTGCAGTCTGCCTATCGCTCTGGTCACAGTACCGAAACAGCTCTTCTGAAAATAGTCAATGATCTTCTCTGTGCTCTCGATGATGGTCAGATCTCTCTTCTCTCCCTACTAGACCTGTCCTCTGCCTTTGACACTGTCGATCACCAAACGCTTCTATCTCGACTTCAACATACCTTTGGCATCTCCGACACAGCACTCTCGTGGTTTCATTCCTATCTCTCTGATCGCACTCAAGTTGTCTCTGTTAATGGCCTCTCTTCTCGTTCAGCTGCTTTGGAGCATGGTGTTCCTCAGGGCTGTGTCTTTTCTGGGTGGGGGGTTATTCATTTATTTGTTTATTATTGTAAGCGCTTAGGGCTTGTTTAAGAATAAGCGTATATAAATGCTCATTATTATTATTATTATTAGACAGCAGAAATCCAAGGCTCACTTCTCGTTGACCCAAAGCTAGCACACATCATTCAACAAAACTACACTGACATGTACTATGTGGATTTTACCTATAAGGTTTTTTTTGGCATAAAACCTGAGCAAGAGAATATTCAAGCTTTGTGGAAGCCTTAAAATTAACTCAGAATAATCTTTGCTGTAAGATTCTGACATACAAATTATTGCAACAGATTTGATAGTTTGTCCAGTCACGTGAAGAATAGCAATCATCTTTTTTTTAAAATTATTGTGTATTGTAGGTCTTTAAACACTCTTTCTTGAACTTGTGTTACAGTGTTTTGCATTATTACTCGAGGTGTGATAGCATGCAACGATAGTACGAGTTTGTGAAATTGAAAAGTGTGCTGTATTGAAAGAGAGAATGTTTGTGCACATGCGAGTTATACAGTTAAACAAAGCTACGTCACTGTGTATTTTTTTTAATATTGTTCATTTTTTAATGGCAAAGGGAAATTATACGTAAGCATCGACAACTAATTGTGAAAGAGTTGAATTTCAATCATGCTATTTCTTGTCTGTGCTCTAGGATTGAACATTTATTTTTTTTGCAATTTTTAACTACTCGGAATGTTTTTGGATCAGAAAGTGACTGCTGACTTGTGACCATATAGCGGGTAAGTTTGATCAAACAATGGTGACGGGTGCCAGCGTTTTATATGGAGAAAACAACACTTGGGAAGTTTCTGTTTGGGTGGTGAATGTGTGCGATGGTTTAAGTGAAGCACATGTTATAATTTGTGATCAAATATGGTTTGAAAAATGAAATGGATGTGACTGCAATTGTTTATCGATGTTTCAAAAGGCAAATGCAACAAGAACTGGGAAATATTTTTAACTCTAATAAAACCAAAGGAAAACAACCAAACAAAAGAACAGTAGTTTGATTTTTATTTTGCAAGTGTTTTACTGTTCGTGTATGGCTTCAGACTGATCAATAAGTTGTTGTACCCTGGCTAAAAGACTCCAGGGATCATCCCAACAGCCAAAACACTTGAACACTATGGTACAAATGCATCAGCTAGGGATGAGAACATTACATGCGTGACCGGCTTTGATTAGCCCGCCATAAGGGCAGCCACACTCCGACTCCGTCTGGTCAAGTGAACGGTGTATTCTGTATGTCGGTTTTGTAATCTACAGATTGTGAACGAATAACCAGACAATCTCTGTATCTCACTTTCTGGGAAATGAAAGAAGCTAGTTTCGTTCTTTTTCTAATAATGTTGTCCCATTTCTTTTCTTCTTTCTCTCTTTTCTTTTTGCTGTCCCATCCTCTGGGCCGTACAGTGGCGTTGCTCCCACGCCGCTCATTCCAAGTCCCAATATACAGCCACACCTCCAGGTTGCAGAATCCAAGACCAGCAGTCCAAGAGGAGCGAATCTATGTTAGGTCATCAGGAGGCAACCAACCGAGGAGACATGCACTGCTGCTGAGTCACTTTGGTGGAGTTCAGTAGAGCCTGTTCAGGACACCACCTACTAAGCCCCTACTGACGACACTTTATTCTCACTATTCTCTTTGTCGTGGAGCCAGCGTGAGTGAGGTCGTCCCCCGAGGGCGCCACCACGACCGTCCACCGACAGCTCCCCAGAACACACTGATCCCCATGACTTTGACCCGAATGCACCAAGGCATAGATCGGATCGAAAACCGAAACTGAGGTCACCATGAGAGCAGGGCTTGCAAAGCCACAGAATTTGACTTGGTACACTGCATGATGATTTTCTTTTTTCTTTTGTTTCAGCAAAACTGCATGATTTGGTGATGTGACCTTACCATTTCAGTTTTGTTTGTTTCTTCTGAGCAGATTTTGAAGAATTCTGAATGTCAGCTCAAATTTTAAGACTCATTCTCTGAGGACACGTAATGCATATTATCGTTGGTGAAATTAAAAAAACCTTGTATCTCAATTTTTTTTTTATAGATGATACATAGTCAACTCTCTGCCACCTTCCACCAAAAGCTCATATCTCTAATGACTTTCTATCTGGGGTAAATGTGGTTGTGTAAATGGAAGAAAAACTTGTAAGTCCCAAATTCAGATCCAGTTAAGGACAAAAACCTCGTATCTTCGTTCTTTTCAAGTATAACAAAATGCAAGACAAAACTCGCAATGTCTTGAACAAAACATTCATCATAGTTAATCAATTGTGGTAAACACAGTTAATTTTTAAAAGTTTTTTTCATTTTTCTCAAAACTACCAAAACTGAGATAAGAGGTTTTTGAATTTCACAGACGGTAATATGAAGTGAACATTTGACCGTGAGGCTGTTACAAGACAGCCGTTCGTATCACACCCATATATATTCTCCATCAGCATCACAGGGAATGCAGTGGGAGACATTTTGAAGTTTTTTTTACCTTGACCTTTGGCCTTTTCTTTTTGGTCTGCCCAGGCTCGTGAACCGCTTGACAGAATCACTTCAAATCTTGTGGGGAGGTGTCAAAGAGGGTGGGGATAAGATAGGGGAGGGGAGGTATTGGGCAGGGGAGGAACTGACAAAGGACAATTTTGGTGCCTTTGCCGCCGGTTTGCGCTGTATCAGTGCTTTAGAGTATTGAATTTAGGGTTGCTAATTTTCCGGAACACACTGGAAATCCGGTTTGGGGAGTGCAAAAACTTGTGTCTCCTGCAAAAACTTGTGACTTTCTGATTTGTGAGGTCTTTGCAAGTTTTGTAAGCAGTGCCGTAATTTAGTATGAAGCTTGAGGGGCCATGATGTAGACAAGTTTTTAATCTTTTCCCACTGGCACCCCTGTGAGTGTGATGGGGCAGAAAAAAGAAAAAAATGAAAATGATGATGATCCTTTTATTGACTTTATACAACTATGTACATACATTACCTGACCACATAAAAATAAATAAAAGTACCCGACTTACAGATACCAGTTTGTATTCCTCACGTACCAAGCCCTACACATTCCATTAGCCAGGCTTTTTACAAAAGCTAACAATAACTTTGATAATGCAGTCTTTGAACAAGAACGAAAGCGCATTTTGTAAATCAAACAGAAACTACAGTGTTCAGTGGTGTACAGATAATTTTCTTGGAGATATCAAATTTCCGGGGGTTGAACGTTGTACTCTTCATCTGTCTCAATCCCAATCTCCTCCTGAAACACCACAAATCCAAGGGTCGATCAAAGTACAATGCATACCTCTCTGAGTTCTTAACCCGCATTCTTTGTTTCATCAAACAATAGTGAAAATTCACTTGATCTTACTTGAGACAAAGAATGCAAGTTAGCTACTCAGAGATGATAAATTGTATGTTAGTTGCACTCTTTGATGTCTAAGGAAAGTGGATAAATGATCACCATCACTATGCAGTGCTTCAATCCAGTGCTGTTGAGGGGACATATGAATTTTGTTTAGTTGGACTCCATACTTTCATAATGCCATCACATAGAGTCTTCAAAGTTGGCTTAAAATGGACAGAGTAATGCATTGTATCAGTGTGCAAACTTTCATGTAAATATCTTTATTAGTTCCTGAGAACAAAAATAAACAATAATTCCCCTCCGAACACGCAATGTGTCACCTTAATTAACCCACAGGAAAAAAAGTTCACTTGCTTGAATAGACATCGGAAAGGAGCTCTTTACTTTAAAAGTTTACACAGAAGGAACAAAAAAAGTAGTTAAATGTCCTCCAACCTAGTACCGGTACATACCGTATTTTACGGACTATAAGGCGATACTTGTTTCCTAGACTGAGACCCCTGCGCCTTATAATATGACTGATAATATAGCAAGAAACTATGATAACAACATCTGAAGTTTGCGTGAAATTTGGGGTGTGTGCCTTGTAGTCCGTAAAATACGGTATGGGACATTTCTATTTGTAAAGATAGTGGGTCGATCCTGGAGATATTGCAATACCAGGGCGACCTGATAGACTAATAACATTTACACCGAGTAAACAAAAATTGCAATCGACAATCTGTCAAAAATGTCATTAACTACATTGTTATAACTCAACAAATTTGAGTCATCAGCATTTTGTCAGGTTGATTGAATTACTTTTCCCATCAAAATACTTGCTGAGGCACTGAACGCTACGCATGTATGCCTGTCAGTCATTTCCAACACAGCTGGCTTCATTCTTTGCAAGGTTGGTAGGCTGCAAAGTTATCGCTCTTTGTAACATTTAAGCTTTTTGCTGCCACATAGCAAAGGAGACAGATGCTTTTCTGGCGGGCTGGGCTAGAATATGCTTATAGTGGAGATGCCTTGCCCAGGGTTCATCCCCACTCTTTCGGCCAAAGGGATTTAAGGACAGCTGGTGTTGAGGAAGGGCCATGTGAGCAAAGGGGCCAAACACCTCACAGAAAAGCACAGTATCAAACTTAATGTAATATTTTAGCTGACAAAGTTATCAACAGAAAAAAGTAGAGTTAAAACGCGGATTACACACACACACAAAGACGACACAAAAAGAACTTGCCATGAGCTGTTTCTTGCTCTTGGGGTAGCCCTCCAGAATGGCACCAAGGATGTCGTTGGACTGGGAAGGAAAGAAAGAAAAAACCCACAACATAAACACCCAAACCTTCTTGCATTTAAGCCGGTCAAAACTGGCCGTAGCTTGCCCCCCCCCCCCCCCTATTCTGAGTCCCCCTCTGATGTCATTTCCAGCACGCACAAAGTTCTGGCTTGGTGTACACACACTATGAAGAAGCTTCTCTGTAGTGATGAGATTGTAACTGTATGCTGCTCTGTGTGCTTCAAAAGACAGATTTTCTCCAAAATGTGAGAAAGTATTTGAACAGTAGAGGTTTTTCTGTAACAAATGCGAATGCAAGAGGGTTAAATGTAAGGTGAATAAGGTGAAAGAGCAAGTCGTTATGGCTTGGTGTACTCACACTATGAAGAAGCTTCTCTGTAGTGATGAGCATTTCCAGCATTCACAAAGTTCTGGCTTGGTGTACACACACTATAAAGAAGCTTCTCACTTTTAGTGATGAGATTGTAACTGTGTGGTTAGGTTAGGTTACGTTAGGTACATTAAAGTCACAGAAGCGTCTGTGAAATTCGGGTTGCTCCCACCTGGAGAGCGCGTCTAAGCCAGAGGTGCGCCACCCATTTAAAAATTTTTTTTTTTAAATGCGATTTTTGTGTGACTGATGAGGAAGGAAGGGAGGGGGCTAAATTTTGACCAAATGACAACTTTTTTGTTGCCACTGAGTTTAACGTGTGTTAACTGCATGAGCACTCGGGACCTCGGTTTATCGTCTCATCCGAAAGACTCCACGTTCAGACCGCAAGGCCTAGTGCAAAGCGAGAGGAAAAAAATCCCCTGTACCCAGGTTCGAACTCGGGTTCACTTGACACGAAGCGAACGTGCTACCACTGTGCCACTGGTGCTCTGTGTGCTTCAAAAGACAGATTTTCTCCAAAATGTGAGAAAGTATTTGAACAGTAGAGTTTTTTCTGTAACAAATGTGAATGCAAGAGGGTTAAATGTAAGGTGAAAGAGCAAGTCATATACTTTTTACAAACAGTTTAAACATGATGTCAAATATAAACAATAATTTTTGTTTAATGGAAAAAATTCAAGCACACAGAAACATAACTGTGAACATTCTGCTCTTTTTCTTACCATTCTCTTCCTCTTCCTCCATTCTTTCACACAATGGTTTCGCCTCTGCAAAACCTGTGGGAAAGAAAACCACAAGAAAAACTTCAAAACACTACAAAACTTCATTGGAAGCCAGTGTCAAACACCACTAGACAAGCTTTCACATGGAACCCCCAAGACAAAAGAAAACAACAAGAACACACTACAAACCTTTATTGGAAGCCAGTGTCAAACACCACTAGACAAGCTTTCACATGGAACCCCCAAGACAAAAGAAAACCACAAGAAAACTTCAACACACTACAAACCTTTATTGGAAGCCAGCGTCAAACACCACTAGACAAGCTTTCACATGGAACCCCCAAGGCAAAAGAAGACCACAAGAACACACTACAAACCTTTATTGGAAGCCAGCGTCAAACACCACTAGACAAGCTTTCACATGGAACCCCCAAGACAAAAGAAAACAACAAGAACACACTACAAACCTTTATTGGAAGCCAGCGTCAAACACCACTAGACAAGCTTTCACATGGATGGAACCCCCAAGGCAAAAGAGAGTCCGGCCAAGAAACACCTGGCGAAGAGACCTCCTGGCAGACACCAGAAGGATGGGCCTTACCTGGAACCAGTTGGAGGCAAGGGCACAGACAGGGGGCTGTGGAGGTCTCTCATTGGTGGCCTATATCCCGGAGGGGTTGCAAGGCTAAACTAACTAACCCTTTCAACGCCAGCCATTTTTCAGCTAAAAATTTCCATTAACCTTACCTGGGTAGAGAAAAGATTCTGTCTACAATATTGGGGATTCCTCTACGACATATTTAAAGTAAGGCCTATCCTTACCTCCCAAAAGTAAGAACATAAAGTCACTGGATACCAGACCCTCATTTGATGCCTTTCAGTGATGATGTAAATCATTGTGGTGCCAAGAGGTGGCGATGAAAGGGTTAACTAAACCTCTATTATATTTATAAGACCTCTATTATATTTATAAGTTAAAAGACCTCTCATTTAAAACTGATGATTTTGGCACGGATGTAAAGTACAAGTCATAAGTTTCTTTATTGTCCATTGGCATTGTACAACGCACATGGAAACTTGTCTTCCACTGTGTAAAATAAGAGTATTTAATAAAAGTATGAAACATAAATTCACATTAACAAATATGTAACTCTCACACCACACCCAATCATTCATCCGCTCTCCGCTATCTTGCTCACTCATCATGCAACCCACCACCACTCCCGCCTTCATTTTTAACCCTTTCTTTTCTTTTTTCCTTCCTTTCCTCCGTTCCCTTTCTCCCCCTTTTCCCTTTTTTCCCAACCCCCTATTTTTAGGAAGGCTTTTTTCCGCTTTCTTACTATAATTTATGTATAAAACCGACCTTTGTTATAAGACCCCTCCAAATTAAGACCGATTTTTCCTGACTTTTTAGAAGTCTTCAAATAGAGGTTTGACTGTACAATGAATAACATTTTAAAAACTTTTTCACTTAATTACATGAAAGCTAACTGACTGAATTCCAGGTGGTTGCTGTCATAATGCCAGACATTAAAGAAACCTGATAAAGGCTTCGGCACACGCTACCACAAATTAGTTGCAGCAACTAGTGTTATACCATAAGTTGCAGTAAAAATCGCAGAGCTTGTGGCACACGCTGCAACTTTCGATACGATCCCATTGCAATCCTATGCTGAACCGACCACAGGTAGACTCAGAAGTATTATTCTAAAATATATGCAGAGTACTCATATGTAAACTAAAATGCCAAAGCTGACAGAAAACAGTGTACAGATAAAAACGATGGTCAGTACCAGAGTCCGATTTCGAGTAGGCCTACTTCCAAATACTCGAACTGACAAAGAATACTAGGCCTACATGTGCTTTACACGTTGTTTTGATCTACATCGATTGGAAAAGAACACATGCTGTGTAAGTACTCATAATTCAAGATACCACCCATTTCACGGCTTATTTGGATTTGGGCCTCTTGGACCCTGTCCCATTTTTCGTAATCGGGACACCTGGTTCCCAAATGCAGGGAAAATTACGAATTAACTCGATCAGTTTGCATGCTTCAGTCTGACAGTTTCACTCTGCCATCGTGACGCAAAAACCATGTGATACGAAACGACGCTCTGATTGGCTGCAACCTCCAACTCGTTGCAAGTGGGGGCTAAAAAATAGGATTGTTTTCTATCGTCCTACAATCCACAACTGCAACCCTACAACCTTGTTGTAAGTGGCATGCAACTGTTGCAGCCACAAAGTTGCAGGCTGCAACTAGCAAAAGATGCAGCGTGTGCCGAAGCCTTAACGAAAATTTTGTTAGTGCTTTTATTTAATTAAATGAAAAGAATGTTCCATAACTTATCATGTCAACGATTCAACGCATCCACTTCATTGTGAAAACTACCGCAGAGGAAACTTACCAATGTTTCTGAAAATCACTTCTATTTATTTATTTTATTTTTTCCATTATAGTCCCATCAACAGCTATGGTCATCTCAGGACTGTCACCGCGTAAAGTTCGACCACTTATTACAAAACACTCATCAATGTATCTTACCAACGTTCAACAACCTGCAAACAACAAAACATACAGTACAATTCTCATCAATGTATCTTACCAACGTTCAACAACCTGCAAACAACAAAACATACAGTACAATTCTCATCAATGTATCTTACCAACGTTCAACAACCTGCAAACAACAAAACATACAGTATAATTCTCATCAATGTATCTTACCAACGTTCAACAACCTGCAAACAACAAAACATACAGTATAATTCTCATCAATGTATCTTACCAACGTTCAACAACCTGCAAACAACAAAACATACAGTATAATTCTCATCAATGTATCTTACCAACGTTCAACAACCTGCAAACAACAAAACATACAGTATAATTCATAACATGACACCTCGATCATTGCACCCCGTAGCACATAAGTCCACACAGTGCTGGAAACGTTGAGCCACTCTACTCTATTTATCGGATCCAGGTTAAAAAAAAAAAAACAGTAAAAAAGGATAACAAACACATACTAGTAAAAAAAATGCCATATAGGCAAATATGCACTGCAGAATGGACAACAGGTGCCCACTCAAGTGCGCAAGGTCTCATGTGTGGACGCCAGTGAACAATAAAAAAAACTGGCATGTCATAAATTGTTTGATAGATCAGAGAAAAAAGGAGCATTCAAAAGATAGATTTGTAAGGAAAGATGAAAGAACAGATTGAAGATCCGGGGAGACAGGAATCAGACGAAATGGAAAACTGCAGATCTTGTCGGGAGACTTTATGGGGGGAAAGAGATAGTAAAAGACATGGTAGGCAGAACAATAGGAAAGGTAAGAAAAAGGGGTGGGCACAGCTTGGTCGAGAACACCCCCGCCACGTGAAGGCTGGCCCACAGGGGTGAAAATCACTTCTGTTCTTTTGTTTCTTCAATGATTTGTTATCAGCTTCCTTTCATGGTCATAATCTAATTACCTGCTTAGTTTTATTTACAGGCATGCTAGTGGGGGCAAAGTGAGTTTCGCGGAAGAATATCCAACTGATTCTGCATTTCATTTGAAAGATGTTGACTCAAACTAAAATGAAAAGAAGCACTAGGATCACAAATCTGGAAACGTGTGGCGTGAACTAGGCCGCGCACGACAGCTAACTTCGGCGGGAAGTTGCTTGTTCAGTCATTCATATCCGGTTCCGCAAAGCGATTGCATAGGTTTTAACGCATGTAATTTTTAGGCACCCGAGCGAATTTTTACCCCAGATTATTTTTTTTCTTTCAATTTCACTTTCGCGGATTTTCCGTGATTCGCGGAGGTCTACCATGCCTGTGTATTACTGTGACAATCAATGTTCATTTTCCACAGCAAACAGGAAAACAAAAACAACGGGCATATTGCATTGAGATAAATAATTAAAATACATCATTAAAATAAAACTTTGAAGCACTTACGAAGAATGAACAAAATAAAGGAGATTTCTGACCTTGTCTCTATCTTCCTTGGACACGAGGACTGTGCCCCCTTTCAGTTTTGAGACCTTCGCCTTCAACACCTCTATCTGAAAGAACACAAAATATAAATATATTACTATTAGAGAAAAACTAAGGTGCACAAACAGTGCATTTATATGAAAATATACAGTTTTGGAAATAAATCTTTTTTTTACAAATGACAATCAAGGATTTGATTACATTTACAGAATCGCACAATTATGGAATAATTTACCTAATGAATATATCGCCGCCCGCATGCAATACAGACATAAGTCGAATTACGTCACTTCACATGAGGAATGGAAAACTCAATATTTTGGTTATTTCAGGCCACATAACGTCATTTTGTGTTCCTTTAGCGTCACCATCGGTGTTTTATCTTTGCAAATTGTTGTTTTACAGCTTTGTTAGATGATGCAGCTTGTCTAGATCAACTGGTAAGTCCAACACATCGAAGATGAGCAATTTTGAGTTACGTCTCTTTTGCATGTGGACAACGATATGGATGCACTTGATTCTAACATTTTTGAAAACCTCCTAGACAGTGATCAAAAACTTAAAGACGCGTGTTTTTAAAAATTGAGACTCACTATTCTGAGAAAGCGCAAATGCAACAATTATATAATACAATGCACACATGATTGAAAGGGACGTCATAAAGGCCGCGAGGCCTATTGGCAGTTCAGCCAGCCCCTCAATTACTTACCTACCTACCTACATTTAGTTGTGTGGTGTTTTAAAAATAAAAAAGAAGCAAAATCTCTGATTCACAAAAACAGATAACCTCTTATTTAAATAAAACATCACACCTTTGAAATGGGCAAATCCTCCGACTATTGTTATGCTAGAGCGTGAAAATGCTAGATCAAGCAGCGGGGCGGTAGCATTTTTGGCTCCAGAGATCTTGACCTTTGACCAGTGACCTTCATCTCCAAACCTGGCCTAGATATTGTAACTACCTATCCGCATGCAAACTTTGAGGGTTCTACGTCCCTCCGTTCAAACGCTATCGTGGTAACATACTCAGTCAGCCAGCCAGGAACAAACAGGCATGAAAACATTAACCAGCTTCTTGCTTCCCCGCTGGTTAACGAGGAAATTGGGGCAGTGGGTGGATGCCTCGTGCCTCCATTCAGGGAGCTGGACGACCCCACCCCCTTCACGAGTCTCTCCCCGTGGGGATACCGAGGGGGGCGGGGGGAGGATCTTTCGTAAAAAAGTTCCCCCACCTTCTGGAAGTTCCGTGCTTGTAACTTCCCCTAATCTGCCACTCTGTCTGACTCTGCCTTTTCCCTTTGTTTTCTATCATCTACTATCTTTCTGACTTATTGGCCCATTCTCCTGCTTTTTCCCCCAAAAAAAAATATTCAAAGTAATTTTTCTCCTTTGAGCTCCTCCGAAATCGGAATGTATCGGCTGTACGCAGCGGGGAGACCAGTGAAAACTGAAAACCGGACACCTACGTGCCTTACCCATTATGGCCATATGGCCTGGGAACGAAGAAGAAAATGAGGGAATCCCTGACCTGCTGACGTGTTTTCTCACACTCCGCCTTGGCTTCCTCCGTGGTCATGGCACTGGCGTAACTCCTCAATTCTGACAGCACAGTTTGACACAAAAGGAACTGGTTAGAATAATCATCAATTGCGGGAATACATAATAATATTTAACTCATTCGCATCGCAACGATTTTGAATTATTAAAAAAAACCTCACAAATCACTCCAGCCATACACACAAACAAAACATACATGTAAACAAAAGGAGAAATGAAGGAAGATTACGGGTTTTTACTTCAGGTTTAGACATAGGGATGTGCTAGATCAGACTTTCTTATATACTGTATTTTTTGGCTCATTAGGCGCTGCTGTGCATAAGGCGAATAGGGCAATTTTCAAGACAAATCTGACAAAATCCAAGTAAAAGGCGCCCTCGTGGTGTAGAGTGGCACAGTGGTATCGCGTTCGCTTCGTGTCAAGTAAACCCGAGTTCGAACCTGGGTACAGGGGATTTTTTCCTCTCATTCTGCACTAGGCCTTAACGGTCTGAACGTGGAGTCTTTCGGATGAGACGATAAACTAAGGTCCCGTATGCCCATGCACTTAGCACAGGTTAAACCCAGTGGCAACGAAAAAGTTGTCATTTGGTCAAAATTTACCCCCCCCCCCCCCCCCATCAGTGACAAAAATCGCATGCAAAAAAAATTGTTAAAAAAAAAAAGGGTGGCGCGCCTCTGGCTGCGACGCGCTCTCCAGGTGGGAGCAACCCGAATTTCACAGAGACGCCTCTGTGATTATGAAGTACCTAATACCTAAGGCGATACACACCTCGCAACAGAAAGTCGAAGTTTGAAGCCCGTAAACGTCCTGTAAACGATTACCGCCCGCCATTTTTGTTGTCGTAAATGAGAGTTGGCTCCCTTCTCAAATAATCAAAACTTCCGTTTTCGCGACTTCCGGTTGTTGTGTTTGGCCAATTCTTCGCAAAAACTGGTAGAATTATGGCATTTTAAGCTCTACAATGATGCTTTTTACATCCAATGAAGGGTTGTGGCATCTGTTGGACGGTATGTCGGACGATAACAGGGATTTTTAAGCATTTTAAAGTGAGTATTCGTCGTATCGGCGACTCGTTACCACTTTCGATGTTGTGACTCACAGTAGTCCCAAAAATATGGTATATAGACTTCATATAGAAAAAACTCTCTACACCGATTGGTTACCCCACAACAAACCACTAAAAAAGCAAAGTCAGAGGCAAAATTGTGGTCTAAGGGAGTGAAGCAAGTTTAGAAGTGACCAAGGTATGGTGTGCACACAGATTTACTTCCCTTGAAGCAAATGCACCAAATTGACGGTTATCTATTAATTCCGGAGATATATGTCCGGAACGCTTGAATAAGTTAACAAGCCAACATATTCAAAGTTATATGTCGATGGTACAAAAGACACCTTCGTTAACACGAGTGAGCCAAAAATTATTATTATTCTGCAAAGCAGCGTCACCTGTCTCCATTTTCCTGACGGCGTCCTGCTGGGCCTTGATGCTCTCGGTGAGAGTGTGGACCTGCTGGTCCATGGACTTCAGCTCCTCCTCATTCACCTCCGCAAACTGGGCCTGGACCACAATTGTACCTTGTTGTGCAATTATGGCAATTAAGCGTTAACCCTTTCAACGCTAGCCATGCCGCAGTCAAAATTTACCATTAACCCTTTCGCCACCAACCATTTTTCAGCAAAAAAAATCCATTAAACTCACCTGGGTAGAGAAAAACAAATCATCTGCAATGGCTCCCCCACACCTGCGTGCGCATCTCGACCCTTCCAACGGAAGGGTCGTCATCTTAGTCAGATTTGTGTGTAAACAGCATCGATCTGGCATTTTTCAAACAAAGTTACTGACTAAGATGGCGGTCTCCCATAATATGGCACGCTCCTTGTGGCCGGATATGACGACATGTGGGTACCAGCCATATGGGGGATTCCTCTATGACATGCATAGCATAAGGCCTATCCTTACCTCCCAAAATTAAGAAAACAGGGTCTTTGGATAACAGACCCTGGTTTGAGGCCTTTTCGTGATATGGGCGTTAAATCATTGTGGTGCTAAAATGCGACATTGGCGGTGAAAGGGTTAAACTTAACTGGGTAGAGAAAAGACTTTGTCTGGAATACTGGGGATTCCTCTGTGACATGCATAAAATAGAGCCTATCCTTACCTCCCAAAATGAAGAACATAAGGATACCAGACCCTCATTTGATGCCTTTTAGTGACATGGGTGTTAAATCATTGTGGAGCCAAGAGGCGACAGTGGCGATGAAAGGGCTAAGCGTTATTCTTGCCTCGTTTTTCAATTGATTATGTCTTGATTTAAAATGTATTTTAAATGCATTTTAAAAATGCGTTCTGCTTTTACTGGACTATTTGTTCATATTTGTCCGGTTTGTTAATTATAACATTGCAGTGTTATTAGTTATTAGTTCATATTCTTTGTTGTTGATACATGTGTTTATTGTCGTTTTTCTTGTGTGCACCTGGCTGCAATTTCTCTGTTATGAGATAATAAAGATGATTTGGATTTGGCTCTTCCCATTATCATCCAGGCATGGGAATTGGAAAAGTTTTAAAAAAGCTGAAAAGCGAGGGTCTAGTGGCCGTAGAAGGTCCAGGGGGTAATGCTGAAGCTTGTTTTGGCAATTGAAGCCCTAAAACAGCATTAGAATGGCTGAATTGAGTTGCTTTGGGGGTGGACAGCCTTTTGTTCCGGGCGGAAAAGCAATGCCATTTTGGAGGAAATTTGCTGTTTGGCGGACAATTCCCATCCCTGGTCATCACTGCTCCACTAAACATTAAAACGGAACCTGGATCACAATGGCCCAGTGACCGCGATAGGAATGTTGAAAACCAGTCCCATCAGCGACAATGTCCCCCAACAACCGGTGTCAATACCAGTCCCATCAGCGACAATGTCCCCCAACAACCGGTGTCAAAACCAGTCCCATCAGCGACAATGTCCCCCAACAACCGGTGTCAAAACCAGTCCCATCAGCGACAATGTCCCCCAACAACCGGTGTCAAAACCAGTCCCATCAGCGACAATGTCCCCCAACAACCGGTGTCAAAACCAGTCCCATCAGCGACAATGTCCCCCAACAACCGGTGTCAAAACCAGTCCCATCAGCGACAATGTCCCCCAACAACCGGTGTCAAAACCAGTCCCATCAGCGAACAACGTCCCCCAACAACCGGTGTCAAAACCAGTCCCATCAACGACAATGTCCCCCAACAACCGGTGTCAAAACCAGTCCCATCAGCGACAACGTCCCCCAACAACCGGTGTCAAAACCAGTCCCATCAGCGACAATGTCCCCCAACAACCGGTGTCAAAACCAGTCCCATCAGCGACAATGTCCCCCAACAACCGGTGTCAAAACCAGTCCCATCAGCGACAACGTCCCCCAACAACCGGTGTCAAAACCAGTCTCAGGGAAACAAAAAACAGTGAAAACCATAATATCAAAGCTTCTGTTAAACAATTTATCAGTCTTAGCAAAAATGTATCAGTCCCTGGGACTGACAGGTCAAATGTTTCTCAGTATTTTGGTTTTGCAACTGGTATTTTACTGATAATTACCAGTGAATGCGATCACTGCATGCCGCTAATAAATAAACTATATTATTTCATACTGCCCTGCACTGGGCATAACGTCCAAAATCAACATCACAACTTGCTGCTTATGATAGAGCTTTTGTCCACGGGCGGGCAACTTTGAATTTTGCTGAAGGCCTTGAATAAGTTCACCCCCCCCCCCCCCCCCTGGGGATACCGGGGGGTCTTTTGTATAAATAGTTCCTCTACCTTCTGGAAGTTCTGTGCTTGTTACTTCCTCTAATCTGTCACTCTCTTTGACTCTGCCTTTTCCATCAGCTTACTGTCATCTACTATCTTCATGCCTTACCATTCTCCTGCCTTTTTTCAAGAAACAATTTCAAAAAGATTTTCTCCAGCCGAAGTCGGACTTGCTGGGCCTAACTATTTCTTACTTAGGTGCATAACGCAGTCTGCGCTCATAATTGACAGGAAACTGTCTGAGCGATCGAAGAAGAAGAAGCTCAAGTTCACCGCAAATGTGGACAGTGGTATAGTCTAATCTACAGTATGAACTTCCATGGTCAAATGCCGTAGTACAGCTCTACTGAGCATCATCATAATAATTAACTATTTGAAACATCACTGGGCCTGTACCAAGATCACACCATATTTCCTTTACAGCTCCCAGAGCATTTTATGCTCTTCAAAACATGGGCCACATTCTAAAGATCTTGAAACTGCCTCTAATGTGTTTGACTGTGCTCCAATTATAAACACAGTGTTTTTGGGAAGAGAGGGTGAAGTGGCAATTGAGGGCAGGATTATACATCATATAGTATACAGGGTAAAGACACAGATGAACACCCCCTGTCACAGTCCTGGTTCATTGCGTTCTTTCCGCCTTGCCTTTATCTTCTACTATTATTGAATGTTTGCATATTTTTAATTGTGTAAATGGATGAAAGTTAACATTAAATATACCAAACGATAGATGTTTAAGTGCTCAACCTGCAGTTAAGAAAGGCGGACTGAAAAAACACGTCAAGAACCGAGAAATGCATGAGGGGGTGTTGATCTGCATGTTTGCCATATGATTGATATACAGTGGAACCTCCCTTATAAGACCTCCCTCCCACATAAGACCTACTTCTCTGAAACATTGCCCTTCTTTGAAAGTATTACAATTACCTCCCTTATAAGACCCCTCCCTTATAAGACCTCATTTGGGATGATATTTTAGGGTCTTATAAGGTCCTATAAAGGAGGTTCCACTGTACATCTAGGTGGACATTGTATAGTTGCAACAACCCTGTTTGCAGGCACTCCGTTTCCCACATAAGACCTACTTCTCTGAAACATTGCCCTTCTTCGAAAGTATTAAAATTACCTCCCTTATAAGACCCCTCCCTTATACGACCTCATTTTGGGTGATTTTTGAAGGTCTTATAAGGGAGGTTCCACTGTATATATATATATAGACAAGGTATCTTGCAACACACACCTGATCTGCCACATAGACTTTCTGTTTTCCGTAGATTTTCTCCTTGATTCTTTGGCTCTGAGTCAGCTCATCCAGAGCCTTCACCACAGCCTGCACACAAACACACAGAGTACACCAGGGATTATTCTTAGCACCGGTCATCAGTCATTGACTGATAACATTTTGAAATGACCTATTGTTTTAGCAGGTAAGAGGTCATTTGACTTATTATGTTTACTTTGTGTCTGTTAGCAAATTTAAGGATTTTGATGTGCGCTGCAACTGATTAGATTGACTTAGGTGAAACAATAGACAATAAAAATAATTGCATAGTACTGTACTGGCTCTTCTCATACAAAAAAGAAGGAACAGAAAAACATAAAACAAAACCAACAAAACACCAAACTTTTCTCAACTCATTCTTTGAACATGCAGTCTGTGAAACTGTGTGATTGATTGTAACCGAGTGCCCTAGGATTAGTAGAAAACACAGTTTTTGTTGCACTTAAGTTGTGATTTCCTTTCATTTATTTTTACAGGCCCTGGTCTATTTAATGACAATTTCTGTTATCCCCAAAATTGCTGACGGAATCTTTTCTCTGATCCATGCAAGTTTGATCGGAAATTTTGGCTAAAAAATGGTTGGCGGCGAAAAGGGTTAAATCCAACTACTTTAGCTCAGAACTTAACTGGGAATAATATTTATATTTCTGCCCAGAGGGGAGATCATTTATGACAGACAAGAGCACTGCGAATTTGCTTTTGCAGTCAACAAATTATCTCCCCTAGAGGCAGAAATGTGAATCTTGCCAACTGACCGTTTTCCCGAACTCCTTTCCCATGTTCTGGAAAATGTCCTGGGCACTGTAGGGTCTGTTCTGTCGATTCAGGTAGTCCAGGACCTCCTTCACGGCTGTGATTGTGAATCATAATCATATCAACACGATCAGTCAGTATTTAATCATGCAAGCTAAATACTGTACATAGCATCAAAGGTTTCTTCTTCTTGGCTGTGCATGGCCACAATTAATACGTTGATTATTTAGCAATATCCATGACTAGGATGCTTTGTCTGCTTGTTCTCCTCCAGGCTGCCCACCAATTCACTCACAAGCTCTCCTTGGGAGCTGCGTCTCACTACACAGGATCGGTGCCTTCTGATGCCATGCTGCTGATGACGGTGGTTATACAGTTTCTTCTTCTTCTTTCACTAAGGATCCTTCTTCAACATCCTGAAGATTATGATACTGTACTACAAATAATAAGGGGCTTCTGTGTAATATACAATCAAAATGAATGGCTGCCCAGATGGTCAGCTCCAAAGGGACAAGGGGGGAGGAGAGGGGAGACCAAATGGGGGAGGGGAAAGCGAATGGGGAAAGGGGAGGGATAGCAGGGAAGGATGGGTTCGGTTTGGAAAAGGGGGAAGGGCTAGATCCCTGGAGGCTTTGAATTCCTCCATTGAGGCTGATGTAGTTGCTTCAGGTGGAAGACAGTTCCATTCCGCTATAGCCCTTGGGGAAGAACAAAAACTTTCTGTAGTTTATTTTGCATGATGGTAGTACTAGTAGGTAGGCTGCGGCATGCATTTGTCTTGATGTCGGGTTGGTGGATGGGGGACTGGCCTATGACTGAGGAGTGTTGATGGCCACCTCTCCATGATGGAACTTGAAGAAAGTGGTCAGTCTAGCAGATCGTCGCCTGTCTTTGAGTTTGAGCGGGGACCACTGCAGCTGAGACATCATTGTCAACGCTGGATGTCTGAAAAGATGACAATTGACTACCCAATGTGCAGCACAGTGTTGGACTCCCTCAATGTTGCCAGTGTTCTGGGCTGTGTGTGGATCCCATACAGGCACAGGGTACTCCAGGGTAGGTCTTACAAGGGCCTTGTACCTGTACAGTTGTAGGCTGTTTCCTTAACAGCTACAGAGCCTACTTTCATGTTTCTGCAGAGAAAACCTAAGGGCTTTGTTTTGCCTTGTTTATGTCGGTGATGTGGGTATCCCAGGTAATGTCTTTTGACTCTGATTGTGACACCCAGGTATTTTGTTTCCTCTGCAGTTTGCAGAGAGAAATTTCGTAGAATATGTTAACACAACAGTAGAAGTAGTACTTAGTAATTAGGGCTAGAAGTGGGCCTTGCGGCCCTTTTACGCCCTTTCTCGTTTGTGACTTTGATTTGTTTCAGGTGGCTTGCTTTCTACAGCTAAACACAATTTAACAAAAATATGGATTCGGGGCTTTTTTTTCTTATTTCTTTTTTAACACAGTAACAAAGTTTTGGAATACTCTTCCTGCACATATTAAACAGAGCACAAAATCTAAGTTATATTCTAACACAATTCAAAAACCTTGATTTATTTATAAATACATACACCAACATCTCATTCTCAAAGCTGCAATATGATTATGTCATTATGAGCATGACTAAAAGGCAGATTTGCCAAAAACAAATATAAAAACCTCTCAGCTACACATCCCAGTCTACACTACCCAACCTACCCCAGCATAGGCCTATCGCCGATTTGAAAATTGGGAGAGAGGGAGTTGAGAAATTACTCCGTAATATCCAAATTTCAAAGGCCCCTGGAGTACTGAAGGAGTGTGCAGCCGAACTAGCACCTGGCCTGACAAGGATGTTTCAGAGGTCTGTGGATACAGGAACTCTCCCTGCCGACTGCAGAAAAGCCAACATCACCCCAGTCTTCAAAAAGGGAGACAAACATCAAACCAGAAAACTATCGGCCAGTGTCCTTAACATCTGTGCCATGCAAACTACTGGAACACATTATTTGTAAGCATCTCCTAGACCATCTGGAGAAAGAAAACATTCTGACAAACCTAAACCACGGCTTTAGAACTGGTTTCTCCTGCGAGACTCTGCTTATATTTTCTGTTTTGTTTTGTTATAACCCTTCACGACCTTGGCAGAAATTTTGATCTTGGCAGACAGCCGGACATGGCCATACTTGACTTTTCAAAAGCCTTTGATACAGTCCCGCACTCCAAGCTTCTTTATAAACTTAGAAGTTACGGCATCTCTGGCCCCTGCACAGTTGGTTGGACCATTTCCTAACCAGAAGGCTTATGAAGGTAGTGGTGGACGGCGAAGAGTCGAAAGAAGTGACGGTGGACTCGGAAGTGCCCCAAGGCACAGTACTTGGACCTCTTCTGTTCCTATGACTTATCAACGACCTCCCAGCCTCCGTCAAGTCACAGGTACGTCTGTTTGCCGACGATTGTCTGCTCTACCGACCTATCACTTGCCAACAAGACCATCACATATTGCAGTCAGACCTCAAGGAGTTGGAGAAGTGGGCTCATATGTGGGGCATGAAGTTTAATGCAAAGAAGTGTTACATTCTCAGCATACGCCCCAGGTCATCACACTTCTACTCACTGAACAACGAGATCCTGCAACAAGTCCCCTGCAACCCCTATCTCGGAGTCACCCTCACTGACGACCTCAAATGGTCAGCTCATATTGACAATATCGTCAAGAAAGCAAGCGCAACTCTGGGTGGGGTTCCTTCACAGAAATCTACGCTGCTGTCCAGCTAAATGTAGGCGCACAGCGTACATCTCCCTGGTACGATCGACCCTTGAGTACAGTGCGTCAGTTTGGGACCCGCACCTCCAGAAAGATATTGACAGGCTGGAAAGCATCCAGAGGCGTGCGGCTCGCTTCATCACCCAGAATTACAAAGACCGCACCCCTGGATGCGTCACAGCCATGCTTGAACAGCAGCATTTGCCCCCACTGCAAACAAGGAGGAACGAACATCGCCTCACAATGTTCTTTAAAGTAGTCAGGGGTGAGACCTTCCATCAGAACAGTTCCTTACACCAGTGGCCCGGTCAAAACGGAGAATTGTGCCCCGTCAAGTAAAGGACCACATTACAACCAACGTGGTATCAACTATGGCAAGAAACAACACCAATTGCTTCGTGGTCGAAAGATCTAGTACCACAGTCTTCCGGAACACATTCTCTCCACGGACAACACCTGAGTGGAACAGCCTGCCAGACGATATAGTCACACTGTGTGGGCCAGCCAGTTCAGGATGGCTGTGTCTGGTTTCAGGCACAGCCAACAACCACCATACTGAACTGTAGCCAGTGTAGGAGGGGGTCCCACTCCCAGCTACCATGCTAGATCATGGTGCTGGGGGTCGGCTGGTCCAGCTGTTTTTTCAGCTGGATGAAAAGTGGAACGTTGTAGCCTGCCGATCATAACACCCCCCCCCCCCCCTTTGTTTTTATTATTTTTTAGTTAGGGATCAATAGCCGTTTACTAGGTGCTCTCCCCAGTTTTTCCCCACGTTGGCATTTATATATTATATATCCGAAATTGTGTTAATTGGATCCTGCCGACGAACCTCATCAAGATCAAGATCAGCTGTGCAAAAGTTCAAACAAAAATAAAAGGACAGTGAAGAGGCCGCGAGGCCTAATGTCCTTAGTACCTACCTGACCTGACCTGATCCTTTTTTTAATTGAAATTATTCATTAAAATAAATTAGTAATAATTTAATAATATAATTACAATAAAAATTTGACACCATTATCGTGTCGGCTATATTGATATTCACATTTATGCCCGTCAAGAACGATAATTAGTAACAGAAAAGAACATAGCGATTGCTTTTTCAGTCAACAGATTATTGTTCTTGACGGGCATAAATGTGAATATAGCCGTGTAAGATTAAATTATGCAAATGACGTACCGTTTGCTTTACTCATGGTTTCCTTTCATAAATCTCCACAAATCACACTTCGCAAAGAGGGAGTACTTAGCCAGTGTGGGTTTCTCACTTTTCAGTTTTCTGGGCTGTGTTACACAGTGTGTAGACAAATCAAAAATGGCGGGACTTTGCTGCTGTCCAGAAATACAAAACTAGAAAAAAAATCGCAGTGCTAAGGGGACAGAATGCACTATTGGCCACTGCCACTATGGTTATTAACGCCCTTGGTGGCAAGAGTTAAGCCCTTGTTGATCAGTATCGAAAAGGGCATTCACTCTTGCAAAAGGCTGGCTGGATCAAATAGATTCGGTTTTTATTCTTTTGTTTAAATCTTTTTCCCTAAGGCGCTTCTTCCACAGATCCCCCTGTTTTAAGTGACAAAATAGTCAAATGTGACTGTGGTCACTCAGACGGAAGGAAGCCAGAATTAAGGGAAGGGGGGGGGGGGGGGCTCAGGTCGGTGGAAGACAATTCCATTCCGCCACAGCCCCTATAGGGAAGGAGAACTTCCTGTAATTGGTCTTGCATGCAGGAAGTAAGTATAGGCTGCATCATTCTGCTTCTGTCTTGAATGACGAGTTGGCGTGGGTGGGGGACTTACTCCGGCACCTGAACGCCAGCGTCGCGCCCACACCAAACAGCTGGCCCTCATCCGTTCTGCAAAACAAAGTAGGCTACTGGCAGGCCAGCTTCCTACCCCGAACCATCAAAGCATGGAATGACCTCTCCCATCAGGCTGTTGAGGCAGAGACTCTGGACACGTTTGTCCACTACGTACACTACGTACGCTTCGCCCCCCCCTCCCCCCCCCCCCCCCCCTCCCCCCCCTCCCCCTCCCCCCCCCCCCACTAGGTATTTTGTTCGCAATGACTGGCCTTGGAGGTGTTAGTTGACAGCCTGTGTCGTGACCTTCTTCCTTGACACATGCATGGTCTGGCATTTTTGAGGATGAAATTTTATTTTCCATCTATCCTCCCATTCAGCCATGTGATCAAGATCCTGTTGGAGGATCGCGTGGTCTTGATCTGCTTCGATGGTCTTGTGGCACGGCACAGTGTATCATCGGCGAAAAGCCTGGAAGTAGTCTCCGATGAGGCGCCGTCTACAATCTCCGCTTGCTTTCTATCCGTGAGGAAGTTGTGGATCCAGGAATTGATCTGCCCCGTGATGCCATAGTGACTGAGCTTGTGGACCAGGAGGGTGTGGCTCACCTTGTCGAACGCCTTGGAGAAATCCATCACCAAGACGTCCGTCTGCTTTCCTCACTCCATGCTGTGAGTGAGCTCGTCCACTAGCCCGAGGAGCTGGCTTTCGCATGACCTGTCTTTCTGGAATGGATTCGGTTGGCCTTGGCAAATCTCACGAACTTGCTGACAAGGATAATGCTCCAGGAGCTTGCAAGGCACACTGGTGAGTGAGATGGGTCGGTAATTTTCAGGCCGAGATACAATGCAATGATGGTTAGCTTTACGTCTGATTAGGTGTTGCCTCTTATGGACAAATATATCTTGAAGACTTGGTCTTCCTGGTTGATTAAAGGAGCTGCATAACTAGCCAACCAAAGAATCCTTCCACCAGGATTTCCCACCACCATCGGAGGTTTTGTTGAGCGGGGGGAGGGGCGCACAACCAAGTTCCAGTCGCAACCAACTCTTGAAGCGTCTGTTCATCACGACACTGACAGCAGTTCCTATCTTGCACTCAAACACACCTGTTGTTGCAACCCGCTGTGCCTTCCTTACAGTACATGCTAGGGTACAGGGGTGGGGTGGGGTCCGAAAACTCCGTTCACTGCCTACCTTGCCTTCTAACACTCAAACACACTATTTGCATTGTATTGCCTAGGAAGCCCAAAAGCGAGTCATTTTCGTACTTTTTGACACTTCTAGGACGTACATTTTGGGCGACAGGGGGATCCTCTTTTTTTGTTGTTGGCCGGGGGTGGGGGTGGGGGGTGGGGGTGGGGGGGAAACCCTGTAACCCACCACCCCCCGATCTGCCCCTGCTAAGCATTGTGAGACAGCCAAAGGTTGTCCAGGGGCTCCTGTAGTCCGCTTGTCTTGTCACTGGTTTTGGTGAGCAAACCTCCCCTCCAAGGTTGTCTTCAGGACCACCAGGCGATCTGCTCCATACCGGGGAGTCGATGTTGTCGCGAACCGACAGGAGACACACGGTCAAGTCGAGTAATCTCTGTAGGCGGGTGCGATCCCATTCCAGAGGAATCCCTTCCCAGTGCGGGATTGCGCTGTGCCAGCCCTCCCAGATGAGGCTGCGTCTCCCATCCACTGGGCACCAAACACAGCCAGCGTCCACTGGGTACCGGCGGTCTTGTTGACTCAGAGGCCAACGCTGCAGAGATGATCCAAGCCGCCGTATGTCGTCAGCTTGCAAGTCTTCCAACTCCCAATGGTAAGGGAGGAGGACTGTGTTGCCCTTCCTACTATCTGCCACCTAGTAGGACTTCGTATGCAATCTGCCACCTTGCATCGGAATCGGCGCGCTCAGAGAGAGTCAGTATAATCGACCTTCTCCGTACGCAGGCCGATACCTTTCCCCCTTCTTAAATACAAGTGTCACGTTGGCCATTTTCCAATCCTTGGGGACAGTGCTGGTGTTTAGGGAAGACTGGAAGAGGAGCAACATGGCGGGAGCAATATCATAAGCCACCTCTTTGAGTAGCCTAGGACTTAAAGCATCCGGGCCTGGCGCTTTGGTGGGATCCAGTTCCTTAACTATCTCTCTCACCCTCTCTCTCTATCACACAGAAACACACACACACACACACACACACACACACACACACACACACACACACACACACACACACACACACACACACACACACACACACACACACACACACACACACACACACACACACACACACACACACACACACATACACTCACTCACTCACTCACTCAACCACACATGTGATGAAAGATCTTTTGGGAAGAATTAACTTTCCGATTTATTGGAACTAATGAACTCTGTATTAGTGGGAGATTTCAACTACTAGTGGGACAATCCTTCCAACAATTACAATACAATTATTTTGATTGATAAAAAACATCGGGACTTTCCTGGTATTGCAGTACCCCCAGGATCGTCCCACTATCTTTACATTTTAAAATGTCTCACATGCACCTGTACCTGTGTGTCGGAGGACGTTGAAAAGGATTTTCCTTCGGCTGAGTTGACATTCCGGGTACTGGGCGTGAGACAGTACACACGGAGTCCTATTGGGTGGCAGACAGTAGGAAGGGCAGCGCAGTCTTCCTCCCTCACCATGGGTGTTGGTTGACTTGGCATGCGGACGGGGCGACGTATGGCGACTTGGATGATCTGCAGTTTTAGCCTTTGATTCAACAAGGCCGCCGATGCCCAGCAGGCACCAGTCGCAAGTTTTCCAAGGCTGGCTTAAGTGGGTCCAGCTCACTCACTTGCCTGCCGGGGGGGAAATCATCCGCCTGCAGATACTGTTTGACTCGACCGTGCATCTTCTGCCCGTGTGTTGACGACGCCAACACCTAGGTATGGAGCAGGCTGCCCGGTGGTCCTGAATACAGCCTTGGAGGGAAAGGTTGCTCACCAAACTAACGACAAGCAAGGCAAGCAATCTACAGGAGACCAGCGACAATCTTTGGTCGTCTCACGATGCTTTCCATCTCCTACCGCGACGCCGATGCTGATCACACCTATAGCATCAAGAACAGAAACAACATCATGAATGGGACTCGATCCATCCGAATGATCCAGTTTCAGACGGCGAACACCTACGTTCAAGGGTCCGCAATGTTACCGGAATCACCCATGACTGCTGCTACGCCTTGACTTCTTTCTCATCGTCATCTTCATCTACAGGAAGACCAAGTCTTCAAGAACATTGTCTTTAGGAGTCTAAGACTAATAAGATGTTAAACAAACCTTCACCGGCTGTGTTGAGTCCTTTGAATCCTTTGGTCTGTGCCAGTCCGTCATTGGTTCCCCCACCCACACATCCTTGACTGATGCTGATGGCGACCTGGCTGAGTCAGCCACCACCAGTATGACCCTGACCTCTGACCACTATGCTGCAGTCCCCACCCTTTTTCCTATAAAAAAAATTAATGTCGCCGAGCAGCAGCTAAATTTCCTCGCGGGCTATACCTAGCACTCATCAGCACCACCAGTTGATAGGTACTTAATGGTTCAAAACATGTTTCAATAGGGGTATGAACAGTAATGGCATGAGTCCTTTATTTCATGACCAGATTGCACCAGATTGCACAATTTTGCTTCTCGGATTTAAAACATGTCCGGGGAAGCATGCCCCCGGACCCCCCTAGGGGTCTTGGTGCTTCGCACATTCGATAAATTAGCCCCCTTAGGTCCGGCTCTGTCCTGATTCCAAAAAATAATAATAATAAAAAAATGAGGGGTCCATTTTCAAAAACACGGGTCATTGACCTGGGCCCTCTGACAACCTGACACTCTGAGTCGGCCCCCAAGTTATGGACGCTAAACGTGTTAGGCGGAGGGCAGAGAGACAGTAGATAATAAAGAATCAACGTTGCAGATTGGCCTCCGATGCAGTTACATATGTCTCAGTTAATCCAAATATGGCAAGCCTCATGAGCCCTAGAAAGTTCGATTTTATTTTTTAATGGTTTCGTACCTTGCTCAAAATACTGAAGTGATCATTATGAACATTGGCAGAATTGTCTCGTAGTAGTAGTAGTAGTAGTAGTAGTAGTAGTAGTAGTAGTAGTAGTAGTAGTAGTAGTAGTAGTAGTAGTAGTAGTAGTAGTAGTAGTAGTAGTAGATAGGGACAAAACAAGCCGTCAAGCTTTTTGGATAGTCCTATCTTTATAGTCAGTGTTAAATACAGTATAAGTAATGGCTAAGGTTTTTTTTAGGTCAGATTTTCCTAAGATTACTCATCCAAGCTTCTAAATAACTTCAAATAATTTTGAGATATGTCGAGACGATTTTTTAATAAGTTAGTATTGGGTGCACATTTTAGTTAGTTATAGAAATCTTTCCAGACTCTATTGCTGAAGCATTTTGTTTTTGGATGTTAGTGTTGAAATGTTTAATAAAGACCTTGCCATATGGCTTTCTAGTCAAATTGCATTGTGGTTCACTAAAGAATTTTCCCCATGGTAGACTTACATGACCATTAAATATCTTCAATAAGATCTCCTCGAATTCTCCTGCCTTTCAGTGAGTGCAAATTTAGATACACCAGTCTGTTTTTTCATACCTCATATTTTTGCACTCTTTAACAAGTCTAGTGGCTCTACGTTGAACTTTTTCAATAGCTTTAGATTGATACTTCAACATTGGAGATCATATGATGTTACCATATTCTAGATGTGGTCTTACTAATGGTTTATATTATTTTGTAATTAAAAAATATATATCACGGTCAATAATTAAAAATGCCCTTTTGATCAAACCAATCATGTGACAGGCTTTACTAATACTATTTTGAATATGTGTATTAAAACACAAATCAGTATCAAATGTCAGCCCAAGATCTTTTTCGTGATCACATGTTGTTAATGAGCATAGCTTATTGTTCTTTGACATCAATGTCATGCTGACAATGCCCTTGATCTCACTTCAGACAAATGGCAAGACATATCAATGTATTCCAAGGCGTTAATTTTTGTTTTAGACATTGTGTATTGACAAAACCACTGGGCATTACGCAACGTCTGGGAGTACGGTTTATGCCTCGCCGTCTTGTTACTGATTGAAGTAGTCACCGTAATGAGTGTACATAGTCATAGAGCATACACACTCAAGTGCTACTGTTTATGTAGTGACTGCTGATAAGAAAGGTAGGTAGACTTATAGAAGTGTTCTGAAGATTGTATTCATGAGTCATGCAGATGCCAGTGTGTGTGCGCGCGCGCGCGCGCGTGTGTGTGTGTGTGCGCGCGCGCGTATGTGTGTGTGCGCGCGCGTATGTGTGCGCGCGCGTGTGCGTGAGTGTGTATGCGTGCGTGTGTGCGTACGTGCACACTTACCTCTACGTACCAACGGTATTGTTCTTTGCCCTAGTATACTGGACCAAGGAATATGTTTGCCTATGCATTTGCTTGATACCAAGCAGCTAGTTTAACCCCTTGACTGCCACCAACGTATGTCATTAGATGGAGAGGAATAACCCTGTTATGCCGGTTTGGGCTCTAACACAGTCAAGAGAGTTATATCCCCAGACCACTTTGACAGATTGGCTCTATCATTTGTCTTTTTTCGTGGCATGATTTGCCCAATGATTTTTTCTTTAATTTTCTCTGGCAGTCAAGGGGTTAATCACGGGAGGGTTGTTGGCTACCAACGAGTGTGGTTTGGCTTACCGTATATTGGGCCTATTCCTGGGCCGTGCGACCTTGCAGGTAGGGGAAGACGGGGTAAAAAGCCCATGGGCGGGTAAGAAGCCCATGCCAATTATCTCATGAAATAAAGCACATTTCAGTCATATTTTGCCCATGAGACGCAGTCCAATTTGCCCATGAGACGAATGCTAAACATTGACACTCGTCTCATGGGCAAAATGTGACTGAAATGTGCTTTATTTCATGAGATAATTGGCATGGGCTTCTTACCCGCCCATGTTTTTTTTTTACCCCGTCTTAATTTGACTGAAACTTGCTTTATTTCATGAGATAATTGGTATGGGCTTCTTACCCGCCCATGGGCTTTTTACCCCGTCTTAATTTGACTGAAAGTTGCTTTATTTCATGAGATAATTGGTATGGGCTTCTTACCCGCCACGGGCTTTTTAATTTCATTGGCTGACTGAAAGTTGCTTTATTTCATGAGATAATTGGTATGGGCTTCTTACCCGCCCATGGGCTTTTTACCCCGTCTTACCCTACTCAAATGGATTTGATCATAGCATTGGTTGACAGTAGCTTATCGTAAGGGCCAATAATAAAGCGAGGGCTGCACAGTTATAAACGAAGTTCTACAGTAGAGGCCCACTGGACACTTACGGCCAAGCTTACTCTTTTAAGGAAGACTGACTTTTAAACTAGATAGGATTGAATTTTTCTCTACCAAATCTTTACAAATTTAAAAAACAAAACAAAAACTATCTGTAGGGGAAGACGGGGTAAAAAGCGCATGGGCGGGTAAGAAGCCCACCCCAATTATCTCATGAAATAAAGAAAATTTCAGTCAAATTTGCCCATGAGACGAAATGCTAGACATTAACGCTCGTCTCATGGGCAAAATGAGACTGAAATTTGCTTCATTTCATGAGATAATTGGGGTGGGCTTCTTACCCGCCCATGCGCTTTTTACCCCGTCTT
>CM065686.1:11833955-11848955 GCA_017654935.2 Phymorhynchus buccinoides | reverse complement strand
ACAGACCAACACAAATAACATATGCTTACAGACAGACAAACATGCACACATAAGATATTACGCTTACAGACTGACAAGGATAACATTTATTGCTTATAGACTAGCTGACAAAGGTTTAGGCAACACTTAAGATTGACAAAGATAAAATAATAAGCTTACTGACACAGATCAGATAATTATTACGCTTGCAAACCTACAAAGATATTGAACCGTTTATAGACTAACAAAGATATAAAACTGTGATGAACAAAAAAACCGAACGCCCACTTGCTGGTAATGTTTCGGATTTGTTGTTATTGACTTCCATTTATCAAACACAACCATGGACTCATATAACGAACGATATCACTTTAACAGACTGGCGAAGATGACTTAACCCTTTCACCGCCAGCCATACTTCAGCAAAAAAAATCCATTAAATTTACCTGGGTATAGAACAAAATCCATCTGCAGTATTGGGGATTCTTCTGTGACATATATAAAATAAGGTCTATCCTTACTTCCCAAAACTAAGACAGTAGGGTCTTTGGATAATAGACCCCAATTTGATGCCTTTTAGTATCATAGGTGTTAAATCACTGTAATGCTAAAATGCGAGTTTGGCGGTGAAAGGGTTAATCATTAAAAGTCAATACTCTTACAGAGTACCAAAGATAAAATTACATTTACAGATAAACAAAGATAGCGGCAAACAGACACCAACGATCACAACAGCCCCCCCCCCCCCCCCCCCCCCCCCCCCCAAACCCCACCCCCCCCCCCATCGACCCCAGTCGTCCACACAAATGGCGGAGGGACTTAAAGACCCCCCCCCCCCCCCCCACGTCACGAGTCACATTCCCTCTTATGCTTGGAAGATTTCTTAAAGGGCCACCCTGACGGATGAGTTTTTGCAAGAAACACGTCGAGATCACCAGAAAGACAGCCTTTTCAAGGATCAGAACACTCACTTTGTTCTGGTTTCTTAGAAATTAAACCGTCAAAACGGTGATTCCTCCTTGGCGGAGATGCCGGAGAGAGTAGCCATTTTGGATGGGGTGGGTGAAGGTCACTCATTGTGGTTGAAGCGTTTTTTTGTTTTTTTGTAGTGCAGTAAAAAAAAAAAAATGGGAGCTATTTCCTTTGTTGTGAGCGAAACTCCTTTAGATAAAATGCATAAAATTAAAAAAATAAATAAATAAAAAGGCTTGCATTGCGAAAAGTTCGTGCAAACGATTTGGTCTAAACGCAGGCGGCCATTAGAAAAGAGACGGCAAACGTCTTCTCTTTGGGTGAAAGAATTTGACTTCTAGCACCTCCGCTAAGGAGGAATCGCCGATTTGACGGCTTGATTTCTGGGAAACCAGAGCAAAGTGAGTATTGCAATCTCTGTAAAGGGTGTTTTCCTGGTGATCTGGACGTGTTTCTTACAAAGACTCATCCGTCAGGGTGCCCCTTTAAGATTTCTTACCAGCTATTGGCCTCTGCAACTAGGGTTATTAACGCCCTTGACCGTGAGTGAAGCCCTTGCTGGTCAGTGCGGACAAGGGCATTCACTCTTGCGAAAGGCAGCCACTTAGTGGCCTCAAATAGAGTTATTGGCGAGAGTTACGTCCTTGTTTGGTCAGTGCGCAACCATCTCCCCCCACCCACCAAGGGCATTAACTCTTGAAAAAGGTGTTCCTTGCAGTAGCCAATAAGAGGGAAAACACATAGAAACCATGATTTTGACACGTGACGTGGTGGGTGGATCTTCAATAACCATCTTCCAGCAGCAGTAGCCAGTAGCTACTCGCCCTAGGGCTCCTCCTGGCAGATCACATACATGGAAGCAGTACAGCCCAAATCTACCAGGGCCATGTCGTCAAAGTCTGCCCCCACACACTGCTGTTGCTGGGGTTCATCTGTCCGCCACAGGGGGCTGGTGTCAGGGATGACGGTGCCGTCGAACCACACGTGCTGCTGGGTGCTCCCCGCCTGGAACTCCCCGCCCAGCCACAGGTATTCGTATTGACCGATCTCTGCACAACGTCGCAAAAATATCATACTGAGTCCCCCCCCACAAACAAAAAAATAAAATAAAAAATAAAAAAGAGTAAAAAAAAGTTAGACACCGTTTCAATTTGAAACCCTTTCATCGCCACTGTCGCCTCTTGGCACCACAATGATACAACACCCATGTGACCTAAAGGCATCACATGAGGGTCTGGTATCCAGTGACATTATGTTCTTAATTTTGGGAGGTAAGGAGAGGCCTTGTTTTATGCATGTCACAGAGGAATCCCCAAATATTGCAGACAGAATCTTTTTCTTTGGCCAGGTAAGTTTCATGGAAAGTTTTGGTTGAAAAATGGCTACTGTTGAAAGGGTTTTAACTACAGTACTTGAACTACATAAACACTGGTGATGCAATATTGTACCCGGGTCCCAAGTTTCTTTTTTCTTCTTTCTCTTCTCCTTTAAAGATACATTGACGCACCACGATTAAGTCCCTTGTTTTTTTCCTAGGTAGCTGTGACCCACATACAAATGTCCCCAACTTCAAATTGAGGCTGCTCTTTAAAATGATGTTTCGTTTTGAATTTGGGGGCATTTATATGGGAGTGAGACCTGGTCAAAACAAGATTTCTTTCCAGCTATAAGAGGGAAAACACGTGAAACCCGTGATTTTGACACGTGATCTGGTGGGTCTTTAAAAAAAAATTGCCACGCTCCTTGCGAGAGTCCCAAGTTTCTTTGTTTCTTGTTAAAGCCTGATGCAAAAAACACACATCAGCTTTGACGTGAATAATGCTATTATATTGGATGGAAGTTCAGTTTAACGTCGCGTATCGGCTTTCGCCATGTTCGACGGGCTGAACCAACCAACCAGGGTATAAACAAAAATTGATGTTCCTGAATCACTGTCCTAGCCAAAAGGCCGAGAAGCGATAATGATATTGTATTATGCTGAGAGACCATTTTATAGGGCAAGTGAAATATTCGGCAGCATGCAAAAAGCGCGACTCTCTGAATATTCCCATTTGCGCGACCGTACGAAAAGAGCGAATGTCACTGACAGAAAGAGCGAATGTCACTGACAGAAAGAGCGAATGTCACTGACAGAAAGAGCGAATGTCACTGACAGAAAGCGAGAGGGTCGTTGAGGTTGGGATGGGGCAAGAAGTGCCTTACAAGAAAAAATGTCTGTTACTTTCTTACTATCCCCAACCCTATCCCTAACCTATCCCTAACCCTATCCCTAACCTATCCCTAACCCTATCCCTAACTTTCTGAGTTTATGCGACTCTCTGAAATTCGCTCTTTTTGTCATTACTGTTCGCTCTTTTCGGCATCTTGTAGTTCGCGCATTTCGTATAGCGATTTTCGAAAAGTCGCGATTTTCGAATGCTCCGAAATATTCAAATGGGATGCAATAGGAATTGTTCGGAAATAATTAAGGGGAGTAATTTCATGGTGTGTGGGAGTGATCTTGTCGGTCTTGTCGGTCAGACAGGGGAAGTTACTCCACCATCAGGTAGATCCCCAGCTCTCGCCTCGTGTGTTTGAGTAGATTTACATCACTTAGAACACCGTGCGTCAGTCTAAAATTGGTGTCATTTATATTTTTACCGTTCTACCAAATTGCGGTTTCAAGCTTCAACGCCATGCTGCCATGGTTGCTATGGTTTTGACCGATGAAGTCTATGTAATCAACTCTAATTTTCACGAAGTGCTCTCCCTATGTAAAGGTCAAGATGTGCCACCCACCCCTACATTTTTCGGTTAATTGTATTTTTCCGTTTTTGCCTTTCTTACCATGCATAAAGCTGTATTTTAGGAACCTTTTTAGCTAATAACCTTTTTGGAATACTAACCCTATCCCTAACCCTAGCCCCTAACCCTAACCCTACCCCCCACCCTATAAGACGGAAAAACGCAACGAACCACAACTGTGACAAATCGCGGTGTACTGCAGTGGGGGGTAGGGTTAGATTTAGGGCTAGGGTTAGGGATAGGGTTAGTATTCCAAAAAGGTTATTAGCTAAAAATGTTCCTAAAATACAGCTTTATGTATGGTAAGAAAGGCAAAAACGGAAAAATACAATTAACCGAGAAATGCAGGGGGGGGGGGGGGGGGTCACATCTTTACCTTTACCCCCACTGTTCAGACAATCACGACCGAGGAATAAAGCCACGCGCTTAGATGTCTACCCGCCCTTGTCATTTGAGCGGAAAAGAAATCCAAGGACTTAGGCTGTGTACACACATAAGCGGATATCCCATGCGGACACCCGTGCGCAATCCATAAATAAGTGAAACAAAGAAGGGAACAGATTTGCGCACGTGTCCGAATGTCCCCTACATGCGTAAAACTTTTATCCTTCTTTCTCCCACTTATTTAGGGTTTTCCGTACGGAACTTACGCGTCTAATGTGAACCCGGCCTAAGTCTTAAAAAAAAGCGAGATCTGACCCTCAGCCATTTTGAGGCTGGTTATTCGGTCCCAGAGGTTGGAACTGCAACCACAGAGTATGTTTTCACCTCACTCTTCTTCTTCTTCTGCATTCCTAGGCCATATGGCCATAATAGGGGAGCTACGTATGTGTCCGGTTTTCATTTTTCACTGGTCTCCCCGCTGCATTCAGCCGACACATTCCTATTTCTGAGGAGCTCAATGTAGGAAATAGTTACGAAAGTTGGAAGATTATTTTGAAGAAAAAAAAGACAGGAGAATTGGCCAATAAGTCAGAAATAATAGTAGATGATAGTGAGAAAAGGAAAAGGCAGAGTCAAAGAGAGTAATATATTAGAAGAAGATAACAAAGAACTTCCAGAAGCACAGAACTTCCAGAAGGTGGGTAACTATTTGTACCGAAAGTCCCCCCAGTATCCCCATGGGGATCCACTGCACTCGATCTCTGATAAAGCTTCAGGCTCACAGGGATTTCAGATCATATGCACCAGAAGCAGTCAGGCCTCATCGCGTCAAAGAAAAGCAACCTCGCCATATTGGGCAGTCGCCTGATTTCTGTGTACTATATTTGTCAGACTATGAAGTGCTCCCCCCAAATTTCAAAAAGAAAAAGAAAAAAAAAGATTTTGCTCTCACATTTTCTTATACAAAATTATTAGTCATATTAAAAGGTGCAGGGGCCTCAGTCAGGGAAAAAGTATCGCCTTATAGTCCGTAAAATATGGTATTTCATAGGGGGACATCCCGCTATCGCTACGTATCGATAACACTACCGATATAAATCAGTACGGCTATCACTACGTATCGATAACACTATTGGGCTAAATCACTACGGCAACTAACGGTTAGGCTTAGGGTTAAAATAGGGTTAAACTTAGGTAATGAATAGGGTTAGGTTACGAAAAGGGTTCGGGTTAGGATTAGGGTTAGGCCGGGTTCACATTAGACGCGTAAGTTCCGTATGAAAAACTCTAAATAAGTGGAAGAAAGAAGGATAAAAGTTTACGCATGTAGGGGGAATTCGGACACGTGCGCAAATCTTTTCTCTTCTTGGTTTCACTTATTTATGGATTACACACGGGTTTCCGCATAGAATATTCGCTTCTTCTTCTGTGGTGGCGACCAACTTCTATTACAGAAGTAAATGTACGCATTTAGGGGTGTGACCAAAGGAGAAGAAAGAAGGAAACAGAGAGGAGAAACAAAACAAAAATGCTTATGTGTGCACACGGCCTTAGTCTGTCGGAATTCAAACTGACAGATTGGCACAGTCATCATCAATTATTGTTCTGTATGGGTAGTAGTGGTAAAACAACGGGTAGTTCTTTCGATACGTAGCGATAGCACTACGCACCCCACCCCCCTTTCATAACAGCAGCGTGACATTCCCTTACCCGATAGTCCCATGCCGGACAATGTCATAAAGGCCTGCACGACGCACTCCAGGTCGCTCTGGGTTTGTGCCACCGCCAGCTGGGACTGGCTCTGGCTCTGGCAGAAGGTCTGGGCATCAGCCTGGTTCATCTTTGTGCTGGTGGCTGTCAGGCAGCGCTCACACAGATAGGAGAACCCTTCTTCACACTCGGTCGGGAGAGATGCTGCCAGAATAATGCAGATTGATGTGTGCATGACTGTACAGGCTTCATAATATTTATATCGATTACTGCTATATTTATTGAAGCTGAGATAATTATAGGTTAATATGTAAAGTTTATGTCAATTTGTAAAGTTTAGGTTAATTTGTAAAGCTTAGGTTAATTTGTAGAGGAAGACGGGGTAAAAAGCCCATGGGCGGGTAAGAAGCCCATGCCAATTATCTCATGAAATGAAGCAAATTTCAGTCACATTTTGCCCATGAGACGAGTGTTAATGTTTAGCATTCGTCTCATGGGCAAATTTGACTGAAATGTTCTTTATTTCATGAGGTAATTGGCATGGGCTTCTTACCCGCCCATGGGCTTTTTACCCCATTTTCACCTAATGTTTAAGTTAATTTGCAATGCTTAGGTTCATTTGTGAAGCTTAGGTTAATTTGTAAAGTTTAGGTTTAGTTGTAAAGATGCATACGTAATTGATGCTTGTACGAGAGAGAGCAGATGAATTCTTCTAGAAGCTTCATACAGATCTGGTATGGATGTTTGAAAGGAGCTGCGCACATTTGCTGATGTTTATTCTAGAAGCCGCGCATGTACACACGCGCGCGCACACACACACACACACACGCGCACACGCACACGCACACGCACACACACACACACACACACACTCTCTCTCTCTCTCTCTCTCTCTCTCTCTCTCTCTCTCTCTCTCTCTCTCTCTCTCACTCACTCACCCACTCACACACACAACTCTCACTCCAGCATGTTACATCAACAAAAATGTCCTTGCAATTAGCTGCCTGCAACAAACAATAAAGTAGAGAACATTTTGAGAAAAACGTAAAATTATCAGAGATGGTACTACATAACACATGCAAAGAACTGAATAATAATGTGCTTATCATTTTCACTTTAAAAAAAGTTCAATTCATAGTTTTCAAATGACACTAACCAGGCTGATTTTTGCTGTAGCTTCTAGCCTTCAGAGAAGATTCCAAATCCTCCGTGGTTGCTGGTTGGTCGTACATCAAGCATTGTCCAGGGGGTCCGTTCTGACCGGCAGGGAGGAAAGTGAAGGCCACACACTCCGCAACACGGGCACACTGCTCAGCACAGCTCAGTTTAGAGGTCACCGCCAGATTAGACAATGGAGCTCGTGCCCCCATTACGAAGTCGTCCAAATTAGCAAGTTTGTGAAAAGTCTCACTCTCTGTTGCTCCGGAAGCAGACGATGGGCGCGTTTTGCACATAAGATAAAAGGATGCGAAAAGGCAAAGCACTAAACACGTTCTCGACAACGGCATCGTTAGAGTTCTTTAAAAAAAAATTGTTTTAAGTGATTCAATCGCAAAATGTTAATGACTCTTTTTTTGTTAATCGATTACGCTTGTTTAACTTGATGTGCTATGGTTTTGGTTGAATCTGTAGCAATCTTGTACTTTCAATCGCAAGATGTTAATGATTCTTATTTGTTAATCGATTACGCTTGTTTAACTTAATGTGCTATGGTTTTGGTTGAATTACACATGTTGTTATCTTGTACTTTAGTCGTCCCCGTCTTGTTTACGACCCTCAATCTCAAAGAATACTTCTTTCAGTTTTATGAAAATAATATTAGGCTGATCCTAAGAAATCACAGTGCAATTTGCTGTAGTTTCTGTCCCAGATGCAGTCATCAACCCCTATACTCTGCGCTTTAACAGATTAACATCCACCAAGGTGATTGAGAGACTGAGCAATGAGAGATGCCAATTAAAGAGAAGTGGGTGGATAAACAGTAGGCAGAGAGAGGCGAGCGACTGACATTGCTGGGTAAACAATGGTAACGGGGGGACACCCTGATGACGTATGTTATGGTGTTCTGGGGTCCGTTTCACAAGGGCTAACGTCACGTTGCGCTCGCTCAAATCGGCAAAAAAAAAGGTATAAGAAACACCCTTCGTTTGCCGATAGTTCGTGTGACGTTTTGTTCTTGCCAAACACCGAGCAAGCGGCGAACTGTCCGGAACTTGTAGGGGGTTAATACATTTCTTGTTGTTGATTGGTCCATTAAAATTTGATTAAAATAATACTTTTTTTTGGACCAATCATACAAGAGCTTGTAATATTTCTTCCGCAAACGTTTTCTAAGGTGTTTCTTAGACCCCTTTTGGCGTAACAGTTATGCGCGCGGCGACCGTCGTCTAGAGAAACTACCCTGGTTAGCCCTTTCACCGCCAAAGTCGCATCTTAGCAACACAGTGATTTAACACCTATGTCACTAAAAGGCATCACATTTATGGTCTATTATCCAAAGACCCTATTGTCTTAGTTTGGGGAAGTAAGGATAGACCTTATTTGATATATGTCACAAAAGAATCCCCAATATTGTAGATGGATATTATTCTCTTAAACGTAATGGACATTTATGGCTGAAATAGGCTGGCGGTGAAAGGGTTAAGACACATCTAAAGGGGGATATTGTTTTAACATATTTCTAAGAACCATTCCCTTTGGCTTCATAAATGATTTATCGCGCTTGGTTTAGACAAATACCTCACAGAGATTAGCATGCTTTGGGGCCAGTACATCGATTTTCACAGGTTTTGCTCTGTCGATCTCTCCTAATCATTAACTTGTATCTCTCGTTTGCTTTACTTGATCGATCTCTCCTAATCATTAACTTGTATCTCTCGCTTGCTTTACTTGATCGATCTCTCCTACTTAATAACTTGTATCTCTCGTTTGCTTTACTTGATCGATCTCTCCTACTTAATAACTTGTATCTCTCGTTTGCTTTACTTGATCGATCTCTCCTACTTATTAACCTTGTATCTCTCGTTTGCTTTACTTGATCGATCTCTCCTACTTAATAACTTGTATCTCTCGTTTGCTTTACTTGATCGATCTCTCCTACTTATTAACTTTGTATCTCTCGTTTGCTTTACTTGATCGATCTCTCCTACTTAATAACTTGCATATCTCGTTTGCTTTACTTGATCGATCTCTTCTAATCATTAACTTGTATCTTTCGTTTGCTTTACTTGATCGATCTCTTCTAATCATTAACTTGTATCTTTCGTTTGCTTTACTTGATCGATCTCTCCTACTTATTAACTTGTATCTCTCCTTTGCTTTACTTGATCGATCTCTCCTAATCATTAACTTGCATCTCTCGTTTGCTTTACTTGATCGATCTCTCCTAATCATTAACTTGCATCTCTCGTTTGCTTTACTTGATCGATCTCTCCTACTTAATAACTTGTATCTCTCGTTTGCTTTACTTGATCGATCTCTCCTACTTATTAACTTGTATCTCTCCTTTGCTTTACTTGATCGATCTCTCCTACTTAATAACTTGTATCTCTCCTTTGCTTTACTTGATCGATCTCTCCTACTTATTAACTTGTATCTCTCGTTTGCTTTACTTGATCGATCTCTCCTACTTAATAACTTGCATATCTCGTTTGCTTTACTTGATCGATCTCTTCTAATCATTAACTTGTATCTTTCGTTTGCTTTACTTGATCGATCTCTCCTACTTATTAACTTGTATCTCTCGTTTGCTTTACTTGATCGATCTCTCCATATTTGAATAGGCCCTAGCAAAAAAGCCTGAATATACAAAGAGTGATTATTACTCCTCAGTTGACTGAAGCCGGGTTTTTTTTTACTCCCATCCTTTCACCTACACTACAGGTGGGGATCATTGTGAACTCGCTCACTGCCTCTGTTGCCATACTTAAAGACCCACCAGATCACGTGTCAAAACCACGGGTTTTACGTGTCTTCCCCTCTTATAGCTGGTAAGAAATCTTGTTTTGACCAGGTTTGACTCCCATACAAACGCCCCCAAATTCAAAACGAAACATCATTTTAAAGAGCAGCCTCAATTTCAAGTTGGGGGCATTTGTATGTGGGTCACAACTACCCAGAAAACAACAACAACAACAAGGGACTTGATCGTGGTGGGTCAGCGTGTCTTTAACACTTCCTACCTTCCACCTCCCAGGTGGGAAGTGAGAAAGTTGGCTTCATTCTTGGCGAGGTTGGTAGGCTGCGAAGAAGAAATCACTCTTTGCGACATTTAGACTTTTGGGCCCTAGATGCTTGGTGGGCAGTCCAGTACTTTAATGCATGTTATTAAACAGTTTTAATGCATTGCACCCACGTCAGATGTTAAAGGAGAATCTTAGCAAAGCGAGAGGCGTGAATGATTATTAATCAGCCTTTCTTTCCGCTTCAGGGGCGGATCTGAGGAGGGTTCCAGGGTTTCCAGACCCCCCTCCTCCCCTTTGCCCCAAGTATGTACCTTATACAAGGGTGAAAAGTAAGAAAATGGTTCATCACTAAATCGCAAAATGTTTCGGGGACTTGGCCCCCTGCACCCCCCCCCCCCCCCCCCCAAGGCCACTACACCTTAACCCAGGACCTATGCAGCTCCCTGGACTCCCCGCGGACCCCCCCCCCCCCCTTACGAATCATTTGGTCCGCCCCTGCTCGGCTTCTTTAGAGACTTTTTACATTAATATATATGTTTGCCTCGATCAATGTCAGTGAACGCATTTCATGCTTTCACTGAGTGCCACAGGATGCGTAGCGCTTTCACTACGTATCGAAACAACTACTCGTTGAAAAAATAATGAACGATGACTGTGCCAATCGGTCAGTTTGAATTCCGACAGACTAACCCTAACCCTATTCCTAACCCTAACCCGAACCATTTTCCCAACCTAACCCTATTCCTTACCTTTATTTTAATTTGTTTTTAAGCTTTACGTCCTTCCGGTCCTACGGACACAATGGTCATGTGGGACATTAATTCCAATTTCGTTTTGGTTCCTTACCTAAGTTTAACTCTATTTTAACCCTAACCCTTTAGTTGCCGTAGCGATTTAGCTCGGCCAGTAGAGTTATCGATGCGTATTGATAGCCGTACTGATTTATCTTGGTAGTGTTATCGATACGTGGCGATAGCGGGATGTTCCCAGTGCCACGTTGGCAGTGCAATTTCCTGTATTGTGTGTGTGAAAAGTGAAACCGTGTAAGTCGATTTTCTAGTAAAACCGGTTTGATTCCTTTTGGGCTCATTCGTGTTAAAACCTCGTTAACTCATTGGTAGAGCCTGTTAAAATAGGGTTAAACTTAGGTAAGGAACCAAAACGAAATTGGAACTAGTGTCCCACATGTGTCCGTAGGACCGGAAGGACGTAAAGCTTAAAAACAAATTAAAATAAAGGTAAGGAATAGGGTTAGGTTAGGAAAAGGGTTCGGGTTAGGGTTAGGAATAGGGTTAGGGTTAGTCTGTCAGAATTCAAACTGACCGATTGGCACAGTCATCATGAATTTTTTTTCAACGAGTAGGATTAGGGTTAGGATTAGGAATAGGGACGCAAAAATATAGCCGTTAGGCTTTCAATGTCCCATCTTTGTGTTTTGGGTTTTATTTTTACATACTGTATATCGTGCACTCAGGTTTTTGCGTTGAATTAATCATCGTATTCGTACATTATGTCATTATAAAATTTTAATTGGTCGAGCTGATTTTTAAAGCTGTTAGTATTAGGTGCTCTCTTATTAGTTGGTAGTTGATTCCATAAAGGTGCAACTCTGTTAGTAAAAGAATATTTTCTTGTGTTAGTTTTACAATATTCAATAAATATTTTATCAGTGCTTTTTCTTGTTCTGTCATAATTTGTTATAGTATGATAGTTGTTTGGTTGTGTGTCTGTGTGTATGTGTGTGTGTGTGTGTGTGTGTGTGTGTGTGTGTGTGTGTGTGTGTGTGTCGCGTCTGTGGTCTAATCTCCAAACTTTAACGTTGGCATTTTCTCGGGAAATAGAAGGCGTACATTGTTCAAACTTTGCACACATAAGTTTTCAAACAATAATGATTTGAATAATTAAATACTTAAAGCAACACAGTAAACAGGGCCTGTATTCACGTTGAGATAGCATGAGACTTAGCATCATGCTAACTTAGAAGCTCTTCCAAAAGTCCTATTGAATCCTATAGGACATTGGAAGAGCTTCTAAGTTAGCATCATGCTAAGTCTCATGCTATCTCAACGTGAATACAGACCCAGATAACAAACAGATACCATTTTAGATTAGTGGGCTAGAGAGTATTCAACAGGCAACATGAGTTAAAGATCCACCAGATCACGTGTCAAAATCACGGGTTTCACGTGTTTTCCCTCTTATAACTGGAAATAAATCTTGTTTTGACTAAGTCTGACTCCCATATAAATGGCCCCAAATTGAAACCGACACATCAGTTTAAAGAGCAGCCTCAATTTGAATATGGGGAAATTTGGATGTGGGTCACAGCAACCCAGAAAAAACCAAAGGACTTAATCGTGGTGCGTCACTTAAGAAACTCATCAACACTGAAAGCCTCGATAAATCATTGGTAGAGCATCTGTTTGTCATGCTAATGGTTCCGCCGCGTTCGATTCTTGGCACGGGCACTTTTTTTTTTATTGGCAGTCTTTAGACCCCCCCCCCCCCCCCCTTCAACTCTTTGTTTGTTGTTGTTGTCCCACATGTGCCTGTTCGAGTGAGCCTTGACGGCCTTGCCTCTTGTTCTTTTTAACAATGCACACACACACACACACACACACACACACACACACACACACACACACACACATGCGCGCGCGCACACACACACACTCACATATTCACTCACATGCACTCACACACATAACACACTTCTCGAGTAGTGGAAAGATGTTAAATGAACACAAACAAACACTCACACACACACACACATCACAGCTACGCACGCACGCACGCACGCACACATACACACACGCGCGCGCGCGGCCTACATTCTGTTCACCTACAGAAACGGAAGTGGACAGCATATTTCTATTTTTAGTAACACTAATGGCTGCCCCCTTTTAGCCTCCCAGGAAAGTTGTGAATACGAAGCGGAGGGCCTCTGTAATTCCCTAACAATAAGGCGTCACCTCGTCATCGATTGGAAGTTTTGGCTTGTCTCCTTGTTCGCTACAAGTGGAAGTGTTTGTTTTATGAATGAGCTCCCTTTTGTTACAAACAAAGAAGATATTTTCCCTGCACTTAGTGTAGAATGGCATGTTGTGGTAACGCGTTCGCTTCCTGTCAAGTAGTCCCGAGTTCGAAACTGGGTACAGGGGAGTTTTTCTCTCACTTTACCCACCCACCCTTCCCTCCTCATCAGTCACACAAAAATCGCAAGCAAATGATAAAAAAAAAACAATTGCCTCTGGCTGCGACGGGCTCTCCAGGTGGGAGCAACCCGAATTTCACAGAGACGCCTCAGTGACTATAAAGTAGGGCCTACCTAATACCTTTGTGACCTGGCCCTGTGGTCATGAGTACGTCTTACACAGCCCAAACGAGGAGTAGTATGTAAATTAGGCTGAGCAGCCAATCGTTTGGGGAGTTTAGTCTAATTTACATACTACTACCCGTGTTTACTGTCTAATAACGCGCACTCATGATTACTCGCCCAGAGTGGTTTGACTCTGGTACGACCAGCGGGCGTCATTGTTGTGTGTTGTAGTGTTAGAACTTAGAAGTACCTTCACATATTGACAATGCCGATGAATGGACTGCACAACAGCAGTACAGTTTGAAATCGATAAATGAAAGTTATTTTCACTTTGTTACTTTTCTTTTTAGGAGGTTTTTTCTGTTTACCACCCCCCCCCCCCCTTGCATTTTGTTTTGTATCATCAGCACAGCAGAGCACAATCAAAGATATTCTAAAAGGGTAAGATGGATTACTTAAAAGCTCGGCGAACCGGGCTGATAGAGTTATCGTTAGTGCGGACGTGTACACTATTCACAGTGGAGGCTATCCAAAAACTCGGACTGGAACTTGAACGGAGAATTCAACTGGCCTATCGATGTGTAAAATGTGTCACGTTTCAAAGGGACATAACCAGTGTTTCTGTCCTCACTACTCATATAGGGAAAAGAGACTGGATGTTTATCTTCCCCTGTACAGTCTTTGGCACAATGCTTCGCTCTTGAAAGCTTCCATCCTCGAACTGAGGACAACTAGCAAAGGGCAAGCGCTTATTCCCCTACCTTAAAAACCCACCAGATCACGTGTCAAAATCACGGGTTTCACGTGTTTCGCCTCGCATAGCTGGAAATAACATCTTGTTTTGACCAGGTTTGACTTCCATTCAAATGCCCCCAAATTGAAACTGAAACATCATTTTAAAGAGCAGCCTCAATTTCAAGTTGGGGGCATTTGCATATGGGTCACAGCTACCCAGAAGAAAAACAAGGGACTTAATCGTGGTGGGTCAGTGCATCTTTAAAGTGTTTGAAAACACAGAGTTGGAAACATGCCCAGATACACTGGGATGTTATTGTGCTGCATAGTTGAACATGAAAAATTGCTCTAAATGAAGTAGAAAGGCAGATTTTCTAGAATTTTATTTATATTTTAATAAAAGGAGTCGATGTCGCAAAACTGAAACTTTTCGTCTGCTGTGACGCAACTGGCTCCGAAAGCGAAAGTAGCATTCAATCTAAAAATAGACATAATACTTCCTACTTTCTGACCTTGTTCTTTGATGTACTTTCTTTTTGTCCGTCACATTAAGGTGATCGGACTTTGCGATGGGCTGGTTTGTATTTTTTTCTCTTTTTTTTTTTTTTTCTGTCTGTCCCAAGGATATCTCCCGAACCGCTTGACCGAATCGCGTCAAATTTTCTGTGGAGGTGTGCCACCTTAATAGAAAGAGATCCGCGCAAACCATTTTGCCGTCGTGACCTTGACCTTGACGTACGACCTTGAAAACCGAAAATCTATTTTTAGCCATATCTCGGGCACCGATCGACATAGGATGTTGAAACTTGGTATGAAGGTGGTTTGGCTTATGCCCGTTCTGATGATGGCATACCGATCAAGGTCAAGGTCAAGGTAAAAAAGATCGCTGGAGCCTGAAAATCGGAGGGTCATTTTTTCTCCTTCTGTCTGTCC
>CM065686.1:11816455-11823955 GCA_017654935.2 Phymorhynchus buccinoides | reverse complement strand
AAATAGTTTTTGTTCATTAGCACACATAGATCAAGAATTGGTTCAAACGAATGAGAAACTCATCTGTAGACGAGTTAAAATTATTTTTATTCAGACTTAATTTGATGAAACGTTTGATTCAACATGTGGCTCAGGCATGCCCCAGCTTAGCATCTGGTCGAGTTGGGGGGGGGGGGGGCAGGATAGGGGTGCAAATACAATGTAGAAAAGTGTGATACCATTGTATCAATCTTAATCAATACCTGTGTGAATGGGGATTCAAAAATGTGATATACATTGTCCATTTCATAAATTGGGCAAAGCATTTTTCCCATTTCATGAAATAGGCAATTTCACGGATTGGGCGTAATATATAATAGTTTTCTTTTCCTTTCTTTTCTTTTGTTCATTCGATCATAGACACAAGGGTACCGTGGGTTCTAAAGCAGCCAGTGGAGACATCACTTCTCTTTGCTGACGGAGGCGGGAGTGGAGTTGAGTGGAAAGAAACTCTAAGGAGAGCTGGACAACATAAAGTCTTCAGAGAAGAAGAAAACCACATCACTGAAGTTTTGGTCCTGAGGTGAACTGTTTTCACTTTATAATTCACTGACGGAGGCGCAGCCTGAACTGATAAACTCCAGGAACATGTTTTCGCTGGACAACAGAAAGTCCTCAAAGAAGAAGAAAACCTCATCAATGAAGTTTTGGTCCTGGGTCTAGTTTCTCTAGATAACGGTCGCCGCGCGAATAACGCTTACGGCAAACGGAGCCTAAGAAACACTTTAGAAAAGGTTTGCGGAAGAATATTACAAGCTCTTGGTCCAATTTAAACAACATTTTTTAAACAAACTTTAATGGACCAATCAACAACAAGAAATGTATTAACCCCCTACTAGTTCCGGATAGTTCGCCGCTTGCTCGGTGTTTGGCAAGAACAAAACGCCACGCTAACTATTGGCAAACGAAGGGTGTTTCTTAGACCGTTTTTGCCGATTTGAGGGAGCGCAACGTAACGTTAACCCTTGTGAAACGGCCCCCCGAACTCTTTTCACTTTACTTCACCGACGGAGGCGCAGCGTGAAGAAACACCAGGGAAAGTTGGACCAAAAACCCACCCAGAAAGTCTTCAGAGAAGAAGAAAACCTCAGCAAATACGTTTCGGCCCTGAACTCTATGCATCCTGCACTAGTCGTGTCTCCCGTACGCTCCTCTGCTGCCAGCACTTGTGCCAGAGTGATGTAGCCTAAAACCTACGGAAGAAACACTACACAGTGTACAGTTGTCACAGGTATTTACCCTTTTGCCACCAGCCATTTTTCAGCAAAAAATAACCATTAACCTTACCTGGGTAGAGAAAAACCCCACCATCCGCAATATTGGAAATTCCTCTATGACATGCATAAAGTAAGGCATATCCGTACCTCCCAAAATTAAGACAATAGGGTCTTTGGATAACATGACTTGGCTGGATGCCTTTTAGTGACACGGGTGTTAAATCATTGTGGTGCCAAAATGCAACATTGGCGGTGAAAGGGTTAAGAAATAATGTTCTGATTAAAAAAAAAGCAAGCCACTAACCAAAGCTACATGTAGGCTACTAGATGAAGTTAACAGTGGCGCACAAACTTTATAAAGTTCTTGATGCTTTAGCTGTAGAGTTTAGTATCATATTAAAATCGATAGAGTTGACCCAGTAACGCCGGCCTATCGCTTCAAACCCAGTAATACCAGAAAGCTTATATGGATAGTCTTTGGTGTTACTTCAAAACTAGTTAAAAGAAAAAGGCAAACAAACACAGTAACGCCGGCCTTTTGCTTCAAACCCAGTGTTACCAGAAAGCCTATATGGATAGTCTTTGGTGTTACTTCAAAACTAGTCAAAAGAAAAAGGCAAACAAACACATTTCGATTAAAGTTCTTGATCCTATAGCTCATAGTTCAATGTCATAATAATAATTTATTAAAAATCAATAGAGTGTATTTTCTTTTAAAAAGAGAGAGAGACATCGCAGTAACGCTAACCTATTGCTTCAAACCCAGTGTTGCTTCAAGCCTAGCATAATCCTCCGAAGTCGGAATGTGGCTGCCCATGTGGCGGGGTAATCAAAAACGGTCACACACGTAATGTTCTCATCCCTATCTGGTGCATTTGTATCATAGTGTTCAAGTGCTTTGGCTGTAATTGGGATGATCCCTGGAGTTTTTAAGCCAGTGTAAGATAACAAACAACAAACAAACCTAGCATATATTAAAAACCAACAAAGCAAAGGAACAAACTGGGACAAAAGTTCTCGATACTATAGCTCCCAGTGAAGTATGATATTAGCACCAGTACAAGTTATTTTAACCCTTTCACCGCCAGCCATATTTCAGCCAAACATTTCCATTAAATTTACCTGGGTAGAGAACAAAATCCATCTGCAGTATTGGGGATTCTTCTGTGACATATATAAAATAAGGTCTACCCTTACTTCCCAAAACTAAGACAATAGGGTCTTTGGATAATAGACCCCAATTTGATGCCTTTTAGTGACATACGTGTTAAATCACTGTGGTGCTAAAATGCGACTTTGGCGGTGAAAGGGTTAAAGAAGTAACAAAAGAAGAGGGAGACACGACACAACAGAGAGAACGAAAGGCCAAATCCATGATGGCGGGGATTCAGGCTCACCTGTCCGCGCCTCATCAGTTGCCTCCCTTGGCTCTGGAGCAACAGGAAAAACTGGAGGACAACTTCCGGGTCAACCGGAACCCGTCCGACCTTGACGTCATCATCATTGCCGCCGAGGTGGGACTTCCGGAGGAGATTGTAAAGGTGAGTGATTTAGATCTTCTTTTTGGTGTGTGTTCTTCTTCTTGTTTTCCTTCTTCTTCTTCTTGTTTTCCTTCTTCATCTTCTTGTTTTCCTTCTTCTTCCTTCTTCTTCTTGTTGTTTTCCTTCTTCTTCTTCTTCTTGTTGTTTTGTTTTCCTTCTTCATCTTCTTGTTTTTCTTCTTCTTCTTTTCTTCTTCATCTTCTTCTTCTTCTTCTTCTTCTTTCTTCTCTTCTTCTTCTTCTTGGCAGGGCTGCTCTCGTTTTCCTTCTCTTGTTGATGGGACGGGCTTCTTGGCTGGTGCATCTATGGGTCCCATCAGCACCTTCGGGTGTTTCTTATTTCTTCTTCATCTTCTTCTTGTTTTCCTTCTTCTTCTTCTTGTTTTCCTTCTTCTTCTTCTTGTTTTCCTTCTTCATCTTCTTCTTGCTTCTTGTTGTTCCTTCTTCTTGTTGTTGTTGTTGTTTTCTTTCTTCTTCTTGTTTTTCTTCTTCTTCCTCTTCTTCTTCTTCTTGTTTTCCTTCTTCATCTTCTTCTTCTTCTTCTTCTTGTTTTCCTTCTTCTTCTTCTTCTTCTTCTTCTCTTGTTTTCCTTCTTCATCTTCTTCTTCTTCTTGTTTCTTGGCAGGGCTGCTCTCGCGTTGATGGGACGGGCATGGCTGGTGCATCTCTGGGTCCCATCAGCACCTTCGGGTGTTTCTATTTTTAAAAAATGTTATTCTTGTTGTTGTTTTCCTTGTTGTTGTTGTTGTTTTCTTTCTTCCTCTTCTTCTTCTTCTTGTTTCTCTTCTTCTTCTTCTTGTTTTCCTTCTTCTTCTTCTTCTTGTTTTCCTTCTTCTTCCTCTTCTTCTTCTTGTTTTCCTTCTTCTTCCTCTTCTTCTTTTTCTTCCCCTTCTCAGCTTGGTGTACTTTTTTACTCATTCATTCATTTTCGTTCACTCCGTCGTCTTCTTCTTTTTCGATTATTACGATGCCTTAGAAGTCAAACGGACAGATAGTCCATTGGCTCATTATGGAACACGGTGCGAAAACTAATAACTTATATTAATTAAAAACAAGTCTGGAGAAATATAAATAGCATAATCCCCACTTTATATTATTTTCAGTCTTAAGAAAAAAAAAAGCACCCAACAATGAAGTCATTAGTTTCCGCAATACGTTCAACAGTAAGTCAATGGACTGTCTAGAGATAGGCTAGACCGTTTTGACTAGAGAGGGCCAGCCACACGTCCACTAAAATCGCACGACTGTACGATATGATTCGATCACGTGGTTTCCAAAAAACAAATTGGCTTCGCGCTTCGAGATCACGTGATCGAATCGGATCGTACAGTCGTACGATTTTTCGCTGACGTGTGGCTGGCCCTTAAAGGGGCACCCTGACGGGTGAGTTTTTGTAAGAAACACGTCGAGATCACCAGGAAAACACCCTTTACAGAGATCGCAACACTCACTTTGCTCTGGTTTCCTAGAAATCAAACCGTCAAATCGGCGATACCTCATTAGCGGAGGTGCTGGAAGTCAAATTCTTTCACCCAAAGAGAAGGCGTGTGACGTCTCTTTTCTAATGGCCGCCAAATCGTTTGCACGAAATTTTCGCAATACGAGCCTTTTTATTTTCATCCTTTTTAAATTCTATACAGTTTATCTAAAGGAATAAACAAAGGAAATAGCTCCTTTTTTTAACTGCACTACAAAACAAGCGCGGATTCGCAATCGCTTGTGGCACGCTTTTCTTTCTCTTTTACAATATGTGCGACAATTTTGGACCGACCGACCGACAAAATGAGTTATAGGTTTGTGGCTTGTGCCACAAACAAAAAGAAAATGCTTCAACCACATTGAGTGACCTCCACCCACCCCATCCAAAATGGCTACTCTCTCCGGCATCTCCTCCAAGGAGGAATCGCCGTCTTGACGGTTTAATTTCTAGGAAACCAGAGCAAAGTGAGTGTTCTGATCCTTTAAAAGGCTGTCTTTCTGGTGATCTCGACGTGTTTCTTGAAAAAAACTCATCCGTCAGGGTCCACCTTTGAGGCTAGCCACGGATAATCCGTCGTTGGACGTAGCGCCTCCCTCTTCCTCTCTCTTCATGTCTTTGTGTATTATGTCATTTTTATTTATTTTATTTATGACAACTACAATTTTCTCTGTCACTTTTTTGTATTTCACCTCCAGTGATATGGGCCAAAGGCCTAATCATTAAACAATTTGTTCATTGTTCATATCTCTCTCTCTCTCTCTCTCTCTCTCTCTCTCTCTCTCACACACACACACACACGCACTCTCTCCTTCTCTCAAATAGCATATACCTCGCTGATGACATTAAATAATTCATTTGACATCTCTCTCTCTCTCTCTCTCTCTCTCTCTCTCTCTCTCTCTCTCTCTCTCTCTCTCTCTCTCTCTCTCTCTCTCTCTCTCTCACGCACGCACGCGCACACACACATATACGCGAACATACGCAGGCACTACACCTAAAAAGTTGCTAGTGGTGACAATGACACAATAGCCTAACAAGGGCATCGCCGAGCGGCAGCAACGCATTGTGACAATGCAAACCCGGCCAGAGTTATGTCCTCCCCCCCCCCCCCCAATAAACACACCACTTTCCACCCTTACAGAACGCATAAAATACATAGCCCAAAATTTGAAGCGATTCTGTTCAGTAGTTCACGAGATACAGCTGAACTGTTATACAAACTTCCTTGCACCGAGTTATGTCCTCTCCCCCCACCCCCCCCCACCCCCCAATAAACACACCACTTTCCACCCTTACAGAACGCATAAAATACATAGCCCAAAATTTGAAGCGATTCAGTTCAGTAGTTCACGATACAGCTGAACTTTTATACAAACTTCCTTGCACCATGGTACACCACCACACAAAATTTGAAGCGATTCTGTTCACTAGTTCACGAAATAAAGCTGGGGGGGGGGGGGGGGGGGGGGAAATTACGTAGCCCAAAGAAGGAAATGTCGGTTTTGAAGGTCAAACTTCAAGGTCAAGGTCAGCACGGTGTTGATTAACGAAAGGAAGCTTCCTTTTCAAGCTGTCTACCCCTCTGCCAATTTTAATCAAAGTCCAGACAGTAGTTTTTAAGATAATCGACACACAGACACGCACACAGAAACACACACACACAGACACAGACACACACACACACACAAACCAATCGCAAAACCCCGGACTCTGGCCGGGTAATTAGCTATGTATCAAACATACATAGAATAGGAGAAACTAAAAAGGAAAGACAACAGATGACCAGCCAACGCATCACTAACGCTCTAAGCTGGTTAGTAGACGGTAGCAACTAGCAACACCGTGCCACTCGTGTAGAAAGCTTTTCGAAACTGCAAGATCATTTATTTTGTGCGTCACTGTCTTTGGCTTTAATTAGAAACGACAGGTGTTTGAAATTGTCGGAGACCTACCCAATGATTGAACGATTTCCTTTAAACAAAAGATTCAGACATAACCTTAAAATACCATCCTTACTTGTTGAACTGGTACTAATCAATTTATCACCTTTTTTGGACAAAGTGACATAGCGGACATGCTCTTCTTTCCGACTTAACCCTTTCACCGCCAAAGTCACATTTTAGCACCACAGCGATTTAACACCTATGTCATTAAAAGGCATCAAATCGGGGTCTGTTATCCAAAGACCCTATTGTCCTAGCTTTGGGAAGTAAGGGTAGACCTTATTTCACAGAAGAATCCCCAATACTGCAGATATGGATTTTGTTCTCTACCCAGGTACATTTAATGGACACTTTTGGCTGAAATATGGCTGTCTATTATCCAAAGACCCTATTGTTCTAGCTTTGGGAAGTAAGGGTAGACCTTATGTCACAGAAGAATCCCCAATACTGCAGATATGGATTTTGTTCTCTGCCCAGGTACATTTAATTGAACATTTTTGGCTGAAATATGGCTGGCGGTGAAAGGGTTAACCTTAGCCCTTTCACCGCCAGCCATCTTTCAGCCAAAAAGTTCCATTAGACTTAGGCACAGAAAAGATTTTGTCTGCAATATTGTGGGATTTCTCTGCGACGCATTTAGAAAAGGGTCAATCCTTACTGCCCAAAATTAGGAACACAATATTATTGAATAACAGACCCTGATTTCAAGGGTTTTAATGGCACGGGTATTAAGTGATTGTGGTGCAAAAATGCGACATTGGCGGTGAAAGGGTTAAAATGCCATTCTTACTTGTTGAACTGGTACATACTATTACCTTCTTCTCTTTTGCACAAAGCAACATAACGGACGTACGCGTTGCCCGTTTTTCTTTCTCACGATCGAAAGTTATTAACAGCTTGAAACCCCTAGAAACGGAATGCATTGGAACTCGTCAAAACCCACATGAACGATTAATTAAGTAGCCTTTTACTCCAGAAGAAAACCGTCCGTCTCTAAATAGCCTTAGAAAACGACATTGTTCATTTTTGTAATTATTTGAGACGGCTAAGAAATTCCAACTGGTATTGGTAGTATGATGTTTAAGAAGTATTACGGTAAAACGTCGACACTTATATCCTGATCAACATAAATAAACCGTTTAAAGATAGAATGTTACGTAGTTTTCATCTTTAAACGGATATATCATTATATTGATCAGGATTAGTGCGATATTTTTTTTACCGTAATACTTCTTAGACATCATACTACCAATACCAGTTGGAATTTTGTTTAGGCGTCTC
>CM065686.1:11796455-11803955 GCA_017654935.2 Phymorhynchus buccinoides | reverse complement strand
TAGTGTATTAGGAGTTCAAATGAACAAGGTCTGATGTGGTTGACCAGTGGTCAGTATCACTGACCAGTGGTCAACCACCTTAAAAATTGTTCATTTGAACTCCTAACACACTAATTAGCTGTCAAACAGTGAAAATAGGCAGTGTAAAATAGGCCAAAAGTGACCACTGGTCAGTGACACTGACCACTGGTCAACCACATCAAAATGTGTTAATTTGAACTCCTAATACACTAATTTGCAGTCAAACAGTGAAAATAGGCCAAAGTGACCACTGGTCAGTGACACTGACCACTGGCCAACCACATCAAACTTTGTTCATTTGAACTCCTAATGCACTAATTTGCAGTCAAACAGTGAAAATAGGCCAAATTGACCACTGGACAGTGACACTGACCACTGGTCAGCCACATCAAAAATTGTTCATTTGAACTCCTAATACACTAATTTGCAGTCAAACAGTGCAAATAGGCCAAAGTGACCACTGGTCAGTGACACTGACCACTGGTCAACCACATCAACAATTGTTCAAATGAGCTCCTAATACACTAATTAGCATTCAAACGGTAAAATTAGGCCAAAGTGACCAGTGTCAGAGGTTAGACAGAGAGAGAGAGAGGGGGGGGAGAGAGAGAGAGAGAGGGGGGGAGAGAGAGAGAGAGAGAGAGGAGAGAGAGAGAGAGAGAGAGAGAGAGAGAGAGAGAGAGAGAGAGAGAGAGAGAGAGAGAGAGAGAGAGAGAGAGAGAGAGAGAGAGAGAGAGAGAGAGAGAGAGAGAGAGAGAGAGAGAGAGAGAGAGAGGACATAATTTCCCACAGGAATCATTTCACTAGATAGTCGTAAAGCCAAGCTACTATATGATGAAAACCTTAGTATTACTACTAACCCATGAAAAGACTACTATTATTTTCATCAGTTAGTAGTAATACTACTAACTGCTGAAAATAATAGTAGTCTTTTCATGGGTTAGTAGTATTAGTAAGGTTTTCATCAGATAGTAGCTTGACACACGTGCACCCCCGTGCCCATGGGTCAGTATGTGTACAAGCATTATGTGTATGTCTGTTACTGGGTGTTTGTTCACACTCCTGCATGTTAGTATGTGCGTGCGCGCACGTGCACCCCCGTGCCCATGGGTCAGTATGTGTACAAGCATTATGTGTATGTCTGTTACTGGGTGTTTGTTCACACTCCTGCATGTTAGTATGTGTGTGTGCGCACGTGCACCCCCGTGCCCATGGGTCAGTATGTGTACAAGCATTATGTGTATGTCTGTTACTGGGCGTTTGTTCACACTCCTGCATGTTAGTATGTGCGTGTGCGCGCGTGCACCCCCGTGCCCATGGGTCAGTATGTGTACAAGCATTATGTGTATGTCTGTTACTGGGTGTTTGTTCACACTCCTGCATGTTAGTATGTGCGTGTGCGCACGTGCACCCCCGTGCCCATGGGTCAGTATGTGTACAAGCATTATGTGTATGTCTGTTACTGGGTGTTTGTTCACACTCCTGCATGTTAGTATGTGTGTGTGCGCACGTGCACCCCCGTGCCCATGGGTCAGTATGTGTACAAGCATTATGTGTATGTCTGTTACTGGGTGTTTGTTCACACTCCTGCATGTTAGTATGTGCGTGTGCGCGCGTGCACCCCCGTGCCCATGGGCCAGTATGTGTACAAGCATTATGTGTATATCTGTTACTGGGTGTTTGTTCACACTCCTGCATGTTAGTATGTGCGTGTGCGCGCGTGCACCCCCGTGCCCATGGGTCAGTATGTGTACAAGCATTATGTGTATGTCTGTTACTGGGTGTTTGTTCACACTCCTGCATGTTAGTATGTGCGTGTGCGCGCGTGAACGGCGAGTGTTTGTGTGTCAAGTCAAGTCAAGTCAAGTCAAAATTTTATTTCCAGATGGGAGCATTGTATAAGCAAAAACATGCTTTTTTTCAACAAGCCATCCATAAAAAATGATGTAAAGAAAAAATAAAGAACTAAACATTCCAAAGTCGCGAACAACAAGAAAAGGAAATATACAAGTAAACAATTAATTAAAGAAACAAGCAAATATTCCAACAACAAAAACAGGAAGAAGGATGGGGACTGGGCGAATAGCATATTATGTACAATATATACATCAACATCAACAACGTGTGTGTGTGTGTGTGTGTGTGTGTGTGTGTGTGTGTGTGTGTGTGTGTGTGTGTGTGTGTGTGTGTGTGTGTGTGTGTGTGTGTCTCTCTCTCTCTCTCTCTCTCTCTCTCTCTCTGTACAGACCTGTTTACCACCTACACAAGCTTTGAGCAGTCTGGATAGCTGAAATGGATAGTTTTGGTGCAAAATGTGTAGTTTTATTCATTAAGCCATCAAACAGTGTTCACTGAAAGTGAGTAATTAGAGCATTATTTTCAATTTTGAAGAGTAGTAGAGGTCCAAATTGAGTAGAATACTACTCGAAAAGAGTAGACTAAACAGGTCTGGTGTGTGTAATTTAAAAAACTAACAGTGCATGTAAGTATGGAATATGTTTGTGCATGGAGTTGTAAGCTGATTAACATTTATGTAAATTTACTTACAAGTCAACGGTTGGATAATGTATTTATATCGTATACATGTTTAGAGATGCAAACGACAACCAAAAAGACTTTTAGATAGACCGTAGTGTATTTAGTGCATATTCATTAACATTAGAGGACTTAATGTAGGCCTATAACTTAAAGATCATTTTCATACATGTAATATTATTTCTAACATAACAAACGTTCCGAGAAAATGATTGACGCGAATCTATGTCTGTAGTTGCAAAATTATGAAAAATTGTTGGAGAATTGTTGCGAGCTTTTCACACTTCGCAGTCTAATTATTTTACATGATGTAAACGGAATGTGCATGCACGCATCTCTCTCTCTGTCCACATGTGTGTGTGCGTGTGTGCGTGTGCGTGCGTGTGCGTGTGTGTGCGTGTGCGTGTGTGTGTGTGCACGCACGCATGTGTGTAAGTATGCATGGTGTGCCTAGCTGGACGTCTATTTGCCTGCACGTGCTATTATTGAGTTTCCCATTCGTACACAGATCAAATCACAGATACATTCATAAATCACACAGAAATGTAATGACATCATAAACAACCAAAAACAAAAACAACAACAGATTGTCGGACTTCACAACCTTCAAGAAAACAGTTAATTCAGAAAGTTCCTTTCTGTTGCAAATTATTTCGTAAACACGCACACGCACGCACACGCGCATACATACACGCACGCGCACACATACACACACGCACGCACACACACACACACACACACACACGCGCGCGCGCGCGCGCACACACACACATAAGCACATAGTTTACTACTACAAGGGAGATGCTTCCAAGGCCTTCTGTTCCGTCAAGGCACGTGCTGGATGAACGTACACTGCAAAACACACGTTCTGCAACACAAATACACACGCGTCCACACACACAACACACACACACACACACACAACACACAAACACACGAGGGCAGGATGAAAAACAAAAGCCTTTTTAGCTTATGATCTAACCCTCAGAAAAGATCATTTTAACTTGACTTGACTCGACACCCACCCACACAGACACACACAAACATGCGCGCGCGCAAACACATTGCCATTATTAATTAATATAAACTGTTGTAAATTATAAAACATTGAGGCACGAGGAATCACCCACTGCCCCGTTTCCTTCCCCACGACACACATACACACACACACACACACACACACTCACACACACACACACACACACACACACACACACACACACACACACACACACACACTCACACACACACACACAAGAATGTAATGCAAATTAATATTATTAACGCATTTTAAAACCTTTCAGCCATTCAAACGGCATTGCTGAGTGCAGAGGGGTATGATTCAAGGGGGGATTGTTAACACATTCATAAAAAACGAGAATGCACATGAACTTGGATAGACGCCCAGTTTTAGACGAAATGAACTGTTTGAACAATAAGTTAGACCAAATGAGCTTAGACCCGTTGGAACACATCACCGCCAAGAAGTTCTTCGGCTGCAACATCCAAGGTTAGACAATGCGAACTTGCGACTCAAAGAACCCTACCCAGGGCAGGCCTACCTGACTCTCAGCGGCTCGGGTGAAGCCGGAGTTGGCAGTGACGGTGACCGCCTGCAGCTCGTCCCCTGTGCCGAACACCACCTGAGACAGAGAGAGAGAGAACAATTGAGCACAGCTTTTGGGGCAGTGGGTGGATGCCTCGTGCCTCCATACGGGGAGCTGGACGACCCCCGCCCCCTCCACGAGTCTCTCCCCGTGGGGAGGAGGGGGGGGGAGTCTCGTAAAAATAGCCCCCCCACCTTCTGGAAGTTCTGTGCTTGTAACTTCCTCCAATCAGCCACTCTCTTTGACTCTGCCTTTTCCCTTTGCTTACTGTCATCTACTGTCTTTCTGACTTATTGGGCTCATTCTCTGGCCTTTTTTTTCCACCCCCCCAAAAAACAAATCTTCCAACTAACTTGTTCTCCATTGAGCTCCTCCGAAATCGGAATGAATCGGATGTAGGCCTATGCAGTACTTTTTTTTTTTATAGAGCTTTTGTTAGTGATTTATCTGTTAAAGCGACGCATGCGCACTGGAAAAAAACACATAGTTACTCTCCTTTTGTCGGTTGAGATACAACGGACAACCAAGAACGTCAAAACATACACGGTGCTAGAAGAGTTAAAATCCCCATGGCACCCATTTTGTTTTCTTTCAAAGAAATGTGAATTAAAAAACAAAAAGGTACACAACCGCGTTCCATGAAGTCTCTTAGACTTCTTCTTCCTTTTCCTTCCCAGGCCATATTGGCCATAATGGGTAAGGTACGTATGTGTCCGGGTTTCAGTTTTCACTGGTCTCCTCGCTGCGTACAGCCGACACATTCCGATTCGGAGGAGCTCAAAGGAGAAACATTATTTGGAAGATTTGTTTTGGGGAAAAAGGCAGGAGAATGGGCCAATAAATCGGAAAGATAGTAGATGATAGAAAGCAAAGGGAAAAGGCAGAGTCAAAGAGAGTGGCAGATTGGAGGAAGTTACAAGCACAGAACTGCGAGAAGGTGGGGGAACTATTTTTACGAAAGACCCCCTCCCCCCCGGTATCCCCACAGGAAGAGACTCCTGGACGGGACGGGGTCGTCCAGCTCCCCGTATGGAGGCACGAGGCATCCACCCACTGCCCCATCTTAGACTTCCGAAGTCCGCTGCACGGGATGTTCGACCTTCTCGATGAAATGGGGCTAATTATACGCACATGTAGATGGAAATAGTGAGGCTATGACTAGGAGAGGAGACGGTAAAATCAATAAGTAGGAAGCAGGAGTTAATTATAAGCTACCGCGCCGGAAAGTTGCAACTCTCTAAGACATTTTCCTCACCTGAGACATGTTTGTCCCTTTCTGTATGTATGTGTTACGCCCAATCTGTGAAATTGCTCATTTCATGAAATGGGCACAATGGTTTGCCCAGCTCGTGAAATAGCCAATTTATAACTTGAAATTGAGAAAAGCAATATGAATGGAAAATAGATTTTGTTCATTAGCATACATAGATCAAGAATTGGTTCAAACGAATGAGAAATATCATCTGTAGATGAGTTTAATAATTTTATTCAGACTTGATTTGATAAAACGTTTTATTCAACATGTGGCTCAGGCATGCCTCAGCTTAGCATCTGGTCGAGTTGGGGGGCAGGATAGGGGTGTAAAATACAATGTAGAAAAGTGTGATACCATTGAATCAATCTTAATCAATACCTGAGTGAATGGGGATTCAGAAATGTGATATACATTGTCCATTTCATAAATTGGGCAAGGCATTTTGCCCATTTCATGAAATAGGCAAGTTCACGGATTTCGCGTGAATCATTAACGGACTCGCATATCGTCACAATCGCATCGCATTGACAGCGAATCGTATGTAGTGTAGCAGGCCCTTTTGCCCATTTCATGAAATGGGCAATTTCACAGATAGGGCGTAACACATACATACAGAAAAGGACATAAGCGGATATTCCGCGCGGAAACCCGTGCGCAATCCATGAATAAGTGAAACAAAGAAGGGAAAAGATTAGCGCACGTGTCCGAATTTCCCCTATATATGTGCGTAAACTTTCTTCCACTTATTTGACCTAACAGTACATTTATATAAATATACTGTTAGGTTAGGTTAGGTTAGGTTAGGTATATTATAGTCACAGAGGCGTCTCTGTGAAATTCGGGTTGTTCCCACCTGGAGAGCGCGTCGCAGCCAGAGGCGCGCAACACATTTTGGGGGGATTTTTTTTGGCATGCGATTTTTGTGTGACTGATAAGGAAGGAAGGGAGGGGGAAAATTTTGACCAAATGACAACGTTTTCGTTGCCACTGGGTTTAACGTGTGCTAAGAGCATGAGCACACGGTACCTCGGTTTATCGTCTCATCCGAAAGACTCCACGTTCAGACCGCAAGGCCTAGTGCAAAGTGAGAGGGAAAAAATCCCCTGTACCCAGGTTCGAACTCGGGTTTAGTTGACACGAAGCGAACGCGCTACCACTGTGCCACTCTACACTATTATTATTCCGTCTCACCCTGGACCTCTCCTTCACTTTGCCCCCCAGCCTCAGGCCCGAGGCCCTGGGGGAAGGCTGGTCGTCCACGATCGTCGCCCTGCTCAGGAGCTGCGCCGCCCGCCTCCTCTCCCCGGGACCCCCCAGCAGCTGAACGATGCCGGTGAAGTCCGACCACGCAGTGCGACACACCAGCCACTCTTTGTCTGCAAAAGTGGAGACAGTATGATAGTAGTAGGAACCGGTGTCATGTGAAATAAGTAGGGGAAGACGGGGGTAAAAAGCCCATGGGCGGGTAAGAAGCCCATGCCAATTATCTCATGAAATGAAGCAAATTTCAGTCACGTTTTGCTCATGAGACGAGTGTTAATGTTTAGCATTCGTCTCATGGGAAAATCTGACTGGAATTTGCTAAACATTAACACTCGTCTCATGGGCAAAATGTGACTGAAATTTGCTTCATTTCATGAGATCATTGGCATGGGCTTCTTACCCGTCCATGAGCTTTTCACCCCGTCTTACCCTACCTACCGTGAAATAAGCACCCTTCAAAAGCGCACTAGAGCCGTTCTTCTTTCATGTGATAAATAAGTCAACTATTGCTTAAAATATTGATATTTTTTAAGTGCTCAATCTACACGGAAAGAACCCAGAAATAGAGCGGGAGGGTATCAATCTACATTTGTTTTGGCCGGGAAATCGATGTGCAAAGCCATGCCACTTAGTATGATCAATCAAAATTGGTGTTTTACGTCCTCTCGGTCTGGAACAGACACATATGGGACATTTGTAGATACAAAGATGGTGGGAATAATACTGGAGGCAATGCCCGGAGGCAGTGCAACTCCAGTAAAGTCCCGATTTGTTTAGCAATACAGATAGGTGTAGCGGTAACCACGCCTCAGTTAAACC
>CM065686.1:11783955-11791455 GCA_017654935.2 Phymorhynchus buccinoides | reverse complement strand
ATCATTCTCTAAAATCCCAACTGGGTTCCTTCCAATCAGACCTAAAGCAGGTCAAAAGGGTCAGCACACAGTTTGACCTTCAGGCGGCTTATACAGAACACTGCACCAGTGTTCAAAGTAGCATTGTCGACCTGAAAAACGTTGTTACTAAACTAGACACTTCGGTCTCTTCTCTTTCTACTGAGAATAAAGTCATAAAAGACGACATAGGATATGTCCTCTCAGAACTATCACAAATCGAAAGAAAGGGCACACACGAAGAGAGAGGTATCGTTGCTGCTTGCACTGATCACAGTATTGATGCAAGGCAAACGGCCGAGACCATCTCCAAAGACCCAGTCCTCGCCCCCCTTTCCCCTCAGAGCCCCTTGATTGACAGTGAAGCCGAGAATGTAAGGCAGTCCACTGTGGGTGTTGCTGAGGGAGGTTTAGTTAACGCACCCCCAGTTTCACCTTCCCTGGGTGTTGGCGAGAGTATGAACAGTCCTAATGTCTCTGTCCAAAACCGCTTTGAGGCATTGTCAAATTTAGAAGGGGATCAGAACACCGACTACTCTCATGACAAACGTTTGTTTTCCTTTAAGCCTAACTCGGGTCAAGAAGATGCATCCAAGTGTCAGGTCCACGAGCAACACCCAAAGAAATCACCACAAGAAGTGCTGAGTGAACTAAGCATTCCAGAGCATACATCCTCACTCATCATAGGGGACTCTGTTATCAGACACATACACCCCAATAGATTGGGTACTCACAAAGATCCACTCTTTAAGATATGCATACCAGGTCTGACCATAAACGACCTTATTACATGGCTGTCCAGGTTACAAAAGCATGACCAGATAAACACTGTTATAATCCATATAGGTGTTAATGATTGCCCTGCAGGTACAATTTCCACCGAAGTGTGGAATGAGGTCATTACTCTTTCCCAGAACTGTTTCCCATCAGCCTATCTGGCCCTCAGTTCCATTGTCCCTGCAAAAGGTAGGCACTCATTAAATAACACAATCATTCCTTCCAACAGAAACCTCTACCCTGCATGCACTGGCAAGAAGGTAAATTTGATTGACAACCATGACAACTTTTGTGACCAACCGTGGTTTGCCACGGAAGGCTCTCTATAAAGATGACATTCATCTGAGCATGAAGGGTACTACGGGTCTAGCCCTGAATTTTAAGAACGTTCTTCCCCAAGCAGAGCGCCGCAGATATAGCCCTCAACGTGAGTCCTCAGGTTCCCAATATCAGACCCGCCTCACTAACGACAGACAGCAATATAGACCCCGTTTATATGAAACGGAAGAGATCATCCCCCATGCCTTTCAGTCTAGTCGTGTGGGGTTTCTCCCCTTGGCATCCACGTCCCACTTCCCCCTCCTCCATTCCCAACGTGATGGTAATGCCAACAGTGACCAGGTCCCTCCCGCACACCCAGGCCAGTTTCCGGGCTCTTTGCCTCCTGAACGGCCGAGGGCAACTGTGAGGGAAAGCACCACAGAAGCCTCATATTCCTCTCAGCAGAGTGAACACAATCCCTCTTTCCATGATGTATCGGCTTATCCGCATATCTCCCACCCCCTTCATTATCCTGGTAATATGATTCCCCAGCCTCTTTACCCCAGACCCCCTTACTCCTATTCCCACCCAGCCCAGCCTGTCTTCAGAGGGGAGTTCCCCCTCAGACAGTTCCAGGCATCGGGTGACGCCAGTTATGTGCCCCCATCACAGGGCCCTCCCCAGGACATGAGAAATTGGCCCCCTCCCAATAGTTCTGTGGGCCACTATGCATGACAGCTCATGTCCTTAGCATCCCACTTAGCTCACCAGCAGGACACGCAGCGTCCCCCACCTGCCTGGTAGACCACTGCAACCCCTTCTTCTTCGTGTTTGTTTGTCAGTTTGTTTTGTTGTTGATCTGTTATTTTAATAATTAAACAACAATACAGCGTTTCTATGTTGTAGTCGGCCAAACGTATGTTCGGGTTGGGACCCATGTTTTGGTAAATTGCCATTTGCTGGTTGTTTATTTTGCATTGCTTTGTGACATGTACGTTGGAATTACGCTTGCTATTTTGCTTGCTCATATTGTTGGCATTACTTTTTCATCACACGTGAACTTCAATTGTTGTTAGCTTGCTTGCTTGTTTACATTGCATTTTGTCTGGGTTGTTATTTTTGTATTTCTTCTTGCTTGTTTGTGTTTGTTTATATTGCTATTATTGGACACGTGATCTTGAATTGGTATTGCTATTGTTCAAATTGATTGTATTGTTTTCCTTACTTTATTATATCGTAACGATTCATTTGAAATTTATACTTACCATTTTGTCTCCTAGGAGTGGGACTCTGGCTTATAACTGCTTTATATATATTTGTTTGCTGTAGTCATTCATTGTGCTATTACGCGTACCCTTTGCGTGCATACTTTGAAATTTTATCGTGCACATTGTTGAGTGAAATAGTCTTTGTTCGTACATTTCATATTACCACCAATCATGGCCTCTAACAGCAACACACCCAAATGGTTATCGCATAGTGGACTCAAGATAGGTTACCTTAATGTGTGCCATTGTGACGTAAGTGTCCCGCGCGACCCCTCTTTCTTTATCTACACCCCCCCCCCCTCTCCTTTTCTTTTCTCTGTCCGGCCGCCACGGCTAAAGAATGCCGATTCCGGGATTGGTCCCTTTCAAGTTCGAATTGTCTCCCCGGTCGGCACGTACCACCTACCGAGGTTATCTCCCTTCACCCCCCCCCCCCCCTTTCTACCGTCTCATCACAAGAAAGTGACAACCACGGTTATCTCCCTTTGAAGATGGTTTTGCTTTTCCAATCACAAGGTTAGGAATGTCCGGAATGTGATAAGGATGGAATAGGCGCGTGATAGTTCGGTACATTTAGAACAGCAATCTTGTGACGTGTGGACTGTAATACACCAATAGCAGGCTTTCATTGTTTGAAAGTGAAGGCTATAATTGGAGTGGTGAGAAAAAGTTGTCACACAAGATGCTGAAACGTAGCTAGAGCAACACTCACAACCAGTCATCATAAGCCCACTAGTAAGTATTATTGATGGCAGGTGATTGAGATCTGGTTTGTGTGACTCTAGTTTTGATCTAGATCCTATGTTCAATGATGAATAAGGAGTAGATAGATATGTTATAGAAAAGAAGTGGTAAACATTCTATTCTATTTATGTGCACTGATTATTGTGTGTGTGTGTTTTTGACTTGAACACTTTTGGTACCAGAACCGGAGTTTATGCCTACTAACCCTTTTGTCTATTTTTAGTAGGAAACCTATGGGCCGCAATCTTGCACTTTATGATACCATTCCTTTCCAGGTGTTGGATGGAGAGTGATGTTGTCTTGATCACCTTTTATGTTTTACTGATCTCAGTTTGTTAACTGAAATTCAGTTTATTTATTAACTACATGTAGTGCTATTGTACAAGGGAAGCCTTCAAGCCGGTTGGGATTCACTAATTCCCTGCCGACTGAAGCCCCTTGTCTCTAAGCCATAGAGATCTACATCCACCTTCTCCTGTGATTATCAGCAGGGCATCGTGGGCCGGAAGATCATCCCGGACTCCACCACGCACCAAGACGGGACTGTCGCCAAGACGACCCGCACCCAGAATCCGCGAGGAGACCACGCCTGAACCGTGCCATCCCGCGAAGCCGTAACCGGAACGACTGGGAGCTACTCTCACCTGACGAGCAAGCCCAGAACTTCAAACAGCTAAGTCCACCTGACTGCGCCAATCATTTGAACTTTCCTACGGACACCGAAGATAATTAGTAACCCTTCCGGCATGGGGCGAACCTTATAGAAAGACAAAAGTCTTGTGAATCCTTTCGGATTTCATTGTGTTTTATCCATATTTTGTTTTGGCGCCATTGAGCTGCTTTATTATTATTGTTGCATAATCTTATGCAGATTTTGGGAGTAAATAAAATACAAGTGTCAAATAATCCTGAACCCTTTGGTCAGACTGATGAGAGTGGGAGTCTTGTAATTTCATGTAAAACCCTACTTCTCTCTGTCTGCCATTTAGAGCAATTCAACCACTTGTATTTCTTACAACCATCTGACGAGCCAGAACCCGGGCACAAATATAAATTTATTAGATGAAAGGGGGCCGGGAAAGTTGCTCATCTCCCATACCCTAGAGAAGTGGGCTAAAGGCAAATTATCTAAAGTCTTCCCTAGGGACTTAGCCTTTTAACCCATTACCTCGTCACAGCCATCTATTAAACAAAGTATCTGACCTACCGTCCATTTTATCTAACTCAGATGACAATTTTCATGTGTTTGGTTTCTCCGAAACCCGTTTAGCGAATATAGTGTCTAATGATCGTGTGTCAATATCCGGATATAACTTAATAAGGCGAGATGCTTCTATTAAACTTGAGACGGGTCTGATAGCGTATATCCATCAGTCTGTTAAATACAAACAAATCAGTAGTTTTGACAAATTTAATATTGAATGTATCTGGCTAGAGATTGGCTTAAAGGGAAATAAACCTATCTTAATATGTTTATTATACAGGAATCCTGAGGAAAAGATTGAGTGGTATGATCGTTTTGAGTTAATGATGGAGGAAGCAATAGGTTATTCTACAGAAATCATTTTACTAGGCGACTTCAATATTGATCTGTTGAAGCCGCAACATAAATGGAAACAAATATATGAGATGTGTCATCTGATTCAGTTAGTAAATTCCCCAACTAGAACAACTTCCCACTCACAAACCCTAATTGACCATATATACGTTACTAACCCAGACAATATCATAGAAACTTCTGTACCTATATTTGGCATTAGCGATCACTTTCCAATATGTGTCACCTGGTCGAAGAAAGGAATCAAGATACCTAGGTGCAACCACAAATGCATTACTTATCGTAACTACAAAAACTTTAATGATGATGACTTCCTATCCGACTTATACCAAACTGATTTCTCTGACACTTATCAGTATAGTGACCCTGACGAAGCACTTCAGGCTTGGTATGGAATTTTTCTCCCCCTCTTTGATAAGCATGCCCCACTTAAAACTAGTCGCGTAAAACTAACTAAAAAACCACAATGGTTAACTAAGGAAATAGACGATGAAATACAAATAAGAGGGGATCTATTACTAACAACTGGTAAGTCTAAAGATTTTAAGAAACAAAGAAATAAAATAACTTCTATGAAACGCACAGCTCGTAAGCAATACTTCAAAGAACTAATTGCGACAAAGCAAGATACAAAAGCCATATGGAGTGCAATCAACCAGTTGTCAGGTAAAAGGTCGGTTACCCCCCCTGGAAATGATATATCTGCTGACGAATTTAACAATTTTTTTGTATCTGTTGCCCAAAGAACGATCCCCACAGACAAGACAAAAACTAATGACTTACACTTACTGAAAGACTTTTGCACCTCAAAAAACATACACTCTAAACTTCATATTCCATTCATAAGTGTACACGAAGTATGCAAAGAATTATGTGAATTAAAACAGTCTAGTTCCAGGGGATTGGATGGTTTGGACAGTAGAATCCTAAAGATGTCAGCACCGATTATTTCAGAACATATTACATATATTTGTAACTTATGCATAGATAAATATTACTTCCCACAAATGTTTAAGGATGCTAAAATACTCCCAATTTACAAATCTGGAGATACAAATGACCCATCAAACTACAGGCCCATATCTTTACTCTCTGCACTGTCTAAGCCTCTTGAGAAGCATATTAAACATAGCCTGATCGCTCATTTTAATAAGTACAATTTATTCCACCCTAATCAAAACGGCTTTCGTGAAAACCATTCCTGTCATACTATGCTTTCAAATGTCATTGACGAATGGCACTTAAACATAAATAACGAATTACTAACTGGTTCTGTATTTGTAGATTTCACTAAGGCCTTTGATACTATTGATCATTCACTTCTCTGTAATAAGCTCTGTGCCTATGGTTTAACTCCCGGCACCATTGAATTCTTATCATCTTTTCTAAACAACAGGAGACAGCTGGTTTTTCAAAACTCCTCAAATTCTACCTTCATGCCTGTCCTATATGGAATCCCCCAAGGCTCTGTTTTAGGCCCCGTTTTATTTTCAATTTATATAAATGACCTTCCATTACATTTACAAAATACCTGTGAACTCTTCGCTGATGACACAACTCTTCATTCTAAACACAAAGACATGAGCCAACTTTGTTCAACCTTACAGAACGACCTTGATAAGCTTACAAATTGGACTAGTGCTAATCATATGGCCATTCACCCTATGAAAACTAAATGCATGTTAGTTACCACCCGACAAAAGAGACAGGTATTAGAATCAGGTACATTAAACTTTAAAATCAGTAATAAGGCTCTAGAACAAGTGGATTCCTATAAAGTTCTTGGACTGACCATTGACAATAATTTAACCTGGTCCATTCATATTGCTGAACTTTGCAAAAAGATATCTAGAAAGGTTTACCAACTGAACAGAATAAAGCACTTTCTTGACCAGCATACACGCAAGCTCTTCTTCTATGCATACATACAGCCAGATATTGATTATGCATCGACGTGCTGGGACATGGCTAGTGGTAATTCTTTGAAACCACTGAAAAGTTTATACCGACGTTCCTTAAAGCTGATTCTCCTCAAATCTTCTTCCCTCATAACAAATGACTATAAAAATCTAGATATTCTCCCTTTTGATCAGAAATGTCGTTTAAATAAAGCCGTTTTCATGTATAAAATTATCAACAACCATACCCCACCCTATCTGCTAGCCAGGTTCCAGCACATCACTGTTCGTAATAAAAGCGCTATTTTTATTCCACGCCCGCGAACAAACCTCTTTATGTCTTCCCTTATTTATGCGGGTGCAAAATTATGGAACGACCTACCTGACTGTCTAAAAAATAAATCAACTGTACATGCTTTCAAAAAAGCATATCACAAACAATTAATGTATCAAATATAATTAGTTATATGGTCTCGACATAACATATATTAAAAATCTTTTAAATGTTAGTATGAGTTATAATATGTTGCATATAAATATCATCATGTATGCATCTATCATTGATGCAAGATAATGCCACACACGTGTACCTATGTGTGTGAATGTGTGTGTGTGTGTGTGTGTGTGTGTGTGTGTGTGTGTGTGTGTGTGTGTGTGTGTGTGTGTGTGTGTGTGTGTGTGTGTGTGAGAGAGAGAGTGAGTGTGTGTGAGAGAGAGAGAGAGAGAGAGAGAGAGAGAGAGAGAGAGAGAGAGAGAGAGAGAGAGAGAGAGAGAGAGTACGTGTGTATATGTGAGTATGTGTGTGCGTGTGTGTGTGTGTGTGTACATGTATGTGTGCGTGCGCGCGCGCGCGCGCGCGTATGTGTGTGTGTGTGTGTGTGTGTTCGTGTGTATGTGCATATGTTCGTGTGTGTGTGAGAGAGAGAGAGAATGCGTGTGTGTATGCGAGTGTAAATGCGTACGTGTGTGTATGTGA
>CM065686.1:11758955-11766455 GCA_017654935.2 Phymorhynchus buccinoides | reverse complement strand
TCACTTTTTTGCCAATGTTCACTCTTTAGCAAATCTTCTCTCTTTTGCAAATCTTCTCTCTTGAGCAAGTCTTCGCTCTCTTGGAGCAGCAAATCTCTGTCTTGCGGTTGGTGATGATCGTGATGAGGATGTTTGCCAGGGCCTACCGATTCAGAGCCCTGCTCTTGAGTGCCGATATTCATTTCCAAGTTAAACATGGACATCGGTAGGTCTTCGGTTCTGCTGAACCTGCTGTCCCGGGGCTCACTCGTTCTGCTGTTGGGGTTATTCAGGAATGGACGGTTGTTTTGTGGCGAAGAGGTCTCTTTGTGGCAGACTGGGACGTCTACGTAAGAGGCAGGACTACCGAGGTGAAGAAGAGGACGATCTTGATCTTCCGATTGAGGTGTCATCGAGCGAGGAATCTGACCGTCAGAGTGTTGACTGGACTTCAGGCTACCCGCGTGTGTAGTTTTACTACTGTAAGGCTCACCAGACAACACTGTGCAGCCAGAGTCATGCAGCATTTGGCTATCAGCCAGAATATTCCCTAAACTTACTGTCGCATTACCACCATCGCCAAAAGGCAGCTCTGGCGCGGGGCCTTCTCCAATTATTGCAGCACTGCCATCATCTCTACTTCTGTTGGTTTCATTCACGGAAACTTCACCAAATCTGCCATCGACGTCATCGTGTTCACACCAGTTACCGTCGCTCTGTGCGCTTCGTCGTTTACCCCTAGACACTGTATCAAGTCTGCCACGTTCGTCACCACCATCACCATCACCACCATAATCATCATCGCAAATATTACTCTCTGTGTCTTCAGCACCAACGTCACTCCACAAACCATGCAGCAGATCCCCGCTGCCCCAAACATCAAGATTCTCCTCCTCTTCCTGCTCCTCCTCCTCCTCTTCCTCCTGCTCCTCTTCTTCCTCCTCCTCCTCCTCCTCCTCCTCCTCCTCCTCCTCCTCCTCTTCCTCTTCCTCCTCCTCCTCCTCCTGCTCCTCCTCTTCCTCCTGCTCCTCTTCTTCCTCCTCCTCCTCCTCCTCTTCCTCCTGCTCCTCCTCTTCCTCCTGCTCCTCCTCATGGACCGCAGTGAGCATTGTGGCTACCTGGGGACTAACGGGCACCACCCGGCCCAGCACCTGGTTCAACACAACAACGTAAGACAGAGAATGTAGAAGCAACTAGCTTACACTCTAAGGCCGGGTTCACATTAGACGCGTAAATTCCGTACGGAAAACCCTAAATAAGTGGAAGAAAGAAGGATCAAAGTTTACGCAAATAGGGGAAATTCGGACACGTGCGCAAATCTTCTCCCTTCTTTAACTTTGTTTCATTTATTTATGGATTGCGCACGGGTTTCCGCATGGAATATCCGCTTATGTGTGTACAAAGGGGCAAAAAAGGGCATTCACTCTCGCAAAAGGCAGACATTTAGTGTGGCCTCAAATAGGGTTACTGGCGAGAGTTACACCCTTGTTTGGTCAGTACTAAAGCATCTACCAAGGGCATTCACTCTTGCAAAAGGTGGTCGTTGCAGTGGCCAATATGAAGATATAAAGAGATTTTTTATTTTTTAAAACAACACCTGCGGTCAGGGGAACTTAACGTCGTTGTTGAAAATAACGGAGACAACAAGAAACGGGACAGAAGTGAAAACAAACTTAGAGAATATTAAAGAGGAGATAGGAAGATTCTTCTCCTTTTCTTCTTCTTCTTCTTCTTCTGCGTTCCCAGGCCATAAGGCCACAACGGGTAAGTATGTGTCCGTTTTCCAGTTTTCATTGGTGTCCTCGCTGCATTCAGCCGACACATTCCGATTTCAGAGGAGCTCAAAGGAGAAAACTATATTATGGAAGATTTTATTTGTTTAAAGGCAGGAGAACGGGCCAAAAATTCAGAAAGATAGTAGACGATACAAAGCAAGGGGAAAGGCAGAGTCAAAGAGAGGGACAGATTAAAATGAGGAAATCACAACCACAGAACTTCCAGAAGGTGGGGGAACTATTTGTACGGAAGACCACCCCCCCGGTATCCCCACGGGGTGGGGAAGTTTAAAAAAAAAAAATCCCAGCACCTGCACCCGGATGTGACTCAGGGCCCGTGCCATTAACAGAATGACATCGCTGTAAAAAAAAAAAAAATAACGGAGACAAGAAGAAACGGGAAAGTAGTAGAAACAAACTTAGAGAAATTTAAAGAAAGATAGGGAGACTATTGGCCACTGCAACTAGGGTTATTATTAACGCCCTTGACAGCGAGAGTTAAGCCCTTGTTGGTCAGTATCCAAAAGGGCATTCACTCTTGCAAAAAGGCAGACATTAATTTAGTGGCCTCAAATAAGGTTACTGGCGAGAGTTACACCCTTGTTTGGTCAATAGGTGAAACGGGGTAAAAAGCCCATGGGCGGGTAAGAAGCCCGTGCCAATTATCTCATGAAATAAAGCAAATTTCAGTCAAATTTGCCCATGCGACGAATGCTAAACATTAAAACTCGTCTCATGGGCAAAATGTGACTGAAATTTGCTTTATTTTATGAGATAATTGGCATGGGCTTCTTACCCGCCCATGGGCTTTTTACCCCGTCTTACCCTACTAAAGCATCTACCAAGGGCATTCACTCTTGCAAAAGGTGGTCGTTGCAGTGGCCAATAGGAAGATATAAAGAGAAATAAAACAACAACAACAGCACCTGCTGTCAGGGGAACTAAACTTCGTTGTAGAAAATAACAGACAAGAAAATGGGAAAGAAGTAGAAACAAACTTCTCTAAGAGAAATGTAAAGAAAGAAAGGAAGACTATAGGCAGATATAAAGAGAGATACAAAAAAAATCCGGGCACCTGCGCCCCAATATTCCCGAGGGCCTGTGCCATGGGCAGGGTGACATCGTTGTGGAAAATAACAGAGGAAACTCCCCCGAAGACGGAGTGTGGCTGCGCACGTGGCGGACTAATCAAAAACGGTCACACACGCAATGTTCTCATCCCTAGCTGATGCATGTTGTACCATACTGTTCAAGTGCTTCTCGCTGTTGGGATGATCCCTGGAGGTGTTTTTTTTATAGCCAGGGTACGCCAACCAACCAACCAGAGACAACAAGAAACGGGAAAGCAGAAACACACTTAGAATATTAAAGAGCCGCCGTAGCTCAGTGGTTAAGAGTTGCGGACTAGTGGCTGGGAGGACGTGGGTTCGAATCCCATCAGGGTCGTGTGGGTTTGGGTTTGGGGTTTTTTTCGGCCCAGGCCGGCTCTTATACCCAGAGTGAGCGTGTTGTGGGCTCAATGGGAAGACTTGGGACCACACAGTCGAGCTTCATCCAATGGTCAACTTAGGACGATGATTTGACCGCCAGAGGGCAGTCAAACCAGTAAGGGCTTAGCGCGCGATATTCTTAATTGGGCGTAGTGAGAGAGAGAGAGAGAGAGAGAGAGAGAGAGAGAGAGAGAGAGAGAGAGAGAGAGAGAGAGAGAGAGAGAGAGAGAGAGAGAGGGAGAGAGAGAGATAGAGAGATAGATAGAGAGAGGGAGGTCTCTCTCTCTCTCTCACTACGCCCAACTAAAAATATCGCGCGCTAAGCCCCTACTGGTTTGACTGCCCACTGGCGGTCAAATGCGCGTCCTAAGTTGCTCATTGACGGATGTGTATTGAGATTGTTGCTCTAATTTCCTGACCAACACTGCAGGTGTTTTGTTTCTTCCGGGCCTGGTTGACTGCCAGGATAAATTTGATAGGGAGCGTGGGGGACAGCCCTGTCACGCCCGTGTCTCAATCCGCTAACAACGGACCTCACAGCATCATCTTCAGCGGGAATCATCATCATCATCATCATCAGTATCATCATCATCATCATCATTATCATCATCATCAATCAACAGCCTCAATTGCCTCAAGGTACAAAGAAGAAAAAGAAGAAGTATTTAACAAAAGTGTTACGTAATTGAATTTTATAAACTGTTATTATTACCGTTATTGCTATAATTTGTATTAGTGTCATATAAAACCTTGTATTGGTCTTAAAGGGCAATAAACATTGATTCTGATTCTGATTCATTAGGAAAAAAAACATCACCAAAAAAGAAAGAAAAAAAAAAAGAGAAAAACATGGAAATGAAAAAAACACCCAACAAAACCCCCCAGAAAAACAAACTTATACTAAAAAGAGTATTAACCCTTTCACCGCCAAAGTCGCATTTTGGCACCACAGTGATTTAACACTAAAAGGCATCAAATTGGGGTCTATTATCCAAAGACCCTATTGTCCTAGTTTTGGGAAGTAAGGATAGACCTAATTTTTTACATATGCCACAGAAGAATCCCCAATACTGCTGATGGATTTTGCTCTCTACCCAGGTAATTTAACCCTTTCACCGCCAGCCATATTTCAGACAAAAATGTCCATTAAAATTACCTGGGTAGAGAATAAAATCCATCTGCAGTATTGGGGACCCTTCTGTGACATACATAAAATCAGGTCTATCCTTACTTCCCAATGCTAACTTGGGTTTAAAAAAAGCAACATACTTGTGGCGGTACCATAGCCGATGAAGCTTAACCGAGGCGTGGTTACCGCTACACCTATCTGTATTGTTAAAAAATCGGGACTTTACTGGAGTTGCACTGCCTCCGGGCATTGCCTCCAGTATTGTTCCCACCATCTTTGTATTTACAAATGTCCCATATGTGTCTGTTCCAGACCGAGAGGACGTAAAGCACCATTTTTCATTCATTACTTCCCAAAACTAAGACAATAGGGTCTTTGGATAATAGACCCCAATTTGATGTCTTTTAGGTGTTCAATCACTGTGGTGCTAAAATGCGACTTTGGCGGTGAAAGGGTTAAAAAGAATTGTTGCTTGAAATATGGCTGGTGGTGAAAGGGTTAAAGAGGAGATCGGGAGATTACAACAAGAAAAACCTCCCATCACCTGCACCCCGATGTCCCGGAGGGCCAGCGCCATGGGCAGGGTGACGTCGTTGTAGAAGGCGGCCAGGACGCGGGGCCTGGCGAAGTGCACGGGGTGGCGGCGCGCGCAGTCCACGTAGTCCCTCATCTGCTGCACCATGCTCCGCTCCCCGAACATGCCCTGCCCTGCCACCACACGACGATAGTGGAGAACTGAATCACCATTATAATAATAATATGATGGGGTGGTAAGGGTAAGGGATAGGGATAAGGAGGAGTTGATGAGGAATAAGGATCAGGATAAGGATTGGAGGGTGTTGATCAGCACACACACAGGCCAGGAACATATAGAGGAAACCAGACAGTTGTTTGACTTTGTTTATTTACTAGGAATAAGACTAAGAAAGACAATGCAGCAAATAAGATCAGTTATGAGCAGGGATCAGTGCTCAACATTGCAGGCTCTTGATCACACAGGCGTATCACAAGTGGCTGGTAGGCTATCGACTTGCCTATCTACTCTACTCGTCAACTGACGCGACAAGCGGCGGTCAAATTTGAATTATATTGGTCAGTGGTTTGGAAGAAGGCATGTGACCTGTTCGATTTGAATTTGAATAAGATCTTGTGACTAACAAAGGAGACACGCAATTACATCGTCTGCTGACACGATGACAATGGGTGTCAAAACTAGCGAATTGCAATCGAGCCGTCTGTCGGCAGATTGAACCGTCTGCTTTGAACAGTCTTGTGACCAGTAGACTGGGCTATGAATAATTAGTGACGAGTGGACTATGGCGTCACTCGGTCACAATAATAATAATAATAATAATAATAATAATAACTAGAGGGCTTATGTTTGCCTTTGAGAGCAAACATGACAAGATTTGCCAGCCATTTGCAAGTTATTTTGCAAGTTATTCAATATTCATGTTTTGCCATATTTGGAGCCAGCCATTTGCAAGTTATTCAATATTATTTTGATGCCATATTTGGCCATTTTCTTCCCCACTTCCGGTTGGCACTTCCGATATATTGAATAATTATTTTGTTGAATATTTTGGTTTCGCAAACAGCATTTTAATATTTTGGTTTTGCAATCAGTATTTTATCGATAATCACTAGTTCATGCAATCAACTGTTTCGATGTGCTCTGGTCTTTAAACTGATGTGATGTCGATGGGATTTGATGTCCCCTTTAGAATGTTTGTAGATTGTATGAACACAACAAACCTGACAAGCACACGAACGTACGCGTGCACGTGTGTGTATATATGCGTATGCGCGTATGAGAGAGAGAGAGAGAGAGAGAGAGAGAGAGAGAGAGAGAGAGAGAGAGAGAGAGAGAGAGAGAGAGAGAGAGAGAGAGAGAGAGAGAGAGAGAGAGAGAGAGAGAGAGAGAGAGAGAGAGAGAGAGAGAGACGAAACGAAACAACTTTTTATTTATACAGGGTAATGAGATAAGCATTGCTTTTTTACACTCAGCCCTGTGGAGATATATATATATATATATATATATATATATATATATATATATATATAGAGAGAGAGAGAGAGAGAGAGAGAGAGAGAGAGAGAGAGAGAGAGAGAAGGAACGAAACTTTTTTTTATTGAGGGAAAAAGAGTAAGCACACAATGGGCTTTTTTACATCTTGCCCTCAAACAAACATGCAAGAAAATCAACGATTCAACACAAAATTAATGAAGCATGCAAAAATAATCATCGAACAATTATCCATGAAGAAGAAAAAATACATGCGACAACAAAACCGTCAGTCTCTCCCCCCCCCCCCCCCCCCTCTCTCACACACACAGGAGAGAGAGAGTGAGAGAGAGAGAGAGAGAGAGAGAGAGAGAGAGAGAGAGAGAGAGAGAGAGAGAGAGAGAGAGAGAGAGAGAGAGAGAGAGAGAGAGAGAGAGACAGACAGACAGAGAGAGAAGTTAAGTGTCATATAAAATATTTGTTATAAAAAATGTAAATTGAACGCAAAAACATACAGAAATAGAATGTTTCTAACTTTTAACTTACAACATGCAGACAACCACACAAGTGTAAAGTGTCCTTATTTTATGGACACTAAACAACACAAGACATCTTAAGAGTTCGGAGAGTTCGTCTTTGTCAACATATAACATACAAAAACAGCAAACAGTAAAGAAAGCAAAAGAGAGAGACAGAGAGAGAGAGAGAGAGAGAGAGAGAGAGAGAGAGAGAGAGAGAGAGAGAGAGAGAGAGAGAGAGAGAGAGAGAGAGAGAGAGAGAGAGAGAGAGAGAGAGAGAGGGAGAGAGAGAGAGAGGGAGACAGAGCGAGAGCGAGCGAGCGCATGTATGTGCTTGCGTGCGTGCGTGCGCTCGCAATAGCCTTTCTGTGTTTAGACAGTTACAAACAAAACAGGCGCGAAACCGACGTTTTGGGTTAAAACCCCCAACTAAAAACCGAAAAAAACGACAAGACGATCCTTCCGTAGAGAATCGCTAAAAAAAAAGAAAAAGAAAATTAAATCAGATTCACCACCACCAAACAAATGATAGGGGGAATTTTTTTAAATTTGTTTTAAATCAATAAGAACACATTTTGCAAGCCATACACACTTACTCCCAGCA
>CM065686.1:11728955-11738955 GCA_017654935.2 Phymorhynchus buccinoides | reverse complement strand
ACTGTGGAAAGGAAGGATAGAAAGAGGAAGGAATAAAAACGTGTTAAAACAATCAAATGAAAAACAAGAGAGAAAAAATGAAGAAGAAAAAATCTTTGAAGGAATACAAATGTGTTAAAACAATAAAATTAAAAAAAAGAGAAAAAAAAGAAGGAAAATAAAAAATATTTTACAAATGTTAGTTTGACACCTGAAGGCCTTTTACGTGAAGATCCCAGCACAGATACAGATGGATAGGTGCCTTGGCTTTTGCACAGCTGATGATCGTTATTTTATAGGTCAATAGGTCAATGTCACCGTGTCACAGAAACGGGACACGAAGCAGCACGTGAGGCATATGGGAGAGAGAGAGAGGGGGGGTGGGGGGTGGAGAGAGAGGGGATGAGAGAGGGAGGGGAGAGGGAGAGAGAGAATGAGAGGGAGGAGAGAGGGAGAGAGAGAGGGGGGGAGGAGAGAGGGAGGGAGAGAGAGAGAGGAGGGGAGGAGGGGAGAGGAGAGGGAGAGAGAGAGAGGGAGAGAGAGAGGAGAGAGGGAGAGAGAGAGAGAGAGAGAGAGAGGAGAGGGAGAGAGAGAGGGGGGGGGAGAGGGAGAGAGAGGGGGAGGAGAGAGGGAGAGAGAGAGGGAGGGGGGGGAGGAGGGAGGGAGGAGAGAGAGGGAGGAGAGAGGGAGAGAGAGAGGGGGAGAGAGAGAGAGAGAGAGAGAGAGAGAAAAGAGAGAGAGGGTGGAGGAGAGATGGAGGGGGTAGGAGAGAGAGAGAGAGAGAGGGGGAGGGCCTAGGAGAGGGAGAGAGAGAGGCTGAGAGGGAGAGAGTGAGAGAGAGGGGGGGGGTAGGGTAGGGAGGGAGGGAGGGAGAGAGAGAGAGAGAGAGAGAGAGAGGGAGAGGGAGGTTACAATACAATCATGAAAGGTTGTAATGCAGAGAACAGGCTAAGTGCAACAGCAGGGCGCGGTGATATCAGCTGTCGATCTGTAATGACACAATATCCGATTCCATCTGTTTGTTTACATTCTTAGGAGTTCCCTTTGTTTCGTGTGTTTTTTGCTTTCAGTTTTCTTAGGTTCCGAGGATTCTATATTACAACCATCGTGAATAGGCCCTAAGTGTTTATCCTTCTTTTTGTCCCTGGTGAAATAGAAAACATGCTCCTGCTTAAATAGATATTTTGTTACAGTGATATATCGAGTTGTCCCACTTAACTTAACACCATCCCCGGTCATCTTCCTGCCAAATTCGAAGGCAATCGGCCCAGAAACGCCGGAGATACGGGCGGCGAGAGGCCGGCGGATGCGCGTTTCGCGCATTTGCCGAACCGCGCAAATGACACGGCTGCCTCGGTTGCCGTTGCCATCGCCGCGTTAGGGCTCACAGCAAATTTGAAGCGATTCGGTCGAAAAACGGCGGAGTTATAAGGCCCGTTTTGTGTTTCAAACAGACAGACAGACAGACAGACAGACACACACACGGACACTTGGCTTTTTACTATATGATTATTAGTTCTTAGAATCATTTTTCATGACCTTGATATTCATGCTTGATTATTATTGTTCACTTTGTTCCCGAAAGTCAGTTGTATTGATCATGATTTAATTTATCTTACAAAGTGTGACTGACTTCCATCGATTGTAAAATGTGATGCAGCCTGTTGCTAGTACTGTCTATATATGTGGGGTAGGTAGATAGATATACTGGTTTGTTCCGAGTTTCATAATGAAGAAAAGAGAAAACAAAACAAAATGCAGACATCCTAAAGGAACAAATCCGGCAATCATGGAGATTGACCCCCCCCCCCCCCCCCCCCCCCCCCCCCCCCCCCCCCCCCCCCCCCCCCCCACACACACACACACAGTTCATTCCTCGGTTCTTTCTGGGGTTTTCAGTCACGCCTTTCTTAGCGAACGTTCAGCAGCATGTTATAGCTACACTTTGCGCTAATTATGTTTTCTCCATAATTATTGTCACCGACTAAAGATTAATTCGATCATTTGAGATTTAATCCAACAGACGGAACAGCCACTTCGGAGTTTCCCCACTTGTGACGTCACCGTCATGTGACAACCAGTGGTCTTTCCTCGGTTCTTTCCTTTATTTCAGTCACGCCTTTCTTAGCGAACGTTCAGCAGCATGCTTGCTATAGCTACACTTTGCGCTAATTCTTTCTCCATAATAATTATTGTCACCGACTAATGATTAATTCGATCACTTGAGATTTAATCCAACAGACGGAACAGCCAGCATCACCAGCGCCAGGCGATACACCTTCGGGGCCTATGGTCCATTGTCTTACTGTCATACCATCAGGACATTACTCACTGTCATACCACCAGGACAGTATTTTAAAAGCACTGTCATACCATCAGGACAGTACTCACTGCCATACCACCAGGACAGTATTTTAAACACACTGTCATACCATCAGGACAGTACTCACTGTCATACCACCAGGACAGTATTTCAAACACACTATCATACCATCAGGACAGTACTTACTGCCATACCATCAGGACAGTATTTTAAACACACTGTCATACCATCAGGACATTACTCACTGCCATACCACCAGGACAGTATTTTAAACACACTGTCATACCATCAGGACAGTACTCACTGCCATACCACTGACCAGGACAGTATTTTAAACACACTGTCATACCATCAGGACAGTACTCACTGCCATACCATCAGGACAGTACTCACTGCCATACCACTGACCAGGACAGTATTTTAAACACACTGTCATACCATCAGGACAGTACTCACTGCCATACCATCAGGACAGTACTCACTGCCATACCACTGACCAGGACAGTATTTTAAACACACTGTCATACCATCAGGACAGTACTCACTGCCATACCATCAGGACAGTACTCACTGCCATACCACTGACCAGGACAGTATTTTAAACACACTGTCATACCACCAGGACAGTATTCATTGCCATACCATCAGGACAGTACTCACTGCCACCACTGACCAGGACAGTATTTTAAACACACTGTCATACCATCAGGACAGTACTCACTGCCATACCACCAGGACAGTATTTTAAACGCACTGTCATACCATCAGGACAGTACTCACTGCCATACCACCAGGACAGTATTTTAAACACAAGGTCATACCATCAGGACAGTACTCACTGCCATACCACCAGGACAGTATTTTAAACGCACTGTCATACCATCAGGACAGTACTCACTGCCATACCACCAGGACAGTATTTTAAACGCACTGTCATACCATCAGGACAGTACTCACTGCCATACCACCAGGACAGTATTTTAAACGCACTGTCATACCATCAGGACAGTACAAGAAATTAAATTCGCAAAGCGCTCTCCCCTTTCCGTTGAGTTCATAGCCTTCATAGGCTCCTTCAACGTATCAAATACAGATACAGATACAGATACAGCCACTTCGGAGTTTCCCCACTTGTGACATCACCGTCATGTGACAACCTGTGCTCTTTGTCCCGTTCGCTGTTCCCTGTATTGCGCTTTTATCGATTGCATATTTTCAATTAACCAAAATTCCTTTCGAGGCTTACCAGTTTGTTCTGTGTTGTTTATGTGTAACATATTCAAGGTTAGAAGGCTATGCCACTCTTGGAGAAATGTTGATTTGTTTGCATGTCGTCCTCTCCACCATTGTTGACGTGTACTGTGTGGGTTACATCGTGATGTGTCATATTTTGCATGTGCCCCCTGGGTTTAAAAAAATACACTTTTGACTTGACATGACTTGTCATCATAAAGGCGAACTTGGCACATTCTTTTTTTTGAGAATGATGCTTCGTTTGTCTCACTTTGGCTCTGACCCACGTATTGCTAGATGATTGGTATGGTAATCAACTTTGGTGGAGGGGAGTTAATTATAAAGAGAGTATCCCCCTTTGTTCAATTTCGTTGTCTCCTCTCTAGGCCTCACTATTTCATTCTTTGATTAACCATAATTTTCAATTGTTTTGAATGGATGGAAATTGGAGTAGAAAACGATAGAGGGTCAATCGACGTAAGAAAGGAAACACTGGAAACCCCCCCAGAAAGAACCGAAAAAAATAGGAGATATGTGTGTGTGTGTGTGTGTGTGTGTGTGTGTGTGTGTGTGTGTGTGTGTGTGTGTGTGTGTGTGCATGGGGGGGTGGGGGTGGGAGGTTAAAGCACGTCTTTCCCCGGAAACAGAGAGACTGATATGGAATGGCGATGCTCCGGAAAGGTGGTAATGGTGATACCAAAAAGCCTGCATATACAAAGAGTTCGGAGTCCATAGCTGACTGAAGCCGGTTTTGTTTTTATAATTTAAACTCCGATCCCACCCTTTCACTTACACTACAGGTGGGGATCATTGTGAATTCACTCGTTACCATACTTAGCACTTCCCACCGGCCACCTTTTCACATCTTCCAGGTGGGAAGTGAGAAAGTTGGCTTCATTCTTTTGCAAGGCTGCGAAGTACTCACTCTTTGTGACATTTTAGGCTTTTTGGTGAAAACGAAGGTAGGTAGTCTTCCTAAGCACGAGAAGTCGACGGAAACGGAACTATAGCCATCTTGTCTTCCCCTTCACCACCCCCCCCCCCCCCCCCCGCCCTCCCCCCCCCGAAAAGGGCCGAAAAACCCACCCCCCCCCCCCCCCCCCCCCCCCCCCCCCCCCCCCCCCCCCCCCCCCCCCCCCCCCCCCCCCTCCGAATCCTCCCTGTCCTGACACTCCGAAACGTTTCCGACATCTTGTTTCGGCTGGGGCCCCAAAATAGCTAGCTCTTCTTCTTCTTTCCTCTTGTCTGATCTGTTTATATCTAGCTCTGTCTCTACCCCCCCCCCCCCCCCCCCCCCCCCCCCCCCCCCCCCCAACTACATTTCTAACTCTTTGTTTGACCCCCTTCTCGTTTGCCTGCTTTAAAAAAATAGCATACTTTTTTTGTAGTTCGGTTCCTTCTACAACAAATCGTTATTTATTTATCTACCTTGTAAATACATTTCTATTATTTTTCTCACGATTTTTCATTCTTTTACCCCTACCTCTACTTAATTCATGGAAACAAGGGGTGGGGGTGGGGGTGGGGGGGGGGGGTAACGAAGATCAGTTCTCATGCTAACTTTAAATTTTTTTTTATTATTCTTTTAGACCTAGTTTTCTTTCCCTACTTCTTGTGTTTTCCCCATCCACCCGTTCCCACTCCTCGTCTTTCCCCTTCCCTTTTTCCTCCGCCATTTCCAAAACAAAAAAGTTGAACACAGGAATCAATAGGAGGACGTGTTAGAGGAGACCCCTTAATATACAGATGTACACAATGTTTAACAACTTAGACGACATTAGCATTGATTCTCTTTTTTACACTGTCCATTTATAACAGCACTAGAAACCAAGAGGGAAAATTACATATACAGCGTTGTAATACTAACAAGCGTAAACATTGTTTTAGTCATCGAGTTGCTAACCTCTGGAATTTACTAACACCTAACCTAAAACGAGCACCAACACTAAATACATTCAAAAGTCTCCTTGACAAGGATGCAAATTTTAGTCAACTATTTTTTGAACATGATGATTGAATTGCAATCATAATTTTAAAAAGGCATGCTTTAAGCAAACAAATCTGTGTCAATGAAGGGACGTTTATAAGCCGCGAGGCTTAGGCTTGAGCCAGTCCTACACTATACTATACTATACTATACTATACTATACTATACTATACTATACTATACTATACTACACTATACTATGCTATGCTATTAGGTTCGTGTAATAAGGTGTGCACAGAAAACAAACCAGTGTCAATGAAGGGACGTTTATAAGCCGCGAGGCTTAGGCTTGAGCCAGTCCCACACTATACTATACTATACTATACTATACTATACTATACTATACTATACTATGCTATGCTATGCTATGCTATGCTATGCTATGCTATACTATACTATACTATACTATACTATACTATACTATACTATACTATACTATACTATACTATACTATGCAATTAGGTTCGTGTAATAAGGAGTGCACAGCAAACAAACCAGTGTCAACGAAGGGACGTTTATAAGCCGCGAGGCTTAGGCTTGAGCCAGTACCCACACTATATTAAACTATGTTCGTGTTATAAGGAGTGCACAGAGGATTGACTGGTAGGCATTCGGGGGGTGGGAGGTGGGGTGGGGGAGCTTCCTAATTACCGTGGGGGGGGGGGGGGGGGGGGGGGGGGGGCTCCTAATTGCCAGCTGTCCTCACATCCCTTTGGCCGTGAGAGCGGGGATGTATCCGAAGCAAGGCAGCTTCTCCACTATAATACTACTAATTTTAGCCCAGCCCGCCGGAATAGCAGCAGCTGCCCCCCACCCCCTATATACCTGCTATCTGGCCGTGAGAGTGGGGATGTACCCTAAGCAAGGCTTCTCTACTGCTGACAAATCTCAGCTGAGCCCGCCGGAAAAGCAGCGGCTGTCCTGTCTGTTATCTGGCAGTCATAGACGGACACGACACAGGTATACAAGAAGAAAAAGTCCATTCCATATTTTTGGTTAAAGTTTGTGGTTTAGCTGTAGAGAGCACGCCACCCTGAAACAAATCAAAGTCACTAACGCGAAAGGGCGTAAAAGGGCCGCGAGGCCCACTTCTAGCCATAATTACTGCTACTACTACTACTACTACTACTACTACTACTACTACTACTACTACTACATACATACAGAGGTAAAGGTCTCGATACACGTTAACATTTCCCCCTTTCACTCCATGGCAACACAGTGATAGCAGCTCAATAAGATCGCTTGCCTACCACCGTGTTGCTATGGGGAAAGACTAAAAAATGTTCACGTGTACTTACAGATACCGTTATTACTATTATAGTATTGAACCAGTTCGATTGAAAATAAGGTCACAGAAGCCAAAGGAGAATGGGGTAGTAGGGTGAGCAGACAATGAAGGAGGAGGGGGGGGGGGGGGAGGAAACAGGAAACAGGAAATGGGTCGCACGCCATTTTGTTTATTCCAGCCGTCCTAGACGGTAGACAGCTCTGAAGTTCTGTTCCATTAGCTCCTTGAGTAGCTTAGAGAGAGAGAGAGAGAGAGAGAGAGAGAGAGAGAGAGAGAGAGAGAGAGAGAGAGAGAGAGAGAGAGAGAGAGAGAGAGAGAGAGAGAGAGAGAGAGAGCACTGATCACTGAGACTCGGAAGGTTTAATGAACTAGGCAACGATGCCTATGTCACAGAGAGAGAGAGAGAGAGGGGGGGGAGAGAGAGAGAGATGGAGAGAGAGAGAGAGAGAGAGAGAGAGAGAGAGAGAGAGAGAGAGAGAGAGAGAGAGAGAGAGAGAGAAGAGAAGAGAGAGAGAGAGAGAGAGAGAGAGAGAGAGAGAGAGAGAGAGAGAGAGAGAGAGAGAGAGAGAGAGAGAGAGAGAGAGGGGGGGGGGGGGAGGGAGAACACTGATCACTGAGACTCAGACTTGGACTCGGAAGGTTTAATGAACTAGGCAACAATGACTATGTCACAGAGAGAGAGAGAGGGGGGGGGGGGGGGGGGGGGGGGGGGGGGAGGGGGGGGTGGGTGAGAGAACGAGAGAGAAAACTCACACACATTCATGGAGATAGAAAGAGATAGGACAAAAAGAGAGACAGAGAGAAACACATTAAGAGAAAGAAAAGACAACACGCATTGTATGTGTGTGTGTATGTGTGCGTGCGTGCGTGTGTGTGTGTGAGAGAGAGAGAGAGGGGGAGGAGAGAGGGAGAGAGGAGAGAGAGAGAGAGAGAGAGAGAGAGAGAGAGAGAGAGAGAGAGAGAGAGAGAGAGAGACAGAGACAGAGACAGAGACAGAGAGAGAGAGACTGACGTGTTTTCATCTTAAACTCGTAATCGAACCCATTTCCAGTACCAGGCGCTAGCAGTCCAATGTACACACACACACTGACCGAAATTGACCGGCAAACAACTGAAATGACTGACCACCTCGCAGTCAATCAATCAATCAATCAATCAATCAATCAATCAATCAATCAATCAGCGCACAAGAACAACGAACACTGTTATGTTGCAAAAACATATTTCGGACATTATGTGAAATCCTTCCTCTGACAATATTGATGATATAAATCAATCAATCTACCAATCAATCGATCGATCAATCAAGCAAGCAAGCAAGCAGCCAACCAACCAACCAACAACCAACCAATCAATCAACCAACCAACCAACCAATCAAACAATCGAGCGAACGAGTCTTGATGGCAGCTGTGACACAGCTATACGCACGCTTCTAACCCTTTCACCGCCAGCCATATTTCAGCTAAAAATGTCCATGGATTAAATTTACCTGGGTAGAGAACAAAATCCATCTGCAGTATTGGGGATTCTTCTGTGACTGATATAAAATAAGATCTATCCTTACTTCGCAAAACTAAGACAATAGTGTATTTGGATAAAAGACCCCATTTTGAAGCCTTTCAGTGACATAGGTATCAAATCACTGTGGTGCTAAAATGCGACTTTGGCGGTGAAAGGGTTAATGATGAAGATTGTAATCAAAGCTTACGAAATGCTATGATGAAACCATACAGATACGCAGGATGCACGCATCAGCGCGTTTGTTATTCTGCGAAAGTTCTATATTATTACCTACCAGCTGCTATACTTTTTATGGACCGTAAATCTACTAACGTACGTGCTAGCACTTAATTAACCCATAGTTTAGACACGAGACAAAGCAAACACACAGACATACACGGAGAGAGAGAGAGACGCAAACGCAAACGCAAACGCAAATATTTTATTGGCAATAGCTTACATAGCTCTTCTGCCAAGGAAGTGCATTGGTACTGAAAGTACTTCTAAATTAATGGCGACAAAACAACGGAAAGTTACGATATCCTTTTCGCATTAAGGAACACATTCAGTAACAACTTATATAATAATGCCTATTCCCTATAAACAAGCAAACTATAATATGAAATTGTAATAAGGTGGTAACCAAAGCATAGCTATTGCAAAATCAAAAGTAAATTCAAATACATATAAACATACAATCAACCGACAAATCAAAATAATCAGTTGCAATATTATTCGAAGTAAATCATCACACACACACTCACACACACTCACACACACACACACACACACACACACACACATACAACCAACCGACAAATCGTAACACTGGATTACGGCAATGTATGAAATAAACCAACACAATATTTTTCAAACATAATAAACAGTAACGAGATAACTTGAACTAACGCTTGATGCATACGCTTCTTCAATCAACCAAAAATGCAAATAGTAATAACATAGAAACAACTAATTGACAAGTAAAGATAAATGTATTATAACAGTAGTGTAAACATTATAATATACCTGCTAGTAGCTACTCAAGGCAAGTAAGATTACGGGTACATTCACATATGATAAATAGAATGGCATAGCACGCATACAATTGTGAATTAATCAGCCAAAAGCGACACATATACAGATAGCATGGCCAAGTGATAAGTACATAATGTCACATACCATAATGTCACATAAACTGATTCATCAAAATTCAGTATATATTCATCAGAATTTTTTTTTTTCTTTTTTTTTTCTTATATCATAATTTATGTATTTTCTACTGAATGAAGCATTTTTTTTCTATGACTGTAAGCTTCAGCAATATATTTAGCAATAGATTGTACAGTTTCTTCATTATTAAAGAGGTTTTCTAGGTTACTATTTACAGTATAGCTACTGAAGAAATTAAACTTTAAACGTAGTGAACTATATTCTTTACAAACAAATAAAAAATGGACTTCATTTTCAATACCTTCTTTGCAGAGAGGACATGTTGCATTAACTGGCACATTATTATCATACCATCTTTTGTTGGCGTAAAAACCTAACACTCTTATTCTAAATCTAACTAAATAAGCCCGGTGCCATCTGTGTGTCACTAAATTCAAATATTTTTCAGGTTGGAATAAATCTTTAAAGGAATTATACCAAGTATATTTTTCGCTGTCAGTTATATGAGAGTGCCAT
>CM065686.1:11718955-11723955 GCA_017654935.2 Phymorhynchus buccinoides | reverse complement strand
TACGCACGCCTACATGTACGCAGGCACACACATTCATACATACACAAACACGGGACACACACACACTCACACATGAACGCACGCACGCACACACTCACACACAATTATACAAGAGTAAACTATAGTTACAATATGAAAATTCTAAGAAGAAACATAGACCACATTCACATTCTCAATCAAGTTTGGATACTATACTGCAACATGAAATAAAATCATACTGCCATCGACATACCGGTTACATGACTAATTATAATAGACAAATTTTGCAAGAACAAAGATACCCTTCTGCCTCATTTACAAGCAATTAAAGTTTACAAGACGTAGACATTTTACATACAACTTACGAAGTATAAAATAATTGTAATGGTTTTTTTTAACAAGATTTCTGCAATATTTAATTGTTAATCAGCATCAACCAAAGAATGCCCCGGGCCATATTCTGAACCTCCAGCGGAAACAGACCCCCTATGAAGAACTCGACTCGTTGACTGTGGTACGAAAACCGTTGGCCGTACACCCCTGGAGCCATACTGTGTATTCCTGATCATCATCATCAACCTAGGAATGCAGGAGAGGCATTACGTTGTTGTTGTCGTACCCTGGCTTAAAGACTCCAGGGATCATCCCATCAACCAAAGAATGCCACGGGTCATATTCTGAACCTCCAGCGGAAACAGACCCCCTATGAAGAACTCGACTCGTTGACTGTGGTACGAAAACCGTTGGCCGTAGACCCCTGGAACCATACTGTGTATTCCTGATCATCCTCCTCCTCCTAGGAATGCAGGAGAGGCATTACGTTGTTGATGGTGTAGTACTCTGGCTTAAAGACTCCAGGGATCATCCCATCAACCAAAGAATGCCACGGGCCATATTCTGAACCTTCAACGGAAACAGACCCCTATGAAGAACTCGACTCGTTGACTGTGGTATGAAAACCGTTGGCCGTAGACCCCTGGAACCATACTGTGTATTCCTGCTCATCCTCCTCCTCCTCCTAGGAATGCAGGACAGGCATTATGTTGTTGTTGTTGTCGTCGTACCTTGGCTTAAAGACTCCAGGGATCACCCCAACAGCCAAAGCACTTGAACACTATGGTACAAAATGCGCCAGCTAGGGATGAGAACATTACGTGTGTGAGGATCACCCCAACAGCCAAAGCACTTGAACACTATGGTACAAAATGCGCCAGCTAGGGATGAGAACATTACGTGTGTGAGGATCACCCCAACAGCCAAAGCACTTGAACACTATGGTACAAAATGCGCCATCTAGGGATGAGAACATTACGTGTGTGAGGATCACCCCAACAGCCAAAGCACTTGAACACTATGGTACAAAATGCACCAGCAAGGGATGAGAACATCACGTGTGTGAGGATCATCCCAACAGCCAAAGCACTTGAACACTATGGTACAAAAATGCACCAGCTAGGGATGAGAACATTACGTGTGTGAGGATCACCCCAACAGCCAAAGCACTTGAACACTATGGTACAAAATGCACCAGCTAGGGATGAGAACATTACGTGTGTGAGGATCACCCCAACAGCCAAAGCACTTGAACACTATGGTACAAAATGCGCCATCTAGGGATGAGAACATTACGTGTGTGAGGATCACCCCAACAGCCAAAGCACTTGAACACTATGGTACAAAATGCACCAGCTAGGGATGAGAACATTACGTGTGTGAGGATCACCCCAACAGCCAAAGCACTTGAACACTATGGTACAAAATGCACCAGCTAGGGATGAGAACATTACGTGTGTGACCGTTTTTTTCTTTAATTACCCCGCCACGTGGGCAGCCACACTCCGACTTCGGAGGATCTGGGATACTGATGATGTTATGCTAGGAGCTTGTCATGGCTAAAGACGATCCCCAGCAAAACTATGCATAGCATAACATTTTGATGTAGCCTTGGTGTTCCAGCCTATGTCAATTGGTCTGACACAGCCTTTAAAGACCCAGCACGTCACGTGTCAAAATCACGGTTTTCACGTGTTTTCCCTCTTGTAGCTGGTAAGAAATCTTAAAGACCCACCAGATCACGTGTCAAAATCACGGGTTTCACGTGTTTTCCCTCTTATAGCTGGAAAGAAATCTTGTTTTGACCAGGTCTCACAAATGCCCCCAAATTCAAACCGATACATCATTTTAAAGAGCAGCCTCAATTTGCGCATGGGGGCATTTCTATGTGGGTCACAGCTACCCAGAAAAAAACCAAGGGACTTAATCGTGGCGCGTCTGTTTATCTTTAAGAAATCTTCCTAGCATAAGAGGGAATGTGACACGTGACGTGACGTGGGGAGCAGGAGTCTTTAAGCCAAGGCGAACAAAACTTTTACATCCTGTTTCTCGTGACCAAATTGGACATTCTAAGAGAAGGAGGACCGCAGGCTTTTCAGTCTACGTTCTGTTCATGATGTTTATATTCTAGGAGCAATTTTAACCCTTTCACCGCCAGCCATATTTCAGCCAAAAATTGCTACATGTATTACATTTACCTGGGTAGAGAACAAAATCCATCTGCAGTATTGGGGATTCTTCTGTGACATATATAAAATAAGGTCTTCCCAAAACTAAGACAAAAGGGTCTTTGGATAATAGTCCCCGTTTTGATGCCTTTTAGTGACATAGGTGTTAACTCCATGTGGTGCTAAAAATAATGCGACATTGGCGGTGAAAGGGTTAAGGGATGGTCGATTTCAATCAATTATTCACACAATGGCTCTCTACTGGGCAGCGGTTATTTCATCACAAGTTGAAAAGTTCACTGAAAAGCTGTCTCTGTCTGTCCGTCTGTCTACGAAGGCCACTACTGTCTTAGTCTAAATCCTGTCTGTCTGTCTGTCTCTGTCTTACATGCACGCGCGTTCAACATACACAGACATTATACGTGCAGGAATAAATAAGCGCACATGCAAAGTTATATATGGAGAGCGAGGGAGGGAGAGAGAGAGAGAGAGAGAGAGAGAGAGAGAGAGAGAGAGAGAGAGAGAGAGAGAGAGAGAGAGAGAGAGAGAGAGAGAGAGAGAGAGAGAGAGAGAGAGAGAGAGAGAGAGAGAATACGAATACGAATGTTTTTTATTGAGGGTAAAACAGATAAGCTGGGTAGCTTTTTTACACTATTGCCCTCAAGCAAAAACCCACCAATTAATGAAGAAAATGATTAACAAAAAAGAAAAAAACAGCAACAAAAAACTGGCAACAATAGTGACAAAAATATACAAAGTAATAGAGAGAGAGAGAGAGAGAGAGAGAGAGAGAGAGAGAGAGAGAGAGAGAGAGAGAGAGAGAGAGAGAGAGAGAGAGAAGGAGAGAGAAAGTGGTGTTGTAGTTCCTTAATTGAGGGAACAAAAAGGAAAAGTGCCATCAGCACACATCATTATCAGTAATTACTGCTTTTATTTAAACTAGCGCAACGCCGAGTACCAGTAACGCCTAGTAACGGTAACGCCTAGTAACGGTAATGCCAAGTACTGGTAACGCTGAGTACAGCAAATTTGAAGCGATTTGGTAAAGAAACGGTGGAGTTATAAGGCCCCATTTCGCGTTGGCGCTGCTCTGAGAGTGATGCGCTCTCCCTAGTAACGGTAACGCCTAGCAACGGTAACGCCAAGTACTGGTAACGCTGAGTACAGCAAATTGGAAGCGATTTCGTGAAGAAACGGCAGAGTTATAAAGCCCTGTTTCCCGTTGGCGCTGCTCTGAGAGTGACGCGCTCTCCCGATTTTCTTCAAATTTGCTGCCAGGCTTTGCCCCGGTGACAGCAAGCCTGACAGCAAATTTGACGCGATTCAGTTGAAAACCGACGGAGTTATAAGGCCCGTTTTGCATCATGCTGCTGTTATGCGCCTAAGTGATAGATTCGCTTCCGGTTTGGCACACGGATAGTCCCCGGCCCCGGTCATCTTCCTGCCAAATGCGAAGGCAATCGCCGGAGATACGGGCGCCGAGAGGCCGGCGGATGCGCGTTTCGCGCATTTGCGAAACCGCGCAAATGACACGGCCACCTCGGTTGCCGTTGCCATCGCCCCGTGAGGGCTCACAGCAAATTTGAAGCGATTCGGTCGAAAAACGGCGGAGTTATAAGGCCCGTTTCGTGTTTCAGACACACACACACACACACACAGACACACGGACACACGGACACACGGACGGACACTTGGCTTTTTACTATATGATGTGACCCCCCCCCCATTTTTCCATCATTTTTTCCCTTATAAGAACGGCGTAGGCCTACTTAAGTTTTGGACCAAGACAAATCGGCATTTTCTCTAGCTGCGAGCGCAAGAGAAAACATTAAAACATAATAATTATAGCTGTTTCGGGAAGCTTAACTATGCAAAAGAATATCAACATCAGTTCCATAAACATTTTAAAAGTACCAGCCTAAAAGAATATCAACATCAGTTCTATGAACATTTTAAAAGTACAAGCCTAAAAGAATATCAACATCAGTTCTATGAACATTTTAAAAGTACCAGCCTAAAAGAATATCAACATCAGTTCTATAAACATTTTAAAAGTACCAGCCTAAAAGAATATCAACATCAGTTCTATGAACATTTTAAAAGTACCAGCCTAAAAGAATATCAACATCAGTTCTATAAACATTTTAAAAGTACCAGCCTAAAAGAATATCAACATCAGTTCTATAAACATTTTAAAAGTACCAGCCTAAAAGAATATCAACATCAGTTCTATAAACATTTTAAAAGTACCAGCCTAAAAGAATATCAACATCAGTTCTATAAACATTTTAAAAGTACCAGCTAAAAGACAAATAGTCCAGAAGGAAACCGTCTCTAAATCGCCTAGAAAACGATTTTTATTAAAAATGTTTATTTGAGACGGCTAAACAAAATCCAACTGGTATTGGTAGTATGATGTCTAAGAAGTATTACGGTAAAAAAAATATCGCCACTTATATCCTGATCAATATGAAGATATATCCGTTTAAAGATGAAAACTACGTAACATTCTATCTTTAA
>CM065686.1:11706455-11713955 GCA_017654935.2 Phymorhynchus buccinoides | reverse complement strand
AGCCAGAAGCCCTGTGTCCCTACCACACTTTCGCGTATCTGGGGACTAGCGATACAAAATTTAAAGATTCTATAAGAGAGATTACATAAAAGGGGGAGGGGGAGGGTGGGGGCTATAGGTCGGTTGAAATAGTATATGTTAGCCCTGTGTATATTCCTTTGTGACAGTACCATAAGGCTTTCACCTGAAGCATAGGGAAGTTTACTATTTAAAAAAAGGCAAATAATATACTAGGCAGGGCCGAATCAAGTGATTCGTAAAGGGGTGGGGTGGGGGGGGGGGGGGGGGGGGATGTCCCACCGGGGGGACCAAGGAACTGATGAAAAATGATGTTTTACGTCCTCTCGGTCATAGACACATATGGGACATTTGTAAATACAAAGATGGTGGGAACAATACTGGCTGCAATGCCCGGAGGCAGTGCAACACCAGTAAAGTCCAGAGTTTTTAACAAATATAGATAGGCAGGGAACTGCATAGGTTACAGATTAAGAGGTAATGCACTTGGGGGGGGGGGGGGGGGGGCAGGGGGCGAAGCTCCCAGAATCCCAGAATGTTTGTGCAATTTGGGGATTATTAAGGCATAAAATCGAGTCATTTTCTTACCTTTCACTCTAAGTACATCTTGGCGTAGAGGGGTGGGGTGGGGAAGGGGGGGGGGGGGGGTCCGGAAACCCAGTACCGCCCCCCCCCCCCCCCCCCCCACCCCCCCCCCCCCCCCCCCCCCGATCCGATCCTGCTAGGTACTTTTCGTTGGATTATTTGCAATATAATTGATACACTTAAATAAAAGGGAAAAGAAAAAGGTGGAAAATGCTACAATAAATCTTCTTCGTCGTCGATCGCTCAGTTTCCTGCCATAGGAGCGCAGATGCCTCATGCTGCCGTTAGGCATCTAAGAAATAGGCCTTAGCGTGTCCGCCTTTGGCTGGAGAAAACTTTTGTAACAGTTTCTAGAACAAAGGCGGGAAAATGGAACCAGTAAGGCTAGAAAGATAGTCGATAGCGGTACGGTAAGCAAAGGGAAAAGGCAGAGTCAAAGAGAGTGACAGATTAGAGGAAGTCACAAGCACATAACTTCTAGAAGGTTGGGGAACTATTTGTACTAAAGACCCCCCACCCCAGTATCCCAACAGGGAGGGAGGGGGAACTGACTTATAACAATGATAATAATAATAATAATGATAATGATGATAATAATAATAATAATAATAATGATAATAATAATAATAATAAATAAATAATAAAAATAATTATTAATGCTTATATAGCGCATAATCTTGCAAAGCAACTCAATGCGCTTTTCACTCACCATTCATACAAACATTTCTAACAAACTGGCCCACGCATCCTCACCATACATCTCTATGGAAAATGAATACATATTAGAGAATGCATTGCATATAATCATAACACAACACACCAACACCCACGTCCCTTCAACACCACCACCCCAGCCATACTCCCACCCCCCCCCCCCCATCCCCCCACCCATCCCCACCCCCTGCCCCCCTACTCCCCACCCCCACCCCATACACACACATAAAGAACATTTATATGGCGCCCATTCTACTATGTAGGCTACAGGGTGCTTTACATAAAATAGAAATGGAATAAAAGCATGAAACAAAAATCCAATGACATGAGCAGACAATACACATAACAATCAGCAACAACAACTGCTGTGACTACTAGTACTACCACTACTACTACCACCACCACCATCACCACCACTACTACTACTACTACTACTACTACTACTACTACTGCCACCACCACTACTACTGCTACTACTACTATTACTACTACCACCACCATCACACCACTACTACTACTACTACTGCTACTACTACTACTACTACTACTACTACTACTACTACTACTACTACTACTACTACTACTACTACTACTACTACTACTACTGCTACTACTACTACTACTACTACTACCACCACTACTACTACTACTACTACTACTATTACTACTACTACCACCATCACCACCACCACTACTACTACTACTACTACTACTACTACCACCACTACTACTACTACTACTACTACTACTACTACTACTACTACTACTACTACTACTACTACTACTACTACTACTACCACCACCACCACCACCTACTACTACTGCTACTACTACTACCACCACCATCACCACCACTACTACTGCTACTACTACTACTACTACCACCACCATCACCACCACTACTACTACTACTACTACTACTACTACTACCACCACCATCACACCACTACTACTACTACTACTACTACTACTACTACTACTACTACTACTACTACTACTACTACCTACTACTACTACTACTACTACTACTACTACTACTACCACCACCATCACCACCACTACTACTACTACTGCTACTACTACCACCACCATCACCACCACTACTACTGCTACTACTACTACTACTACTACCACCACCATCACCACCACTACTACTACTACTGCTACTACTACCACCACCATCACCACTACTACTACTACTACTACTACTACCACTACCACCAACACTACTACTACTACTACTACTACCACCACCATCACCACCACTACTACTACTACTACCACTACCACCAACACTACTACTACTACTACTACTACTACTTATAATAGGGCAAATACAAGTATGCATTGCCACACAATTCGCAAGCATAACATAAAGTTATCTATTCACGACAACATACACACACAAGCAACACACGCACACATACACACTTACTCGAATCAACAAGTATTTATGCATACTGGTGTTGCATACAATATTTTACCCATGAAATAAATACTCTTTTCCTCATTCAAATTGTTGGCTGTTTGGGAAAGACGTCCCTAAATACACTCATAGGCGTCTTGTGGCGTGCAGGAAGAACAGAAGATTCATCATTAAATACTGAGAAGTCAGGGATATTTTTCTAATATTTATTATTATTCATTTTTGTTTGCACGGACCGTTTTTTATTTTTTTTTATCGTCCGCCATTTTGAAAAATACGAAATTAAGTGACATGGCTTTGTATATCGATTTATCGGCAAAAATGTAGATTTACACCCTCCCGCTCTATGGTTCTCTCTGTGTAGATTGAGCACTTAAATATCTATATTTTAAATAATAGTTGACTTATTTATCACATGAAAGAAGAATGTCTCTAGTGCGCTTTTGAAGGGTATTTATTTCACGGTAGATACTTATTTCTGATGACAGGCCGGGTTAAATTATTTAAAATTATCTGCTCGTACGTTTTATTCCCTAGTTAGGGACAACAGATCTGTTAAGAACACGATTACAGATCAATACAATTTACGAGAGGAGGTCAGATGCGACATCATGGGTTTAACGGCTGTCAACATACTGTGCTGGAAAACCTCGCCTCGTATTGCACTGCACTGTCATCAGTCATAAAAAATGGAGAGAGAGAGAGAGAGAGAGTGAGAGAGAGAGAGAGAGAGAGAGAGAGAGAGAGAGAGAGAGAGAGAGAGAGAGAGAGAGAGAGAGAGAGGAGAGAGAGAGAGAGAGAGAGAGAGAGAGAGAGAGAGAGAGAGAGAGAGAGAGAGAGAGAGAGAGAGAGAGAGAGAGAGAGAGAGAAAGACAGAGAGAGAGTGACTTCACACTTGAAAACTTTATTACGCAAGGAGATTTTAGGCCAGGCCTATTCTTACAATCTGTCCTTGAGACGGAAACAAGGCTAATACAAAACGATAAGGCAAACAGATAATTATAAGAGAGAGAGAGAGAGAGAGAGAGAGAGAGAGAGAGAGAGAGAGAGGAGAGAGAGAGAGAGAGAGAGAGAGAGAGAGAGAGAGAGAGAGACAGAGAGAGACAGAGAGAGAGAAACAGCCAGCCATCCAGCCAGCCAGACAGATAGAGAGAGAGAGAGAGAGAGAGGCAGACAGAGACAGATAGAGAGAGAAAGAGACAGATAGAGAGAAAGAGAGAGAGAGAGAGAGAGAGAGAGAGAGAGAGAGAGAGAGAGAGAGAGAGAGAGAGAGAGAGAGAGAGACAGGCAGACAGAGAGAGAGAGAGAGAGAGAAACAGCCAGCCAGCCAGCCAGACAGACAGATAAAGAGAGAGAGAGAGAGAGGCAGACAGAGACAGATAGAGAGAGAAGAGAGACAGATAGAGAGAAAGAGAGAGAGAGAGAGAGAGAGAGAGAGAGAGAGAGAGAGAGAGAGAGAGAGAGAGAGAGAGAGAGAGAGAGGAGAGAGGGGGGGGGGACAAAAAAAAGGTCAGACAGGCTGACATATGACAGAGAATTCGACACTTTTACAGGCGTTTGCTATGTTAGTGTTCAATCATTTTAAAAAGTCAAATGTCATAATGCTTCCTAAAGAATGAATAACCTGATATTTCTTTGAAATACGAAGGTAAAGAGTTCCATAAGGAGCCTCCGGAATGGTGCAGACTGGACTTAAACAACTCCAAGCGGGGTCTATGGAGAGAAATCTTGAGTACATGTCTCTTATCATTTAGCTTGAAATTCATTTATTAACCCAGACAGCGCCATTCCGTTCATTATATTGTGCATAAGCCGTCGAGGTAGAATATTATGATTCTTACGATCTTCTGATGTTTTAAGGGGGAATCCCTACCCAGATTTCGGTACCCAAATTGTAATGGCATGTGTTTATTTTCTAGTGGTCCAATCACCATGAAATTTGGCAGGAATGTGCCAAAGACACCACACTCTTAATGCAATGTTTTTTGTAAGTCTGTGATAAACAGAAGTAGGAGAAAAAAAAATTGTCTTTAAAAATGTTGCGGAAAGCAAATAAAAATTACTACCGACTTTGTATCACTCTCTTGAAAACATTTTTTAAACACAGTGCTTCATCTTTTATGTGCATGCATGTAAACACAGTACAAATGATTGGTACTAAACTCTTAGCCCTACTGTTAAAAGTAAGTCCACAGCTCGCGCACAGATTTTTAACATTTTTTTTATGGATGATCACACATATGATCATTGATAAACAAAGTTATTTTTAGCAGAATTGAACAATGCTAGTACCAACCATTGGTATTGGCCCCTGCAATCTGCATGCCTAATTTCAAAGCAATAGGATTAAATTTACTCAAAATATGATGTTGAAAGTAAACCAGCGCACAGAAAAACGCAAACATTTTGACGGCAGAAAATTAACATGATTTCCTACCTTGTGCTGTCCTAATGAGCTCCAGCAAGGTAAGGCTGGCCTTCTCTTTCTGCCTGCTGTTCATTCTGACCCAGGAGTCTTTGTCTCCTAGCTCTGCGTTGCTGTTTGGTTGCAGCCTGGGCCTGACGACTAGCGTTTATAACGCGCACAGTGTCTTTTTTGTCGCAGAACTCCGCACAGAACTTTCCGGGTTTGATTTGCATTCTATGTAGAATGGCCTTCAAACTGCTGGCTCCATCATTGAAAAGACACACAGCCAAGGCAACAGCTGTAGTCACAGTCCCTAGCCCATGGTTTTTGGATTTAGGGCAAAACCTCCAGATAATACCGTTCAATGATTCGTTTGCGTTTTGCGTGTACCCCTGCAAGCATTTCTTGAGAAGCTCGGTCCTACAAAGATCTTTGAACACAGGTTTTATAACATCCACAACTTCATTTGGCATGTTATTCTCTTGCTTATATTCTGTCCCATCCCTTTCAGCCTGCTTGAATTTGCACCACTCTATGTCACAGAAACTGTGCCTATGGGTTGGATTTTCATCATTTGATGAATAGTGGAAAAGTACAGCCCAAACAGCAATGCGCATTTTCTCAAGGTTATTCTTGTTTGCCCTTATAGCATTTCCATAATACACCTGCATTTTGTCTATCATTTTGTCTGTCAATCTGCCCTTTCCACCTAAAGGTTTACCATCAGCTAATTTACCTTTTGTTGCTTTCTTCAGATTTCTAAGTCGCGTCCCCATCCTCTTTTGTACGTGACCGACGCACTCACTTTTTTCAATCAGGATATCATCGAAGGGTTTTGAATCATGTACCTTTTTAAAACTATTTGTATCCCCATCACCAATGAAGTTGGTGTACCTTAATTTATAATTTACTACTGATCTAGAAAAAATTTGAACTGCCGCCTCAGATTCCATGGATCCAGAGGATCCGTCATGCGTCTTGGTGCATACTGTGGGGTGCTCTCTGTTCCATTTCATGTACTCTTCTGTGTTTGGATCCTGTTTTTCCCAGTACTGACAAGATTTGCATTTTTTGCTTTTACACTGGGTGTCAATCACTTTGCCAGAATGCATACCAATGGTGGTTGTGAGCCCTACATTGGAGGTATGACCCCTAGTCATCCACGTACCATCACTTGATACATCAATATGTCGGTTTTCATCCTTTTCTCTGTCCTCCGCATTTTGATATTCTTTTGCAGCTGCTTGCTTCATACTGATGGTCTGCACATCAGTAGCTGCCTTTTGAATAGTGTCATTTATTATTTTGTGACTACTCTTATGCACTGGTGGGGGCAGATCCATTACACCACAAAATGTTTTCAGTTCAGTGAGGTCTCCCCCAATGCATCTCATCGCAAACACTGCATGCCTGTTCACAACATTTACACTAGAATTTCCAACAGGTACCTGGGGACAAGATGGGAATGCTGTCTGAAAATTGCATTGTTTGTTTTCACAGTGAAAGACAAATTGACTTCCTAAACCTTTCCTGCTCAGTTCGACTAACTTCACATGCTCACGACAGTTGGCGCAAACAAGTTTTGATGTAATATTTTGATTCAAAAGATCCATATCAATCAGCCTGTAGCCTACTGGTGTCTCTAGATCAAAATCAACTTCTTCATTTTCTATCTCTGACTCAAAATCAACACTTTCTTCTTCACTGTCAATCATTATTTTGTACAAATCCTGAAGTTTTTCCTCTGATCGAGAAAAGGGGGGCGTGGCACATTCTGTCTTTGAACATTTTGGTGGTGGAGCTTCATTGTCATCACTCGGTGGAATGTTTTCTCTTTCAAGGGATACGACTTCACTGACACAATCTTTACTTACTGTGCTTACTTTTGTGTATCTATTTCCACGAAATGAACGTTTTTTAACTCTACTGCCACTGTACTTTCTGTCTGTAGGCATGGTGATTCCAAACACTATCAATAAAAAACACTAAAATCAATATTTCAACACCAAATGCACAACACGAGCGCCCATGGACTTTACCGGAAGGTGACAGTAAACTTTACTGGCTATACGCGCAGCAGGTGTGCAACTTTGGTGAAAAAGGAGGCAAAATGGACTCATGTAAAAATATTCATTTTCAGGGGATTTCAGGGTAGAAAAATGCCCGAAAATGACTTGACCCTACCTCCTTTTGGGCCTTATAACTCCAAAACTACTTTGAATATTTTAAAACTGTAACTTGCACATAAAACTAGAACTTGGTTTTAACAGAACCAGTTTTAAGCCGCAATTATATTCAAGCGGACATATAGGAGTGGTTTTCATGTCTTGTCACTGGAAAAGTGTAGAAG
>CM065686.1:11696455-11701455 GCA_017654935.2 Phymorhynchus buccinoides | reverse complement strand
GTTTTGCCCCGACACTGTGAACGATCGTTTCGGAGCTGTGACGTGGCACTACTGATAATGAGGGCTGTTCTGTAGACTAAGGCTGTGTACACACATAAGCGGATACTCCATGCGGAAACCCGTGCGCAATCCATAAATAAGTGAAACAAAGAAGGGAAAAGATTTGCGCACGTGTCCGAATTTGCCCTATATGCGTAAACTTGTATCCTTCTTTCTTCCACTTACTTAGGGTTTTCCGTAGTACGGAACTTACCCGTCTAATGCGAACCCGGCCTAAAGAAGCAATCCTCCCCACCCACTCCCTCCTCTCTCTTTCCCTAACACAAACACACACGCACGCACGCACAGACACACACGCACACACACATGCACACACACACACACACACACGCACGCACGCACGCACGCACGCACGCGCGCGCACACACACACACGCACACACAAACACGCACGCACGCACGCACACACACACACACACACACACACACACACACACACACACACACACACACACACACACACACACACACACACACACACAAATACGCGCACGCGCATGCGAAAGAAGCAAACTGGAATAACATTTAAAGAAAAAGGCAAAATATGAAAGGAGGAAGTGAGAAAAGGCGAATCGAGAAAAGTCAAATCGGGATGCTACCTTTCAGACAACCCAAATAGTCAAACATCCCTCTCCTACCCCCACACCCCCACCCCTCCTCATCACAATTCTACTACTTACTCTACTTAGTCTTTCTCTTATACACCTCTGTCGTCACCGTTTGACATTTTCTGAAGGAAGAAGTTCCAAAATTGGAAGACTCTTTGGATGGATTTTTATTACCAAGAACCAACTTACCCCCCCCCCCCCTCCTCCCCTCCCCCCACCTCCTCCCTCCCCCCCACCTCCTCCCTCCCCCACCTCTCTCTTTCTGTGTCTCTTCTTCCTGGCAAATGCATTATCTCTTTATTATCACTGTCTTGTAGGCCTACGGGAGATGTAAATAATTACATCAGTAAACGCATTTCCTGTTTATTATTACTGTCTTGTAGGCCTACAGGAGATGTACATAATTACATCAGTAAACGCATTCCCTCCTTATTATCACTGGCTTGTACGGGATATTATGCAAATAATTACATCAGTAAACGCATTTCCTCCTTATTATTACTGGCTTGTACGGGATATTATGCAAATAATTACATCAGTAAACGCATTTCCTCCTTATTATTACTGGCTTGTACAGGATATTATGCAAATAATTACATCAGTAAACGCATTTCCTCCTTATTATTACTGGCTTGTACGGGATATTATGCAAATAATTACATCAGTAAACGCATTTCCTCCTTATTATTACTGGCTTGTACAGGATATTATGCAAATAATTACATCAGTAAACGCATTTCCTCCTTATTATTACTGGCTTGTACGGGATAATTTATGCAAATGGTTACATCAGTAAACGCATTTCCTCCTTATTATTACTGGATTGTACAGGATAATTTATGCAAATAATTACATCAGTAAACGCATTTCCTCCTTATTATTACTGGATTGTACAGGATAATTTATGCAAATGGTTACATCAGTAGGCTAAATTCATTTCTGCATTATTACTGTTTTGCACAAGACATGTAGATGATTACATCAGCACTCTCTCTGTCTCTCTCATTTCAGCATAGAACATTAGGATGACATAATATAAATATAAAATATAAAAGGAAGGAAGGTTGCAGAGTGGTTAGGACGTTCGCCTGCCGATTTGAATACATGACTGCAGCGGGTTCGAATCCCGGCCTCGCCATTTCTTTTATATTCTGCCCCTTTGTCTCTTTCTCTTGTATTTTGTTCGTTCGACAGGAAAGTCGAACTGAACTTCGAGTCCTTCGGATGGGGACTTAAATGTAGTCTGACCCGTGCGCTTTAGGCACGTAAAAACCCCACGGTAAGAGCAGGGAGAAATCCCGCTGCCTGGTATAGCCACATTGATACTAGGTTTCCTAAAGCTGTGTACAGATATATACGCGGAAGTTCCGCACGGAAACCCGTATTAGCGGGGCACACTAGTCCCAAAATTTGATGGTTGTGGAACCTGTTAGGGAAAAAAGTGCCAAACTTTCTGTGGTGATTCTTTACAACCCACTGATTCAAACTCGCGTCGCCCCCCAACACATCTGTGGCCATTATCAGGGTCACGTGACCCTATGCTTATTTGCATAGTAATGATAGTGCAGTACATTAAAGAGAGAGCATGTGAATAGGACTTCTGACAGTTTTGACCAGCCATACATTTTGTTTTTATATAAGAATCAAAACACACCGTGTATGGGGATTGTTGGGATTGGATTTTAAATAGTTCCCCCGCTTTCTCGTAGTTTTGTCCTGGCAAAGTCTTTGATTCTACCTTTCCTTTTCTTAGTGTCACCTAGTGTTTTCTGCCTTTTTGTCTCTTTCTCTTGTGCTTTATTCTAGACAATCTTCAAATACAAACAGTTCCCATGCCCTTGGAAAGCTCCGTGCTGGTAAAGTCATCTATCACTCTATTTGACTGTCTTTGTTGTTCTTTTTTACTGTCATACTGCCTTTTTTGTCTGTTTCTCTTGTGCTTTATTCCAGACAATCTTCAAATACAAACAGTTCCCATGCCCTTGGAAAGCTCCGTGCTGGTAAAGTCATCTATCACTCTATTTGACTGTCTTTGTTGTTCTTTTTTACTGTCATACTGCCTTTTTGTCTGTTTCTCTTGTGCTTTATTCCAGACAATCTTCAAATACAAACAGTTCCCATGCCCTTGGAAAGCTCCGTGCTGGTAAAGTCATCTATCACTCTATTTGACTGTCTTTGTTTGTCTTTTTTACTGTCCTATAGTATTTTCTGCCTTTTTGTCTGTTTCTCTTGTGCTTTATTCCAGACAATCTTCAAATACAAACAGTTCCCATGCCCTTGGAAAGCTCCGTGCTGGTAAAGTCATCTATCACTCTATTTGACTGTCTTTGTTTGTCTTTTTTACTGTCCTATAGTATTTTCTGCCTTTTTGTCTCTTTCTCTTGTGCTTTATTCTAGACAATCTTCAAATACAAATAGTTCCCATGCCCTTGGAAAGCTCCGTGCTGGTAAAGTCATCTATCACTCTATTTGACTGTCTTCTTTACTGTCATATAGTATTTTCTGCCTTTTTGTCTCTTTCTCTTGTGCTTTATTCTAGACAATCTTCAAATACAAATAGTTCCCATGCCCTCTGGAAGCTCTGTGCTAGTAAAGTCATCTACCACTCTATTTGACTGTCTTCTTTACTGTCATATAGTATTTTCTGCCTCTTTGTTGGCCCTGTACGGGTCTTTTATGTTCAAGACAATCTTCTAATTTTCTTCTCGTATTGGAGCTCTTTTTAAATTGAAACGTGTTGGTAGATAGCAGTGAGCATGAGAGGAATATGAAACCGACGACAAGACATTTCCTCCTTCATGGACATGGCCTGGGAACAGTATTGTTTTGTTACTGTTTTGTTTATTTCTTTTTTTTCTTTTTTCTTTTTTAATGTAAGAATGCCAACAGAAAAGATAGTATTGTTTGCCTTTTGTTTTAGTTGTATCAAAGACCCCTGTACAGTCTTTGCTTGTATCCCTGAACGATAGTTTCATTTGTACTTTAAAATTGTATTGGTAATCTTGTACTTTAGACACCTCATCAATCTTTGTTGTTGTCCCACATGTTCCTGTTCGAGTGAGCCTCGAAGGCTTTGCCTCTTGTTTAAAAGTCATTATCATCCGTCATAAGACATGCGTCAACTGTAGCATTAACGTGAACAAAGGTGACAAGCAAACAATATCTCAATGTCATATTAACCACCGAAGACTGTATACAAATAATATAATTATTGGTAAAAGATTAACGGTCATATCAGGCTAGTTTATTCTTAATTACGTGTCGTTGATGTATTAATTCCACCACAGAGTATCATATTAGTGGTATTATCATACCCGAACTCGGAACACTAACCTCTATAATAAGCCTGGCTTACGCTGTTTTATGAGCGTCATTATCAGCAAAATCATATTGCTCTAATCCTAACACTCAGCTTTTTAATCAGTTTTAATGAGAGACAAGAGAGAGAGAGAGAGAGAGAGAGAGAGTGGGGGAGAGAAAGAGAGAGGAGGGGGGTAGAGGAGAGAGAGGGGGGGGGGGGGGGGGGGAGAGAGAAGGCAGGGAAGGAGTGAGAGAGAGGGAGAGAAGGGGGAGACTGAAAGAGAGGACGAGAGAGAGTGGGAGGGTTTCCGGAAAAGAGAGAGAAAGATAGAGAGATAGAGAGAGATAGAGAGAGAGAGAGAAAAGAGAGAGAGAAGAAAGAGACAAAGAGAGAGGGATAGAGAGAGAGAGAGCGAGATAGAGAGAGAGAGAGATAGAGGAGAGAGAGAGAGAGAGACAGAGACACAGACAAAGACAGACAGAGACAGAGACAAAGACAGACAGAGAAACATACTGACAGACGGAGACATAGAGGGACAGACAGAGACAGCGAGAGAATGACAGAGAGACAGACTGACAAGCAAACAAATAAATGAAATAACCATCGTCTTAAAAACAAGTGCAACGCCGAGCGGCTGCAAAGTCCCGAGCTACTCCGAAATCGGAATGTGGGTGGGGCCTTCGGCATTTCTTTGAAACACATCAAACAGGCCTCCTCGGGGAGGGGGGGGGGGGGGGTACAATGAGGATAAAAACGGCGTAAAAAAACAGGGGGGGGGGGGGGGGGGGCGTACATCAAAGAAAACCAGAGAATAGGACGGACGTTTTAACGAAACGAATAAGTACTGTCAGAGAGTCGGACCCGTGATTCGAGCGCGCGCGATCATGCGCACACGAGCGCACAGAAAAATTCATGTCCTGGAACAAGCGAAGCGGCAGATATAAAAAGAAAACGTACTTACATAAAAACGCATCAAAACAGCACGTAACTGAATAGTTTTTTTTATATATAGCCTTGGGGTTCGAGACGGAC
>CM065686.1:11683955-11688955 GCA_017654935.2 Phymorhynchus buccinoides | reverse complement strand
AACAATTCGCGAGGCAATGAACGTGGCGTGCATGCGACGTTACTGTTGACACGACAGGTCCCGAGTCTCTAGGGACATTGGCTGTTAGAGGGAATGGTGTGATGGTGAGGATGCCACCCCATCCCGTCTCCCCCCACGGGAAATATTATTATTACATGAAAATGGGCTGACATTGGTGGAATGGATAATTTGTTTGATGAGCTGCCACTTAGCATCCTCGTTGTCATAAATGCTACCACACGAAGACTGGGGTTGCCATTGTTGGAACGAATAATTGGTTTGAGATACTACTATTAGGTCTATTTAGCATATGTATGCGAAATCCTACGTGAAGACTAGTTGCCTCTGGTGTGAATAGCAGGCCTAAGTTGAAACCGCCAGGGATGCTGCAGACTGGAATTAAAGGCTTATTCGTGATGCTGCGGAATTAACCCTTTCGCCGCCAGACATTTGTTTAACCAAACTTTTCCATTAAACTTACATGGATAGAGAAAATATTTTTGTCTGAAATATTGGGAATTCTTCTGTGATATATTTAAAATAAGACCTATCCTTACCTCTCAAATTTAAGAACCCAAGATCATTGGATAACAAACCCTCATTTCAATACTTTTAATAACATGGGTGTTCAATCACTGTGGTGCAAAAATGCGACATTGGCGGTGAAAGGGTTAAAACACTAAACACCATACTCCCTACTGTTAACCACCGCATGATGACTGGTTGCCATTAGAAAAATGGGATCGTGAAGTTATCGCCCACCGTACGCCTACATTTTAAGCAAGTGTCACAGGTAGATTCGTTTGTTGCCAAAGGAATAACGTGTATGTCGAGTCATTGCTTGCCAAGCTCCTTATACTTCGAAAATCTGACATGCTAGTTGCCAGAGGAATAATGAGGTAGCAAAGTATCACACAGTCATCGTGCAAATGTTATAAGGGAATTTCTGTTGGGACAATTTCGTCGTAAAGAAACACGTTTTAAGGAAAGCCGCTGAATTCATTTGCTGTTCCCAGATTCGCAGATTCTCCTGTCTCATATACAATGATTTGTGAAGAGACCTTACTTTAAAGATTCCAGTCATTCGTTCATCCTTTGGTTTCAGCCATTTTCGAAATAACTGGTCTTATATGACGATTAATTATTTTGTGAAAACTTAACAGATTCCTCCCATCAATCATTCACCCAGTCGTTTGTGCAAAAAAGATGAACCCAGCAATTGCAGCTTCTATGCAAGGAAAGACCACTGGATTTAAATGTTGATACTACCATTATTGCATGACATATACGCAAATTCCATACAACAGCTCGCCATTTCATATTATCGTCTTGTTTACAAGTCTCGAGTTTGTGCAAAAGAAGAATCCAGCACAACACAAAACAAAATATATGGCCGCCATCACCAACACCAAGAAAGTCCTACTAGTTCTCTTCTCTAATGCATAACATATTAACAAATTCCATTCAAGAACGCTTGCCATAAAATAAAAAAATCGCAAATTCCATACAACAGCTCGCTATTTCATATTATCGTCTTGTTTACAAGTCTTGAGTTTGTGCAAAAGAAGAATCCAGCACACACAAAATATGGCCGCCATCACCAACGTCAAGGAAGTTCTACTAGCTTTCTTCTCTAATGCATAACATATCAACAAATTCCATTCAAGAACGCTTGCCATAAAACTTGTGCTCAAGTCTTGAGGTCGACCTCTCTCCATACATTGTGCACCAAAAACAACGACAACAACAACAACGACAACAAAGCATCATGGTTGCAATCTCCAACATCAAGGAAGACCCTGCGGGGTTCAAGGCGGCCATCGACTCTTCTTCAGCCTCGTCCATCTACGTGAGCTGGGCCGTGGAGGACGGGGACTTGGTGCAGCGGGCCGTCATCCAGGGCTACCGGGTGCACTACCAGAAGGCCGCCAGCAGCTACGTGCAGTACAGCCCCTTCCTGGGCCCCGCCAAACAGACCTACACCATCGACAACCTGGTGGCAGACACCTACTACAAGGTAATGCTAATAGATGGGACAATAGTGTACTTGGTGACAAGTGTTTGTAGTTTAGCATGTTACGTGCAGCACAGTCCCTTCCTGGGCCCCGCCAAACAGACCTACACCATCGACAACCTGGTGGCAGACACCTACTACAAGGTAATGCTAATAGATGGGACAATAGTGTACTTGGTGACAAGTGTTTGTAGTTTAGCATGTTACGTGCAGCACAGTCCCTTCCTGGGCCCCGCCAAACAGACCTACACCATCGACAACCTCGTGGCAGACACCTACTACAAGGCAATGCTAATAGCTGGGGGGTGGGGGGGGGGGGGGGGGAATGTTGTTGAAATAATCGTGCATTTGGTGACAAGTTTTTGTAGTTTATAGCTGGGAGGGAATTTGGTATACTAGTGCACTTGGTGACAAGTTTCTGTAATTTGCAGCTGGGAAGGAATTTGGCATAATAGTGCACTTGGTGACAAGTTTGTTTGTAGTTCAGCATGGTGGTATGTATAGCAACGTTCAGCACAGTCTCTTCCTGGGCCCTACCAAACAGACCTACACCATCGACAACCTGGTGGCAGACACCTACTACAAGGTAATGCTAATAATAGCTGGGGGGGGGGGGGGGGGGGGGGATTTGGGACACTAGTGCGCTTGGTGACAAGTGTTTGCAGTTTAGCATGGAGATACGTGCAGTACAACCCCTTCCTGGGCCCCGCCAAACAGACCTACACCATCGACAACCTGGTGGCAGACACCTACTACAAGGCATTTATCGATTTTTACGAATCTTGTTCATAGTCCCGTTCCGTTCACAGCAGTGATCCTTTCCTTACTCAAACTACTTCTGTCACTTGTTGACATTAGCCCATAGTAGCGGCCAATAGTAAACTGAGAGCTGTACAATAGACGAATTTCTCATGGGCACAACTCGCCAAAATGAAAAACACTGAAAGGTAGGGGTCCAGGAACCCATGGCCCCGGAAGGGTACAGGGGCAGAGCCCCGTTGGGCGATTCGGGGGGGGGGGGGGGTGGGGGGGGGGGGGGGGGGGCAACTTAAGAGAGAGAGAGATAACGAGATAGACAGACAGTTAAAATGATAGACAAGGACAGGTTTGAGTCTGGTAAGCCTTGTAAAATTATTACATTGCCTTTGTAAACTTCCAAGATAGAACCAAGTTCAAAACGCCCCAAATCGCTTGTGGTCAGTTTTTGCTTTCTTGATGAATTAAAAAACCTGAAGTTCAGTTTCTGGTAAAATTAAAAATACTGAAATCAGTGTAAACATGAAAGAGTAGCACCCATGATTTCTTCAGGAAAAGGAAAAGTCGTGGCACAGCTTAGTCTTCTGCGGAAGGCAGTAACTCTCAAACTAGGGGTGGGGTGGGGGTGGTTAGAACAGGCTCTAGTGCTGCAACCAAAGGGAGTGGTTGGCCTTTGTAGACCTTTTCCAACACCAGCTGTCCTCACCTTTGGCTGAGACAGTGGGGATGTACCCTGGCCACACATTTGATCCGCAATCCGCAAGTTCCGTTCGGAAACCCCATACACTTGACCTTATCGTTTTTAATATGACGACTTTTAAAGTTGGCACGGTAAGCGAATGTGCAATTTGAAACCTAATGGGCGTAAAAAAAATAAAATTAAATTACAAAAAAATCATAACTCCTGACTTAATTGTCTTAGAAAAAACTAAATCCTGACACCGTTGGATTCAGAATTTTTTTTCTCTATCTTACAATGTATAGTTTGCACATATGTGTTGAAATATATATAAAAAAAAAGACTTTGGAATAGCTGAAGAAATTAGAGGACAGGAAAAAGTCTTGGCAAAGTTGTAGTCTAGACACCTACGATGGCTGTCAATCATCGTGGATTGCTTGGGAGATTGATGGCGGTCAATCATCGTGGATTGCTTGGGAGATTGATGGCTGTCAATCATCGTGGATTGCTTGGGAGATTGATGGCTGTCAATCATCGTCGATTGCTTGGGTGATTGATGGCTGTCAATCATCGTCGATTGCTTGGGAGATTGATGGCTGTCAATCATCATTGTCGATTGCTTGGGAGATTGATGGCTGTCAATCATCGTCGATTGCTTGGGAGATTGATGGCTGTCAATCATCATTGTCGATTGCTTGGGAGATTGATGGCTGTCAATCATTGTCGATTGCTTGGGAGATTGATGGCTGTCAATCATCGTCGATTGCTTCGGAGATTGATGGCTGTCAATCATCATTGTCGATTGCTTGGGAGATTGATGGCTGTCAATCATCGTCGATTGCTTCGGAGATTGATGGCTGTCAATCATCATTGTCGATTGCTTGGGAGATGGATGGTTGTCAATCATCATCGATTGCTTGGGAGATTGATGGCTGTCAATCATCATCGTCGATTGCTTGGGAGATTGATGGCTGTCAATCATCGTCGATTGCTTGGGAGATTGATGGCTGTCAATCATCAACGTCGATTGCTTGGGAGATTGATTGCTGTCAATCATCATTATCGATTACTTGGGAGATTGATGACTGTCAATCATCATCGTCGATTGCTTGGGCGATTGATGGGTACGGGTGTCAATCATCGTCGAGTGCCCCGAAATTCAGCGGCTAAGCAGGTGTGGAAATTCGTTAGTGGCCGATGCTCTAATGGTCTCAAAACGCAAGTTAACATTTTTTTCATTTTCCCCATGGCAACACAGTCAGTGATAAGCCAGTTACAATATGACCTACACATCACTGTGTTAACATGGGGGGGGGGGAAAGAGTGAAAAATGTTCACGCGTACGGAGACCTTTAGAAGCCCCTAACTACTTCTTCTTCTTCGTCTTCTTCGATTGCTCAGACAGTTTCCTGTCAATTATGAGCGTAGATGCGTCATGCTGTCGTTACGCTTGATAACTAAGAAATAGTTAGGCCCAGCAAGTCCGACTTCGGCTGCAGGAAATCTTTTTGAAAGTGTTTCGTGAAAAAAAAAAAAGGCAGGAGAGTGGAC
>CM065686.1:11668955-11676455 GCA_017654935.2 Phymorhynchus buccinoides | reverse complement strand
CGTTGCTGTGTGGAATCAATGTTTATGCGTCTTGAATGTTGCCATTTATAACAATCATTCAAGTTCAATGTTGCCATTTATAACAATCATTCCAGTTCAATGTTGCCATTTATAACAATCATTCCAGTTCAATGTTGCCATTTATAGCAATCATTCCAGTTCTGTCTTTCGCTCGGTTGCTGTTGTTTCTTTCAAGATTAACCTCGTCTTGTTCTCCCACCCTGCCCACAGGTGTGTGTGGTGATGTACCGCAACGAGAGGACTGTTTCTGCTTCACGAATCTTCTTCACTCGAAATTCATTCGTTGCTGTGTGGAATGCTTATGCGTCTCGAATGTTGCCATTTATGACAATCATTCCAGCTCAATGTTGCCATTTATAGCAATCATTCCAGTTCTGTTTGTCGCTTGCCCAGCTGTTGTTTCTTTCAAGATTAATAACCTCATCTTGTTCTCCCACCCTGCCCGCAGGTGTGCGTGGTGATGTACCGCAACGACACCTCCTCCCCGGCCCGCGCCTGCGAGGACGCCTCCACCAGCGGCTGGCACCTGCCCGTGTCCATCGGCAGCAGCATCGGGGCCGTGCTGGCCCTGTCCATCATCGTGCTCATCGTGCTCCTCTCCCGCTGCCCCTCCTTCCTCAGGCACCACAGGGCCTCCGCCTCCGAGTCGTCCCGCTACGACTCCATGACCTCCTCGCGCTACCCGGACCCCGCCGAGTTCAGCGACACCACCACGCAGTGCCCGGCCGATCGCGAGAACGACGACGACGTCTTCGTGGAGCACGGCGAGCACGATCCGTCCGAGTGCGGCCTGGGTGGTGGCGGGGATGGTGGTGGGGGAGGGGTCGGGGGTGGTGGAGGGGGTGGGGGTGGTCGGCAGTGTCTTCACTACTACCCCCCGCCTTACCCCCCTGACCGCCTGCTGTGCAACGGAAAGAAGAACCCCGCCTTTCTTTCCAGCGCAGGAGGAGGAAGAGCAGCAGGAGGAGGAGTAGGAGGAGGGGGTGCTCTTCCCCAGTACCCTAGGCGGCCCCACTCCGTCGGAGCTTGCGGCCGCACCAACTCTTTGGAGAAGCCCCCCCGCCATCACCACTACCACCACCGTCATCACCACCATCAACTTCAACATAACAACCCCAACAACCACCCCCACCATCCCAGGCGGGGTCACCTGAAGCAGCTTCACAACGCGCACCAGTCGGTTCAGTCGGAGCCTGCGGCCCCTTCGTGCTCGCTCCCGGAGCCCCGGTCATCAGCCCAGCTTGGCGTGTCCGATCTGCCCCCTTCCTTCTCCTCCTCTCCCTCCTCCTCCTCCGCGGAGCCGGCGGGTCCCGTGTCCAGCATCGGCAGCAACAACGGAAAGGCTGAAGATGGTGCCGACATAGCCAGGGTCGTCCTCAACGATAGTAACACTACTACTACTACTACTACTACTACTACTACTACTACTAGTAGTAGTAGTAGTAGTACTAGTACTACTACTACTACTACTGCCCAGACTGTTCACGTCAGTGGGGACTCGCACGTGTAGCGACAGAATGGTTACACGTTCCTACGAGTCCTCCCTGTGTTATTGTTGGCCTCTGCAACTACTAGGGTTATTAACGCCCTTGACGGTGAGAGTGAATCCCTTGTTGGGTCAGTACTAAAAAGGGCATCCACTCGAAAGGCAGCCATTTTAGTGGCCTCAAGTGGGGTTATTGGCGGAAGTTATTCCCTTGTTTGATCAGTACTCGAGCAGCTACCAAGGGCATTCACTCTAGCAAAACATGGTTGTTGCTGTGGCCAATTGGATGTTTGGTGTTTTAAAAAAAACCGTTGACAAAAAAAGACTGTGTGGTAATCAGGAGTAACAGGTGTCAACCTAATTTTGCCAGCCCTTGATGCTGTTAGTTGTGCGATCTCCTTGGAACTGTTAACCGTTAACAGCCTGCAGGGTCAGAGAATTTGAGCCTTGTGTTACGTATAGTTTGGCTTCGTTTTCCTTTTCTCACCTCTAACTGCAAATCACGGATTGTCACCGATACTTTCAAACACTGCCGACGGCGGGTATCGTTTTGGTATAACCTTGCTGTGCAGAAAACAATGGAACGCAACTATAAACACCGACTAGTTTAACCAATTGCTTTAGAATTACACCTGTATTGTTAAAAAATCGGGACTTTCATGGTGTTGCACTGCCTCCGGGCATTGCCTCCAGGATCGTTCCCATCATCTTTATATCTACTAATGTCCCATATGTGCTTGTTCCAGACCGCAGGACGTTAAGCAGAATTTCATCCACTAATTGCTCTCTTTCTTCTCGTGATCAAGTTTAACGACTGTTGACGCAAAGGGGTTACAAGCCATAATAACAATGAACATGCTTTACCAAACGAAAATCTCTGAGGGTGTGTCAGTTTATGATATAACTAGGGTTATTGGCGAGAGCTATGCCCTTGTTTGGTCAGTACTCAAGCAACGGTTTTTTTAAATTTCAAGATCGATGGAGTTTGGTCAAAACGTTGAAGAGCTTCACTCTCTCAGGACACCATTTTTACCGAAGACGCGATTTGAACATATAACACATGGCGCCGACTCGGAAGAAAGAAGAACAAAGTAAAATACAATCACTCTAGCTCATTCTGTTCGCTACTGCAAAGACTTCAGTTGTCAGGTTATGTACCAGTGTTGGAAATGTTAATTAACCCTTTCGCCGCCAGCTATTTTTTAGCCAACAAATACCGTCAAACTTGACTGGGTAGAGAAAAAAAAAAATCTGCAATATTAGGAATTCCTCTGTTACATGTATAACATTAAGCCAATCCTTAACCTCCCCAAACTAAAAAAAATAGGGTCTTCGGATAACAGGCCCTGATTTGATGCCTTTTTAGTGACATGGGTGTTAAATCATTGTGGTGCATAAATGCGACATTGGCGGTGAAAGGTTTTAAATGTACCATTATCTTCGTACTTGGAACGTTGACAATCACTTGCATTTCAATGAACCGAACATGACTTGGACTGTTGTTAGTACAGTGGAACCTCCCTAATAAGACTCCCTCCCACTTAAGACCTACTTCTCCGAGACATTGCCCTTTCTTTGTAAGTATTCAAATTACCTCCCTATTACAACTCCCTCCCATTTAAGACCATATTTTCGGATGATTTTTCAAGGTCTTAATGATAGGGAGGTTCCACAACCACACTCCTATCGCCTAGAAACCTCACAGCTTAAAGGGGCACCTTGACGGATGCGTTTTTTGCAAGAAACACGTCGAGATCACCAGGAAAACACCCTTTACAGAGATCGCAACACTCACGTTGCTCTGGTTTCCTATAAATCAAACCATCAAATTGTCGATTCCTCCTCGGCGGAGGTGCTGGAAGCCAGATTCTTTCAGTGAAAGACAAGGCACTTGCCGTGTCTTTTCTAATGACCGCCTGAGTCCGACCAAATCGTTTGTACGGAAATTTCCACAACACAAGCCTTTTTTTACACACAAAAAAAAGAAGCTATTTAATACAGTTTACCAAAAGGAGTTTCGCTCACAACAAAGGAAATAGCTCCTTATTTTTCTTACTGCAATACAAACAAGAAAAAGCTTCAACCACTCTTGAGTGGCCTCCACCCACCCAGTACAAAACGGCTTCTCTCTCCGGCAACTCCGCCAAGGAAGAATCGTCGTTTTGACGGTTTGGTTTCTAAAAAAAACAGAGCAAAGTGAGTGTTCCGATCCTTGCAAAGGCTGTCTTTCTGGTGATCTCGAAGTGTTTCTTGCGACAACAAGCAAAGAAAAGGCGAGTAGGTTACACATGGAGGATCGGGTTTAAAAAAAAAAAGCTCTTGTGTTGGTAGGGCAGATGTAGTTGGAGCGCCTCTGAGTCCCAGTTGCACCTGGGGGTACTCTTTGTTTTTCTATACAAAAGGAGATCCCACTAAAGCCATAAAACACAGATGGTCAGAAATCCAACAGAAGATTGTTTGAAAACTGGCTGTGAAATCACTTTAATTTAAAGGGGCACCCTGACGGATGAGTTTTTGCAAGAAACACGTCGAGGTCACCAGAAAGACAGCCTTTTCAAGGATCAGAACACTCACTTTGCTCTGGTTTCCAAGAAATCAAACCGTCAAAACGGTGATCCCTCCTTGGTGGAGATGCCGGAGAGAGAAGCCATTTTGGATGGGGTGGGTGGAGGTCACTCACTGTGGTTGAAGCTTTTTTGTTTTTTGTAGTGCAGCAAAAAACAAAAAAGGAGCTATTTTCTTTGTTGTGAGCGAAACTCCTTTTGGTAAACAGTATAAAAAAATAAATAAAAAAAAAAAAAAAAATAAAAAGGCTTGTATTGTGAAAAATTCGTGCAAACGATTTGGTCGAAATTCAGGCGGCCATTAAAAACGAGAAGGCACATGCCTTCTCTTTCACTGAAATAATTTGACTTCCATCACCTCCGTCAAGGAGGAATCGCCGATTTGACGGTTTGATTTTTTGGGAAATCAGACCAAAGTGAGTGTTGCGATCTCTGTAAATAGTGTTTTCATGGTGATCTCGATGTGTTTCTTGCAAAAAACTCGTCTGTCAGGGTGCCCCTGTAAATCCACCATGTTCAGATATCAAATCAAGGTGAACAACGCATTGCATCTCATTTTTATAGGGATATCTCCTCGTGCTTGTGTGTGTACGTGCGCGTGCTAATCTGGGCACGCATAATACTGTGTCGAGTGGTATAACTGTTTGTGTTACGCACCTTCACGAGAAATATAACTGAGAGCGTATGTGCCAACAACAACAAAAAGACCCAAAAAAAAGCAAGCTGGCTTCATCCGCATGCTCACTCCATATATATTTTGTTTGGGTCTTCAATGCGTATCTTCACATTCCACAGTTTGAAAAATTGGGTATACTTTTAATCAATCACCTTGTTTAGACAAACGACTCTAGATAAATACTACTCTGCCATTTAAAAAACCAAACACAATCAATACAGAGATAGGGTAAGTATTCCAAGGATGAATACGTAAAAGCACAAGAAGCGCAGTCACGATGCATTAATTTTGTTGTTGTTACCCTCTTCTGGAATTCATGTACACCCCATACCACCCCCACCCCTTACCAACCACCCCATCCCATTCTCCACTTACTGTTTGTTCACTTAACTCATCCACTCCTCCCCCCCACCACCACTCCTCCTCACTCACTCACTCCTCTCTCATCGCGCTTTTTTGATATGTTCATAATTTTATACGCAAGGGGTGGGGTGGGGTGGGGGGGGGGGGGGGGGGGGGGGAGTTAAAAACGAAAACAAAGGCTTGTTACTCTTTCTACGTACCGTGTCTCTTATCTCTTTTATTGTCTGTCTGAGGGACGGGGGTGGGGGGTGGGGAGGGATGGAGAGAGAGAGAGAGAGAGAGAGAGAGAGAGAGAGAGGAGAGAGAGAGAGAGAGAGAGGAGAGAGAGAGAGAGAGAGAGAGAGAGAGAGAGAGAGAGAGAGAGAGAGAGAGAGAGAGAGAGAGGCTAAATGAAACGTTATTCAATAAAGCCATTGCCTCATCCGAATGAGAGAGAGAGAGAGAGAGAGAGAGAGAGAGAGAGAGAGAGAGAGAGAGAGAGAGAGAGAGAGAGAGAGAGGAGAGAGAGAGAGAGAGAGAGAGAGAGAGAGAGACAGAGAGAGAGGGACAGAGATAGAGACACAGAGAGAGTGTGTGTGTGCGTGCGCACGCGCATATGTGTGTGCGTCAGTCCATTTATATGTTTGTATAGGGTAAGACGGGGTAAAAAGCTCATGGGCGGGTAAGGATCCCATGCCAATTATCTCATGAAATTACCCGCCCATAGTCTTTTTACCCCGTCTTACCCTATGACATTGTGTGCTGCATGCGCTTGCACATTCACGCACGCATATTTCATAATTTCTTTATAACATAGGTTTAGATGTCATACGTGCTCTCTCTCTCTCTCTCTCTCTCTCTCTCTCTCTCTCTCTCTCTCTCTCAATTTCCAATTCCGGCATCACATCACACATTCTTGAGAGTTTCTGAACTGATACAGATTGTTTTTGAAAGCCTGTATCAGGGCACTTCCCTACATGTAATTTTCCTTATATATCGTTCCCTGCACACACACACCCCCCACACACCCCGTGGGGATACCGGGGGGTATTTTGCATAAATAGTCCCCCCACCTTCTGGAAGTTCAGATGGCTTGGAGTCAAAACGGACACTCTTTAGGTAGTCCATTGACGTATTATTGAACATAGTGTGAAAACTAATAGCTTGTTTCAAAAATAGACTGCAGAAATATAAAAAGCATAATCCCCATTTTACATTATTTGCAGTCTTTTTTAATACAAGTTCTTAGTTTTTGCAATAACGTCAATAATAAGTCAATGGACTATCTAAAGATATTAGTCCGTTTTGACTGGAAGCCATTAAAAAAATCTGTGCTTGTAACTTCCTCTAATATGTCACTCTCTTTGACTCTGTCTTTTCCCCGTTGCTTATTGTCATCTGCTATCTTTCTACCTTTACCGTTCCATTCTCCTGCCTCTTTTTTTTTTCTCTTCTTCCGAGAAACACTTTAAAAAAAAAAAGATTTCCTCCAACCGAAGTCGGACATGCTGGGCCTGAGTGTTTCTTACTTAGGCGCATAACGGCAGCACGACGCATCTGCGCTCATAATTGACAGGCAACTGTCTGAGCGATCGAAGAAGAAGAAGAGAAGAAGAAGACGACGAAGAAGAAGAAGAAGAAGAAGAAGAAGAAGAAGAAGAAGAAGAAGAAGAAGAAGAAGAAGAAGACGACGTTTCCTGCTTGACCTGTTATTCGTGTACTTCCATGATTGTATATCTTCAACTTTTTCTCTCTTTTCAATAAATATTAAAGACCCACCACGTCACGTGTCAAAATCACGGTTTTCACGTGTTTTCCCTCTTATAGCTGGTAAGAAATGTTAAGAAATCTTCCTAGCGTAAGAGGGAATGTGACACGTGACGTGTGTGTGTGTGGGGGGGGGGGGGGGGGGGGGGGGGGGGGGTGTGTCTTTAATGCTATACATTTTAGCGGGTGGGAAACAACATTGGTGGGGTTGGGGTGTGAGAGAAAGGAGGCGTGGACAGGGGGGAGCTCGAGGGGGGATGGGGAGGGGGGAGGGGGGGGGGTTCTGCTGCTATTTTTCAGTGTTTCCTGTTCTTTATATGGCTTTGTTTCTGAACTGGATGTAAAATTAAAAAAAGAATGTAAGAGACTATCAATGCGTTTGCTTGTAAATTGTTGAGATAGAAATACCTGTATGTGCGTGTGTGAGCGTACGTGCTCCCCGCCCCCCCCCCCCCTCTCTCTTCTCTCTCTGACTCTGAGTACATGCGTATGTGCGCGCGCGCACGTGTGTGTGTGTGCGCGTGCGTGTGTGTGTGTGTGTGTGTGCGTGTGCGCGAGTGCGTATGCGCGTGTATGTGTGTGCGTGTGTGACATGTGTTTATGCGTGTGCATGTGTGCGCGCGAGCGTGTGTGTGTGTGTGTGT
>CM065686.1:11661455-11663955 GCA_017654935.2 Phymorhynchus buccinoides | reverse complement strand
TGAAGATAGAGACAGATAGTAAGTTGTATGAAGATAGAGACAGATAGTAAGTTGCATGAAGATAGAGACAGATAGTAAGTTGTTTGAAGATAGAGACAGATAGTAAGTTGTATGAAAATAGAGACAGAGAGCAAATATTAAGATAGAGACAGAGAGCAAATATTAAGATAGAGACAGAGAGCAAATATTAAGATAGAGACAGAGAGCCAATTACGGGAAATAGAGACAGAGAGCAAATATTAAGATAGAGACAGAGAGCCAAGTACGGGAAATAGAGACACTTCATGTATGTTAGAGAACCCATTGGCAACAGAGGAGTTGTCAGTTGGTCAACATTGAACCCTACTCCCCCCCCCCCCCTTTCCTCTTCACTCACACTACAACAACAAAAACGCATGCCCAAAAAAAAAAGAGTGTTGCTGCATTAGCGGTGACGCAGGGCTCCCAAGGACCCCCATTTGGAGGTCTATGAAGCACTAAAATTCTAAAGGACCCTCTAAAAGAATGTGCAGGGGGTCCCAGGGATGCACTAGAACAAATTATTTCTAGCATTCGCAATGCCACTGGGACCCTCTATCCCGCCTCTAGGACCCTCTATACTGTAAGTGAAGGAGTCCCTGGGACCCCTTGTTTTGCGGGACGATTGGGAGCCCTGTGACGTTCTCTCCAGGTAGGAGCAGCCCGAATTTCACATCTAGACGAGTTTGTGTGACTAGAAAAGAAATACCTATATTAAAATAAGATCAAAGATAATGACACAAATGGAACAAAAATAGTAACGGGATAAAACGCACACACGCACGCATGCATGCACATACACACTTACACACAGACACATTCTCTCTCTCTGTCTCTCTCTCTAATCTCTCTCTCTCTCTCTCTCTCTCTCTCTCTCTCTCTCTCTCTCTCTCTCTCTCTCTCTCTCTCTCTCTCTCTCTCTCACTCACACACACACACACACACACACACACACAGAGGAGGGCACGATGAAAAAAAGCCTTGTTAGCTTATTCTTTAACCCTCAATAAAGATCATTTTGACTTGACTTGACACACACACATATACGCACACACACACGCGCACGCACGCACGCACGCACGCACACACACACGCACGCACGCACACGCACACGCACACACACACACACACAAAGCAGACAAACAGAAAACAACAGAGATAATGTGTTGATACACGGGTTAAAAAGAAAAAACAAACAATAATAAAACAAAAAAATAATAAAAGTATGAAATAAAACTAAAACAAAACAAAACACACTCAAATGAAACAAGTGCAACGCCGAGCGGCTGCAAAATCCCCTCGCAGCATCGCCGAGCTACTCCGAAATCGGAATGTGTCGGCTGTACACATACATAAAAACGCATCAAAACAGCACGTAACTGAATAGGTTTTTTATATATAGCCTTGGGGTTCGGACCCGTGATTTGAGTGAGCGCGATCATGCGCACACGCGCGCACAGAAAAATTCATGACACCTGTGTTATAGACCATTCATCAAGAAATGTGAAAAATACTGCATTGAAATACATGCAAAACGTCGCGAGATATTAGCGATTATGTGTTTCGGGGTTTGAACCCCGTAACTGGCGCGACCTTGACCTTAATGTAAAACTAAATACATCAGTGGATAGCTTGCATCTTGGCGAACTAGTATACCAAATTTGATGATGATTGAATAGCTTTTGAGAAAAACGGACGAATAGCCGGACGGAGGCACGCCGGACGGACGGATCAGACAAAAACCGAACCAACCTTCGGCTCGGGGACTAACAAACTCAAATGAAATAATTAGAAAGACACAGTGAGACATTGGGGATTAAGCAGTATCCAAATTACAAGCAAAACATAGAAAAGCAAAACCAAACCACGAACTTAACATGAAACACGAAAATGAAAACGAAATGGCATAATTATACAGACATACATAAAGACAAAGACATGCATAAAACGAACACAGCCATACTTGCTGTGTGGCAACAACATACTCTAATACTTCAAAGGCATGATGAGATCATACAGAGAATATTCAATGCAATTCCTCTCTCAGTCTCTGTACAAATCCAGACAGCGGTCATACAAAAAGGCTTCCATCGAGTCTGATTACTTTTGCACATCTGGAAACTTAGAAAATTAATGAGAGAAAAATGTGTGACTGCGCAAACACACAGAGACATGCATGGATATACATACACCCATGTACTTACATGCATGCATCCCATGTACTTAACATACATGCATGCAAACACACACACACACATACACACAGAGGCATGCATGGATATACATACACCCATGTACTTACATGCATGCATCCCATGTACTTAACATACATGCATGCAAACACACACACACATACACACAGAGGCATGCATGGATATACATACACCCATGTACTTACATGCATGCATCCCATGTACTTTTAACATACATGCATGCAAACACACACACACATACACACAGAGGCATGCATGGATATACATAC
>CM065686.1:11643955-11651455 GCA_017654935.2 Phymorhynchus buccinoides | reverse complement strand
TTCGACAGGAAAATCAAACTGAATGTCGAGTCCTTCGGATGGGGACTTGAAGCTAGTCTGACCCGTGCGCTTTACGCGCGTAAAAATCCCACGCAGTTAAAAGTTGGTAAGAGCATGGAGAAATCCTGCTGCTTGGTGGTATGACCAAATTGATAGCTAGGTTCCCAAGTCCGCCTCTCCCCCCCCTCCCCCCCCCCCCCGCGTCCCCCCCCCCAATAAAAATTAAAGAGCTGCACTTGCGGCGACATTCTCTCCAGGTGGGAGCAACCTGAATTTCACAGAGATTTTAACCCTTTCATCGCCACTGTCGCCTCTTGGCATCACAATGATTTAACACCCATGTCACTATTAAAAGGCATTAAATGAGGGTCTGTTAACCAATGACCCTATGTTCTTAATTTCGGGAGGTAAGGATAGAGCCTATTTTATGCATGTCACAGACTGACAGAGGAATCCCCAATATTGCAGGTGTAATCTTTTCTTTACCCAGTTCTTCTTCTTGACTGTACGTGGACACAATCAACACTTTGATTATTATGCCATGGAACCGGGGAGGTTCGAGACCACTTTTGCCGGAAGAAAGGCTCAAGGCCTGAGAAGAAATAAAACAACAGAGAGAGCACAGATCTATACGAAAACTAGGAAACTGTTCATCCGTTGGGTTGTTGGAAGAGGGGAGGAGGGGGTGGGGGAAGATGGGGGACCAAAGGGGGGGATGGGAGAGGGGGGGGGGGGAGGGGGGGGGGGGGGGGCTGTTGGTGCTTGTTAGTCTGACGTCCCCAGAGTGGGGCCATCAGACGTGGCGGCTGCAGCAGGAGGTTTTCCAGTCAGGTGCTCCCAGACTCTAGTCGCGAAGCTCTCTGGAGTTCTGGCCTCAACTGCTGCTGAAGGTAGGATGTTGCACTCCCTGATGGTATGTGGGAAAAAAGAACTCTGTCGGCATTGTGTTCAACATTGGGGGACAAGGAATTGCAGTGTGTGTCCTCTGCGCTGCCGCTCTGGTTGGGGGACAAGTCTGTTCTTATTAACGCTCAACATGTCATTTTGTATTTTATGCAGCATGGTGAGTCTTGTCACCTGGCGGCATTGCTGCAGGGAGCTCCAGTCAAGCCTCTGGAGCATTGCTGTGACGCTGGCTGTCCTACGGTATTGATTGAGGACGAATCTTGCTGCTCTCCGTTGGATCAGCTCCACTCTGTCGATGTTTTTTCTGAGTGGAGGGGTCCCACACTGAGCAGGCGTATTCAAGAAGCGGCCTTACAAAGGCAATGTAGGCTTTTGCTCTCAGCTCAGTGGAGGCGATCTTGAGGTTGCGACGGAGAAAGCCGAGCGTCTGACTGGCTTTAGCTGTGATGGCACTCAGATGGATGTCCCAGCTGCCGTTTGCCTGGAGGGTGACGCTCAGGTACTTAGCCGACTGCACCGTGTCCAGGGTGTGACCATGAAGTTGGTAGGGGAAATGTGAGGGCCTCCTGTTTCGCGTGACGGGAAAGGTTTGACATTTCCCAGGGTGAAACTGCATGTCCCATTTCTTCTCCCAGTTAAGCTTAATTGAAAGTTTTGGCTGAAAAATGGCTGGCGTTGAAAGGGTTAAAAGTCTGTGTGATTAATTTATACAAAAATACCCACAATAGCTGTAGTACACTAAATGGGCCCACTAAATTAATTGATTTTCTAGTTCTACAAGTTTGTGAAAGCACACACAGTACATGCTAGCCTCTTATGAATGACATTAATGATCTTGTAGCGTGCAAATCTGTCGCTCGTGTAAATCTGCAGCTCGTTACCTATGACAGTCTGTATTTGCGGCATTTTGCGACATTGAGCATGAACCACAAATTTCACTTTTTCCGTGGGTTAGGTAGCGTGCAAATCTGTCGCTCGTGCAAATCTGCAGCTCACTACCTATGACAGTCTGTATTTGCGGCATTTTGCGACATTGAGCATGAACCACAAATTTCACTTTTTCCGTGCAAATCTGTCGCTCGTGCAAATCTGCAGCTCGCTACATATGACAGTCTGTATTTGCGGCATTTTGCGACATTGAGCATGAACCACAAATTTCACTTTTTCCGTGGGTTAGGGATAGGGATAGGGTTAGGGTTAGGGTTAGTAAATGGTTCAAGTACGGAAAAAGTGAAATTTGTGAATGTCGCAAATACACACTGTCATAGTAATTAGTAGTGAGCGACAGATTTGCACGAGCGACAGATGTGCACGTGACAGGCCTCGTCTGCACCTGGCCCCTAGTGCTGCAGCCTTTGGGGGGAGTCCTCTTCAGCCTTTGTAGACCTGTGAAGATCTGTTCAAATGCCACTCAAACTCAAAGCAATGCTGAACAACTTGTTAAACAAGTGAATAATACTCACTCAAAATGTTTTCAGAGTTGGTTTGTTTGCTTTTCTTGATTTCTCACTATTCAAACTCTTGACTCTTGCCACAGTTAAACTGGTCTGTTTCTATGCATGATGCAACATCATGCAAGAAGCCACTTTTTTGTGTTTTCGGTAATTTTACATTCTAACGTCACCATAGGATTTTTAGCAGACGGAATTGTTTCATTCAGTAGTACTTCCGGTTTGGGTGATAGCGTAACCTCCCTTTACGTCCCAGACCACAATTACAAGTTATGGCAAAACATAGTTTGGAAGGCCAGTACGTGTGCGTCAAATCTGTATGTTTACTCTCTCTCTCTCTCTCTCTCTCTCTCTCTCTCTCTCTCTCTCTCTCTCTCTCTCTCTCTCTCTCTCTCTCTCTCTCTCTCTCTCTCTCTCTCTCTCCTCTCTCTCTCTCTCTCTCTCTCTCTCTCTCTCTCTCTCTCTCTCTCTCTCTCTCTCTCTCTCTCTATCTCTCTCTCTCTCTCTCTCTCTCTCTTCTCTCTCTCTCTCTCTCTCTCTCTCTCTCTCTCTCTCTCTCTCTCTCTCTCTCTCTCTCTCTCTCTCTCTCTCTCTCTCTCTCTCTCTCATCCCTCTCTCTCTCTCTCTCTCTCTCTCTCTCTCTCTCTCTCTCTCTCTCTAAGATAGGATTAGGTTTGATTTTGTCACATATTATGTGTTTCTTCCTAAATGTGTGCACGTTATATAAAAGATGAGTATGTAGAATAGGATTTGGTTTTATTTTGTCATGTGTATGTGTTTATGCTCTGATTTGTGGTCTTAGGTTGGATTTTGTCATGTGCATGTCAAAGACGAGTATGTAAAGTATGTTCAATTTTGTTATTAGTATGTGCTTAGTTTTACTTTTATGCGCGTTAATTAACCCTTTCATTGCCACTGTCGCCTCTTGGCACCACAATGATTTAATACCCATGTCGCTGAAAGGCATCAGATGAGGGCCTGGTATCCAGTGAACTTATGTTCTTCATTTTGGGAGGTAATGATAGGCCCTATTTTATGCATGTCACAGAAGAATCCCCAATATTGCACACGTAATATTTTCTCTACCCAGGTAAGTTTAATGAAAAGTTTTAGCTGACAAATGACTGGCGTTGAAAGTGTTTTAAAGATGAGTTCATAAAGCAGGTTTAATTTTGATTTCGTCATTGTATGTGTTTACTTTTCAATATGTGCATACACATTCCAAAAATATGACTAGGTTTTGCTTTTGTCACGTGTGTGTATTTACTTCTTAATTTGTGCATGTTAACCAACTTCATAGTGAGTAGTGAGTGAGCTAAGTATGAATAATGTAATATAGGAATATATGTTTGATTTTGTCATGGGTATTTGCATTTAAAATTGTGCATGTTAAGATGAGTAGGTAAAGTAGAGCTAGGTTTGATTTTATTACGTGCATGGTTGTCCGTTCAAATAAGTACGCACATTTTTAAGATGAGTGTGTAAAGTATGATTAGGATTGGTTTTGTCATGTGTTTGTGCACTTCTCAATTTGTGCATGTTAAAGATGAGTATGAAAAGTAGGATTATTTTTGTTTTTTTCTCCGTGTGTATGTGCTTAGGCTTACTCTTAATTTATGCACGTTCCAAATGTGCATAGTTAATAATACATATATTAGGTTTGATTTTGTTATTGTCGTGCTACTATAATTATTTTTGGTTGTATTTTGCATTCTTTATATTGCTTTGTCTGTGCTCATTTTCCCTTTTCATTGCTACTTTTATATTTGTAATATTTTTTTCCCAAGAGGGCTGGATGAAAAGTTCATTTCTTTTCAGCTGCTTCTTTCATTTTGTTTCATTTTTCTTCCTGCTGCTCCACAACACGCTGTATAATTATCTAAGTGTATAGCTCAGCGTTTCGATTCAGACTCTCTCTCTCTCTCTCTCTCTCTCTCTCTCTCTCTCTCTCTCTCTCTCTCTCTCTCTCTCTCTCTCTCTCTCTCTCTCTCTCTCTCTCTCTCTCTCTCTCTCTCTCTCTCTCTCTCTCTCTCTCTCTCTCTCTCTCTATTGCTTTTGTTATGAGTGTGTGTCTACTTTTTAATATGTTCATGCTAAAAATGAATAATGGAATGTAGGAATAGGTTTCATGTTGCCATGAGCACATGTATTTACATTTTAAATTGTGCATGCTAAGATGAGTAGGTAAAGTAATACTATGTTTGACTTATTATATGCATAGGTTTCTTCAAATAAGTACATTTTAATGATGAAGTATGATTGAGGTTTTTTTTTGTTTTTATCTTTATGCTTGTGCACTTCTCTATTTCTGAATGTTTAAAGATGAGTGTGAAAAGTAGGATTGGGTTTTATTTTCCCGTGTGTATGCGCTTACTTCACACATTTTGAATGTTAATAATTAGTATAGTTAATAATAATAGGTTTGATTTTGTTATTGATGTGTTACAATATAGGGATGAATGTTTTTTTTGCATGCTTTATATTACTTTGTAGGGAGGCTATAAATAAAATTCAACAATCAATCAATCAATCAATCTATCTCCAGTATAAGGGAGGCAACTACAGAAAAGCAAATATTTCAACAGCGTCAAAGCAATACACGGTTTTGCCCCTTGAAATGAAATGCGAAACTCCCTTTCACGCGAGTTCCAGGCGACTCTGCTTCAGAAAAGAGGTCGGTGCAGAAAATAACATGGCGGAGGGGAGGCAACAACACAAAGGATGTGTTTACAGTTTGGTTGTGAATTTGATCAAGTATGGTGTTAATTAGTGGCTTTTTGTCAAAAGCGGTCGACCATGGGGTGGTACTACGAGATATTTTTTGTCCTATCACTGTTGTTTGGATTACAAGAAGCTGGAAGACACGGTAAGAAGCTGGCTTTTTTTGGTCGTAGCGTGTGTGTGTGTGTGGGCTCAGTCTTTGAAGTTGCCAATCCTCGTATTTCGTGCCTGAAGGCATGTTCGTTAATTTTTGTGCATTTTTTTCTGTGTGACAAATTATTGCTCGGATATCAGATAGGGATCAATGTTTGGCTTCAAATGTGGGGTACACATGACGAGAATTAAATTCGGCGTGACTGAAATGAGTCATCAGTCAGATCAGACAACACTGATGCTGTTCAGTGTTCTGTTCACTGTTGTATTGATTTTTGTGCAACCTGCAAGACAGCGCTATTCTACTTTCTAGAACAAGGAAAATCAACATGTCTCTGATCAACAAAAAGACAAATTGTCACCCGGTAAAGATGACGCATTCTTGCTTGATCAGTTAATGTCCAGGAATAGTTTACTTACAAGATCATATGGTGAAAATCAGAAATCATTTTAATTTAAACAAGATGGCAAGCCATACACACTGAATCGAAATAGGCCAAAAGGGGTCCACTCCCATTTTAATTTTGTCGATGTAATGCCACAAACTGTGACAAAGTGACCATTTCGACTATCTTCAAGATCAAGATCCAGTGCTACCCACCCTCTATCACAAGTATCAGTCTATGTTCAACTTACCCAATCACGTAGTAATGTTTCTCTTTTAACAGTTCAAAAAATAATACCTCAAAATGTCTGATCAATTTGACTTCCACTGTTCCACTTCCAGTCACAAGAACACGTATCAGTTATATTTATGTTTAGGGAGCCGCTGTGGCTCAGTAAGTCAGTTGGTTGGTTGAGTCGCTGGCTCGTAACCCATCAGGTTTGTGAGTGTGTCGAATCCAGTTTGGGTCACACTCACAGCATTGGTGTGTCCTTGGGAAAGGCACTTTACTCTTGTTTTTGTCACTCCACCCAGGTGTAAATTGGAAAAAGTCCTTCCGATGAGACTTAAAATTAAATGAGTTAAAACCAAGGCCCATGTGCGAATGCATGCACAATCTTGCTCGAACTCGCACAACTTGCGTGACACAAACTCACATAGCATGCATCCTGTGCGCCAGTTGCAGTCTAAACGAAGACTTTAGGCGTGGGGCATGATAAACATCCCCAATAGGAAGAAGAATAAGAACTTAACGAAAAACTGTGTTATAGTTTTAAGTTATAGTATACAGGATTATTATGATCCCTAATCAGGCTAATGTTGAAACACTATTTTGGGGGGTCAAAATCACCTTTTTTTAATATGAATGAGAGGATTTTTGCAATTGATTTGAATTTAAAAATTTTTTTATTTGTACTGAATTTTGCTACAGAAGAAACCTGATTATATAAGTTATAACTCAAAAACGGATTTAACTCAAAAACACTGGATAACTGAAAATAAGTTTTTGGTCCCAGTTTAACAATCTTTATATAAAATATGAATTGTTGAATGCGAAAATGTCTTCTTAACTCAAAATATTGGCTATCTCAAAATAGAATTTCAGACCCTTCAATTTTGTCTTTGTTAAACTTAAAGCGATTTTCACTGTAAAGCAAATGTTACTTCTTTTTATTCCGAGTAAAGAGAAGACTTTAATTTGTAAACGCAATGACTGGAGCTGGAAATAAATTCATGGGCTAACCTATGCTGGCTGCAGCCTTTGAGTTTGAAGTGTGGTTGACATGGGATTCATGGTGAGTTTTGGGTGGGGGTGGGGGGTGTCACTGTCAGTATGCTACAAAAATATAGTCCTGTTCAGGGGCTCTTTAGTTAGACTGCACAAGTTTGTCTGTCTGGGGGCAGCATGTTTTGCTCACATTTGATTTATAATACGGAGCTTCCGCGTACACTCTTTCAGTCTTTGGTACAGTACAACTTTACAGCACAAGATCAATGGCAACACAGACTAGGGAATGGCTAGGGAAAGTTCTTGTCAACAATCACTGAATCAGTAGGGATTTTTTATTTTACAGTGGAACCTCCCTCTCTCATAAGACCTACTTCTCTGAGACATTGCCCTTCTTTGTAAAGTTGTATTAAAATTACAGGTTTCCCTTATGAGACCCCTACTCCATTTTGGATGATTTTTGAAGACCTGTCTTGCAAGGGAGGTGCCACTGTATATTGTGTAGAACTTGAATGAGTGTTGTGACAAGGGAGTGGTGTGTGGAGCCAGTCACAGTTTTATTATGGCTGGCTTTGTTATAAATGTATAAGGGAACTATCCATTCCAAGGAGTCAAAGAGAGCAACTTTTATGAGCAACTTGTCGCTCTGGACAGTG
>CM065686.1:11631455-11638955 GCA_017654935.2 Phymorhynchus buccinoides | reverse complement strand
GTCAGCCTTTACCGTAGGTCTTATGACTGATTTCAGCCTTTTCAATGCTCCCCAGAGCTCTTTTTGGGGGTTTTGTTTAAAAAAAAAGAGAGACCAACTCTGAGCTTTCGGTTCTAGTTTGTCTAGTTCTGCTAGTTCTAATGCTGTTTTTAACTTTTAAAAAGGCTTAGGTAACAAAAAAAGCTTACAGTTCTAGTTTTTTTCTACTTCTGCTAGTTCTAAATGCTGTTTTTAACTTAAGCCCTTCAGCTTTACACTATAGTTTCAGGGGGGCTTTAGTCTTTTTTCAGTCTGCTTCGGCCTAAATCATAATTTCTGAGCAATGAAATCGTCACGCGTGATTTTATGCTCAAGTGAAGAGGGTAGACTTTTGCTTTCAACTTCAAGAATGCCATAAAATTAAAAAGTTGCCTACCCTATGTGACCAATAATAGAGAAGAGGAGAGAGAGAGAGAGAGAGAGAGAGAGAGAGAGAGAGAGAGAGAGAGAGAGGGGGGGGGGGGACTGGGGGGGGGGACAACCCAGGTAGATCATGAGAGTTCTTAAATCAGGGTGATGGGAGCCATGACAGGGAAATAATTTAACCCAGGTAGATCAAACACGACTCAAAGGGAAGAATCAGAGAGCAGTCTCAGCGGGGATGATGCTAACTGAGACAGACCCAATTTCCAAGGCAGGGTTGATCCAGGGAAAATGTTATAATTAACCCCCTGCTTGGATCAGGAAGACCAGCTAGTTTGATGCTGATGGACTTTACACTAGTTAGTCTTCCGTTTCCTTCCATTACGTTTCCTTCCAATACGGAGAAATACCATGGATCAAACCACATGGCAGAAAAAGCAGGAATCCTGATTTTAGCTTTGCTATTTATCCTGAAATCAGGAATTTGCAATACTTTATTGAAGAATAATTACATTGGGATGAGGGAATAAACCTTGTTTTATTGTTTACAAAAATGAAAGCTGGCTGTAAATGCTCTTATTTTATTAGTAAAAATGTACCGAAACCTTCAGCTGCGGGGTCGCCCCCTGACCCCTACAAACGAATCCGCCCCATGACCCCACCAAGGCGGCCTGCCGGAACCAAGGCCTTCCTGCTTTTCATTTTATCCAAGTTTCAGCCTTGAAATACTGTTTTTTAATTTGCAGTCTATTGGCCACTGCAACTAGGGTTATAAACGCCCTTGACGGCAAGAGTTAAGCCCTTGTTGGTCAGTATCTGAAAGGGCATTCACGCTTGCAGAAGGCAGCCATTCAGTGACTTCAAATAGGGTTATTGGCGAGAGTTATTCCCTTGTTTGGTCAGTACTCAACCAGCTTCCCCCACCCACCAAGGGCATTCACTCTTGCAAAAGGTGGTTGTTGCAGTGGCCAATAAGGTGCACCCTATTATTTATAAAGAAATGTTACTCAAATTTCTGGTTTTGTTATTATATACATGTATAGTATAATAATTATTAATATGATCTATCACTATTTAATTAATATTGCTTTATTATTAGTCATAATTATGATAAGACACTGTAGTCCTGAGTCTCAGTCGGGAGGCAGGGCTCCCAGGGACCCTCATTTGGGGGTCTATGAAGCACTAAAATTCTACAGGACCCTCTAAAAGAATGTGCAGGGGGTCCCAGGGATGCACTAGAAAAAATCTTTTTAGCATTCGCTATGCCACTGGGACCCTCTATCCCGCCTCTAGGACCCTCTATGCTGTCAGTGAAGGAGTCCCTGGGACCCCTTGTTTTGCGGGACGATTGGGAGCCCTGGGGGGTGGGGGTGTATCGCCTTGTAGTCCGGTAAAATACTGAAATACGGTAGTTAACGTTAAACATGCGTGTGCAGTGATGTCCCGAGTCCCATGCCATAGGATATAATAATATAGTCCTATTAAAAACTGAAGATGTCCTATTCTGTTCCCCTTTGTCAGGACAAATGTCCTGTTGAAATTCATCTCTAGATAGCAGACTTTGCCCTAGATCTTTCTGTAAGAGCCGGGACATTTTGTCCTACTCCTATTTTTTTGTTTCGAGACAGTTTGTCTTAGTTATATCCATCCTTAGTTGGTCGATGTGTGTGTGTTTGTGTGTGTGTGTACAGTGTGTGTGTGTACAGTGTGTGTGTGTGTGTGTGTGTGTGTGTGTGTGTGTGTGTGTGTGTGTGTGTGTGTGTGTGTGTGTGTGTGTGTGTGTGTGTGTGTGTGTGTGTGTGTGTGTGTGTGTGTGTGTGTGTGTGTGTGTGTGTGTGTGTGTGTGTGTGTGTGTGTGTGTGTGTGTGTGTGTGTGTGTGTGTGTGTGTGTGTGTGTGTGTGTGTGTGTGTGTGTGTGTTCTTCGAATTTAACACCCTTCCACTAAAAGTGTGTGTTTGTGTGTGTGTGTACAGTGTGTGTGTGTGTGTGTGTGTGTGTGTGTGTGCGTGTGCGTGTGTGTGCGCGTGTGTGCGCACGCATTTGTGTACATGTATGTACTATAGACTTCTATACATGATAGTGTGAAACTAAAAGTTTGTTTGTATTTTGATTTCAGTTTTCTGTTGTTGTTTTTTCTTCAGTCTTTTAGTTTTAACCTTAAAAAATTCCTTTCTTTACCCTTTGTGTGTGGTGTGTGTGTGTGTGTGTGTGTGTGTTCTGTTTGTGTTGTGTGTGTGTGTGCCGGTGTCAATGTGTGTGTGTGTGTGCCGCCTTTGTGTGTGTGTGGTGTGTGTGTGCTTATTATTGAATTATATTCATATTGTGGTGTGTGTGTGTTGTGTGTGTGTGTATTGCAAACAAAATATTTTCTGTGCCAAGTAAGTGTGTGTGGTGTGTGGTGTGTGGGTGTGTGTGTGTGTGTTACGCACGGGTGTGTGTGTGTAGCTGTGTGTCAGGATGTGTAAAACTAATTAAAGCAACCCAGCGTGTGTGTGTGTGTGTGTGTGTGTGTGTGTGTGTGTGTGTGTCTCATTTCTGTGGTGTTGTGTGTGTGTGTGTGTGTGTGATCATTGTGTGTGTGCTTTGTACAAGGTGTGTGTGTGTGATAGAATTCGTCAATTCTGTGTGTACTGTGTTTGTGCAATTTTGTGTGTGTGTGTTGTTCTTCGTATTTAACATCCTTCCACTAAAGTGTGTGTTTGTGTGTGTGTGTACAGCTGTGTGTGTGTGTGTGTGTGTGTGTGCTCTGTGTGCGTGTGTGCGCGCGTGTGTGCGCACACATTTGTGTACATGTATGTACTATAGACTTCTATACATGATAGTGTGAAACTAAAAGTTTGTTTGTATTTTGATTTCAGTTTTCTGTTGTTGTTTTTTCTTCAGTCTTTTAGTTTTAACCTTAAAAAATTCCTTTCTTTACCCTTTCTAGTTTTAGTTTTTTTTTTAACCATACTCATTTTGCCATTTTGATAGATCTCAAAAGTGTCAATATTTACGTCAGTTCTATTTGACCTTTTATAACCTTGGTGGGTGGTATTCTGGTAAAACATTAAAAACAACAGCCCTGGAAAAAACCCACCCACACAAGCCGGCTTAAAATCAATGAGTTAAACGTGCATTAACCATTTCACCGCCAATGCCGCCTTTTTGCCCCACAATGATTTAACACCCATGGAATTACAACTCTTCAAATCAGGGCTTATTATTGAATTATATTCATATTGTGGTCCTAAATTTGGGCAGTAAGGATTGACCGTATTCTAAATGTGTCACAGAGAAATCCCACAATATTGCAGACAAACTCTTTTCTGTAGCCAAGTAAGTTTTTTAAAGGACATTTTTGGCTCAAAGATGGCTGGCGGTGAAAGGGTTAAAAAACACCAATATGACAATTATTACTCATAAGTTACGTGGCACTGCTAAACTAAAGTGCTATGGCAGCTTCAGACTCTGCTGTAGTTGAGCTTAGTGGTTTAGAATACAGACAGACAGTGACATTGTCAAGAACATAAGTCATTAGCTTTTGCAGAATTATGGATTGCCGGTGCTGTCTTCAAGAGCTCAGGTACTGGTAGCTTTTCCAGTAGGCCTATGCATGCATAAAAAAAGAAAGCTGCCAGGATCCAAAATGTCAAGTTGAGTTCAACAAGTTTCTCAGAAATGTTCTAGAGGAGCGTGGTTGTGTCAAAAGAGGTACAGTGGAACCTTGGAAAAATCATCCCAAGTAAGGTCTTTAAGTTTAAGTGGGAGGGAGTTGTATAAGGGAGGTAATTTCAATACTTACAAAGAAGGGTAATGTCTCAGAGAAGTAGGTCTTATGTGGGAGGGAGTCTTATAAGGGGTGTGTGGGGTGTGTGTGTGTGTGTGTGGGGGGTCTTAACTCTTATAAGGGAGGTTCCACTGTAGTTTGTTTGATTCAATGGTTGTTTGTAACAGTCTAAGGATATTGATTTAAAATTCTTGGGATCACTGGAAACGAGAAAGCTGACATTCTCTCCAAAAAGCAGGCAGCAACATGGAGCGATTCAGCCAATCCAGTGACCTACAGAGAAGCACAGACAATCCTCCACAATCACTACCGGTCCCAGTAGAAGAGAAGGCAGACCCCGGTGAAGACAGTGGTGTTGATCAATGCAATCCACCAGCTCAACAGACACCAGCAAACAACCCTCTTTGGGCTGCAGGCTCAGGGCTCCCAATCGTCCCGCAAAACAAGGGGTCGCAAGGACTCCTTCACTTAACATTATAGAGGGTCCTAGAGGGGGGACAGAGGGTCCCAGCGGCATAGCGAATGCTAAAAACAATTTTTCTAGTGCATCCCTGGGACACCCTGTACATTCTTTTAGAGGGTCCTTGAGAATGTTAGTGCTTCATAGACCCCCAAATGGGGTACCGGGTCCCTGGGAGCCCTGCAGGCTACTGAGCAGTGGACCACAATCGACTCAAAATCGCCCACACTGACGAATGTCCATGCTCTACAACACTGTCCAGTGCATGATGTGCTACGACGCCAAACCTGGCCACCTGGGGGGAGTGGAGAGCTCTCTGTGGGTACAACAGCTCTGGGGAAGCGGCACTGACCAAAGCAGACGGTGAACTTCATCATGGCCACTGATTTAAAACTGACGCTGCCACTCATATCGACCACTGAAGACGAAGAAGAAAAATTCTTTGGGGAAAACAAAATCAGTAGAACTCAGCCTGCTGGGCTACTTCTATATCAGGAAATCGGGATAGGAAAGATGCAGAATAACACCCCCCCCCCCCCCCCCCACCTCCCCTAATGTCATTGTGGAAGATGTAAACAAGCCCTTGTGTGTGTGTGTGTAGAGAGAGAGAGAGAGAGAGAGAGAGAGAGAGAGAGAGAGAGAGAGAGAGAGAGAGAGAGAGAGAGAGAGAGTTGCTTTGTATATGCGCTGTTGCTGGTTGGTGTCACTCTTGAATGCTGTTTTTGTTGTCTGTTGATGAATAATTGATTGTAAAGCACTTTGGGCTCATCTGAGGTAAAGCGCTATATAAATGTACAATTATTATTATTATTATTTGTGTGCTTATTCTTTTCCCTCAATAATCAAATGTTTCAAATGTTCTTTCCGGTTTTTCTAGTCTCGCCTTTGTATTCTACAAGCATTATAGTTAAGTTAGCGAATGCATTTATTTTTAATTGATTTAAATGTATTACAAAATATGGTTAAATATAGAAAACGATAGAGGTTTAACTTTAAGTGCTCAATCAAACCACAACAAAAGCAAAGTCGGAGGCAAAATAATATTGTGGTCTAAGGGAGCATAGCAAGTTTAGAAGTGGCCAAAGTATGGTGTGCACACAAATTTATTTCCCTTGAAGCAAATGCATCAAATTGACTTAGGTCTATTATCTATATTAGTATATATATGGCCGGAATGACTTGAATTAGTTAAAGGAAAAAACAATGATTGCCTGTCATTTGGATAAATAACACTAGGTTTCTTTGACTCAAAGTTTGAGAAAAAAAAAAGATTCTCAAGGTTTGAAGCTAGCGTGCAGTCATATTAATTAATTAATACAAATGTGCACAAGTTGAGATAGTGTGGTATAGGGCTGGTGGTATGATGGGCTCAAGGGAGTAAACCTCTAACTGCTGTGCAGACAGGACGTTCAATGCTGCACTTGGTCATCTCCAAATATGTAAAGTGACTCCATTTGCGTGACAATGTCGGTTTTCAGCTAAACTTTAGAATGTGTATCTTTTAGCCATTCAATCTGACTCTAGATAGCCCTAACCCTTACCCTAAGCAAAACTTTAAGCCGTCAAATATATACAAAAAAAACCCAACAACAACTTGAGTGTTCCATGTTTGGAGATGACCAAGTGCAGTCTTGAAGTTGAACGCCTAGTTCATTGGTTCATTGCAGGGTCATAGGCCAAAAATATCCTGGCTTAGTTTGGCCCAGATGGGACGGGGAGCTGGGTATGGGGTGGTTACTGGTAGTCCCACAAGGTGGTTGTTGGCTCCTTCAACTCAAGTCCTTCTAAAATCCTTCCTAACTTTTGTATTTGTTTGTTTGGTTTGGTTTTGCATCCCCCTGTTGTGTTGTTACCAGGAATCGTTGTTAGTGAGACTGAGAGTGATAATAATAATAATAATAATAATGAAGAAAACTTATATAGCGCACATTCCAGGCTAGCTGCTCATGGCGCTTTACAAAAAAAAAAAACATTTAATCAAATCACATCAATACCCATGCCCGCACGCACACAAGCACACACACTGACGAACATAGCATATCATTTACACGCGCATGCACACATACATACAGTACATACATACATACATACGTACGTACGTTCGTACATACATACATACACACAGACACAAACACACACACATCCCCACACACGTGCATAAGCACATGCCAGCGCGCGCATGCACACACACACTTTCTGTCTCCCAACTTTCCCATGCCATTCATCATCCACACACGCTTTCATTCTCACAATCCGATCATGGTGGACAGTAGTGTTCAGAGAAGATAGGATTGCATGAGTTTTCAGGTTGGTTTTGAAAACTGACAGGGGAGTTGGAATGTCTGAGAGACAGAGGGAGTTTGTTCCAAGTAGCTGGGGCCTGAAAAGAAAAGGATCTCTCGCCATAAGTTTTCGTTTTAAGTGAGGGAGGCTGTAGAATACGAGAATCAGAAGAACGCAACGAAGCTGACGAGATGGAATGTAATGTAAGTATGAAGTAGATCAGACAGGTAAGTAGGAGCAGAGCCAGAAATGACAGCAAAGGTAAGAGCAGAAAGCTTGTAGTTGATCCTGCTGGAGATTGGCAACCAGTGCAGAGAGTGCAGAAGGGGAGAAACATGTTCAAACTTGGAGGACTTAAGGATTAGTCGTGCAGCATTATTTTGGATTCTTTGGAGTTTGTTCAGAAAGGTAGTTTGGAAGGCCAGCAAGAAGAGAGTTGCAATAATCTATTCTCGAAAGGACAAATGCACAGACAAGGTTTTAGTGGCATCATGTGGAGAGATAGTGACGAACAGAACTAATCTTACGAAGCTCAAAATAGGCAGATCTGCAGATATTAGACACATGCTGCTGAAGGGAGAG
>CM065686.1:11608955-11626455 GCA_017654935.2 Phymorhynchus buccinoides | reverse complement strand
CTATGCACAGCCAAAGGGATGGGCTGGCCTTTGGGGACCTTCCTCAACGCCAGCAGTCCTCAAATCCCTTTGGCCGAGAGAGTAGGGATGTATCCTGGGCAAGGCATCTCCACTATAATTATAAACAAATTCTAGCCCAGCCCACCGGAATAGCATCTGCCCAAGACGCTACCCCTTGTAGTATTGTTCCAGCCTGTTAACTAAGTACAGTATTTCTGGCTGATTTTAGTGTGAAGCAAGCTTTCCTTCCACAATGACTAGGAACACCCCCCACCCCCCAGCTCCAGCCATACACACTAACAGAACATACATAAACAAAAGTTATGAAAGAAGAGTACAGGTTTTTACTTCAGGGTTAGACAGGGAACTGGTAGATCAGACTAGACTTTATATAGAAAAAAACTCTCTACATCGATTGGTTTCCCCACAACAAACTGCTACAATAAGCAAAGTCAGAGGCAAAGTTGTGGTTCTGAATAATTATACAATAGTAATAGTATATTATGAAACACAATGCTTCTTAATCTTAATCAAATACACTGTACAATGCACCTTACACAGTTACAGTATATGTATATTATGAAATACAGCGGTCCTTATGCCAATTCCTTAGTTGTGAAAGTGGATGCTAATTGCCATATTTGGCACAAGCCTCCCTTTTGATGGACAGCAGTGCTAGTAAGGATCACTAACCAGAGGCAAACACTGGCAGGTCTGTTAACTAGCTTACTGGTTAGTGTGAATCAGGCTTCCTTTACGCTGCTCATTGGTTGACATTACTAGCCTGTAGAAGGGGCCAAGTGTTCAGTAACATGAGAGCTGTACAGAATATGATTTTCTGCAGTAATGGAAAATCGTGGTACAGTTTAGTCTCTTGTGGAAGACTATGACTCTCAAGCGAAGGGGGGCCTTGGCACCGGCTCTGGTGCTATGCACAGCCAAAGGGATGGGTTGGCCTTTGGGGACCTTCCTCAACGCCAGCAGTCCTCGAATCCCTTTGGCCGAGAGAGTAGGGATGTATCCTGGGCAAGGCATCTCCACTAAATTAAACAAATTCTAGCCCAGCCCACCGGAATAGCATCTGCCCAAGACGCTACCCCTTGTAGTATTGTTCCAGCCTGTTAACTAAGTACAGTATTTCTGGCTGATTTTAGTGTGAAGCAAGCTTTCCTTCCACAATGACTAGGAACACCCCCCACCCCCCAGCTCCAGCCATACACACTAACAGAACATACATAAACAAAAGTTATGAAAGAAGAGTACAGGTTTTTACTTCAGGGTTAGACAGGGAACTGGTAGATCAGACTAGACTTTATATAGAAAAAAACTCTCTACATCGATTGGTTTCCCCACAACAAACTGCTACAATAAGCAAAGTCAGAGGCAAAGTTGTGGTCTGAGGGAGCGAAGCGAGTTTAGAACAATAGAAGTGACCAAGGTATGGTGTGCACACAGATTTACTTCCCTTGAAGCAAATGCATCAAATTGACAGCTATGAATGAAAAATGGTGTTTTACGTCCTCTCGGTCTGGAACAGACACATATGGGACATTTGTAGATACAAAGATGGTGGGAACAATACTGGAGGCAATGCCCAGAGGCAGTGCAACACCAGTAAAGTCCCGATTTTGTAACAATACAGATAGGTGTAGCAGTAACCACGCCTCGGTTAAACCTCATCGGCTATAAAATATTGACAGCTGTCTATTAATTCTGGACATATTATATGTCCGGAACGACTTGAATGAGTTAATATTATAGTCCGTAAAATATGGTACTTGTAATACTGACATGTGGTGTGTTGCCCTTGTTGCAGAGCGTGACCTTCAGGACCTGGTGCAGAACTATGACTACAACCGGGTGCTGCTGGAGAACATCCCGTCCCCCCACTACGTGGTCATCCCCACCCAGCTGAGGAACAAGGCACCCTCACCCCTGTCCACCCGGGAACGACACCTCAGGCATCATGTGAGAAAGAGGGGAAGGGGAGGGGGAAGCAGACCTGTTTACTCTGCTCTTTTCGAGTAGTAGTTGAAAATAATGCTAGATTCTACTCATTTTCAGTGAACATTGTTTGATGGTTTACTGAATAAAACTACACATTTTGCACCAAAGCTGCTCCTTTCAGCTGTCCAGACTACTCAAGACTTGTGTAGCCCTGGGGTAAACAGGTCTGGGGAAGGGAAGGGGAGGGAAAGGAAAGGGGAGAAGGGAGGGGGGGGGGAGAGCATCCCATCCCCCCCCCCCCTTCCCCCACTACGTGGTCATCCCCATTCAGCTGAGGAACAAGGCCCCCTCACCCCTGTCCACCTGGGAATGCCACCTCAGGCATCATGTGAGAAACCTGTTGGGGTTTTATCATTTAAGTCTTCTAGCGGGGCAGTGGGTGGATGCCTCGTGCCTCCATACTGGGAGCTGGACGCCCCCTCCACCAGTCTCTCCCCGTGGGGTTACCGCGGGAGGGGGGCATTTTTTTCTCTCAATAATAGCACTTTTATTGTTTTAAGGAAGAAGAAAAAACAAGATAAGAGAGAGAGAGAGAGAGAGAGAGAGGGGGGGGGGGGAGGGATAAAGAAGGATATGGAGATGATTGGAAGGGGAGGGGAAGATTGGTTACCTGATAAAGTTTTAAAGAAGGCTATGATGAGTAGGGGAAGGATACTGAGTGGAGCAAATGGGAGTGGGTTACGTTACATTGTAACTATTTTCTTTTAGCCCTACTGTTTGTGTTTTAGAGAAACCTGGCCCTCTTCCAAACCCATTTGTATGAAGTAACGCCTAGACTACGTAAAAATAGCAAAGAAAGGGGGGAAAAGTCCATGTACAATGATTGAAGAGTAACTAAATCTGGCAGCTGGCACGTTTTGTCTGAAAGAAACAGCATAGTTTGGTTTCGGAGGTGGTTTTCAATTTGTTCAATAAATTTACTCTGAAATCAGGTTTTTGTAATAGAATGACAACAGATTACTGGTATTACTGCTGCTACTACTCACTACTACTAGTACTACTGCACGTTTTGCCTATTGATGGGAGTTTCGCCTATGCACGTTTTGCCTATAGATGGGAGTTTCGCCCATGCACGTTTTGCCTATAGATGGGAGTTTCGCCCATGCATGTTTTGCCTATAGATGGGAGTTTCGCCCATGCACGTTTTGCCTATAGATGGGAGTTTCGCCCATGCACGTTTTGCCGACTAACTAATAAGTAGTCTCATTTTGCCTAAGCTTTCAAGTTAATGTTTAAGATTACCAAGCCGTAAATGAATTATAACACACACACGCCACTCACAAATTGCAGCATAATTAGGCCAAGCTGGAAAATGTAGCCTTCAGGCATATCCATGGTAGAAAATTAAAATTGTGGATAAAACGTGTGTTTATATAAATACAACTTCTGGAAATGTGTTTAGATGGCCGGCAATCTTGTTTTGATTTCCAGGGAACACACGAGCACATGAAACAGGTGGTGATTCAGCTGCAGCTCAATGACAGGAGGATTAAGATCAAACTGCAGCGCAACAAGTTAGTCCTTCAAATGTTACAAATTTATTAGTTTTTTTATGGCATGGAATGAAAATCCGCAGGCTTCTTGTGTGTTTTTGGCTCACTCATGTTAACGAAGTTTACACGAAGTGAGTCTATAGTATGATACTATCACTATCATTGATAGTTGTTCGGTTGTGTGTCTATGTATATGTGTGTGCGTGTGTGTGTGTGTGTGTATGTGTGTGTTGCATCCGTGGTCTAATCTCCAAACTTTAACGTTGGCATTTTCTCGGGAAATAGAAGGCATACATTGTTCAAACTTTGCACACATATAGATGTCTATGCAAGCTTTCAAACAATAATGATTTGAATAATTAAATACTTATAACAACACTGTAAACAGATAACAAACAGATAACATTTTAGATTAGTGGGTTAAAGAGTATTCAACAGCCAACATGAGTTAAGAAATTCATCAACACTGAAAACCTTGATACTAATGATATTTCATTGGTAGAGAGTCTGTCTGTCATGCCAATGGTTCTGGGTCCGATTCTCGGCATGGGCACTTTTAAATTTTTATTTTATTTTAATTTGTATCCTTTAATGATAGTTTCATTTGTACTTTAAAATTTTATTGGCAATATTGTACTTTACACACACCCCTCAATCTTTCTTTGTTGTTGTCCCACATGTTCCTGTTTGAGTGAGCCTTGAAGGCTTTGCCTCTTGTTTTTGTATGGTTTAAACAAAATGTATTGACATGACACATTTCATATGTATACAGTGGAACCTCCCTTATAAGGCCTCCCATTATAAGACTTTCTTCCCACATAAGACCTACTTCTCTAAGACATTGCCCTTCTTTGTAAGTACTAAAATTATCTCCCTTATAAGACCCCTCCCTTATAAGACTCCTCCCTTATAAGACCCCTCCCTTATAAGACCTCATTTTGGATGATTTTTGAAGGTCTTATAGGATTTTGAAGGTCTTATAGGACCTTCAAAAATCATCCAAAATGAGATCTTATAAGGGAGGTTCCAAAATGAGGTCTTCTTATAAGGGAGGTTCCACTACTGAGCACAACAAGATATAAGCTAAGCATACTCAAGCTCATTTCAGTTGCAAACATAAGGCTGTGTTTTTGTTTGTGTGTTTTGAAATAGCAGTTACTCAGATATGTCTAGATCTTAGAATGAAAGGTACACAATTCATTTTTTGTTTGTTTTGTTGTAGAATTTAAAACAAAAATGCTAACACTGTGAACAAAATGAATTGTTAGAAATTGTAAAGCCTTTTGATGTTCGTTTGTTTTTAAATGCACTCTATTCAATTGATAATTTTACTTCACTGCAATGTTTACGGTACTGTTTTATAAGAAAGGTTATTCGCTTTCTTTTTACTATTTTAGAGTACATGTAATACGGTGGCTTGGAGTCAAAACGGACTATCTTTAGTTTGTCCATTGACATATTATTGAACTTATTGCGAAAACAAATCACTTGTATAAAAAAACAAGACTGCAGAAATATAAAAACCATAATCCCCATATTATATTATTTGCAGTCTTTTTAAATACAAGTTATTAGTTTTAGCAATAACATCAATAATAAGTCAATGGACTATCTAAAGATAAGTACTCCATTTTGACTCTCAGGCATGGTACTGGTAGACCTCCGCGAATCGCGGAAAATACGCGAAAGTTTGAAACAAAATTATTAAAAAATGCATTGAAATTGCATGAAATGTGAAAATGTCACTCTCATTTATTGAATTTTATTGAATTTTCTTCAGCCCCCTTGGCCCCCTGGCCATTTTCCTTGAAAACCACTTTGCCCCCACTACTATGCCTGGACTCTAAGCGATCGTAATATAGTATTGATATTAAAGCTGAAAATGTCCAAATTACGACTGAAAGCTTGCAGTTGTGTGTTTTGTTTTCTATTATAATAGTACCGTATTTTACGGACTGCAAGGCGCTCCTGATTATAAGGCGCACTGTCCCCCAAATTTTACTCAAGTTTTGTATTTTGTTATCATAGTTTCTTACTATATTATCATTCACATTATAAGGCGCAGTGGTCTCAGTCTAGGAAAAAAAGTATGGCCTTACAGCCCGTAAAATATGGTAATAAGCGTAAGGGAGTGAGACTGAGAGTGTTCTAAATATTACAAGGCTGACAAATATGGAAATGCATTTGTGATAGATCATTGATGGTGTGATTTTTCCCCCCACCAGTGCGTTGCTGTCCTCTGGGATCTTGGTCAAGCACTTCACGGAGACCAACCAGCAGATTATTGAGAAGGTAAGCTTGGGTCGAACACACTAACATTGTTCTGAATCATTTTTGACATTTAATTTTAAGAAAGGTCTCGCTTTAACCAATGTCGCATTTCTGCACCACAATGGTTTAACACCCATGTCACTAAAAGGCATCAAATCAGGGTCTGTTATCTGAAGACCCTATTCTCTTAATTTTGGGAGGTAAGAATAGGCTTAATGTTATACATGTCACAGAGGAATTCACAATATTGCAGATAATATTGTTGTCTATACCCAGTTAAGTTTAATGGTATATTTTGGCTGAAGACTGGCTGGCGGCGGGGAAAGGGTTAAAAAAAAAAAAAAAAAAAAGACGTGACAAATTATTCCCTTTTCTAAAGACTACTGAAAGTAAGCAATGCACTCGGTGTATCTCCCTTGAAGTTATTTTTTGTTTCAGTTAATTTCTTTTTCTTTTTTCGTGTTAGTAAAAGAATAATCAACTTTTTATTTTTAATTTATGAAATAGCGAATGAGCAAAGCGGAAAAGCTGAGAGCAATATTGTGAAGGTTTTTACAGGATAAAAACTTATATTTTTGTCTTCTAGCATTTATGGCTAATTTGTTGAGTCGACTGACAAATTAATCTGAACAGAAGGATGTTTATACATGTATATCAAAACGCTGACATTTAACCCTTTCACCGCAAGCCATTTTTCATCGAAAAATCTCCATTAATAGATGTACCTGGGTAGAGAACAAAATCCATCTGCAGTATTGGGGATTATTCTGTGACATAAAAAATAGGGTCTATCCTTACTTCCCCAAACTAAGACAATAGGGTCTTTGGATAACAGACCCCAATTTGATGCCGTTTAGTGATATAGGTGTTAAATCACTGTGGTGCTAAAATGCGACTTTGGTGGTGAAAGGGTTGAAAAAAAAGAAAGAAGTGTAGCTTTTAATGCTAAGCACTCATTATTTAAATCTCCCTCCCAATACATTATTTATATCTTGTGGAAACCTTACACAACAGTGTAGATTGCTAGATGTATAGCATGCTATGTTGTTCGTTGTGTGTTGTGCAGACGGTAGAGCACTGCTACTACCACGGCTATGTGAAGAAAGACGAGTGGTCCAGTGTGGCGCTCAGCACTTGTCACGGAATCAGGTGGGTGTGTTACTTTTAGCGCTTCCAGTACCAGCTAAATTAAAGGCATGGCCGGAGTATAAAAGAGGGGAAGCGCTCAGCGCGCGCCGCATTTGAATCACAGCTGGCGAGAGAGACGATTCGCCCTTCTTTGTTCCCTGTTGTGCGAGCCACCGCGAGGCAGAGCTTTTCTGACGAAAAAGACCCGATCCCTGGGATCGGTTGTTTTCCCTTTAAAGGCATTACAGCTGATCCAAAGATTCGGGTCTCGCCATTTAGAAACGTGCTGCCTACCACAGTACCAGCTAAATTAAAGGCGTAACATCCGATCCAAAGACTCAAGTCTCGCCAATTAGAAACGTGCTGCCTACCACAGTACCAGCTAAATTAAAAGCATAACATCCAATCCAAAGATTCTGGTCTCGCCATTTAGAAAGATGCTGCCTACCACAGTACCAGCTAAATTAAAGGGATAACAGCCGATCCAAAGATTTGGGTCTCACCAGTTAGAAACGTGCTGCCTCCCACCGTACCAGCTAGATTAAAGGCATAACAGCCGATCCAAAGATTTGGGTCTCACCATTTAGAAATGTGCTGCCTCCCACAACAGGGGAAAAAGGAAGGGTTGCAGCTAGCAGCGAAACAATTGTGACGCGGCTGCGTGTGGGGATTGTTTATATATCTTCTAGTACCATGTATATTATGACGGGTTTTTTTAAGGGTGGAGTAGCCATTATTTTTTCAGAGTGCATGCTTCATTTTTAGCGAGAACCCCCCTCCCCCCCATGACATAAGCTCTAAAAACAAACACATGGCAGGGTACCTAGCAGCGGAATGTAACCACCTTCGATGGTGTGTAAAGTAACGTCATCGGCAAATAGACCATGGTGCTGGAAGAGATATAGGCCATATTATGTGGCTTTAAACTAAAGACTCAAATTCTTGTCACTTGCACTTTTTTTATTTCCAGTTTTATGAAAATAGGAAAAACGTGAAATTCTGTTGCGTGCGTTTGTAGTTCTTGTCTGTCCAAAATATGCCCTATCTGCCTGCGGCAAATGTTAAGGAAAGCTCCCTCCTCTGCCCCTTCCATTCTTTTCAGACGGTTTCAGGTTAGGGTTAAGGTTAGGAATAGGGTTAGGGATAGGTTTAGGGTCGGCTTAGTCATCAACCTTGTTGTGTGTGTGTGTGTGTATTGGACACTGGGCTGACCCTAAGCCTATCCCTAAACCTACCCCAAACCCTATTCCTATCCCTAACCTGAAACCGTCTAATCCACACAATTAAAAAAAAAATTATGGTATGTTATGAGATTGACACTTAACTGACCCTAAACCTATCCCTAGCCCTATCCCAAACCCTCTTCTTATCCCTAACTGAAACCGTCTGAAATGAATGGAAGGGGCAGAGGAGGGAGCTTTTCTTAACACTTGCCCTGCCTGCCTGTTAATGTCACTGCTTCAGCAAACATGTGGTTTGAAAATGAAGGTCATTGGTCGAAGGTCAAGGTCATTGGAGCCAAAAATAATGTAGTCCTGTTCTTATAGAACTGGGACTACAAGAACCTGCCGCTCGGTTGGTGGTCTAACATTTTCACACTCTAGTTTATATCTTCTTGTTGTATTTTTCAGAGGAGTGATACAGATGCACAATGAGACCTACGTCATTCAACCACTGATGGGGGGAGATGAAGGGGTGAGCTCTGTGTGTGTGTGTGTGTGTGTGTGATGGGGGAGAGGCGTGTGTGAGGGTGAAGATTTGTAATGTGTATGTGGGGGTGGGGTAGGGGGTGGTGTGGTGTGTGTGTGTGTGTGTGTGATGGGGAAGATGCGTGTGTGAGGGTGAAGATTTGTAATGTGTATGTGGGGGTGGGGTAGGGGGTGGTGTGTGGTGTGTGTGTGTGTGATGGGGAAGATGCGTGTGTGAGGGTGAAGATTTGTAATGTGTATGTGGGGGTGGGGTAGGGGGTGGTGTGGTGTGTGTGTGTGTGTGTGTGTGTGATGGGGGAGAGGCATGTGTGAGGGTGAAGATTTGTAATGTGTATGTGGGGGTGGGGTAGGGGGTGGTGTGGTGTGTGTGTGTGTGTGATGGGGGAGAGGCGTGTGTGAGGGTGAAGATTTGTAATGTGTATGTGGGGGTGGTGTGGTGGGGGTGTGTGATGGGGGAGATGCGTGTGTGAGGGTGAAGATTTTTAATGTGTATGTGGGGGTGGGGTAGGGGGTGGTGTGGTGTGTGTGTGTGTGTGTGATGGGGGAGATGCGTGTGTGAGGGTGAAGATTTGTAATGTGTATATGGGGGTGGGGTAGGGGGTGTGTGTGGTGTGTGTGTGATGGGGGAGAGGCATGTGTGAGGGTGAAGATTTGTAATGTGTATGTGGGGGTGGGGTAGGGGGTGGTGTGGTGTGTGTGTGTGTGATGGGGGAGATGTGTGTGTGAGGGTGAAGATTTTTAATGTGTATGTGGGGGTGGGGTAGGGGGTGGTGTGTGTGTGTGTGTGTGTGATGGGGAAGATGCGTGTGTGAGGGTGAAGATTTGTAATGTGTATGTGGGGGTGGGGTAGGGGGTGGTGTGGTGCGTGTTGGGGTGTGCTCCCATGTGTTTTATTTTGCATTTTCATGTAATACTAACTTATCTATTCTAATATTGTATTTATGTAAAGACAATTGTCTGTGCACAATGTTTTGATTATGGATGGACGTTTGTGAATGATGTATGTCTTATTATTATTCGTATGTTTATGTTTATGTTTTACTGGCAGTCCTGCTCACTATGCTTTGCACATGCACACACACACACGCACGCACGCACACACACGCACACGCACACACACACACACACACACACTCTCTCTCTCTCTCTCATACTCACACTCTCTCTCTCTTTTGCCTCTCCCCCTCTTTCACTCATATTTATGATGCAAGGGAAGTAACCAGTGAAAACCAGTCTAGCCAGCCATTCCCTAATTATTACCCTTTAGTTACTGCTCCTACTTCTGACCCGTTTTCAAGGTCAAACATCAAGGTCAACATGGTTACGCATTTTCTACGGGACCCTCCCTGCACTATAATACATCACCACACAACATTTGAAGTGATTCTGTTCACTGGTTCGTGAGTTACAGGGCGAACAAACAGAAGGACACACACACACAGAGTTCAAATATTAGAGGCATTAAGATGGGCATGCCAGACAAAGAATTTCTTTATCTTTTAAAGACAATCATTGGTTGATTGATTGATTGATTGATATGAATGATATTTTGCTAGGTGTACATATTTTCATGTAAGCTATGCAATAAATTTCTTGCTTTGATGCATTTCCCTATTGTATGCCATCTTAACGGTACACAGAGTTAAAGAGGGACACAATCACCGAAAGACTGGTTTTATGGCATGCTGTGCTGTTTACCAGCCGCGAACGAAGAGATCGAAGCTGGTAATGTTTTCAACGATTTCTGTTTGTTCCTGGCTATCTGTGTGACTATGTGACTATCTATGTATGTTACTACAACAATGTCTGAACAGAGAGGCCTAAGACAATCAAAGTTTGCATGTTGATAGGTACTATGGATATCTACGCCAAGTTCGAAAATGAATGTCAAAGGTCAAGGTCACTGGAGCCGAAAATGCTGCCAAGCACCTGGCACGATAATGTTTGAACGGAGGGACCTAGGACACGCAAATTTTGCATGCGGATGAGTACTAAGGATATCTAGGCCAGGTTTGAAAATGAAGGTCATTGGTCAAAGGTCAAGGTCACTGGAGCTGAAAATGCTGCCTAGCACCTTGGCCTGTATTCACATTGAATTAGTATGAGACTTATCATCATGATGTCTTAGAAGTCCTTGAAATTTACCAGTTGCAAGGCGAAGCACTGCAGCCAAGATACTGCCGCGTGGCTGGTGATCTAGCGTCTTGACGCTCTAGTTATTAATTCATTGCTTTAATGAGGCTTTATTCTACTCCTTAAAGGGGGATAATTTTAGGCCCAAACTGCCGATGCCCCCTGGTGACGAATCAGGAGCAGATAATTTTTTGTGGCTATATACTACTAGTTCCTGACAGGCAAGGGCGATAATCTTAAGTAGGTCACGAGACAGGGGCAGAGAATTTTCGGTATGAAGCCTCATTGCTGATTGGTCGATTTACTAATCGTTGAATTGTTTTATTGCTTGATTCATTGATTGATTTGATGTTTCAGATGGGTCACCCTCACGTACTGTACCAGGCCACGACCTCCCCTCAGGAAAAATGCGGTCAGTATGTCGCTCTTTTGACTGTTTTGGTCTTGAGCACTATATTACGATGATGCTAACGCAGAAATAATAATAATAATTATTTTATTTTAAATAACGCTAAAATCCCTACAGTAGTATGCTTGATGCGCTTCACAAAAGAAACATTAAAATCAACATTAAAAACATGCATCAAAATCAACAAGATAGTCATACTACCAACATTCCAGTGCAAAGAAATAAAGTAACAAAAATAACATGATACTCACTCACAAAGACATCCACCCTCATTCACCAGCACTGTCACTCTGATAACATCTCACCCTCGCGGAAACTAATGAAAATGTCTACAAGCAGCAGGAAGGAATGCACCAATACATGCGTACACACGGCACTCTCTCTCTCTCTCTCTCTTTTCTCTCTCTCTCTCTCTCTCTCTCTCTCTCTCTCTCTCTCTCTCTCTCTCTCTCTCTCTCTCTCTCTCTCTCTCTCTCTCTCTCTCTCTCTCTCTCTCTCTCTCTCTCTCTCTCTCTCTCTCTCTCTCTCTCTCTCTCTCTCTTGCTCTCTTATTACCCTTTAGTTACTACTCCTACTTCTGACGGTTTTCAAGGTCAAACTCCAAGGTCAAGGTCACCATGGGTACACATTTTCTACGGGACCCCCCCCTGCACTATAATACATCACCACACATTTAGGAGTTTGAGTTCGAGTTCTCTCTCTCTCTCTCTCATTATACAGAATGACGACTGTGTCATTTTGCATGCTTGGTTTGGAGCATAAAGCTGATACATTGGAGCCTCCCTTTTCAGACCTGTTTACTCTACTCTTTTCAAGTAGTATTCTACTCAATTTGGACATCTACTGCTCTTCAAAATTGAAAATAATGCTCTAATTACCCATTTTCAGTGAACATTGTTTGATGGTTTAATGAATAAAACTACACATTTTGAGCCCAAACTACTCATTTCAGCTACCAAGACTACTCAAGACTTGTGTAGGGGGTAAGCAGGTCTGCCTTATAACAGCCTGACCTACTTCTCGGAGACATTGCCCTTCTTTGTAAGTGTTAAGATTATCTCCCTTGTACAACTTCCATCTTATTTTGGATGATTTTTTAAGGTCTTAAAAGGAAGGTTCCACTGTACAGACAAGAAGCCTGAAACGATTCATTCGTAAGATATCATTTTTTTTTTTTACATCACAAAACTGACAAGCACATGACTAACTGACTTTTTTGCGTGTGTAAATAAAACAAATTAATAGCTGATTTACTACCACAATTTTTTCATAAAAACATTTGGTAAAGGTCAAGATGTGCCACCCCCCCTTACATTTCTCGATTAATTGTATTTTTCCGTTATTGCCTTTCTTACCATACATAAAGCTGTATTTTAGGAACATTTTCACCAAATTATCTTGTTGGAATACTAACCCTAACCCCCTAACCCTAGCCCTAACCCTCACCCTAACCCTAACCCTACCCCCCCACCCTATAAGACGGAAAAACGCAACGAACCACAACTGTGACAAATCGCGGTGTACTGCAGTACATAGTGGGGGGTAGGGTTAGGGCTAGGGTTAGGGATAGGGTTAGTATTCCATGAAGGTTATTAGCTGAAAATGTTCCTAAAATACAGCTTTATGTATGGTAAGAAAGGCAAACCCGAAAAAATACAATTAACCGAGAAATGCAGGGGGGGGTGGCACATTTTTACCTTTACCAAACACTCACTGGAAAGGTCTTGATGGTATTTATCATCCTGCAAAGTTTGGTTGTGCTACTATTGGTAAAGACGTGTCATGTTTTTACTTGCTAAGTTTTTGATTTATTAATGAATTTTTAACAAAAGTGTTTTAACATAAAACTTTGATTTTGTTTTTACCTTGTTTTTTTTTCTCCCTTTTTAACACGTGGTAAGATTTAATGTGGTGACAGCCCTGACATGGCCTTAGTTGTCGACGGGGCTATAATTTTGATCTTAATCTTAATTTTAACTATTGGTAAGAAAACAAAAAAACAAACAAAACAAAAAAAACTGAGACATACTGACCAAAACACAGCACAAACAAAATGCACAAGTGCAAAAGTGACGTCATTTTTATTGACGAGACAAAACAAAACGCGTAATATTTCAACAGATAGAGTACTAACAGGTCTACGCGTTGGTTGGGTATGCACGTACCCTGCCCCCTCTTGAAATCGTAGAGATTGTAGAGAAATCACGCCATGCTTGCGTCATTTTGAGGGGTACGCAACCCCCCTTGGTACTCTATGTCTTTTTCAAACCACACTGAAAACGCAACAATACTTCCTCTCTTCACAGTCGAGCAGTCTCCAAAGTGGTACTACTGGTAGTTTCTGAGAAAATGACCATGTTAAAGTTTTTGACCGCACACGCACACACACATGTGGGGATACCGGGGGGTCTTTTGTATAAATAGTTCCCCCACTTTCTGGAAGTTCTGTGCTTGTAACTTGCTCTAATCTGTCACTCTCTTTGACTCTGCCTTTTCCCTTTGCTTACTTGTCATCTACTATCTTTCTGCCTTACCCTGGTCCATTCTCCTGCCTTTTTTCACGAAACACTTTCAAAAAGATTTCCTCCAGCCAAAGTCGGACTTGCTGCCAGGCCTAACTATTTCTTAGTTAGGCGCATAACGGCAGCATGACGCATCTGCGCTCATTATTGACAGGAAACTGTCTGAGCGATCGAAGAAGAAGAAGAAGACCACACACACGCAAAAGCAAACAGACTGGCACCAAAGTATGACGGCATAGATTCACTTCGCTCATCGCAGCGGGTGTTGGGGATGTGCAGGTAACTCTGCCGGGTTGTGGCTGCCCTTTCACGAGCTGCACAAAGGGGAGTTCATCAAGAGGCTCAAGTTCCTTAAAGCTCAGCGAGTAAGACGACTGTCTGTGTGTGTTGTGTGTGTGTGTGTGTGTGTGTGTGTGTTGTTGTTGTTCAGTTTAACGTCCTTCCACTAAATGTGATTCAGACAATATATTGTAGTTTGATGTTGGTGTGGTGAGTGTGAGTGGGTGTGTCTGTAAATGTGTGTAAGCATTAGAGTAAGCGATAGGATAGTGACGCAGACCTAATCATACCCCCCCCCCAAAAAAAAAATAAATAAATTACATTTAAAGAAATATAACCGCGTGTGTGTGTGTGTGTGTGTGTGTGTGTGTGTGTGTGATCAAGAGGCTCAAGTTCCTTAAAGCTCAGTGTATGTGTGTGTTGTGCATGTGTGTGTTGTGTGTGTGTGTGTGCATGTTGTGTGTGTGCATGTTGTATGTGTGTTTTGTGTGTAAATATAAAGTGCATTTCTAGCGCTTAATCTTAAATAAGCCCTAAGCGCTTGCAATAATAAATAAGTTATTAATAAATTAATAAACCATCATACCAAGCAACAGAAACAAATGAACGTCAGAAATATGTTAAGCACACGAGTACACACACACCCCCCCCAAGCATGCACACAGACACGCTCGCACATGCGCTTGCGCGCACGCACCCACACACATGCACACACACACACACACACACACACACACACACACACACACACACTCACACTCACAATCGCATGTGCACACACGCACGCACGCACAAATATATCTGATATATTATAACAATGATTTATATATGGGGAAAAACTTCTATTTAATAAAAAAATCATTTTCAAGAAAAGATATTCTATTTATTTGAAATTGGGGTTCATTCAATACATTATTTTAGTAGTAATACTACTCGTATCATCTTTTTTTTTTATCTATCGAGGGTTGCCTTGCTAAAATTCATCTCCAAATGAACAAGAAGGCGGTTAGGCAGTTTTAATTGGGAACTCCTATCTGGGTGTAACCTGTATTTTAACCGCGTGGAAATATTCTTTTTAGTTAGCTATCGGATAAGGCTGTACTTGATGATTCATGAAATAACGGTGTTGTTATTTTTTTTTGGTCCTCAGCATGATCTAGGACTTGATCCCGACAAGCCGAAAGTCTTGCGCATAGGGCTGGTGCTGGATAAATTCATGGTACGTACATCCGTAGAGCACTCTGCTAGCTGCTTGCCAATTCTGAGAATGTTAAAAGTCACAGGGAATGGGGATACTGGGGGGAGGGGGGGGGGGGTGTCTTTTGTATTAATATGGAAGTTCTGACCTTGTAACTTCCTCTAGTCAGTCACTCTCTTTGAGCCTGCTTTTTCCCTTTGCTTTCTGTCATCTACTATCTTTCGGCCATACCGGTCCTTTCTCCTGCCTTTTTTTCATGAAACTCTTTCAAAAACATTTCCTCCAGCCGAAGTCGGACTTGCTGGGCCTATTTTTTCTTAGTTAGGCGCATAACGGCAGCATGACGCATCTGCGCTAATAATTAACAGGATTCTGTCTGAGTGATCGAGGAAGAAGAAGAAGAAGAAGAAGAATACTAGCCAATGGCTACCAGACTAGTAGTTTGGGCCAGCCCTTTTAAAGGTGTGCTCATCCAAACAAGATTCTCAACAACAAAAAGAACTTGAGAAGAAGTAAATACTCTGTTTTAAAAGTCTTAAGTCCGCAATGAAAAAAAAAGTGTGTATGCGCAGTGTGCGTTTAAGTTCTATTTCACATAAAGTTTGATTGCAGCTTTGCATGGGAATTTCCACTAATTCTGTGGGTAGCAGGATTCTAATATTTAGGCTATCTTGTACAGTGGAACCTCCCTTATAAGACCTTTAAAAATCATCCAAAATGAGGTCTTATAAGGGAGGGGTCTTATAAGGGAGGTAATTTTAATACTTACAAAGAAGGGCAATGTCTCAGAGAAGTAGGTCTTATATGGGAGGGAGTCTTATAATAGGAAGTCTTCTAAGGGAGGTTCCACTGTACTTAACACCCACCCCTCCCCAAATATTGGCATTGAAAATCGTCACGGCAACATTCTGGCTTTCTAGAGAAAGGGATAGGGATAGGATCAGCCTCGGATTATTTTCATGAAACTGAAAGAAGCAGGTTTTGAGATTGGGGGTTCCCCCCGTGGCGATACCGGTGGGACTTTTGTACAAATAGTTCCCCCACCTTCTGGAAGTTCTGTGCTTGTAACTTCCTCTGATTGTCATTCTCTTTGGCTCTGCCTTTTCCCTTTGCTTACTGTCATCTACTATCTTTCTATCTCACTGGTCCATTCTCCTGCCTTTTTTCTACAAATTCTTGCGAAGTGGTTCAGCCGAAGTCGGACATGCTGGGCCTAACTTATTTCTTAGTTAGGCGCATAACGGCAGCATGACGCATCTACGCTCCTATGACAGGAATCTGTATGAGTGATGGAAGAAGAAGAAGAAGAAGAATGCTAGCCAATGGCTACCAGACTAGTAGTTTTGGCCAGCCCTGTTATCTTGTACTTTATCTTGTACTTTACACACACACCCTCCCCAAATTTTGGCATTGAAAATCATCACTGAGAAGCAAGTTTCTGCCTTTCTCGAGAGAGGGATAGGGTTAGGATCAGCCTCGGATTATTTTCATAAAACTGAAAGAAGCAGGGCTTTGAGATTGGGAGGGGGGTTGTAAACGTGAATGGTGTGTACAACTTTGCCGTAAACACACGTGTTGCTTGGGTTGACTTAACGCGCGTTTCTGTGTGTCTTGCAGTACATGGGGCTCAACTTCAGTCAGCAGCTGGTCACTCGCTACGCCTTGGAGATCGCCAACATTGTCGACCTGGTCAGTGAATGTGTGTGTGTGTGAGAGAGAGAGAGAGAGAGGTTGGAGAGAGGAGGGAGAGAGACTGGAGGGAGAGAGACAGGCATAAAAACAGCTCCGCCGTCTCCGCCTTCTCTACTATAATTTTTTTTCTCGTAATTTAAGGAATCTCCGCCAACATTTTTTAATTTTATTCCTACTGGTTTATTTTGGCGAGCGCGATGTTATTCTCAAACGGCGCGGTCCGTATTTGGACGAGTGGCGCTTGTTGCGCTCGTGGGGGAAAAACGGCTGCTGAAGTATCAATTTGCTTCTTGTTGCTACGTGTTGCACAGTAATGGACGCTGTCGAAGTAAGATATTTTTGTAAGATTTCCCTTTAACTCCCTTTAGGTGTAGAGTGGCACAGCGGTAACGCGTTCGCCTTGTGTCAAGTAAACCCGAGTTCGAACCTGGGTACAGGGGATTCTTCCTCTTAATTTGCTCTAGGCCTTACGGGTCTGAACGTGGAGTCTTTCGGACGAGAGACGCGCTCTCCAGGTGGGAGCAACCCGAATTTCACAGAGACGCCTCTGTGACTATAAAGTACCTAATAGTCATACCTAATACCTAATTATGTAATAATACAGCCTTCCACTTTGCAGTATTACCGCGACCTTGGTTGCTAACGCGTTCGCTTTGTGT
>CM065686.1:11553955-11603955 GCA_017654935.2 Phymorhynchus buccinoides | reverse complement strand
TGGTTTGACAATCTTTTAAAAAAAAAGTATATATTTTGACCACTTTTATCATCTGAATTACCATCTTTTTGCTCGGTCATATAATTAAGGTCATTTTAAAAAAAGGTCGGTAAAGGTAAAGATGTGCCACCCCCCATGCATTTCTCGGTTAATTGTATTTTTCCGTTTTTGCCTTTCTTACCATACATAAAGCTGTATTTTAGGAACATTTTTAGCTAATTACCTTTTTGGAATACTAACCCTAACCCTAACCCTAGCCCTAAACCTAACCCTACCCCTCACTATGTACTGCAGTACACCGCGATTTGTCACAGTTGTGGTTCGTTGCGTTTTTCCGTCTTATACGGTGGGGGGTAGGGTTAGGGTTAGGGCTAGGGTTAGGGTTAGGGTTAGTATTCCAAAAAGGTTATTAGCTAAAAATGTTCCTAAAATACAGCTTTATGTATGGTAAGAAAGGCAAAAACGGAAAAATACAATTAACCGAGATAGGTAGGGGGGGTGGCACATCTTGACCTTTACCAAAAGGTCATTAATTGTTTTGTCAAAAGAGATGTGTTTTTCTTCTAAACATGCAGCCGATTGGAGGAAATTATACCATGAAGGTAAAGTTACTGCACCGATACTGTTTGTTATTAAGCAGTGTTCAAATTGTTTGGTTGGTTTTTCAAGTCGCCGGTTCATCCACCGACACCATGATTGCTGTTTCTGCGTCATTTTATCATACGGTCACATGATGTTTTTGCTTGTTTTTGATTGGTGATCATTGTATGTGTGTGTGTGTGCGCGCGTGCACGTGTGTGTGTGTGTGTGTGTGTGTTTGTATGTGTGTGTGTGTGTGTTTTCTTCTGTTTTTGCGTCCTTCCACTAAAAGTGGTTCAGACAAGTGCGTTTGTGTGTGTGTGTGCGTTTGTGTGTGTGTGTGTGTGTGTGTGTGTGTGTGTGTGTGTGTGTGTGTGTGTGTGTGTGTGTGTGTAGACTCAAGACTCAAGACTACTTTATTATCTCAAAAGTGAGAAATTGATTTGTGGCACGGCATAAACACACATACAATATTGAAGAACATAATAATGAAATACCCAACACATAAAACTGTATAGGACATGTAAAAAAAACCCACGATTATTCAATATAATAATAATAATGCACCTGCACATAAGAAACGATAGGATAAAGTAAGAAGAACACATGCGTACGTGCATGTACGTATGTGAGTGTGTGCGTGTATGTGTCAGTGCCTGTGCACATGCGTGCGTGTGCGTATGTCTATAATAATAATAATAATTAATAACATTTATATGGCGCAGTATCCTGACAACAGCTCAAAGCGCCTTACAGATACAGCGCATATACAAAACACACATGAACATGATAATACAGGCACGTAATACTACTATTTAAATGCACAATAGAATACCAGGACATATAAGATTCATATAGCTATACACATGCACAATAAGAGATAATAACAGACTCTATCTTGAGTGTTTTTGCGTGTCATTGATTCTTATCCATGTTGTAAATATTCTTTTTTTTATTCTTATAATTTAGTGGACTGTTGACTTGTCATATTGTTTGCACCGGTTTTGCATGCACATTTTGGCGTCAGTAATTTCAGCTTTTGCTGTTTTGTGTTACTGTCTGTCCTGCACTGGCGAAAATGTGTGGTAATTTTACTCATGTGTTTTGTTTGACACTGTGTTGTTTTCACATTTTGATTCACGCGCTTGTTTATTCAGTTGCCTGATGGCAGCTTTGGCTTGCTATAATTTGACAATTATTTGGGCAATTTTTCTTCTTTTATTTTTTAATTACCGTATTTTTCGGCTCATTAAGCGCTGCTGTGTATAAGGCGAATAGCAATTTTCAAGAAAAATCTGACAAAATCCAAGTAAAAGGCGCCCTCGTTTATAAGGCGATACACACCTCGCAACAGAAAGTCGAAGTTTGAAGCCCGTACACGTCCTGTAAACGATTACCGACCGCCATTTTTGTTGTCGTAAACGAGAGTTGGCTCCCTTCTCAAATAATCGAAAACTTCTGTTTTTGCGACTTCCGGTTGTTGTGTTTGGCCAATTCTTCGCTTAAACTGGTAGAATTATGGCATTTTAAGCTCTACAACGATGCTTTTTACATCCAATGAAGGGTTGTGGCATCTGTTGGACGGTATCTCGGATGATTACAGGGATTTTGAAGTTTTTTAACGTGAGTATTCGTTGTATCGGCGACTCGTTACCACTTTCGATGTTGTGACTCACAGTAGACTGTACTGAGTACGGCAATCGTTGCCTCTCTTCTCACGATTTTGTTCACTTATAGGGCACCCTCGTTTATTAGGCGCATAGGTCGAAATTGGAGAAAAAAATATCGCCTTATAGTCCGAAAAATACGGTAAGCATATTTAGGCAAACTGTTGAATGGTGGTGTTAAGATTAGAATGTGCTTATAATATTTTTTATTCTTAATTATATTATTGTGTAATGTTCATGTCATTTTTTAATGCGTCGTACATGATAAATATTTGCAGCGATGAGATTGTATTATTATGCTACATGTTGTGATACACATAACACCTTCTCTGGACCCCTCCTGCTAATTTGTGTGTGAGTGTGTCTGTCTGTTTGTTTACCGTCTCTCTGCGTCTGTCCCAGTGTTTGTTCATCTGTTCACCTGTTCTTGTGTCTTTGTCACCAAACATTTGTATACATAAAAAAACACCACCTCTATAAACCCATACAAAAGATAAAAATATAAAATTAAAAAAAGATTAGATGTGCCAATTTTTTATTTTTATATATTTTTTAAAACATGCATTAATGAACCTTTGAAGTAATGAAAGTAAGAACTGGTATAATCAGTGTGACAAAATGGTCTTATTTAAAGACAGGCTTTAAGCTTACAAAAACAAAAAAATGTCTAAGAATTGGTTCTTTTTTAAGACAGTCGCCTTTTTGGCACCATTTTGACTTAACACCCACGTGTCACTAAAAGGCATCCAATCAGGGTCTTTTATCGAGTGACCTCATGTTCTTAATTTTGCGAGGTGTGTATCGCCTTCTAAATGAGGGCGCCTTTTTCTTTATTTTTTTCAGATTTTTCTTGAAAATTGCCCTATTCGCCCTAATACACACAAGCGCCTAATGGTTCGAAAAATATGGTAGATGTGTCGTGTTTTAAAAGTCAGTAATTAGTTCCTGAGCTTGAGCAAAGCGGGGAACTATTCATTGTGTTTCGTCCGTGCTGCCACCCCCTTGAAATGAGGAGAAGATGGAATGGTATCACCCGAGGAATGGTATCTCCCGGGAACTAAGAAAAAGGATCAGCCCGGCCAGTGTAATGTGATATGCATGCTGTGTGTGAGGGAACTTTCAAGCCACTAGGATCCAGACTTGCATAGATGCTCCTGCTTTCAGGATGTCCTGAAGTTCAGGATTTTTTTTGTCCACGATGTCCTGAAGTTCAGGATTGTTTTTATCACCTGGAGCTGGCGTCGCCGGATTATGAGATTTTGAGAAGATGTATTTTTGCTGGTTATAGAGGTCATGAAGTTTAACCAGAAGTGAAAGTGCAACGAGAGCCTGTCAATGACATTGGAAACTGTTGTTTCCCTTCAGCTTCCAGGGGACATTGCCCCCCCCCCCGGAACCCCCAGGAGGGGCACTGTCCCTGCACTTGTGCATGGCTGCTACTCTTTCATTTTTACACTGATTTCAGTATTTTTAATTTTACCAGAAACTGAACTTCATTTTTTTGTAATTCTTAAAAATTTAAAAAAATGACCAGAAGTGATTTGGGGCGTTTTGAACTTAGTCTAGTTGTTCTAACTTGGAAGTTTACAAAGGCAATGTAATAATTTTGCAAGGCTTATCAGACTCAAACTGTCTCTGTCTCTCATTTAAACTGTCTGTCTCGTTGTATCTCTCTCTTAAGTTGCCCCCCTGAATCGTCCGCCGGGGCTGCCGGGGCCATGGGTCCCTGGACCCCTGCCTTTCAGTCTTTTTCATTTTTGGGGGAGTAGCACTCATGCATGTGCAATGTATGCTGATGGTCTGTTGTGTTGTGTGTGGCAGGAGGCTGCGACTGCTCCGACCCTTTTGGGTGCATCATGTCCGTCAAAATGCTGTAAGTTTCGGCCTCATTGTCGCCGTCATCATCGTCGTCGTTGTCATCGTCATTTTTCTTGTCCGCATCATAGTTTTTTTGTTTTGTTTTTTTTGTTTTTTCCTTCCTCGCATCATTGTTGTTGTGTTTTCATCTTCAGGATCATAACATCGTCGGTGAAATTCAAAAACCTTGTATCTCAATTTTTGTAGTTTTGAGAAAGAAAAAAAAAAAAGGTGTTTTAAAAATTAACCGCGTTGACCACAATTGATTAACTATGGTGAATATGTTGTTCAAGACATTGCGAGTTTAGTCCTGCGTTTCGTTAAAATTACATAAATATTTTTTTTTTAGACTTGAAAAGAATGAAGATAAGAGGTTTTCGTCCTTAACTAGATCTGAATTTGAGACTTATGAATTTTTCTTCTATTTTCACAACATCATTTACCCCAGATAGAAAGTTGTTAGAGATACGAGCTTTTGATGGAAGGTGGCAGGAAAAATTAGAGAGCTGACTGTATGTATCTAACTCAACCCCCCCCCAAATCGAGTATTTCCATTTATATGCCAGCTGGCACATTGTGTTCAGTCTCCGACCCTCCAGATCCCTAGGTATAAGCTTTCAACTGTTGGTCGTCGCTTTTTTGCTGTTTCGGGACCATCCTCCTGGAACAAACTTCCTCTCTCCCTCCGTCAACGACCGACCCTCTCTGCTTTCAAATCAAACCTCAAAACCCACCTTTTCCCCCATCATTGAAGCTCACGCTTTCTCTTTCGCTTTCTTAAGTCTTATTCTCAAATGTGTGTGTGTCTGCCATCCTCTTGTTCGTCTTTGTGTATAGCATTTTTGTTTGAACGCGTTATGAATGTTTAACGAGTGTGTGTGTGTGTGTGTGTGTGTGCGTGCGTGTGCGTGTGCGTGTGCGTGTGCGTGCGTCTTATCTTCTTGTTCGTTTTTGCGTAGCGTTTTTGTTTGAACGCTTTATGAATGTTTAACGTGTGTGTGTGTGTGTGTGTGTGTGTGTGTGTGTGTGTGTGTGCTTCAATTTGATTTCTATCAAGATTTAGCGCCGTATCAATACTGTATGTTGTTGTTGTTGTTGTCAGGGCACGCAAGGGTCTCCACTCGCGCATGTTCTCCACCTGTAGCCGCTCGGACCTGGACGTCAGCTTGAGCATGGGCATCACCTCCTGTCTGCACGGAGCCCCTGAAGTGCCCGCCGTGAGTCTTAACACTTCCGTGACGGGAACCTCTGATCGTAGGTTCAGCAGAACATCTCTATCTGCCGGGAACCTCCGATCGTAGGTTCAGTAGAACATCTCTATCTGCCGGGAACCTCCGATCGTAGGTTCAAGAGAACATCTCTCTCTGCCGGGAACCTCCAATCGTGGGTAGAACGGTCTATGGTACAAAACTCCCTGTTATACCAGCAGACTTTTCTTGTTTGATTTTACGGTTACTTCCCCTGAATACTGACACGGAATTGGCGTTGCTCATTCGTCTGCAGTCGAAATTTGAGGAGATTGTTGCACGAAAAGTGTCAAAATTTAGAGGTCTGAGTGGCGAGGATATTGTTTGGTGGCTCGAACTTGATGAAGATGAAAGTAATGCTGGCAATCAGTCAGGTTTTAAGGATGAAAGTAGTGAAAATAATGTAAGTACTGATTAAATTGAACAGTGAGTGCCCAGTACGAGTACTCTAGATTGAGAATGTGTGTGTGTGTGTGTGTGTGTGCATGTGTGTGTGCGTGTGTTTGCGTGCGTGCGTGTGTGTGCGTGCATGCGTGTGTGTGTGAATTTTCTCAAAAAACTACTGGACGGATTTTAGGTAAATTTAGCAGAGATGTAGACACCTTATCTTTTTATTTATTAAAGCCAGCCTTAAACATGCTTTCAAGCACAGGATCTATGCTGTGAGTGTAATCGCCCGATCAAGTTTGGACTCCACATGTAACGTGGTCATCGGTGGACTGTCGTTTTTTAGTTTGTTAATTTTACACAGTTGTGAGGTTCAGATTTATTTGTTGATTGCAAAACTTTACACAGTCTTTAATAATGAATACAGTGGAACCTCCCTTATAAGACCTCCCATTATAAGACTCCCTCCCACATAAGTCCGACTTCTCTAAGATCCTTCTTTGTAAGTATTAAAATTACCTCCCTTATAAGACCCTCCCTAAGACCTAATTTTGGATGATTTTTGAAGGTCTTATAAGGGTGGTTCAACTGTATTTCCATTAACATATTTTCTCAAGGCAATATCACGTGTACTAGATGAACAAAGTTTTAAAGCAAGTTTTGAAAGTTGTCCAGATTTTTCAGTGTGCTTTTTTTTAATTTGCAGTTATTCTGGCTTTGCCGACTCTGAAATTGTGACGCAATTGTGTTTCAGTCCCAGTTCACTCAGACCTGTGGCAACAGCATTGTGGAGAGAGGGGAAGAGTGTGACTGTGGATCAGAGAAGGTAAGGCTGCTTGTCTCCATTTTGATTAGTTTTGAGGGACTATCTATCAGTTTTGGTCTTTGATCGATTAATTGTATTGGATGTACTGATTTTGATTAGGTATTATTATTAGGTACTCTATAGTCACAGAGGCGTCTCTGTGAAATTCGGGTTGCTCCCACCTGGAGAGCGCATCGCAGCCAAAGGTGCGCCACCCGTTTTTTGCATGCAATTTTTGTGACTGATGAGGAACGAAAGGGGGGGGGGGGGGGGGTGTTAAATTTTGACCAAATGACAACTTTTTCGTTGCCACTGGAATTAACGTGTGCTAGGTGCATGGGCACACGGGACGTCGGTTTATCGTCTCATCCGAAAGACTCCATGTTCAGACTGTACGGCCTAGTGCAAATTGAGGAAAAATCCCTTGTACCCAGGTTCGAACTCGGGTTTACTTAAGACAAGGTGAACGCGTTACATCTGTGCCACTCTACACTCTGCACCTAATTGATTGACAATTTAATGCACTGATTAACCTATTAACCCCTTCCCTTCCTGGTCCTGTGTCTACTATGGGATGTGTGATGTCATTGATGATGGAGTTCATTAGAAACATTAGTAGTATATATGATATTCTGCAGTAATAACACTCTGTGTAGGACTGTGTGAGGTAGTGGACCCGTGCTGTGACCCCTGAATATTGGGCACAGAAATGTGTGGAGTTAACTAAAAACGTTAGTAGTAGTATGATATAATGCAGTAATAACACTCTGTGTAGGACTGTGTGAGGTAGTGGACCCGTGCTGTGACCCCTGAATACTGGGCACAGAAATGTGTGGAGTTAACTAAAAACGTTAGTAGTAGTGTGATATAATGCAGTAATAACACTCTGTGTAGGACTGTGTGAGGTAGTGGACCTGTGCTGTGACCACTGAATACTGGGCACAGAAATGTGTGGAGTTAACTAAAAACGTTAGTAGTAGTATGATATAATGCAGTAATAACACTCTGTGTAGGACTGTGTGAGGTAGTGGACCCGTGCTGTGACCACTGAATACTGGGCACAGAAATGTGTGGAGTTAACTAAAAACGTTAGTAGTAGTATGATATAATGCAGTAATAACACTCTGTGTAGGACTGTGTGAGGTAGTGGACCCGTGCTGTGACCACTGAATACTGGGCACAGAAATGTGTGGAGTTAACTAAAAACGTTAGTAGTAGTATGATATAATGCAGTAATAACACTCTGTGTAGGACTGTGTGAGGTAGTGGACCCGTGCTGTGACCACTGAATACTGGGCACAGAAATGTGTGGAGTTAACTAAAAACGTTAGTAGTAGTATGATATAATGCAGTAATAACACTCTGTGTAGGACTGTGTGAGGTAGTGGACCCGTGCTGTGACCACTGAATACTGGGCACAGAAATGTGTGGAGTTAACTAAAAACGTTAGTAGTAGTATGATATAATGCAGTAATAACACTCTGTGTAGGACTGTGTGAGGTAGTGGACCCGTGCTGTGACCACTGAATACTGGGCACAGAAATGTGTGGAGTTAACTAAAAACGTTAGTAGTAGTATGATATAATGCAGTAATAACGCTATGTGTAGGACTGTGTGAGGTAGTGGACCCGTGCTGTGACCACTGAATACTGGGCACAGAAATGTGTGGAGTTAACTAAAAACGTTAGTAGTAGTATGATATAATGCAGTAATAACACTCTGTGTAGGACTGTGTGAGGTAGTGGACCCGTGCTGTGACCACTGAATACTGGGCACAGAAATGTGTGGAGTTAACTAAAAACGTTAGTAGTAGTGTGATATAATGCAGTAATAACACTCTGTGTAGGACTGTGTGAGGTAGTGGACCCGTGCTGTGACCACTGAATACTGGGCACAGAAATGTGTGGAGTTAACTAAAAACGTTAGTAGTAGTATGATATAATGCAGTAATAACGCTATGTGTAGGACTGTGAGGCAGTGGACCCGTGCTGTGACCACTGAATACTGGGCACAGAAATGTGTGGAGTTAACTAAAAACGTTAGTAGTAGTATGATATAATGCAGTAATAACACTCTGTGTAGGACTGTGTGAGGTAGTGGACCCGTGCTGTGACCACTGAATACTGGGCACAGAAATGTGTGGAGTTAACTAAAAACGTTAGTAGTAGTATGATATAATGCAGTAATAACACTCTGTGTAGGACTGTGTGAGGTAGTGGACCCGTGCTGTGACCACTGAATACTGGGCACAGAAATGTGTGGAGTTAACTAAAAACGTTAGTAGTAGTATGATATAATGCAGTAATAACGCTATGTGTAGGACTGTGTGAGGTAGTGGACCCGTGCTGTGACCACTGAATACTGGGCACAGAAATGTGTGGAGTTAACTAAAAACGTTAGTAGTAGTGTGATATAATGCAGTAATAACACTCTGTGTAGGACTGTGTGAGGTAGTGGACCCGTGCTGTGACCACTGAATACTGGGCACAGAAATGTGTGGAGTTAACTAAAAACGTTAGTAGTAGTATGATATAATGCAGTAATAACACTCTGTGTAGGACTGTGTGAGGTAGTGGACCCGTGCTGTGACCACTGAATACTGGGCACAGAAATGTGTGGAGTTAACTAAAAACGTTAGTAGTAGTGTGATATAATGCAGTAATAACACTCTGTGTAGGACTGTGTGAGGTAGTGGACCCGTGCTGTGACCACTGAATACTGGGCACAGAAATGTGTGGAGTTAACTAAAAACGTTAGTAGTAGTATGATATAATGCAGTAATAACACTCTGTGTAGGACTGTGTGAGGTAGTGGACCCGTGCTGTGACCACTGAATACTGGGCACAGAAATGTGTGGAGTTAACTAAAAACGTTAGTAGTAGTATGATATAATGCAGTAATAACGCTATGTGTAGGACTGTGTGAGGTAGTGGACCCGTGCTGTGACCACTGAATACTGGGCACAGAAATGTGTGGAGTTAACTAAAAACGTTAGTAGTAGTGTGATATAATGCAGTAATAACGCTATGTGTAGGACTGTGTGAGGTAGTGGACCCGTGCTGTGACCACTGAATACTGGGCACAGAAATGTGTGGAGTTAACTAAAAACGTTAGTAGTAGTATGATATAATGCAGTAATAACGCTATGTGTAGGACTGTGTGAGGTAGTGGACCCGTGCTGTGACCACTGAATACTGGGCACAGAAATGTGTGGAGTTAACTAAAAACGTTAGTAGTAGTGTGATATAATGCAGTAATAACGCTATGTGTAGGACTGTGTGAGGTAGTGGACCCGTGCTGTGACCACTGAATACTGGGCACAGAAATGTGTGGAGTTAACTAAAAACGTTAGTAGTAGTGTGATATAATGCAGTAATAACGCTATGTGTAGGACTGTGAGGCAGTGGACCCGTGCTGTGACCACTGAATACTGGGCACAGAAATGTGTGGAGTTAACTAAAAACGTTAGTAGTAGTATGATATAATGCAGTAATAACGCTATGTGTAGGACTGTGAGGCAGTGGCTCCATGTTGTAATCCACACACCTGTCTGCTGAAGTACTGGGTGCAGTGCACAGAAATGTGTGGAATTGACTAGAAGCGCTAATACATGTATTATATGATGCCATGCAGTAGTAACGCTGTGTGCAGGACTGTGAGGCAGTGGACCCATGCTGTGACCCCCACACCTGTCTGCTGAAGTACTGGGCCCAGTGCCGCTCTGGACCCTGCTGTGCCAACTGCACTGTGAGTCTGTGTGTGTGTGTGTGTGTGTGTGTGTGTATGAGTCGGTTTGAGTGTGTGTGTGTGCTCTCTTTCTCTTCTCTCTCTTGCCATTAGGTCTGTTTCTGCTATATTCCATTTATGTCATCCGTGTGTGTTCGCTTTGTATTGCGGTTTTGTTTGAATGCGCTATGAATGTTAATGTGTGTGTGCGCTTTGATTTGATTTCTATCAAGATTCAGCGCCGTCTAAATACTGTATGTTGTTGTTGTGTGTGTGTGTGCGTGTGTGTGTGTGTGTGAGTATGAGTATAGTGTGTGCGTGTGAGTCTGTGTGTGTAACAATAATAACAATAGCAATGCTTTAATTCCAGTCTTTTCAGGCCATTTGGCCCATAGGGACAGGAGAGGTGAAAACATACCATATTTGTTTTTACCACAAGGCGATACTTTTTTCCCGGACTGAGACCCCTGCGCCTTATACTATGACTACTAAAATAGTCAGAAAATATAACAGAATCTGAATTTTGTGTAAAATTTGGGAGGTGCACCTTATTGTCAGAAAAACATGGTACATTTAACATAAGGTGAGCACAAAATCAACATGTTTACAGCTTCACGCGTTTTGCCTAATTTTCATGCATCCACAAATACAGACAAACCCCTATTTTACGACCCTCTGTTAAGCGACCACCTCTCATTTGAGACCGGATTTGTTGGCACAGATGCATTTTACTATGTAAACGACCTCTCTTAAACGACTTCCTCTAAAACGCGACTTACGACCGCCATTTTGTTGGTTTTTACGACCGTTGCTGTCGTCTGCATAGACTTCGAGCAAATGGAAACAACCACGGTCAAGGGCCTGAAAGCGGAGTCGCTTCCCTTGTTGTAGAGAAGATGGTGGAGAGCGTAGGAAAAGCACGAAAACCACTGACTTTGAAAAAGAAAACCACTGACTTTGGACGAGAGTGGAGGTGATTAAAAGAAGTCGGCAAAGTGAAACTGTAATATCGATTGCACAATCCTATGGAGTTGGAAAGACCCAAATACAGTTTTAATATGTCATTGTATGTGTGCATGAAGAAGAGAGTATGAACTGTGCTGAACTTTTTCTTTCTATGGCTGCCAGTGAAAACCTCCGTCATACGACCCCTCCAATTTACGACCGATTTTTCCGGACATTTTGGAAGTCTTAAAATAGAGGTTTGTCTGTATATAAAGCAACTTTGACGGGAAATTTACCACTGAGATTGCTACAAAGTAATTGTACCTTGAAAGAAGGTGGGAATTTATAATAGTACAGTGGTATGAAATGTTTTTACCCAATGACATAAACCTTGAACAAACAAAAAGGAAATGAATAAGATCTTCAATACATTTTAGATTTCATATGGGATCAGATAAAAGTTTTCCATAGCGAGGAATACCATTTAGATGAAGTCTGTTTGATTTTAAGTCTGTTTGTGGTAGGTGGGTGGGTTAATTGTGAACAGCATGTGTACTGCTGTGTCGACTACACTGTGGGTCTCTGTGTGTGTGTTTTTGGTATTTAGTATTTGGTACTTTATAGTGAAATTCGGGTTGCTCCCACCTGGAGAGCGCAGCGCAGCCAGAGGCGCGCCACCCATTTTTAAAAATTGCATGCGATTTTTGTGTGACTGACAAGGAAGGGGGGGGGGGGTAAATTTTGACCAAATGACAACTTTTTCGTTGCCACTGGGTTTAACATGTGCTAAGTGCATGGGCACCTGGGACCTCGGTTTATCGTCTCAATCGAAAGAATCCACGTTCAGACCGTAAGGCCTGGTGCAGAGTGAGAGGAAAAATCCCCTGTACCCAGGATCGAACTCGGGATTATTGTATACGAGGTGAACGCGTTACCTCTGTGCCACTCTACTCCTAATTTTTTTATTTTGTGTGATTTTTTTCAGATTCTGGGCCGCAGTCACAAGTGTCGCAATCGTCAGTCGGAGTGCGATGTGCCTGAGTATTGTGACGGGCAGTCTGGCAGTGTAAGTGTCACGTGGAGTGCTATCAGTTGAGCATTGGTTAATGTTGAACTTTAGACACCCGCCTCATGCCTACGCATACCTGTTTGCCCTCCCGATTTTGCCAGGAATTTGTCAAAATTCTAGGTAAAATAATAAATTCCGGGTGAATGCTGAAAATCACGGGATTTCGAAAAACCATCTATTATTTGTTTCCGTTTGTATGAAAAGACGCAAAGGTTGTAGTTTTGCGCCAAACTTATCGTCAGGCAAGTCAACCGCAGGCGGCAAGCGCCAGAAATCTTCAACAAACGACAGAAGTGATAGGGTATTGTTTGTTTCGATCTTGATTTATTTATTTGGTAGTGATTTTTGTTTGTGGCTCAAGCCACAAACCTATAACTCACTTTGTCGGTCTGTCGGTCGGTCTGTCGGGTGGTCTGTCGGTCGGTCTGTCGGTCTGTTGTTCCAAAATTGTCGCACATTTTGACAAAATTGTCGCACTTCAAATCGAGGCTACACTTCTGGCCGCTCTTTAAAATGATGTATTTTAAAAGCGTACAAAATAATAAACATATGTAATACAGACACTACAACAGACACGACGAGTATGCAGTGCTTCTTTTGATGAGTATAAGTAGGATACATAGTTTTAAATGTTTTCCAAAAGATATAAAAAGTTACGAAATGGTGCAGAGATAACATTCTGGTTTACAGATTAAAATTATTGAAAATCCAGGGGAGATAGCTCATGATTGGAGTGGTAAAAATAGACCGCGTGCCACAAACTATTGCGATTTCGCGCTTGTTTTAAAAAGTGGCCTGAAATGTGCGATTCCTGGGGTCGCCGCGCACTATCTGACTGCGACTACAATGAGTTAAAGGATCTTGTAAGGAAAGATTAAACAGAGGTGAAGGAAATGAATAAATGTTCACAATTGATCACCGATCTGTTGCACATACACATTATGATACGTTTATGGTTGGTATACAAATGAATTTGATTGATGAAAAATGAATGAGAGTATGTGTGGTTTTATTATTTTACAAATAATTGATGTGTGGGTGGTTTTTTTTGTGCGTGCGTTTGAGGGTGGGTGGTTGTGTTTGGTCATGTGTGGAAGCTTATTTTGATCTGTTTATTCAGTTTACATGCGTTAGTTAACATTAATTTTGTTTTCTTTGCCCCCTTTCATTTTTGTTATTAGTTTGTTTTTCTTGCATTCATGAACAAACATGAACACAATAAACACTCACATACTAAAACCTTCTCTCTCTCTCTGTCTCTCTCTGTCTCTCTGTCTCTCTCTGTCTCTCTCTCTCTCTCTCTCTCTCTCTCTTACACTCACACGCATGCACACGTGCAGACATACGCACACATATTCACGTATGCACGTGCTACAGTACATACTCACTGGCATAAGTGCTCAATCATAAATCCCCACATTTATTTATCTTAAAAAAAAAGTCTATTATCACATTGTGTGAACAGACTTTAAATAAAATCAATCAATCAATCAATCAATTCAGTTTTCATGCATAAATGATGGTTGTGAGTGTGCTTATGTGTTTTTATTTTATTTTTTAAAGCAATACATAAATATCGCACATTGCGATGATGTTGGTGATAAAGATGAAGATGTATGATACGCGCAGTGCCCGTTCAACACTTACATTGAGGACGGTCATCCATGCGCGGGGGGCAAAGGATATTGTATGGGAGGCATCTGCCCCACGCTGGACCAACAATGTGCTGATATCTGGGGACCAGGTAAGATGATAATGGCGATGAAGATGATGATGATGATGATGAAGATAGTGGTGATGGTGATGCTGGAGGTGATGATGATAGTGATGTTGATGATGGCGATGAAGATGAAGATGATGATGATAGTGATGATGGTGACGCTGGAGGTGATGATGATAGTGATGTTGATGATGGCGATGATGATGATGATGAAGATAGTGGTGATGATGATGCTGGAGGTGATGATGATAGTGATGGTGATGATGGCGATGAAGATGATGATGATGAAGATAGTGGTGATGGTGGCTGGAGGTGATGATGATCGTGATGTTGATGATGGCGATGGCGATGAAGATGATGATGATGAAGATAGTGGTGATGGTGACGCTGGAGGTGATGATGATAGTGATGGTGATGATGGCGATGAAGATGATGATGATGAAGATAGTGGTGATGATGACACTGGAGGTGATGATGATAGTGATGTTGATGATGGCGATGAAGATGATGATGATGAAGATAGTGGTGATGATGACACTGGAGGTGATGATGATAGTGATGTTGATGATGGCGATGAAGATGATGATGATGAAGATAGTGGTGATGGTGATGCTGGAGGTGATGATGATAGTGATGTTGATGATGGAGATGATGATGATGAAGATAGTGGTGATGATGATGCTGGAGGTGATGATGATAGTGATGTTGATGATGGTGAAGGTGATGGAGATGGTGATGATGAAGATAGTGGTGATGATGATGTTGGAGGTGATGATGATAGTGATGTGATGATGATGATGATGATGAAGATAGTGGTGATGATGATGATGTTGGAGATGATGATGATAGTGATGGTGATGATGATGGAGATGATGATGATGAAGATAGTGGTGATGATGAATATGGAGGTGATGATGATAGTGATGGTGATGATGATGGAGATGATGATAATAATATTGATGATATTATACATTGATAACCAAATAAATAAATGCTGGTCACAGACCGCCAAGAAAATAAGATAGTCGTTGATATAAATCCTTCACAAGCTCATTGGACAAAAACTATGAAACTTAAACAAAAGAAAGACAGAAAACAAGTTTTACACATTAAAATGCAAGCTGTGCAATGGAATGTTGCACAAGCAAAATATCGAAAGTCGAATAGTTTCAAATTTTATAATCAAACAGTTGTCGCAGTGTATGTAAGCAATAATGGCTGCAGACAAGAGTTTTTAGAAAAGCTTCAACTGTTGTCTTTTCTATTCTTTTATCTTGATCATATTTCTTTTTTTCTTTTCTTTTTGCTGTCCCATCTTCTGGGCCGTACAGTGGCGTTGCTCCCACGCTGCTCGTTCCGAATCCCAACTCGCAGCCACACCCTGGCTTCATTATCATATTTCTGCACCATTAACCCAGTAGTCTGAGGAGACAAACTGAAATGCAGTCAATGTTTCCAGGGGAACATGGAGCTGAAAGGGAGGGAGAGAGGGGGCGGGGGAGGGGGATTTAGATTTCTAGGTTCTTGAAGGCTTCCACCGTGGCTGATGACAGTGCCACCGGTGGGGAAGTGGATTCCACTCAGCGATGGTCCTTGTTCTATGCAATGCCCCAGAGGCCAAAGGCGGCAATGAGTTGTGTGACCTGCATGTTAATCCCACAGGGAACTTGGAGGATTTTTAGCTCAACAGCATCGCAGCCATTATACTAAGTTGCAAACCTAGAAATTGCATGATTTTGAATTATTCAAAAATCTTAACAAATCACTCCAGCCATACACACAAACAAAACCGGCATAAACAAAAAAAGAAATGAAAGAGGATTACAGGTTTTTACTTCAGGTATAGAAATAGGGAAATGGCTGTTGCAGACTTTTAATGGAAAGACTTTATGGAATGATTTTTTACCAAAATCGGTTTCCCCATCACAAACAACTACAAACACAAAATAAGATGCATAAATATGGTCTAGGGGAGCGAAGCGTGTTTAGAAATGACTAAATTATGGCATGCGCACAGATTTACTTCAATTGAAGTGAATCCGTCTAGCTGACAGCTTTGTATTGCTTCCACATACATAATTAGGCGATTCGACTTCAATGGTGGCATCACATATCACATTTATTTATGCAGAAGCATGCGATTTAGTTAACGTTTCTGGCAATGCCATGGCCATTACCATATTTTACGGACTACAGGCTTATAAATTATAAAGGCTTATTATTATAAAGCGCACCCCTCAAATTTTACACAAAATTCAGATTTTGTTATTATAGTTCTTACTATATTATCAGTCACATTATAAGGCGCAGGGGTCTCAGTCTAGGAAAAAAAGTATCGCCTTATAATCTGTAAAAATATGGTATATATAATGTGTATATCTAAATGATTTTTGTTTTACAATGTTGCAGAGGCGGGAGGGGGCAACAAAGGAGCGTTTTCAGCGGTTCAACCCCACAGGGAGCTTACAATATTCTTTTAACTTCTAGCAATACCGTTGATGTTGTATCTAAATGATTTTTGTTTTGCAATGTTACAGAGGCGGTAGGGGGCAACGAGGAGTGCTATCAGCGGTTCAACCCCACAGGGAACTTCCAGGGTCACTGCGGCCATGTCAAGGGCACCTGGAACTATGCGCGGTGCCAGCGGCAGTGAGTCCATCTCTCTCTCTCCCCCCTTTTCTCCTCATCTGTTTACCGTCATTTTCGGACTATGAGGCAATATTTTTTCCTCCAATTTCAACCTATGCGCCTAATAAACGAGGGCAAACAAATCATAAGAAAAGAGAGGCAACTATTGCCATGCTCAGTACAGTCTAGACATTGAAAGTGGTCACAAGTCGCCGGTCTGGTATCCACTGACCTTATGTTCTTAATGTTAGGAGGTAAGGATAGGCCCTAGTTTAGGCATGTCACAGAGGAATCCCCAGTATTCCAGACGAAATATTTTCTCTTCCCAGAGAATTTTCATAGGTAAATTTTGGCTGAGGAATGGCTAGTGTTGAAAGGGTTAAGTTACATTAAAAAAATCCACTCTATTTATTTTATTTTTTTTTCTTCTGTTTTTCTGCTGCGCAGAGACATTCTGTGCGGCCTCCTGCACTGCTCGGGGGGCAACGCGGAGCCTCTCTTCTACGGGGCGGACAAGGGGTTCTCCATGACGACCATCAATGACAAGCAGTCCTCCTTCCAGTGCAAGTCGGTGCACGGGCCGGCCATGATGGACCTTCCCCACCGGGGCCTCGTGCAGGACGGCACGCGCTGCAAGGACCACCACGTCTGCCGGAAGAACCGCTGCGTCCCCCTGCTGTTTGTCCCAGTGCTCAGCTGCCCCGGGAGCAACCGCTCCATCGTTTGTTCCGGGAATGGGGTAGGTTTAAACACCCTTTGCTATAAATCTATCCATAGAGCTATTCCTCTGCGACAATATTTCCATTTATATGCCAGCTCGCACTTTACGTTCAGTTTCTGACCCGCTTTCTCTCCAGATCCCTAGGTATAAGCTTTCAACTGTTGGTCGGTGCTCTTTTGCTGTCTCAGGACCGACATCTTGGAACAAACTTCCTCTTTCCCTCCGTCAGCGACCGACCTTCTCTGCCTTCAAATCTAACCTCAAAACCCACCTGTTCCCCCGTCATTTGAGGCTCCACTCTCTTTCTCTTGTCTCTCTTGCCTTTAGGTCTGTTTCTGCTGTATACCATTTATGTTATGCGTGTGTGTTCGCTTTGTATTGCATTTTTGTTTGAATGCGTTATGAATGCTAACGTGTGTGTGCGCTTTGATTTGATTTCTATCAAGATTCAGCGCTGTATAAATACTGTATGTTGCTCTTGTTGTAGGTTTGGGTATGGCTTGGAAAGGGGATGGGTGGGGGTGGGGGGTCTGTGGGGGTGGATGTGTGGCCATGTGAGTCGAATGTAGGGCATCGGACGACGCATCATCACATGTTCATTATTACATCCTTTGGGTCTCCGTAAGAACGATAACGAAGAATGATTTCAAAGAAAAAGAGAACAAACCCTGGAGAAACTCTAGGGAAGTGCCAAGAACAATAACTGGAGATTGTGTTCTATCCCATAGTGAACAAAATGTCGACATTGAAATGTTCATCTCATATTTCAGACTTTGTTCTAGCACACACATACAGTTTACAAGCAATCAGAACTCACAACATTTTTTTTTAAAATCAGAGTGTAATTCCTGCATGCACACATTCTATGTATATTACATGCATTGAGTTAATGATGAAATACAGTGTACCGTATGTTACGGACTATAAGGCGATACTTTTCCCCCAGACTGAGACCCCTGCGCCATATAATGTGACTGGTAATATAGTAAGAAAATAGAGAAACATCTGTATTTTGTGTTAAATTTTGCGGGTGCGCCTTATAATTAGGTGCGCCTTTTAGTCCGTAAAATACGGTAATTTTACATGAAGTGGTAGTGCTAACTGGTTTGACTGTTAACAGGTGTGCACACCAACAGACACTTGTTTCTGCAACGACGGATGGACCGGCCCCGACTGCAGCCAGCGCAAGAACATGACCACCCTGCCACCCCCTACACCTATGGTGGACTCGCCCGGTCCCTCTACGCATCTGGTGAAGGTGGTACCATTGTCGGATTGGAAGGGGGGTGCAGGGTCCCCCTCTTCTACCACCCCCCCTACCATGCAAGACTTGGAGGCCGCTCCTGTGACAGGTGTGTGTGTGTGTGAATGTGAGGGGGGAGGGGGGGAGAAAAGGGAGAGGAGGTGCAGTGGAAGAGTATTAGGGAAGGGTGGATAAAGATATGTATGAAGGGTGGATGAGTGTGTGTGTGTATTCCTCCGTTCTTTGCACTGACTACCTGTCGCAGACAGAACTGAGTATGAACTAAGTACCTTTTGCTATAAATCTATCCATCAAGCTGCCCCATATTACCTATTTCCATTTATACGCCAGCTCACACATTACGTTCAGTCTCCGACGCTCTATCTCTCCAGACCCCTAGGTATAAGCTTTCAACTGTTGTTTAGCGCTCTTTTGCTGTTTCAGGACCAACCTCCTGGAACAAACTTCCTCTCTCCCTCCGGTAGCGACCGACCCTCTCTGCTTTCAAATCAAACCTCAAAACCCACCTGTTTCCCCATCATTGAATCAAATTCTCTCTTTTCCTCCTCTCTCTCTTGCATTTAGGTCTATTTCTCAAACATGTGTGTGTGTTATCTTCTTGTTCATCTTTGTATAATGTCTTTGTTTGAATGCATTATGAATGTTCAACGTGTGTGTGTGCGCTTCAGTTTGATTTCTATCAACGCCGTATAAATACTGTCTGTTGTTGTTGCTTCTTCATTTCAACATAGATGTGCACACACTCATCAGTTGTAGGGTATACTAAAGCAAAGACTGTACAGGGGAAGATAAACATCCGGTCTCTTTTCCTTATATGAGTAGTGAGGACAGAAACACTGGTTATGTCCCTTTGAAACGTGACACATTTTACACATCGATAGGCCAGTTGAACTCTCCGTTCAAGTTCCAGTCCGAGTTTTTGGATAGCCTCCACTGTGAATAGTGTACACGTCCGCACTAACGATAACTCAAATAGCCCGGTTCGCCGAGCTTTTAAGTAATCCATCTTACCCTTTTAGAATATTTTTGATTAAAGACAATACTGAAAGAAAGGCTTCTGCTGTTGAGAGCGAACGAATGATCTTTACAGACCTGCCTACTGCTACGATTTGGCCATAGCAGCTACGAAAAATAAAGCTTTGCTACGGAGCTACGGCAACCTTAACGTTGCTACGGAAAAAACAAATTGCCGCCGCATTTTATTTTTGCTTATGCCGTTCCCGGTTTTGTCGGTTTCTAAGAGCAGACGCCGTGTCACGCGCGATAACCTAGTAACTTCCGTTTTTATCAAAGTGACTGCGCATGCGTTCTTATTACTTTCTCTGAAAAAAATAGCGGACTCCAGCAGCAGTAGCGATTCGGGAGATGTTTCAAACGAAGAAAAACGAACCCAAACCAAAAAACGAAAATCATCTGGCACACCATCTTGTTCTAAGAAAAAACATCGGCCTGCCGCACAAGTTTTTAAAATAGCTTACACGGAGGAGTGGCCTTGCATCGTCAGAAGTTGACTCGGTGCGAACCATGCTCGCTGCAGTGCAACCTCTGCCATGCGGACTTCTCTGTGAATCATGATTGCCGTCAACACGTTCAATTGGCGAAACATATTAAGCAGTGCGTTTCGGCTCAGGAAGAGAACAAATCGATTGCCGTTGTTTGTGGATGCTACGGAAAAATTTGCCATGCTACTGAAAATTGATGGCTGGGCTACTGATTGGGAAAATTCCAAGTAGGCAGGTCTGTCTTTATCAAAGGATCTCTTTCTTCCCGTTGGGCAGCCAACTTGAACACATGGAAGATTCTACTGTATTTGGGTGAGGGTGGGGGTGGAGCTAGTACAAAACAAAGACTAACAGTGTAAGAAAAGTCTCAGGAATGCACACTGAATGGGACATTTTGGTGCCTGGCTAAGAAAATTAGTGATAGATGGTTAACTCATTCAAGTCGTTCCGGCCATATATGTCCGGAATTAATAGATAGCTGTCAATTTGATGCATTTGCTTCAAGGGCAGCAGATGTGTGCACACCATACCTTGGTCAATTCTAAACTCGCTTCACTCCCTTTGATCACAATTTTGCCTCTGACTTTGCTTTTGCAGTGGTTTGTTGTGGGGGTAACCAATCGGTGTAGAGAGTTTTTCTATCTAAGGTCTATATATATAAAAATAAGTCCTACCACTTCCCTATGTTTAAACCTTAAGTAAAACCCAGTAATCTTCTTTCATTTCTCCTTTTGTTTATGTATGTTTTGTTTGTGTGTATGGCTGGAGTGATTTGTGAGTTTTTTGAATGACTCAAAATCGTTGCGATGCGAGTGAGTTCATATAAGCTATATGAGCCATGACTGTGACTGTGTTTCAGCGGAGGACCCCGCGTTCAGCACCACCCTGCTGATCATCATTCTGGCCACGGTGGTGGGGGGTCTGGTCCTGGTGCTGGGAATCACCCTCATCTGCTACAGGTACACTGTTCATTGTGGGCCAACACTACAGTGACGGAGCAGCTGGTTTTCTGTAGTATTACAGCATCATCATTCTGGCCACTGTTCATTGTGGGCGCAGTCAGATAGCTGGTTTTCTGTAGTATTTATACAGCATCATCAATCTGGCCAGTGTTCATTGTGGGCCAACAGTACAGTGATGGAGCAGTCAGATAGCTGGTTTTCTGTAGTATTTATACAGCATCATCAATCTGGCCAGTGTTCATTGTGGGCCAACAGTACAGTGACGGAGCAGCTGGTTTTCTGTAGTATTTATACAGTATCATCATTCTGGTCACTGTTCATTGTGGGCCAACAGTACAGTGACGGAGCAGTCAGATAGCTGGTTTTCTGTAGTATTTATACAGTATCATCATTCTGGCCACTGTTCATTGTGGGCCAACAGTACAGTGATGGAGCAGTCAGATAGGTGGTTTTCTGTAGTATTTATACAGTATCATCATTCTGGCCACTGTTCATTGTGGGCCAACAGTACAGTGACGGAGCAGCTGGTTTTCTGTAGTATTTATACAGTATCATCATTCTGGCCACTGTTCATTGTGGGCCAACAGTACAGTGACGGAGCAGTCAGATAGCTGGTTTTCTGTAGTATTTATACAGTATCATCATTCTGGCCACTGTTCATTGTGGGCCAACAGTACAGTGATGGAGCAGTCAGATAGGTGGTTTTCTGTAGTATTTATACAGTATCATCATTCTGGCCACTGTTCATTGTGGGCCAACAGTACAGTGACGGAGCAGCTGGTTTTCTGTAGTATTTATACAGTATCATCATTCTGGTCACTGTTCATTGTGGGCCAACAGTACAGTGACGGAGCAGTCAGATAGCTGGTTTTCTGTAGTTATACAGTATCATCATTCTGGCCACTGTTCATTGTGGGCCAACAGTACAGTGATGGAGCAGTCAGATAGCTGGTTTTCTGTAGTATTTATACAGTATCATCATTCTGGCCATGGGGGTGGGGGGGTCTGGTCCTGGGAATCACCCTCATCTGCTACAGGTACATTATTCATTTAAATAAGTGTTGACAGACTTTTCTATTTACAGCAGTTTACTGATTATCTTTTACGTCCCACCACATTATGTATATTCCAATTTTCTGGGCAATAAATGGTGTGATTGTGATTATTGTGATTGATTGTGCTCTTAGCTGTGAACACTGCTCAAAGTCCTGCATTCCATTGCTGATAGCTGGATTTGGGCATATTTGTTTCATTTTTTATTTTTCAACAGCTCGCGTTATCAAAAGTAACAACCTATTGCTATGCACAGTATTAGCCAAATAGAAGCATGCTTGATCCTTTTGTCACCTGTCATGTTATTTTATGCAGGGCTCCCAATCGTTCCGCAAAACTAGGTGTCCCAGGGACTCCTTCACTTACAGTACAGAGGGTCCTAGAGGCGGGATAGAGGGTCCTACTCCTAGTGGCATTGCGAATGCTGAAAATAATTTTTCTAGTACATCCCTGGGACCCCCTGCGCATTCTTTTAGAGGGTCCTTTAGAACTTTAGTGCTTCATAGACCCCCAAATGGGGGTCCCTGGGAGCCCTGATATTATCAATGATGATTGTTTTGGGCCGATAGTACTGGTTCGTTAACTGTTGCCACTGAACTTTTTATTGTGTCACAGGCGCCGTTCTCCGCTGAAGCTTGGCATCAATGTGGGCGACAAGGGGACTGGTCCCGAGGCCAAGAAAAGGAAGAAGAAGTGAGTGGGAAATGTGAAGAACATGATGAACATGATCTTATGCACAGTGGAACCTCCCTTATAAGACCTCCCGTTATAAGACTCCCTCCCACATAAGACCTACTTATCCGAGACATTGCCCTTCTTTGTAAGTTTTAAAATCACCTCCCTTATAAGACCCCATTTTGGATGATTATTTAAGGTCTTATAAGGGATGTTCCACTGTACTGGTTAGGTTCATTATTGCATACGGGACACAGGATCAAGTGCACACACTCAACGCATATATGCGCACACTCACATTCATTCACACACACTCAACAACAACAACAACATACGGTATTTATACGGCGCTGAATCTTGATACAAATCAAATCAAAGCGCACACACACGTTAGCATTCATAACGCATTCAAACAAAAATGCAATACAAAGCGAGCACACACGTTTGACATAAATGGTATACAGCAGAAACAGACCTAAAGGCAAGGGAGAGAGAAGAGAAAGAGAGTGGAGCCTCAATCACACACGCTCTCGCATGCGCACGCACGCACTCGCACACACACACACACACACATGCGCACGCACACGCACACACACATACACACACACTCTCTAGCTTACGTCAGGATAGGTGCACTGAAAGAAAGAGAAGCATGCACAGACACAAGCCAATATCTGATATGCAGATGCTTTTCTTTCTCCTTTCAGAGATATGTTTTGTCTGCTATCCGTTATGCCAACTTTGTATCAGTTCATTGTGTCACTGGCAGTTGTTGTTGTGAAGCCCTTTTCTCTCTTTTTGCTGCCTAACCTTTCTCTGTTTAAGGGCTTCGCACACTAGCATCAGGCGTCAATTGTTTCTCAGAGCAACGCCTTGACGCGTTGACGCCTGCATCACAGCACACATTGTAGCGACGCAGTGGTGTTCTCACACACGATTCTTGTCGCTTCGCCTCTTGTCGCTCGAACTTCCTTATTTGGAAAGCAAGGAAAGATTACTCTAGCGTCAAACCTCCTCCTAGAAACAACAGTATTTTTTTTCTTCAATCAGAGTTATGGTCCTTCCGTCCGCTGTGATTGGCTAGTTTCACGATCTCTGCGATCTTGAGCATCAAAATTAGAGCCGCATCTATTCTCGAGCAACAAAAAATCGCGCAGCTACGCATAAAAAATCCTGCTGCGCCGCGAATCTCTCACACGCAAGAGGCGCATCAAACTGCGCCTTGCAGCAAAAAATCGACGCGATCTCGAGATCTTGACGCTAGTGTACGAAACCCTTTAGTTCTTTGAGGCTTGGGGTTGTGGAGAAGAAAAAAAAGTACCATCTTTCACGGATTATATTATACGACACATACCCCAACATTTAATTTAAAAGTCTGATTTTGTTCTAATTGTTTCTTGATATATTACTAGTAAAATAATAAGGCACAGGGGTCTCAGTCTGGGAAAAACATATATTGTGTTAAAGTCTCTGTAAATGTGGTAATCAACACAACTCTGTGACTCATTTTCTGCTTGCTCTCTGTGATCAGGTCGGGGAAGAAGTGGATGTCGAGCGAGGACGAAAGCGAGCTAGGCGAGCTGCCCCCTCCACCGGTGATCATCTCCGACCCCAACAGCATGATGCCGGAGAAAGGCATCCTGAAGAACACCTGCCCAAGGCTCATGGACAACGGCCCAAGGGGCCCCAACAACGGCTCCCCAGGGAGTTCCCAGCACAGAGGCAGCGACTCGGGGGCGTCGTACCAGGAGTCTCTGGGGACCTACAACTACGACGATGACGACGATTTGGAGATCAGGCAGATCTTCGGCCGCGGCGACAAGGGGACGGGTTGTTCCATGGACAACTTGGACAACGTGCCCGAATCGGCGAGCTTCGACTTTGTCATCCCCCCGCCCCCGCCTCCCCAGTTCCTGATGCGGAGCATCTTCCCTTCCCCGCCTCCGCCCAGAGGGGTTTGTGAGAAGCAGGCGTCAATGGAGTGCGACCCGCTGATGTGGCGGAGGCCTCTCCCGCCCCAGACTTTGTCCCCGCCCCAGTCGCGCATCGTGCGGCTCAGGAACTTCAACGACCTGATGAACCGGTTTGACCGCACCATGGTGGATTTGTCCCCGAGCCCGGACGAGCCTCCTGTGCAGCTGTCCCCCTCCACGTGCACCTCGGAGGACGTGCGCAGCAGCGAGACCGAGCCGGACAGGGGGTGCTTCCGCGCGTCGCACTCCGACCACAGCCCCACCACGTCGGTGGCCAGCAGCTCCACCACCTACAACCCCTACAGCGCCAGGCCCGGCCTGGCCAACCTCAGCCAGTATTTGCTCAAAACTTCGGCGCTCACCACTCCGCCTGCGGAGGAGAGAGGCGGGGAGGAGGGGCCGGAGGAGGGGAGAAGCCACCACCACAACCACCACCACCAGCTCCATCATACCCCCGTTCACATGCCCCCGCCCATGCATCCTATCAACATCCGCAGCATCCTAGGCATGGTGCCGCCGCCTAGCGGTGGGAACGGCGGGGTGAGCGCCAACAGCCGGGAGAGCAGCGACACCCCGCAGGGCAGCCAGGGCGGAGGGGGGGACAGCGCCTCGCTCACGGGCACAGGCACCTCCAAGAACGGCGGGGGCGGCTACGAGAAGAGCTCGGGCTACGGCAGCGAGCACGACCTGGGCGAGCAGCTGAGCATGGGGGAAGGGGAGGACCACTCTTCACACCCGCACTCCCGCTCCCTGTCCGCCTCCCCTCCCCCTCTCCCCTTCAGCGCCGTGATCCGCACGGGGCCCAACCAGATCCAGCTGGTCAATCCCGGGAGGAGACTCCAGCCGCAGCACCGCGCGGACTCTGCCAGTCAGGAGGAGCTGCACCGGTTGCTGGAGGGCCTGCCTCGCATCAATGCCGGCTCCTTTGAGCGCAGCCCGCTCCTCTCGGCCACCCCCGGGACGCCCAGCACCGGCCCCTTCCTGCCCCCCGGCAGAGGGGAGTCCCCGACCAACCTGCCCTGCATCGACCGCAGTCTGGAGGAGATTCCTCAGATGGAGCAGGAGAAGAAGGCGCCTCGGCTGGCGCGGCGTCACTCCTCGGGCCGCAGGAGCAAGAGGCCCCTCAGCCTGTGCGGCATTGGGGGCGGGTCTAAGGGGGCAGGGGGTAGCATCATGAACACCTCGGTGGAGTCCCAGGGCAGCAGTGTGGAGACTGTGCAGGAGGGGAGGGTCCGAAAGCAGGCGTCCGTGGAGAGCTAAACCGTTGGATCCGCCTTGCGCTGCGCTTTGACTTTGTGGGTGTGGGGTCGTGTTGTATCGTCAAGGGGATGTATCCTGAGCAAGGCATTCTGAAGGTGGGTCTAAAGGGACAGGAGAGCAGGGGCAGAAAGCGGGCATCCGTGGAAAGCTGAATCGTTGGGATCCGCCTTGCACTTTGTGGGTGTAGTGTCGTGTTGTACCTGTACACAAGTACAAAAGTTTTGTTTACAATCCCTACGCCGTGTTGTCGTATAAGTGCACCGTGTGTTTTGATAGTTGTGGATGAATCAACGATTGCTGGGCCCCTTGATGGATGGTGCAGGGCTGCTCTTGACTTGGTAGGGCAGGTGGAGGTTATTGCGTTTTCACAATTTCAGGTCCCATCAGCAAGTTTGAGTGTTTATTTCTCATTGGACTCCCTGGCGTTATTGACGTCCTGCTCTCAGGATTGTTTGTTTTTAATTATTTAAGGTCTCAATCATTTACATGGTGTAAATTAAAACCGTGGCTTATTGAGCAACACCAAAAATCAACTTTGAAGTTTGAGGTTAAACCGTTAGGCCTGTGTATGAGAATTTCATTGAAATGACTGACTATTTGATTCTAGATGTACAGAACCTGTTTTGTAGACTTGTCAAAAGCAGAATGAAGATGATGATGCTACTATTTTAGTTGGTATTTATAGCAACAACAACAAAATCAAGCTTTTCATTGACATTATGGCTAAAGACTGCTTGCTAAAGCTTGATCTTGCCTGTGTCATTTATTTTGCACATTTGTGGCCCTTGAAAATCTTTTTTTTTTTTTTTTTTGTGTGCATCGTTCTACACCATTTGCTCCTAATACTCCGAGCTATAGTGAACATTTTGTGCTTGCATTAAACTTTAATTGTTACTAGTAAAAGCGGTTTTTGTTGTTGTAATTTCACTCGAAGTTTCAAAGTAGTTTAAAACCTGTATTGTTTATTGTATGAAATACAAGTCTGATTATACAGTTGTTGTTTTATTTTATAGTAAAGAATATTGAATGTTAAAGACCCACCACGTCACGTGTCAAAATCACGGTGTTCACGTGTTTTCCCTCTTATAGCTGGTACAAAATCTTAAGAAGTCTTCCTAGCATAAGAGGGAATGTGACACGTGACGTGGGGGGTCTTTAAGTTACTTTCAATTGAACCATTTTTCTATGAAAGCACTTCCACCCCCTTCGATGCGCACATACATGTGCATTAGCACCATGCTCACAAAATCAAATTTTTATGAGTAGTTTGAAAATCCTTATTAAAAAAAAACCCACCAGCATGACTGTATTATAAATTATACAATCTGAAGAAATCAACTGACCTCCAAAAGAAATGCAATTTTTTTTGGGGGGTAAGTTCAACTTTTTTCTTTTCTCATGCATGCTTACATCAACTGAAGACATGGATGCTCCTGCTTTCAGGATGTCTTGAAGTTCAGGATTTTTTGTCCAGGATGCCCTGAAGTTCAGGATGTTTTTTATTGCCTGGAGCTGGTGTCGCCTTTTTTGCTGGTTATAGAGGTCATGAAGTTTAACCAGAAGTGAAAGTACAGCAAGAGCCTGCCAGTTACATTGGAAACTGTTGTTTCCTTTCAGCTTCCAGGGGGCATTGCCCCCCCCCCCCCCCCAGAACCCCCAGGAGGGGCGCTGTCCCTGCACTTCGCCGGGGCCTAGGCGGCCCCTGGACCCCTGGCTTGCAGGATTTTTGACATTTCCCAGGAGCACCCATGTGAAGGTCACAATATGTCTTTGAACCATGCTTTGTTGTAATAATATTTATATGCAATGCTATAAGACATTGATGATGTAGGGGGCGCATTACACCCCAAGTGCTCGGAATCTCAAATTTGCCCAAAATTTTTCCTCGCCCAAGATCGCTGTATAATAAAAAGTGTATTGTGACTGATGCAGACCTGTTTACCCTTCCGGTTTTGCCAGAATTATCCCGGGAATTTGCAAGCATTCTGGGTAAAATAATAAATTCCGGGTGAACGCTGAAAATCCCAGGATTTCGAAAAACCGTCTATTATTTGTTTCCGTTTGTATGAAAAGACGCATGGGTTGACCAAAACCTTGGATTGATACTGATAGGGTGAAACGGCCAAAAGTGAAGCAGAAGTTTTCTCAAAAGTATTTGAAAGTGCCAGGAATAACAAGTTCGCGTTTGGGAGACGAGCATGCACACTGCAAGTACTGCAGCGTGGACTTCAAAATTTCGCACAGTGCGCTCGCAAGATACCTTTTAAATCAGGGTTTTATCGCGAGTCGTGTACCGATGTGAATTGTGTTGTTTTTTCTCTCAAATTCTGTTTTTGTGTGTGGCAAATTCCAGGTTGTTCATTATTTAAGGGTAAACATGTCTGCTGATGGTCTGTGTACACGTCAACATAATTCACAAAATATCTCTTATTTCCACATGGCAACACAGTTGTTAGGCCACTCATAAAATGACTTTCAACTCGCTGTGTTGCCATGGGGAAATAGTGATATTGTGTGAATGTTGTTAATAACATGTACGCAGACTTTAAGACAGTTGATTAGTTGAGATAGATCTATTGAGCATTGACGGTTTTTAACAGACGTAGTACAGATTGTTTTCAAACTTTAAGGGTCAATCGACCCCTGTTGTTACAGAAAAGGATGGGTCAGACTTCCAAATTTATAATCGGGTCACAAACATGTTTCTCTAGTACCAAACTTACGTTAATATAGAGCCGGCTTCATGGGTCATATGATCCCTGGCTGCACAAAATGAGGGGTCAATACGGGTCATTTGATCTGCCCCGAGGCATGGTTACCGCTACACCTATCTGTATAAAGTGTATTGTTAAAAAATCGAGACTTTACTGGAGTTCCACTGCCTCCGGGCATTGCCTCCAGTATTGTTCCCACCATCTTTGTATTTACAAATATCCCATATGTGTCTGTTCCAGACTGAGAGGACGTAAAGCACCATTTTTCGTTCGTTCGTTTAATCTTATGTGAATTAAATCCGGGCACGGGCACTTCAAAAACACTGATGGACATTTGCTGCGATGTGCGTAAACGTGTACATTGACGGTAAACGTGTACATTGACGGTATGCACTTGTCCTTTGGCCTTCACCGTCAGTGTGAACAGAAGTGGTGTCTGTCAGTATCTGCATCCCGTGCGCTGTCAGCAACCATTTCTGCCGTTGAAAGCCAACGATGGTGTCACATATGCCACGTAGACTTTTGTTGTTGTTGTTGTTGTTGTTGTCTTACCCTGGCTTAAAGACTCAGGGACAGGGATCATCCCAACAGCCGAAGCTTGAACACTATGGTACAAATGCACCAGCTAGGGATGAGAACATTACGTGTGTGACCGTTTTTTTGCCATGTGGGCATGCCGACTTCGGAGGATTTTAGACTGATGACGTTATGCTAGGCCAGGAGCTTGACATGGCTATATCATACCTGCCTACCCCTACGGATTTTCCGTAGTTCCTACGGAATTTGACTATAAACTACGGAACTACGGTTAATAACCAAATTCTACGATTTTCTGTTACTGCAAATGTACGTTTTAAGACAATCCCCGCACAACCATGCAGAACATAGCAACATTTTGATGTAGCCTTGGCGTTCTAGCTTATGTCAGCTTTGTCTGAGACAGCCTCATGCCAAGGCGCACGTGGACTTTTGAAATCAGGGTTTGCACAAAATATGTACATAATCTTTATTATGATCATTTTTCTTAAAATAATGTTTTATCATGGCTCCTGTTACCTGTATCAATATTTAGGTGTTTGGGGCCTTTTTTCTTCTTGTGTCGACATGAACTGTTATCTGTTTCAATGTTGCGGTGTTGGGGGCGTTTATTTTTATTTTTTTGTGACAACACGAACCACTGCACAGCTCTGACGTGCTTTATTTATTGTGTGCCTATTATTATTATTTGGAAGGGTCAGCACAGGTTTTTGTGGGTTTTTTGGAGTTGGTGATTCCTCAGATGTGTTTTGGACACTTGCAACATATTTCATGAAGTTGTGGTGCATTTAGATAAAAGCTTGACTGTTCCTCAATCGTGCATAGACTTGGGAGCAAGAGATTGAAAAAGATATAAAGAGTAAGAGGGGGGGGGGGGGGGGGGGGGGTAAAGAATGAATGGAGGGGAAGAGAGGGGGGGGAGGGTGACAGAATGGGTTGTACTGAAGTGATGGGGGTGGAGGTGGGGGAGAAGAAAGACACTTCAGCAGACGCGTGTTAAAATCTCCTCGGGTCTGATTTCGTATCAGTATGTGTGATGATGTATTTTTTATAAGCACTGGTTTTTGCTGGTTGTACATAATATATATACATGTTTGTATCTCAAATGCATGTGTGTTTTCTATTTTGTTTTCTTTGGAACTACCATTGGATCATGTACAAAACTGTCCACTGTCCATGTTAAGTAAAATCAATCAAACAAAACAATGTTTGCAAGACAAGTTTTTAACATTAGTTGTTTTTTTTTTTACTTTTAGTGAAAAGGTTAACACCACTTTTAGTAATCGTGAAGTGGTGAATTAATATGAGAAAGCTGCTATTAAAAGTTATATTAGAATGATAATTATAGCATATAATGACTTATACCTGAGATTTTACAGTATTAAAACTTGCGTAGAAATGCATAAGCAACATTCTTTTTTTTTTATAGTTTTGTTGTTGTATTGTTATACAGTGGAATCCGTTTAATTGGCCATCGGATAATCGGCCAAAGCCGCTTAATCGGCCAATTTCCTCTGGAACGGAATTTTTTCTTCTTAAGCATGTGTTATTTTGTTCGTTTTTACGGCCAAAGCTGAAATCTTCAATTTCGCTTTATTGGCCACTTTTTCTCTCTAATTTTTCCTCTTTACCCCTTTTTGAGAGGGAGAACAACAGAGGCAGACAAACTGACAACACGCTTTTGACGTTTACATGGTTGAGTGTGAAGTTGGAAGGTGAGCTGTTGTCAATTGAAAGACCCTGCATGGCGTTAAAATCACTCAAGAAAACAAAATCATTGTCTTTTACTCGTGCTTCTGTCAAGTTGTAGGATTAATAAACACACACACACACACACACACACACACACATCACAAAAAGGGAAAGAATTTGAATTTGAACTGCAACATTTAATTTCGACGTCATTGCTTTTGACTTGCATAATTGCGTCATACAGTATCTCGATGTTCGTTTTATCGGCCGATTCACTTTATCGGCCATATTTTCTTCCTGGCCCCAAAAGTGGCCGATTAAGCGGATTCCACTGTAGTTTATTTTGTGTTTTGTTAGCAGGTCACCTAAATGATGGTGTTACCAATTTCAGTTCAATTTTGAATACTTAATATATCAGGACTGTCTTAGGTTGCGAGGTATGTGCTATTGTATGCTAATCTGTCGTTTCCGACAATGACTGCCAGATAGCAGAGGGTGCAGATACTATTCTGGCGGGCTGGGCAAGAATTTTGTTTATTGTGGAGATGCCTTGCCCAGGGTACATCCCCACTCTCGGTCAAAGGGATTTGAGGACACAGCTGGCGTTGAGGAAGGTCCCCAAAGGCCAACCCATCCCTTTGGCTGCAGCACCAGAGCCGGTGCAAGGGTCCCCCCTCGTTCGAGAGTCATAGTCTTCCACAAGAGACTAAACTGTACCATGATTTTCCATTACTGTAGAAAATCATCTATTGTACAGCTCTCATGTTACTGTTGGCCCCTACTACAGGCTAATGTCAACCAATGATAAAAGCCATTTGAGTAAAAGGCACATAGCAATAGGTTCACTTACTGTAGGGCATTTCAGATCAAAAGTCCTTCTTTCACTTTTTATTATTTTATTTTTTTAAATTTAGTTTCAGTCATATCGTTTTGTTTTGTTTAGTTTAGTTTTCTCCCATACCTTTTACCATTATTTTTTTTTTTTTTTAACAGTTACCTTATTGCTTGACGGCGTAGATTGTTGTTATAAGTTTCATGCATGTAACGTATGCGCACTTTATATTCATGTATCATGTCGTAAATATGACGGACTCAGTTCATCTCCTTACCGCCAAAACGTCGATGTTTGGATTAACTCGTACTTTGCGCACGCACGCCCTCACATTTTGGCATTGAAAATGTTTTCACTGAGAAGCAGCATTCTGCCATTCTCGGGAAAGGGATAGGGTTAGGATCAGCCTAGGATTGTTTTCATGAAACTGAAAGAAGCTGACTTTGAGATTGATGTCAGAAGCACGAAGGGGCGTTTTAAGTCTTTTAACTTTCGTATTGAAAACTTTCACTTAGAAGCAACATCTCGGGAAAGGGATAGGGTTAGGATCAGCCTAGGGCTAATTTCATGAAACTGAAAGAAGCTGACTTTGAGATTGAGGGTCAGAAGCATGAAGGGGCGTTTCAAGTCTTAACTTAAGCATTGAAAAGCTTCACAGAGAAGCAACATTCTGCCATTCTCTGGAAAGGGATAGGGTTAGCAGACCTGTTTTCCCTACGGATTTGTCCGTAATTATTACGTTTTGAGACCTCCGATTACGCTATTACGGTCAGCAACAAAAAAATCTGCATTTCCGGTGAACGAGTGCGAAAAAAACCAAGAAGAAGAAATCAAAAGAAGGCATGGCGTTTGAGCCGTACTCGCTACTGTGTCGTCTGCTATCAAAGGTATCACTTCGAGTGATGTCCCTTGAATGAATACTTCCGGTTTATTTCTCCATGCCGCCATTTTTCTAGGTACGAAGTGCAATCTGAAGACATGCCGAAAAAGCAACACTCGTAAGCGGATGATTCTGACTCGGATACTGATTAGACGCCAAAGAAAAAAGCGAGGTCCTCCCCCTCCCCCCCCCCCCCCCCCCCCCTCAACGCAACCAAAATTTCGGCAGTTGTCGAAGTTGGCCCCCCCCCCCCCCCCCCCCCCCCCCCCCCCCCCCCTCAACAAAGGTTTGATGGCAGCAGAAAATTCTGGTGGAAGTATTTCTCGGCCAGCAAAATTACAGTCAGATGCCTGAAATTACTGATTTCAGAGCTTGGGATTACTGACTGAAGATTTGGGGTAAACAGGTCTGGGTTAGGATCAGCCTAGGACTAATTTCTTAAAACTGAAAGAAGCTGACTTTGAGATTGAGGGTAATAAACATGAAAGTGTGTGGGGGGGGGGGGGGGGGGGGTATGTGTGTTTAAAATACATCTTTGCCAGTGTTTGTGCCAGTTGCATGCTCTGCGCACGCTTTGATCTGTCTCATGATGCGGTGTTGTGCCATTGGTGGGTGGGCTTTGCACTTTTTGATGATCTGCAATTTTTTTATTATTTTTATTTTATGGTCTGTGTACTTCCAGTCCTGGTTTCCCATGGGACTCCTTTAATGAGCCTTGAGATTATTGCCAAATTTGCCACCGTATCGTTCGTACATCATAATCCATCTTTTTTTGATAATTTGCCACCATATCATTAGTACTAGACTATGGTCCATCTTATTTTTGATGGATTGATTTTCTTTTTTAATCTTTATTTAATTATCACTTATCAAGATTCATGGGGTTCTTGAGATTTGGAGATGGCAGGAGATGGGCATTATAATATAGGTAGGGAGGGTGGATGAAATTATTGCACACTGATATATTTTTTTTATATATATAATTTTTTTTTTTTTTTTTTTACCCCCAAAAATCTGTGTAATGAAACTTAATTTTTTTAAATTTTATACCATTAACGTGAGTTGCCTTTATTAAGCAAAAGACACACAAGAAACGGTAGGCTAATTAAGAAAATATAAGCTTTTGTCGTGTGGTTTTTTTCTTTTTTCTTTTTTTTTACCCTCCACTGTCCCCGCCTTTTTTAAAATTATATTTTTTGGTCTCTTTTTTGTTTTGTTTTCTTTTTCTTTTTTCTTTCCTTTTTTAATTGAAAAAAAAATGATAATCTTCACAACTGTACCAAACAGACTTGCAGAACTTTTTTGGAATATTTTCATTCATTAATGTACAAGGTCTGGTAAGGATGAAGGAATCTGACCTGGTTTGCAGATGTTTGGAGGTGAAGGCTTGTTGGTTTGTTAAAACTGACACATGAAAGGACAGAGTGAAATTATGCTTGCGTAAGCGCACTGAGATTAGTTTATTGCAACCTCGAAAGGTGGATTTGGGTTGCGGACGAAGCAGAGTTAAACCCACAACAGGGGTATATAATAAAATATAAGCGAAGTGGTGGCAGTTTTAGGCCGTTTGCCCCTCAACGCTATGCGGCGAGAGCGGGCATTCAGCTACTACCCTTCTTTTTTTCCCTGTTGTGGGAGGCAGCACGTTTGTAACTAGCAAGACCCAAACCTTTGGATCAGTTGTTATGCCTTTAATTCATTTCTGGACAAATTCCCAGTATTCTTGGAACTAGAGAACACTAGTCAGGGCCGAATTCCGAGTATTCTCGGAATGGCGATTTCTGAGTCTAAAAGTTGTCTGAATCCGTGATTTCTCAATCCATACCATGTTTTCCGAGTTACTTCCCTTCTGCACTCTTTCGGCATCAGTTTCACTGAAGTTTGACATTTTTATTCCATATTTTAATGTTGAAAATGTGAGGGGGAAAAAAATTGGGCCAAATACGAATCGGTGAAAGTGCTTCAATAAGTTATCAAAGTCAGTGAAAGTGATAAGGAGACAAGCGATTCAGATTTCAGTGCAAGTAACCGCTAATTAAACCAGCAATGCTGTCAATACTGAATCATTGACAGTAGTGCATTTTGTTTCGCTATTTTATTTGTCACCATTTTTTTTTCTAGGTAACCTCAGGCCAGCAGTGATGTTTGCCTCAGTTTGTCCTGAATGGGTTAAAGCTATTACCATGGTGATTGGAATGTGCCTGGGAAACGTCAACTGTCGAGTTGATGGGATGTCAAGGGATGACACTGACACTGACACTGACAACTTTATGTGGACTTCAAGCCACACTGGTCTCTGCCTATTTTAACAAGATTTTAAGGCCCCCCAAATTTAGATCAATAAATACATCTGTATCGTTACAAATTCGGGACTTTCCTGGAGTTGCACTGCCTCCAGGCATTGCCTCCAGGATCGTTCCCACCATCTGTATATCTACTAATGTCCCATATGTGTCTGTTTCAGACCGGAGGACGTTAAACAGATTTTCATTCCCCCAAAAAAAATATGTTGGTTTCCTGTTTCCCGACCGACCCTAGTTTTTGGCCGCCGACCCTAAACTTCTTTTTGACGAATGGAAAAAAAAAAAAAAAAAAAAAAAATGTAAGCGAGCTAACAGAAACATAAAACATCATAAGTGCAAAGGTATACACTTTTGTTTTATGAAAATATATAAATATATTCATACACATGGACCGAACACAAGTTTTAAAAAAAAGAAAAAAACACCCAAACTACCCTATTTTTCAAACTGATGAAACAAACCCCAGACATTTTTTTTTTTTTCCCTAAGCATTATGAAAATTGAAACGACTCATTCGTACGCTTTTTTTTTTCATTTACAAACCGCCCCCATCGGAAATGAGTGAAATTATGTGTGCGTTAGCGCGCTGAGATTAGTTTATTGTTGCAACCTCAATCCACTGACAAGGCATATCTCCATTTGTCTTCCTTTGTCAAACATAGGCACAAATCATTTCTGCCAATTTGATGAGAAGGTGGTTGTAATTATGTTTGCTTCGTTTCGATTTGGTTAAGATAAATTGGAGCATTGTAGAAACAAAAGGGAGGTAGACATTGGAACTTGTTTGGAGAAATATGACGTGCATAAAATCGTTTGGTTGGTGATTTAATCCAATCAGTAACTCGGAAAAAGAATGCAGCTATCAAATGATCTAGGCATAGTTTAGTTTGTGTTTTTATGTTATGTTTTTAGTTACCGTATTTTGCTGACTATAAGGCGATACTTTTCCCCCAGACTGAGACCCCTGAGCCTGAACGAAAACTTAGCTTTGCGTCCTCCCGGCCGTAGTCATATGGGACATTACTATTTCAGGGTTCATAGGGGCCTTACCAGTCCTTATAAGTCTTGACAAATTGAAATCTCCAAGTAAGGCCTTACAAGTGCTTACATTCACTTCAAGGTCCTTACAAGTCCTGACAGCTGCCCAAAACTGCCCTGAGCAGCAAAACCATACTCAAAATAGATCGCAGAAGCAGCGATTTTACACTTGAGAAACCTCGCTCAGCACCTACTTCACATTACCCACCTCCCCCACCTGCCCGTTTCAACTGACCGCTTAGCAGACGAACGATGCACCCTGAGTTGTCAAGAGAAATTGGACTGAAATCTCGTTCTTTATCCTGGTGTCGTTTTGCGAGAAAGCTCTTATATCTGTGTCGGCCATGGTTTTTCTATCGGCTTAGACATTGTTCACAATGCTGGGAAAGTGTTCCTTTCAAGATCGTTGGCTAAAGTAAAAGATAGAGATTATCCTTACGTCTACAGGTCCTTACAAGGTCCTTACTTGGGGATAGCTGAAAGCCCTGGGAACCCTGTATTTATTTAGTTGGAGTGGGCCCCTGAGCCTTACAATGTGACTGATTATATAGTAAGAAACTATAATAACAAAATCTGAATTTTGTGTTAAGTTTGGGATGTGCGCCTTATAATCAGGTGCGCCTTGTAGTCCGAAAGATACGGTATATTTTTAAAAGTGCCAGGCTTCTACAGTGGATGAAGGGTGTGATAAAGCGGCATGTTTGTTTTATGCATGTAAGGTGTAACGAAATGTTGTGAAGCACATATTTGTCAGTGCCACTTTTTTTCTTTCTTTTTTTTCACAAGAGGCATTTGTCAGAACAGATTTCTGGTGTTTTGTGTAATTATTGTTTTATTATTATTGTATTCTATGCTAAAAAGCGATGTGTTTTTAATGTTCTTCTTCTTCTTCTATGTTTTCTGTCACACGAGCGTAGATGCTGCCGTTATGCGCCTAACTAAGAAATAGTTAGGCCCAGCATGTTGACTTCGGCTGAAGAAATCTTTGCAAGAATTTATAGAAAAAAAGGCAGGAGAATGGACCAATAAGGTAAAAAGATAGCAGATGACAGTAAGCAAAGGGAAAAGGCAGAGTCAAAGAGAGTGACAGATTAGAGGAAGTTACAAGTACAGTTTCCAGAAGGTAGGGGAACTATTTGTACAAAAGATCCCCCGGTATCCCAACGTTTTTTTTTAATGTTCTGTAATGCGAGTGTTTAGTGAAGGCTAGATGGATGATTTTCCACACACACACAAATCTATCTTACTCATATCTGTTCATGTATGGACATAAAATGCCAGTCTTTAGCATTGACCAAGTTAGATGTTATTTATTTTTATGCACGCGTTTATTTTAAGTGCCAGTGTACCTCACCTTGCCAGAACGATTAAACGATTCATTTGTATCGAATGCCCTTTAAATAATGAATTACGTAATAAATGTCATTTTAATAAAGTACGAAAACCCAATATCCTCTGATTGAAAATGAAAACCGCTAAAAACAGGTTAAGAATATTAAGAAAAGAGAAATGCGAAACTTTTCTTCCCTTCCTGAATACTTATGTTTATGATGTCTCAAATCAGTTCACTTTGAAGATTTTCAAACTGTTTAAAAAAAATATTTGCACTAAAAACATCACAACGCTACAAATACACGAACAGATGATTTGACTATGAAGAAGCGAACTATAAACACCAAATGTCGTCTGAAAATAGGGCTTTTGTCGAGGTGGATTAAGAGATGTAGGATGAACAAATCTAGATTTTCAGCCTAGGAAGATTTGGTGTTCTTAAGATATCCGATGATCGTGAATAGAGGTGTGGTTTGCTGTTGTATTATGTAAGCACATTATTGTGGCTAAGCGTGTCCAAATCTGTCATCAAGTTTATTGTGCGTGGTGCTTTCTTTTCTAGAACTCTGGCCATTTTGTTGAAAGGTGAGGTGTTATAGTGTGCATTTATTATTTGAGCATCATTTTTCATCTTAAGGGCGCAGCACACACATGAGACACAGACACCTCACACGCTTATTGCATGGATGCTCCTTATTACATGGATGCTCCTTCTTGCAGGATGTCCTGAATTGCAGGATTTTTAAATTGCCGAGAGCCGGCGTCGCCGGATTATGAGAATTTGAGAAGCAACGATTTTCTTACACACACACACACACACACACACACACACACACACAGACTTGTACACCAAAAAGGACCTATACAGTGTAACCCCCCTTATATGACCTCCCATTATAAGACTCCCTCCCACATAAGACCTACTTCTCCCAGAGACATTGCCCTTCTTTGTAAGTATTAAAGACTAAGCCTCCCTCCCACATAAGACCTCCCTTATAAGACCTCATTTTAAGGATGACCTCGTTTTTGAATGGTTTTTTATAATAAGGGAGGTTCCACTGTATAATCATTTGCTATATTCAAAGGAATGTAGCACTTGTACTAGTCTAGAGGGGTGAAAAAAGAGCAGTAAATGTGTGTGTGTGTGTGCGCTGCTCCTGCACTCCGCCGGGGCCGCCCCCTTGCAGGATTTTTGAAATTTCCCAGGAGCACCCATGTATTTACTTATTTACGGATAAGCGCATGAGGTTTCCGTGTCTCATGTGTGCCTGCCCTAATGGTAGTAGCATATATTTATTTTGCAGAATTCGTGGTGCGCGTGTGACGGAAGGGAGAACTACTGCATTGCGTGTCTGCGTATCGCTTTCTTCTAGTCAGCCGTGTTGTGTGTACATACGTATGCCAAAATGCGAAGAATGTGCTCTTTTCGATTGCGACATCATTTGTGTTTGGTGTGTGTGTGTGTGTGTGTGTGTGTGTGTGTGTGTGTGTGTGTGTGTGTGTTAAGTCATTGAGTGTGTTTGTGAGTGTGTGTCAGTGTGTGTGTGTGTTTGTGTGCGCTTGAATCATTGAATGTGTGTGTGTGTGCATGTGCGTGTGTGCATGCGTGCGCATGTGTGTGTGTGTGTGTGTAAGTCATTGAGTGTGTCTGTGTGTGTCAGTGTGTGTGTGTTTCTGTGTGCTTGAATCATTGAATGTGTGTGTGTGTGTGTATGTGCTTGAATCATTGAATATGTGTGTGCGCATTGCGTGCACGCACAGCTGCATTTATGTCTGTGTATGTATAATATGTCCATCCTCCCATTTGCAAGTTTGATCATTTTTGTGTAGAAGTTTACACGTCAGCCCATGCATGTTTTATGTACCTATTTTGCATCTAGAATTTGTGGCCTTTTGCATTATTATTACTAGCGTTTGTGAATGTTTTTAAATGTTGCTGTTGTTTGGCATTGATCTGTTGTTGACAATGTATTCCCATATTGTGAGCATTCTAGCCATTGTAATTTATGTAAGTCTGATGAATGAAAATCGAGGTTCTTTACAATCGTCAGTTGTTATGTTGTGCTGATGTGCTGAAACTTTACATTCTGGACAACAGTGCACAGGTTTTTTTGTTTGTTAAGTTGTTCGTTGATTTTTTGTTGTTGTTGTAAACGTAGTAGTGAGTTAGACCAAGTTGTTGAATTGTAAAGAAAGAAGAAGAAAAAGAGTGGAGATTGGGTTGTGACACGTATGAACCACACAAGTGCTTGACTAGATGGCGATCGATTTTTTATTATGAATTTGCGTGTGAAATAGTGTTTCGTTCTATTGTTGTTAAACGCTTATTTTTCTTCCTTTTTTTGTGTAGTCTTGTTCTTTCAAGCGTATCTTTTAATGCTTTTGTCTACTTTTGAGCACCTTTTTTTGGTTTTAAAACTTTGCAACTGTCAAAAGAGCCATTTTAACTCTTTCTATGCGATAGCTGGATAAGACAATTGATTCTAGGTAGGTAGGTAGGTAGGTAGGTAGGTAGGTAGGTAGGTAGGTAGGTAGGTAGGTAGGTAGGGAGGGAGGGAGGGAGGGAGGGAGGGAGGGAGGGACAGGCTTCAGCCTTGAAGCCTCGCGGCTTATAAAACATCCCATCCATTTGAAATTCATTTGACATGTTTTCTAGATGGGATGTTAAGAGTTAAAGACACTGGTTGTCTAATATTTAACTGTCAAAACCAATCCAAATTCCTTCTTTTATGACTCCGTTGTTTTAAGCTTTTAGTTATTTACATTTTACTTTGTTTCTTCATTATGGTGTTATAACTTGACAGGAAAGAAGAGAAGATAAAATGGTGCGGCTTACAATTGATTGCTCCTCCGAAGTCGGAGTGTTGCTGCCCATGTGGCGGGGTAATAAAAAACGGTCACACACGTAATGTTCTCATCCCTAGCTGTTGCATTTGTACCATTGTGTTGAAGTGCTTCGGCTGTTGGGATGATCCCTGGAGTTTTTTTAGCCAGGGTATGACAACAACAACGACAATTGTTTGGGACAATTTTTTTTATTGGAAAATAACTTTGTTCAGGGATGCAATGTGAATGTAGAGCGGTTTTTAAGCTTCTTAATAGCAATGATATCAACTTTGAGAGGTTATTGATATTACAAAAAGAATATTCAACGTTTCATTGTTACATCTTTGGATAAGTTAATCCACACGACTCTTACTCCTTTTTTTTTGGTACCAGGTACTTATTGTATTTTAATAAATCCTTACATGTTTCACTCTTACCTTCTCAACTGTATGGATGCTCCTGCTTTCAGGATGTCCTGAAGTTCAGGATTTTGTTTTGGTCCAGGATGTCCTGAACTTCATGATTTTTTATTGCCTGGAGCCGACGTCGCCGGATTATGAGAATTTGAGAAGATGCATTTTGCTGGTTAAAGAGGTCATGAAGTTTAGCCAGTGAAAGTGCAACGAGAGCCTGTTAATTACATTGGAAACTGTTGTTTCCCTTCAGCTTCCAGGGGGCATTGACCCCCGGAACCCCCAGGAGGGGCGCTGTCCCTGCACTCAGCCGGGGCCTGGGTGGCCCCTGGATCCCTGCCTTGCAGGATTTGTGAAATTTCCCAGGAGCACCCATGCAACTGTACTTATTTATTTGATATTTTCAGCGCCATCTCGTTGTATACCCTGGTTGTCCAAGAATTATGAAGTTCTGCATGTTGTATTTATATCGTTTTTGTTCTGTACTTATTCTTGCTCTTGAGGGTTTGTTTTACTTTGTTAACTCTAAGGTCTGATTTTATTTTAAAATGTTTAGTGAGTTGTTTTTTGTTGTTTTTTAAATTCCTACATGTATTTTACTTTTAAACTTGACATTGTTGATATTTTATTTTAGAATATTATTTGTACAGTTTGTCAGATTGTGTAAAAAAAAAAGAAGTTTATTTGTGACTGTAAAACAGTACTGCATTTACTTATTAAAAAAACACCTTTCTTTCTGATGTTGTTTGTCAGCGATCTGATCTCGTGTTTGGGGTTCGTCTCTGCATGTCCTGTTGATTTGATTGTGTAGCAATATGGTCCCGTCTCTATGTGTCCCTGTCTTTATGTGTCACCAATTTTGTCTCTATGTGTCCCCATCTCTGTATGTCCATGTCTCTTTGTGTCTCTGTCTGTATGTGTCACACCAATTTCTTCTATGTGTTCCCGTCTCTATTATGTCCCCTTTTCCATATGTCCCCGTTCCTTTGTGTCACCAATTTCCTCTCTATATGTCCCCTTTTCCATATGTCCCTGTTCCTTTGTGTCACCAATTTCCTCTCTCTATGTCCCCTTTTCCATATGTCCCCGTTCCTTTGTGTCACCAATTTCCTCTCTGTATGTCCCCTTTTCCATATGTCCCCGTTCCTTTGTGTCACCAGTTTCCTCTCTATATGTCCCCTTTTCCATATGTCCCCGTTCCTTTGTGTCACCAATTTCCTCTCTATATGTCCCCTTTTCCATATGTCCCCGTTCCTTTGTGTCACCAATTTCCTCTCTATATGTCCCCTTTTCCATATGTCCCCGTTCCTTTGTGTCACCAATTTCCTCTCTATATGTCCCCTTTTCCATATGTCCCTGTTCCTTTGTGTCACCAATTTCCTCTCTATATGTTCCCGTTCCTTTGTGTCACCAATTTCCTCTCTATATGTCCCCTTTTCCATATGTCCCTGTTCCTTTGTGTCACCAATTTCCTCTCTATATGTCCCCTTTTCCATATGTCCCCGTTCCTTTGTGTCACCAATTTCCTCTCTATATGTCCCCTTTTCCATATGTCCCCGTTCCTTTGTGTCACCAATTTCCTCTCTATATGTCCCCTTTTCCATATGTCCCCGTTCCTTTGTGTCACCAATTTCCTCTCTGTATGTCCCCTTTTCCATATGTCCCCGTTCCTTTGTGTCACCAATTTCCTCTCTATATGTCCCCTTTTCCATATGTCCCCGTTCCTTTGTGTCACCAATTTCCTCTCTGTATGTCCCCTTTTCCATATGTCCCCGTTCCTTTGTGTCACCAATTTCCTCTCTGTATGTCCCCTTTTCCATATGTCCCCGTTCCTTTGTGTCACCAATTTCCTCTCTATATGTCCCCTTTTCCATATGTCCCCGTTCCTTTGTGTCACCAATTTCCTCTCTATATGTCCCCTTTTCCATATGTCCCCGTTCCTTTGTGTCACCAATTTCCTCTCTATATGTCCCCTTTTCCATATGTCCCCGTTCCTTTGTGTCACCAATTTCCTCTCTCTATGTCCCCTTTTCCATATGTCCCCGTTCCTTTGTGTCACCAATTTCCTCTCTGTATGTCCCCTTTTCCATATGTCCCCGTTCCTTTGTGTCACCAATTTCCTCTGTCTATGTCCCCTTTTCCATATGTCCCCGTTCCTTTGTGTCACCAATTTCCTCTCTGTATGTCCCCTTTTCCATATGTCCCCGTTCCTTTGTGTCACCAATTTCCTCTCTGTATGTCCCCTTTTCCATATGTCCCCGTTCCTTTGTGTCACCAATTTCCTCTCTGTATGTCCCCTTTTCCATATGTCCCCGTTCCTTTGTGTCACCAATTTCCTCTCTATATGTCCCCTTTTCCATATGTCCCCGTTCCTTTGTGTCACCAATTTCCTCTCTGTATGTCCCCTTTTCCATATGTCCCCGTTCCTTTGTGTCACCAATTTCCTCTCTATATGTCCCCTTTTCCATATGTCCCCGTTCCTTTGTGTCACCAATTTCCTCTCTATATGTCCCCTTTTCCATATGTCCCCGTTCCTTTGTGTCACCAATTTCCTCTCTATATGTCCCCTTTTCCATATGTCCCCGTTCCTTTGTGTCACCAATTTCCTCTCTATATGTCCCCTTTTCCATATGTCCCCGTTCCTTTGTGTCACCAATTTCCTCTCTATATGTCCCCTTTTCCATATGTCCCCGTTCCTTTGTGTCACCAATTTCCTCTCTATATGTCCCCTTTTCCATATGTCCCCGTTCCTTTGTGTCACCAATTTCCTCTCTGTATGTCCCCTTTTCCATATGTCCCCGTTCCTTTGTGTCACCAATTTCCTCTCTGTATGTCCCCTTTTCCATATGTCCCCGTTCCTTTGTGTCACCAATTTCCTCTCTGTATGTCCCCTTTTCCATATGTCCCCGTTCCTTTGTGTCACCAATTTCCTCTCTATATGTCCCCTTTTCCATATGTCCCCGTTCCTTTGTGTCACCAATTTCCTCTCTATATGTCCCCTTTTCCATATGTCCCCGTTCCTTTGTGTCACCAATTTCCTCTCTGTATGTCCCCTTTTCCATATGTCCCCGTTCCTTTGTGTCACCAATTTCCTCTCTGTATGTCCCCTTTTCCATATGTCCCCGTTCCTTTGTGTCACCAATTTCCTCTCTATATGTTCCCGTTCCTTTGTGTCACCAATTTCCTCTCTGTATGTCCCCTTTTCCATGTGTCCCCGTTCCTTTGTGTCACCAGTTTCCTCTCTATATGTCCCCTTTTCCATATGTCCCCGTTCCTTTGTGTCACCAATTTCCTCTCTATATGTTCCCGTTCCTTTGTGTCACCAATTTCCTCTCTGTATGTCCCCTTCTCCATGTGTCCCCGTTCCTTTGTGTCACCAGTTTCCTCTCTATATGTCCCCTTTTCCATATGTCCCCGTTCCTTTGTGTCACCAATTTCCTCTCTGTATGTCCCCTTTTCCATATGTCCCCGTTCCTTTGTGTCACCAATTTCCTCTCTATATGTCCTCTTTTCCATATGTCCCTGTTCCTTTGTGTCACCAATTTCCTCTCTATATGTCCCCTTTTCCATATGTCCCCGTTCCTTTGTGTCACCAATTTCCTCTCTGTATGTCCCCTTTTCCATATGTCCCCGTTCCTTTGTGTCACCAATTTCCTCTCTATATGTCCCCTTTTCCATATGTCCCCGTTCCTTTGTGTCACCAATTTCCTCTCTGTATGTCCCCATTGTGTCCCCGTTCCTTTGTGTCACCAATTTCCTCTCTGTATGTCCCCTTTTCCATATGTCCCCGTTCCTTTGTGTCACCAATTTCCTCTCTCTATGTCCCCTTTTCCATATGTCCCCGTTCCTTTGTGTCACCAATTTCCTCTCTGTATGTCCCCTTTTCCATATGTCCCCGTTCCTTTGTGTCACCAATTTCCTCTCTATATGTTCCCGTTCCTTTGTGTCACCAATTTCCTCTCTATATGTCCCCTTTTCCATATGTCCCCGTTCCTTTGTGTCACCAATTTCCTCTCTATATGTCCCCTTTTCCATATGTCCCCGTTCCTTTGTGTCACCAATTTCCTCTCTGTATGTCCCCTTTTCCATATGTCCCCGTTCCTTTGTGTCACCAATTTCCTCTCTATATGTCCCCTTTTCCATATGTCCCCGTTCCTTTGTGTCACCAATTTCCTCTCTATATGTCCCCTTTTCCATATGTCCCCGTTCCTTTGTGTCACCAATTTCCTCTCTGTATGTCCCCTTTTCCATATGTCCCCGTTCCTTTGTGTCACCAATTTCCTCTCTATATGTCCTCTTTTCCATATGTCCCCGTTCCTTTGTGTCACCAATTTCCTCTCTATATGTCCCCTTTTCCATATGTCCCCGTTCCTTTGTGTCACCAATTTCCTCTCTGTATGTCCCCTTTTCCATATGTCCCCGTTCCTTTGTGTCACCAATTTCCTCTCTCTATGTCCCCTTTTCCATATGTCCCCGTTCCTTTGTGTCACCAGTTTCCTCTCTCTATGTCCCCTTTTCCATATGTCCCCGTTCCTTTGTGTCACCAATTTCCTCTCTGTATGTCCCCTTTTCCATATGTCCCCGTTCCTTTGTGTCACCAATTTCCTCTGTCTATGTCCCCTTTTCCATATGTCCCCGTTCCTTTGTGTCACCAATTTCCTCTCTGTATGTCCCCTTTTCCATATGTCCCCGTTCCTTTGTGTCACCAATTTCCTCTCTGTATGTCCCCTTTTCCATATGTCCCCGTTCCTTTGTGTCACCAATTTCCTCTCTATATGTTCCCGTTCCTTTGTGTCACCAATTTCCTCTCTGTATGTCCCCTTCTCCATGTGTCCCCGTTCCTTTGTGTCACCAGTTTCCTCTCTATATTTCCCCTTTTCCATATGTCCCCGTTCCTTTGTGTCACCAATTTCCTCTCTATATGTCCCCTTTTCCATATGTCCCCGTTCCTTTGTGTCACCAATTTCCTCTCTGTATGTCGCCTTTTCCATATGTCCCCGTTCCTTTGTGTCACCAATTTCCTCTCTGTATGTCCCCTTTTCCATATGTCCCCGTTCCTTTGTATCACCAATTTCCTCTCTGTATGTCCCCATTGTGTCCCCATATTTTATCTCTCCGCCTCTTTGTTTTTCTTTAACCTTTACCGAATAATTATGTTACCCTATCCCTAATCCAACAACTAACCTTAGCCCCTATCCCTGACCCTAACCCTATCCCAAATCCGAGGGGGACAGGTAGAGATGGGGCCACATCGATACGATCCGTTTGATTTGATGAATCAACCACTTCAGCCTGTCTCTGCCTTCTTCTGCCCACTTTAGGGAGACATGATTAAGTTTAACCCTTTCGCCGCCGATGTTGCATTTTTGCACCACACTGATTTTGAAACTCATGTCTCTAAAAGGCTTGAAAATGGGACCTGATATCCAGTGACCTTATGTTTTTTAATTTTGGGGATAAGTAAAGGCCTTATTTGATACATGTCATAGGGGGGTTGACAGTATGGCAGATGCCAACGTTTCTTTACCTAGGTAAGTTTGACATAACTTTTTGGTTGAAAAGTGGCTGGCGGCGAAAGGGTTAACAAACCCATGATTTGGAATGAAGCACAAGTTTTGTCGGTTAATTTGGTGTTATCTATATATATATAGGTATGAACATTTTCAGTTTACTGCTGGCACCGTTCCTCCAGCCTACAGGACTCAAAAGTTAGAGCATTTGAAATGCAATAATAGGAAAATTGTTTAAAACGTTTTTGTCCCTATGTCTTTGAAACGAACATTAAAACCAAAAACCAGTTATATGCTAACTTGGTATCTTGATCTATGTTCTAAAAAACAAAGAGTGCTAGCTTAGTTTCTCCTCCTTATTAGGGAGGCAATGGCAGAACCCAGCCGAGGACAGCTGTTTCGACTCTAGGGAGTCTCATCAGCTCGGCACTGGATGGGGTCTTGACCTACCACGACGAAAATGGTGTTTTACGTCCTCTTGGTCTGAATCAGACACATACGGGACATTTGTAAATACAAATATGGTGGGAACAATACTGGAGGCAATGCCCGGAGGCAGTACAAAACCAGTAAAGTCCCGATTTTTTAAATTAATACAGATAGCTGTAGCGGTGACCACGCCTCGGTTAAACCTCATCGGCTATGGCACCGCCACAAGTATTGTTAGTATAATACTTGCATATAATTACGTCTGCTGTATGCCTTAACCTACCAAGATGGAACTACTCTCCCCTCAACAAGAAGATTGTTCCACAAATGGAATGTCTCTTCCTGTACATTGGTAAAAGGCTCCAAAAAACCCCAAACCAGCACTCAAGTAAATTAGAAATGATAAAAATTTTATGTGAACATAAGAATGTTCCAAAATTCAAAATATGAAAACCAAGAACGTCAAAAAAATACATTGTGCTGGAAGAGTCAATCAACTTAATGTGTGTGAAATTAGTGTTGATGACTGTTTTTCAGTGGGTTTTGTTTCTTTCGCTTTCTGTTTCATAACTTCTTTCTTTTGTGCCTGCCTGTCAATGTTTTGGTCGTCAACTTTTATAATTATGATGATATTACATTTTGTTTCTTTTGCTACCACTGGTTTCAATCTTTGTGTGACTGACTGTGCATGAATGTTTGTGCTTCTTTTCCCACTGTTTTCTGATTTCCTCTGTCTCTGTCTCTGTGTGTGTGTCTCTGTCTGTCTGTCTGTCTCTCTCTCTCTCTCTCTCTCTCTCTCTCTCTCTCTCTCTCTCTCTCTCTCTCTCTCTCTCTCTCTCTCTCTCTCTCTCTCTCTCCTTGTCAAATAAAGTTTTTCTCTCTCTCTCTCTCTCTCTCTCTCTCTCTCTCTCTCTCTCTCTCTCTCTCTCTCTCTCTCTCTCTCTCTCTCTCTCTCTCTCTCTCTCTCTCTCTCTCAAAGACAGATTGGAAGACTGGCTGGTACCCACGTGTCGTCATATCCGGCCACAAGGAGCGTGCCATATTATGGGAGACCGCCATCTTAGTCAGTAACTTTGTTTGAAAAATGCCAGATCGATGCTGTTTACACACAAATCTGACTAAGATGGCGACACTTCCGTTGGAAGGGTCGAGATGCGCACGCAGGTGGGGGGGAGCCATAGGCATTGCCTAAAATCTATATCCTTGGAAAATAAAGTTTTCTGTCTGTTTGTCTCCTCTCTCTCTCTCTCTCTCTCTCTCTCTCTCTCTCTCTCTCTCTCTCTCTCTCTCTCTCTTCTCTCTCTCTCTCTCTCTCTCTCTCTCTCTCTCTCTCTCTCTCTCTCTCTCTCTCTCTCTCTCTCTCTCTCTCTCTCTCTCTCTCTCTCTCTCTCTCTCAAGGACAGATTGGAAGAATAAGCAATGACTTGGAAAATAAAGTTTAAGTTTTCTCTCTCTCTCTCTCTCTCTCTCTCTCTCTCTCTCTCTCTCTCTCTCTCTCTCTCTCATTCTCTCTCTCTCTCTCTCTCTCTCTTTCGTTCTCTCTCTCTCTCTCTCTCTCTCTCTCTCTCTCTCTCTCTCTCTCTCTCTCTCTCTCTCTCTCTCTCTCTCTCTCTCTCTCTCTCTCTCTCTGGACAGATTGGAAGAATCTCGTTGACTAAAATCTATATCCTTGGAAAATAAGTCTCTTCTCTCTCTCCCCCTCTCCCCCCCTCTCTCTCTCTCTCTCTCTCTCTCTTCTCTCTCTCTCTCTCTCTCTCTCTCTCTCTCTCTCTCTCTCTCTCTCTCTCTCTCTCTCTCTCTCTTCTTTCTCTCTGGTCTCATTTCTTGTTTCAAAAGATTTAACAGATAATCATTATTGATATCAGTCTTCATGTTACTGAGCGAGGAGATCCCCCAAATACATAAAAAGCCAATGAAAGAGATCATTTACCTTGCAACATCGAGATGCAAAAACAAATCTTTGAATTTTGATTTCTTAAAGGGGCAAATGACGGATGAGTTTTTGCAAAAAACAACACGTCGAGATCACCACAAAGACAGCCTCTTCCAGGATCGGAACACTTACTTTGCTCTGGTTTCCTGGAAATTAAACCGCCAAAACGGCGATTCCTCCTTGGCGGAGATGCCAGAGAGAGTAGCCATTTTGGATGGGGTGGGTGGAGGTCACTCATTGTGGTTGAAGCTTTTTCTTTTGTTTGTAGTGCAGTAATAAAAAAAATACTGGAGCTATTTCCTTTGTTGTGAGCGAAACACCTTTAGATAAACTGTAAAAAGGCTTGTATTGCGAAAATTTCGTGCAAACGATTTGGTCTAAACTCAGGCGGCCATTAAAAAAGCGACGACACACGCCTTCTCTTTCACTGAAAGAATTTGACTTTCCGCACCTCCGCCAAATCGCCGATTTGACGGTTTGATTTCTAGGAAACCAGAGCAAAATGAGTGTTGCAATCTTATCTCTGTAAAGGGTGTTTTCCTGGTGATCTCGACGTGTTTCTTACAAAAACTCATCCGTCAGGGTGCCCCTTTAAACTAGACCCACGAAGTTAAGTATACACATGTCAGACTGTCGTCTCCAACAGTAACTGTGACTTCCAGACACCAGAGGAGGCGGCTGCTGTATCGGAGGGCTGGGCTGGATTAGTGTAACATGGAGGTGCTATTGCCCGGAGGACATCCCCACTCTCTCATCCAAGAGGACTTGGATGGCGTTGAGGAAGGTCCCCGAAGGCCAGCAAAACCCCTTAAAGCGGGAGACAGACTATGCGACTGCCTCATATGACTCGATCAGGTCGTGACGTTGACCAAATTTTGTTTCCCGCACAGAAGAGGTCACAAGCCATCTGACTCGATCAGTGAAATTTAGAACCCGCCCTATTCGGCCCTGTCACCTGACTGGGCCCGACTGAGTCAGACTGATCGAGCAGCATGGTATGCAAATGAGGTGAAGCGTCACGACCTGATCGAGTCACATGAGGCAGTCACATAGTCTGTCGCCGGCTTTAGCTGCAGTTCTAAGAGCCAGTGCAAATACTTTAACTCAAGACTCAAGACTGCTTCATTATCTGCTCCACAAGTAACATGAGAAATTAGTTTTTTAGTTTTTATGATATGGCATAAAAAAAACACCACCATATAGACTACATTTTACAGGTATGGTAATCTTCAGAGAATTCTCTGAATTCAGAGAAAAGTGAATGCAAAAAATCAAATGTCAGATGGGGATTTTAAGCTTGAGGATAAGGCCGTGTACACACATAAGCGGATATTCCATGCGGAAACCCATGCGCAACCCATCAATAAGTGAAGCAAAGAAGAAAAGAGATTTGCGCCCGTGTCCTAATTTCCCCTACCCTATGCATAAACTTTTATCCTTCTTTCTTCCACTTATTTAGGGTTTTCTGTACGGAACTTACGCGTCTAATGTGAACCCGGCCTAAGCCTTTTTGACAATTTG
>CM065686.1:11539584-11540955 GCA_017654935.2 Phymorhynchus buccinoides | reverse complement strand
TTGTGAGGAGACTTTGAACCGAGAGGAGATGAGAGTGAGGAGAGGATGAATTGGTAGGAGTGGAAGAGATGAGCGAGAGAGGAGTGCAAGGAGAAGGGATGAGAGAGAGAGACGAGAGACAGAGAGATCAAGAGGGAGAAGAAGAAGAGAGGAAGAGATGAGAGAACTATAGCAGAAAAGATGAGAAGACTGATGAGAGACGAGAAAGCAGGACGGAGGGAGAACGCGAGGGGAGATGAAGAGGAGAGAAGATGTGCTCATGAGATGCAAGAAGGGGGAGAGAGTTAGAGGTGAGAGAGAGAGAGCAGAGAGCAGAGGAGAAGGAGGTGATGGAGAGGGAAGGACGAGGCAGAGAGAGAGAGAGAGGTGCGACGAGGGAGAGAGGGGAGAGAGCAGAGAGAGAGAGCGTGAGTGAGGAACGAGAAGAGGGATCTGAGAGAAGTGAGCGAGGAGAACAAGGAGAGAAGAGAGAGAACGATGAGGAGAGGAGAAGAGGGAGAGAGACTGGAGAGGAGACGAAGCGAAGAGTAGAGAGAGGGAGTGAGAGCTGTGGAGAAAGAGAGATGGAGGAGGAAATCGGACAAGAGACGAGACAGAGAGAGAGAGAGAGCAGAGAAGCAACGAGAGAGAAGTTGAAGAGGCAGAGAGGATGGGGAGACCGGACTGAGAGGGGAGTGAGTGAAACGGAGAGAGGACACGAATTGATGAGAGATGAGGAGGAGAGATGATGATGATGAAGAGAGCGAGAACGACGAGAGATGAGATATGGTAGACAAACGACCGAGGAGAGGAGAGAGAGAGCTGGCATAGACGGAAGGAGCGGAGAATTCCGGATGAGTGAGAGAAGTGAGATAGAGAGAGAGACGAGAGAGGAGCGCAAAGGAGAGGTCTGGAGAGGGTTAGTCTGGAGGAGAGCAATAGAGACAGAAGACGGTCCCGATGATGAGACAAGAGGTGTTGATGTAGGAAGGAGAGAGAAGAGTGAGATCGAGGAGAGAGAATGGAAGAGGGATGAGAGCCGGAGATAGAGGCGATTGGAGATCAATAGAGGAGCGACGAGAGTACAGAGAGAGATAGATCCGAACGATAGAGATGAGCGAGAGAGAGAGAGAGAGGAAATCGCCAGATATTGGTTCCACTGGTCTTATTGATTTTTCTTTGCTGTTAAGAATTTATAAGTACCGAGACTGCTTCTTCCACACAATGGTTAGTTAGATATTAGAAACTTTTATACACTGAGGGAGTTAGCGGGATGACGATTGCTTTTGGAGAGAAGATAGGAGGAGAGAGGAGGATACCAAATAAAATTCCATAGAGCAATGACGCCATTAGGATACATAAGGCTTTATGGCAAGGGGATACTGTCATTTT
>CM065686.1:11532084-11534584 GCA_017654935.2 Phymorhynchus buccinoides | reverse complement strand
GTTAGTCCCCGAGCCGAAGGTTCGGGGAACTATTGTTTTTGGTCTGGTCCGTCCGGCGTCCGGTACCGTGCGTCCGTCCGTCCGTCCGTCCGTCCGGCTATTCGTCCGTTTTTCTCAAAAACTATTCAGTCTATCATCATCAAATTTGGTATACTAGTTTGCCAAGATGCAAGCGATCCACTGATGTATTTAGTTTTACATTAAGGTCAAGGTCGTGCCAGTTACGGGGTTCAAACCCCAAAACACATAATCGCTACTATCTCGCGAAGTTTTGCATGTATTTCAATGCAGTTTTTTTCACAACATTTCTTGATGAATGGTCTATAACACAGTTGTCATGAATTTTTCTGTGCGCTCATGTGCGCATGATCGCGCGCGCTCAAATCACGGGTCCGAACCCCAAGGCTATATGTAAAAAAACTATTCAGTTACGTGCTGTTTTGAAGCGTTTTTATGTAGTTACGTGCTGTTTTGATGCGTTTTGATGTATGTGTACAGCCGACACATTCCGATTTCGGAGTAGTTCGGCGATGCTGCGAGGGGACTTTGCAGCCGCTCGGCGTTGCACTTGTTGTTGTTGTTGTTGTTGTTGTTGTTGTTGTTGTTGTTGTTGTTGTCTTACCCTGGCTAAAAAAAGAAAAGACTCCAGGGATCATCATCCTCCCAACAGCCGAAGCACTTGAACACTATGGTACATACAAAAATGCACCAGCTAGGGATGAGAACATTTACGCGTGAGACCGTTTTTGATGACCCCGTCACGTAAAGCAGCTCAGCCACACTCCGACTTCGGAGGACTTTTGAGACTGACGATGTTATGCTAGGAGCTGCATGGCACGGCTGAACACAATCCCCGCATGACTATGGCAGAGTATATTGGTGGCTTGGATTACTTTCAAATGCACTTGTGGCGGTGCCTTAGCCGATGAGGTTTAACCGAGGCGTGGTCACCGCTACAGCTATCTGTATTAATTTTTTTAAAATCGGGACTTTACTGGTTTCGTACTGCCTCCGGGCATTGCCTCCAGTATTGTTCCCACCATATTTGTATTTACAAATGTCCCATATGTGTCTTATTCAGACCAAGAGGACGTAAAACTCCATTTTCTCTCTCTTGGTGGCTTGGAGTCCAAACGGACTATCTTTAGATAGTCCATTGACATATTATTGAACTTATTAGGAAAACTAATTACTTGTATAAAAAAAGACTGCTGAAATATAAAAAGCAAAAACCCCTTTTTATATTTCTGCACTCATTGTTTGATACAAGTTATTATTTTTGTAATAAATCCAATAATAATAATAATAATAATTAAGCATTTATAGCGCCTAATCTTAAAAAAGCCCTAAGCGCTTACAATAATAAATGAATAAACCAGCAAGCAATATAAATAAAGAAATGACAAAAATATATTATACACACGCGCGTGCGCGAACACGCACGCACTAAACACAGACACACGCACGCACTAAACAGACACACACACACAAACACACACACGAACGCACACACACGCGCGCACACACACACACACACACACACACACGCACACACACACACACGCACACGCAACACACACGCACATATTACACGCATGCACACAAACACACGCGGATGGAAGGGGCACAGTACTTTGAAAAGAAATATAGCAGGCTATGATTTGAAAAGAGTAGTTTTGAGAGAAGACTTAAATGAAGAAAGGGAGTTGGCAGAACGGAGAGGCAAAGGGAGTTTATTCCAAGAGGAGGGGTCTGGAAAGAGAAGGAGCGTTCGCCAAGGGTCTTGATGCGGTAACGAAGGATCTGGAGGAGAGAAGTGTCAGAAGAGGAGCGTAACTGTCTAAGAGGTGTGTAAAGGTTCAGAAGATCAGCGAGATAAGAAGTAGCCAGACCATACGTCAATGGACTATCTAAAGATAGTCCGCTTTGACTCCAAGTCATCGATATCAACATTTTGATGCAGCCTTAGCTCCCTGTGCCTTCAGCATAAGCTGGCTGTCCTATTTTTCCGTCACTTTGAACAGACCCTCCCGCCTTACCTCTCCAGTGCTCTTCACACCTGCACTCCTTCCCGCTCACTCAGGTCATCAAACACAACACTTCTGAAAGTTCCAAAAACAAATCTAAAATCATTTGGTGACCGCAGTTTCAGTTTCAGTGCCCCTGCTGTTTGGAATTCCCTCCCTGCCGATCTCCGCCATGAACCAACTATCTCTACTTTCAAAGCTAAACTCAAGACTCACTACTTTCAAAGCTCATTCGGTTTGTACATTGTTCCTTCTTGATCTTGTACCTGGGTGAATGATTGGGTAATAATGTTTTGTGTGACTGCGGGCGTATCAGTGAATGGAAGCGCCTTGAGTGTAAAATAATGATAGAAATGCTATCAATTATTATTATTTTATGACTTAAAATGTATCAACCAAAAAAAGGAATGGTTCCAGCAAAGAAATAGTATAAGTGCATGGCTTTGTACATCGATTTCTCGGCAAATATGTAG
>CM065686.1:11502084-11517084 GCA_017654935.2 Phymorhynchus buccinoides | reverse complement strand
AAAGAATAATTTAAACCAAACTGATGTTTCGTTTTCAATTTGGGGGCATTTGTAATAAGAGTCAAACCTGGTTCAACACATTAATTTAGAATGTCCATTATTATCATTGTTATACAAACTATCTGGGATACAAGTTGCACAAATTGGAACTTTAAAAGATGTAGTTTACAGTCATGAAATGATCGAAATTGCTACAGTCTTATCCAGCTCTGGAATTGCAAGATTACTATAGTTCATGAGTTAATTAACTTGAATTTTGTCTTCTTTGTCACTTTTTTTCTCTCGTCCCCTTTAACAGACATAAAATCATATGCATAGTTAAGCGAGCGACAGACTATGTGACTGCCTCATGTGACTCGATCAGGTCGTGACGTTTCACCTCATTTGCATACCATCCTGCTTGATCAGTCTGACCATGGACACTACATTGAATTGTAAATATAGGATCCATGGTCTGACTCAGTCGGGCCCAGTCAGTTGACAGGGCCGAATCGTCGCCATCGTGAATAGAGTACAGTTTTGTGTATTCGCGATTAGCGACGGCCGAATAGGGCGGGTTCTAAATTTCACGGATCGAGTCTGATCGAGTCAGATGGCTTGTGACCTCTTCTGTGCGGGAAACACAATTTGGTCAACGTCACGACCTGATCGAGTGATATGAGGCAGTCGCATAGTCTGTCTCCAGTTTAAAACTTACTCATACGCACGCACACATATTCACATACACACACGCGTGCACACGCACACCCACTCTAACAATTTGTTTTAATTTTTTTAAGTCATATATCACCATTGTGTGAACAGACTTTAAATTAAATCAATCAATCAAAACTGGTCACAACAAGATTTCTTACTGACTATAAGAGGGAAAGCACGTGAAACCCGTGATTTTGGCCCGTGATCTGGTGGGTCTTTAAAGTATTCTGGCGACAGTCGGTTGTAGAGATAAAACGAGGTAGCGGAATATATAAGTATACTCCTGGTGAGTTTGACCTTGAAAGGCAGAAAAGACTGAACACTTACGTGCCAATAGTACAACCGGTATGACAGAGAGGAAAACATATTCATCGTAGAGAATTAGTAGCCGTGTATGCATGCTAACTTTGGTGAACGTTTGACAATAAATCAGCGATGGAGAAAGGTTCCATAATGATCGATATCTACTTGCATAACGCACATACACACGCGTACACACGTACACACGCACACGCACGCACACACGCACGCACGCACGCACACGTACACACGCAAGCACGCATACACACACACACACACTCTCTCTGTCTCTGTCTCTGTCTCTCTCTCTCTCTCGCTCTCAAATTTTCAAGTTTTGAGTTTTATTAATTTTCAGAAAAGCCCTTGGGGGTACGTGGAAAATGACATGTTACCCCCCCCCCCCTCTCTCTCTCTCCCTCTGTATGTGTGTGAAAGAGAGAGAGATAGAGAGAGAGAGAGAGAGAGAGGAGAGAGAGAGAGAGAGAGAGAGAGAGAGAGAGAGAGAGAGAGAGAGAGAGAGAGAGAGAGAGAGAGAGAGAGAGAGAGAGAGAGAGAGAGAGAGAGAGAGAGAGAGAGAGAGAGAGAGAGAGAGAGAGAGAGAGAGTCGATATCACACAGCTAATCTTTAATCACCAGAACGCGATATGATCTTTTAAACAGGACCAAAAACTATCATACTTATAAATAATAAGACTGAAAATTACCTCATCTCTTTCTCTTTTTCACTTATAAAGCAAAATAAAAACTCAAGGGCTAAAGAAACGCAACTGAAACGCGAAAATTTCAAAACGCTGTTTTCAGTGCTTAACCTATTAATTAGTAACTTTGTGATGAAATACTATGGTAGCCCAGTGTCTGAACGCAGATGCAGTATGAAAATATCACGCACAGCATTACAAATGCGCCAATGGGAGACCGTTTAAGACGGTACGTGACGTTTGAGTGAAATGGTTAAATCTGACGCACTTGCACATCCTGCCGATAACATTAAATGTCGTAGGAGTGTTCAGACAAGATTAATGAATAAAACCGCGCCCTTTTCAACGCAATCCTGTCATTTGCGCGTACAAGAAATCCAAAGAATTTACCCCAAAACGCGCATTTTGCCCTCTGGCCTCTCAGAGGTCAACGATGACGTCATAGAGGTTACAAATGTTATGAAAGACATCACTGTCACTATACTCAACCACGATTCATTTTCATGTTCATTGGTGGGGCAGTTCCTTAGGCAGAAGCTGTTACGTCTTGTGTCAAGAAAGTAGGGCTAAGCCGTCATATTGGACAGTCACGTGATTTCTGATAGGCTTTGCTGAAGCTGTAGAACTGTCTGAAGACCCTCAACATGTTTGCACGTTTTATTGCCGACATCCGAAATGGCTTCTCTCTCCGGCATCTCCGCCAAGGAGGAATCGCCGTTTTGACGGTTTGATTTCTAGGAAACAAGAGCAAAGTGAGTGTTCAGAGCCTTGAAAAGGCTGTCTTTCTGGTGCTCTCGATGTGTTTCTTGCACCAAAAAAACCCTCCTCCGTCAGGGTCCACCTTCAACATATCAAGAGTATTATAAGTGTTTCTCTTCCACAAGAGTAATATTCCAGTAGGTGCTACCAGTCTTCTCTAGGTGAAAGCCACGACGTACTATCAAACAATGAATAAAGAAGAACGCTAGCACCTCCTGGCTTTGAACTGAGAAGAATCATACAACCTTTTGGGGGCAGTGGGTGGATGCCTCGTGCCTCCATACGGGGAGCTGGACGACCCCGCCCCCTCCACGAGTCTCTCCCCGTGGGGGTGGGGGGTGTCTTGCGTACAAATAGTTCCCCATCCTTCTTGAAGTTCTGTGCTTGCAGCTTCCCCTAATCTGCCACTCTCTTTGACTCTGCCTTTTCCCTTTGCTTTCTGTAATCCACTATCTTTCTGACTTATTGACCCATTCTCCTGCCTTTTCTCTCTCTCTCTCTCTCTCTCTCTCTCTCTCTCTCTCTCTCTCTCTCTCTCTCTCTCTCTCTCTCTCTCTCTCTCTCTCTCTCTCTCTCTCTCTCTCTCTCTCTCTCTCTCTCTCTCTCTCTCTCTCTCTCTCCAAAAAAACCCTCTTCCAAATAATTGTTCTCATTTGAGCTCCTCCGAAATCGGAATGTGTCGGCTGTACGCAGCGGGGAGACCAGGGAAAATTGAAAACCGGACGCATACGTACCTTACCCACTATGGCCATATGGCCTGGGAACGCAGAAGAAGAAAAATAATACAACCTGTTGGCCTGAAACGTTCGATATGTTACTTTCTCTTGTATGGCAACTTTCAAAACGACAAGACCTAATGGCTTAGCTAAACTTGTTACAAACTTGTTTTCATGTCTTCGTCGTCTATCATTTTCCCCTCTCTCTTCCCCCCCCCCCCCTATCCAGATCCCTGTAGTTTGATGCATATGAGCTTACTAAGAGGTTAGTTGGCAACTAAGTTGTAAGTTGTTAACTTAAAATATAGTAAGGTCTGCATGGAAAATCCCTAGTCCTAGTTGTTACTTAACTTGTCGAGTTAGTAGACAGAATTTTAGTGGACATCCGATCAGCACTAAATGTGTAAGTTGTGAACTAGTCGTTATTCATTGCTTTGTTTCTTTTTTTGTTCTTTTTTTGGGGGGTGTTCTCATGTTTTATCCATGAGGAAACAGTGTAAAAAAAAAAAAGAATACTAAATTACAATTGCTTATCTGTTTACCCTCAATTTAAAAAAAAAGAGTTTTGAGTTATGTGTTTCGAGTTTCTCTCTGTCTCTTTCTCCCTCTCTCAATCTTCCCAATTTTCAGAAATATTTTTATGATTTTGATTAATCATTCAAAAACTTGCGCAGTTGTCAACTTGGGCAAGTTGTATACTAGTTTAGTAAGCTCATATGCATCAAACTACAGAGAGTGAGTTCCCTTTGGTCTGTGAACATGCGCACTGAACGGATTCCCCTTCGAATGCGTTAGTAGGTCAGTCTAGTTGAAAACTAGCTAGTAGCATTCAAGTCCGTATTCATGCTTTGAAGACTAAAATCAGTTTCAAACTTGCCTAGTAGTCTACTAAGCAGTTGTCAACTTGGGCAAGTTGTATACTAGTTTAGTAAGCTCATATGCATCGACCTACTCACTTTGTCGGTCTGTCTGTCGGTCGGTCCAAAATTGTCGCACATATTGTAAAAGAGAGAAAAATACTTGGGCATAAAGTAACATTTCAGTTGTCATATCTACAGTCCTTAGGTATGAAGAAGAAATTTTGGTGTTTTACGTCCTCTCGACCCGGGAAGGCACATATGGGACATAAATTGGTATGAAAAGAATTGCATACTGAACAGAGCACATGAATCTTCATTTTAAAGCGTACAAAATAATAAACATACGTAATACAGACGCTGCAACAGACACGACGAGTATGCGGTGCTTCTTTCGATGAGTATAAGTAGGATAAATAGTTTTAAATGTTTTCCAAAAGATATAAAAAGTTACGAAATGGTGCAAACAAACAAAAATTATAACAACAATATTAGGGGGAGGGAAAAGAAGCGTTTTTGGACTGAAAGGCATTTTCTGAAAACGGGGTACCATGGGAATTGTTAATTTCTGGAGCACACACACACACACACACACACACACACACACACACACACATCTTGGGAAATTGTGTTGTTTTAATCTTTCATGCATTGAATCTTCTTTTAAAACAACAACCAAACATCAAAATGATAACTTGATTATAAAACGTTTTATTTCCAAGTTTGTGGGTCGCATTTAAAAAAAAAGAAGAGCTTTTATAAGCTTACGAGCATTGAAACTTTACGCTCACAGAAGCGCACACATATGCAGACACACACGCGCGCGCAAGCACAACCCACGTAGCCACTAGAGCGCGTGCGCCCGCTCGTTTGTGTATAAATTAGTCGTGTGTGTTCACGTGCGCGTGTATTAGTGCATAGGCTATAAAGCGTGGCACAGAGGTAACGCGTTCGCCTCGTATACAATAAACCCGAGTTCGAACTTAGGTACACAAGGCCTTACGGTCTGAACGTGAAGTCTTTCCGAGGATGAGACGATAAACCGAGGTCCCGTGTGCCCATGCACTTAGCACACGTTAAATCCAGAGGCAAAGGAAAATTGTCATTGGGTCAAAATTTACCCCCTCCTTTGCCCTTTCCTTCCTCATTAGTCACACACAAATCGCATGCAAATTAATTTTTTTTTAGATGGGTGTCGCGCCTCTGCCAGCGACGCGCGCTCTCCAGTGGGAGCAACCCGAATTTCACAGAGACGCCTCTGTGACTATAAAGTATGAAATACCAAATATGGTTGAAACAAACAAACTTCCTGGTAAAATTCCGCCAATGTTTATACTGTGTAATTCGTTTTGAACTGAGCACGCCATAAGCTCTGCTTGTTGTTGCTTCAGTTATGTCATAGTTGTTGGTCATGTTGATTTGGAAAATAAAACATTTAAACCAAACAAGCAAACAAACAAAAAGACAATTAAATCCTGGGATGGATGTGTGTGTGTGTGTGTGTGTGTGTGTGTGTGTGTGTGTGTGTGTGTGTGTGTGTGTGTGTGTGTGCGTGCGTGGTGGGTGTGTGTGTGGGGGGGGGGGGGGGGTATTAAAGGTCGAACATACACATTTGTTTTTAAGTCCTTTCGCGGACAGTTGTCCTCTCGCGGATACCATGATCTACAGTAAGCCCAGGGTCTCCCATAATCATATATATTCTTGATCAGCATGTCACAACCTATTCAGATCCTGATTTGTTTTAACCGTGCCAGTGCACACCTCCGCCAAGGAAGACTCACAAAAACGAAATTTCCTTCCTTCATGTCCGAGCTGTATCTCATGAACCAGTGGGCAGAATGCCTTCACATTATGTGTGGTAATGTAGCATGGCGAGTAATGAATTAAATACTTGCAATAAATACAACAACAAAAAGCAGAAACAGGGTCATTTTAGACTATTGTGCACGTAAGGACCAAACGTCCGCGAGAGGACTGAACACACGTTCTTAGTCTCCGCTCTTTCCCCCATGTCAACACAGTGACACGCAAGTCGTATTATTACTAGTAGCGTATCACCGAGTTGCCATGGGGGAAACAGCGAAACATATGAACGTGTAGTGTGACCATACGGGGGCTGCGTCCAGGGATACACTGGCCTCGCCTGTCCTTTTTGGGGGCTGTTGGATGCGTTCTGGTTTCTGAGTGGGTGTCTTTTGCCGGTGGGCTCTGCAGTCATGAAAAATGGACTGGTACACCCATGGGGACATTTCGCGAGGACTCCTTTGTATCGTATCCGATGGTCACTAAGCAGGGAGTAGCTATGTGCCTTGTAGGGGGAAGACGGGGTAAAAAGCGCATGGGCGGGTAAGAAGCCCACCCCAATTATCTCATGAAATGAAGCAAATTTCAGTCTCATTTTGCCCATGAGACGAGCGTTAATGTCTAGCATTCGTCTCATGGGCAAATTTGACTGAAATTTTCTTTATTTCATGAGATAATTGGGGTGGGCTTCTTACCCGCGCATGCGCTTTTTGCCCCGTCTTCCCCTATACTTTATGGAATATCCCGTGTGTGCCTGCTCCCCAGTAACACAACACGGACTTCCAAGGCTGGAGCAGGGCTGCTCTCGCGTTGATAGGGCGGGCGTGGCTGGTGCATCTCTGGGTCCCATCAGCACCTCCGGGTGTTTCTATTTCTTTATTAACGTGTAGCGTGACCATACGGGGGCCGCGCAGGTTACTACACGCGGAAACTTCATGCGCTTATCCGCGAAAAGGAAAATAATAAAGTTAAGGAAAAATACGCGGGTGGGATGAGCGCATACGGCCGGAACCACATGCGCTTATTTCCCTGACTTTCTTTTACTTATTTGCGGATAACTAAGCGCACGAGGTTTCCGCGCGTACTCTGCCCAGCCCTCTAAAAGGCTAAAGGGCCAGCCACACTACATACGATCCGATGAGATTATACATTTGTGAGGCATGGTTAATGTGAAACTGAGCTATCTAAATGAATCTGATGAAACCCTACTAGCTTTGTTCGCGATACTTATTTGTAGTTCCCACCCCCCCCCCCCCCCCCCTTATACGATTGTGAGGAAATATCAATTTATGTATTTTTTGTGGGGTAACAGACATGTATCGATGGCTTGGGGTCAAAACGGACAATCTGTAGATAGTCCATTGACGTATTATCGGATTTATTACAAAAACTAATAACTTGTATCAAACAATGACTGCAGAAATATAAAAAGGGGGTTTTGCTTTTTATATTTCAGCAGTCTTTTTTAAATTTTATATTATATACAAGTTATTAGTTTTCGTAATAAGTTCAATAATATGTCAATGACTATCTAAAGATTCCATCGTTATTTGATTCGTGAATTGGGGTCAACGTGAGTAGGGGAGATTCCCAAAACAGCGCATAGCCCATATACTCTGTGAGGAATTCCTGCTTACCATGCACCCCCCCCTAATAAATTTTTCATGGGCATTTTCTGGTAGTTTAGGGTGTATAGATCACGAAAACAAATGTTCCCAGAGAAAATTCTCATTTGGACTGTTCCTTCTGGCTTAATTTTGAAGGGTACCCATCTCCGGTGCCGGGGCCGCTTTTGGTCGGTCCAAAAACTGCTATTAAGTTTGTTGATTAACTGTGTCTTTGTTTTTTAACCTGCAAGAATTTGCTATTCGTTTTTGTCGATATCAATGCCTTCTGCACGATATGCAATAATCAGAATGACAATAACGACAATACTTGGACCGCAGTGAAGCTACTTGCGCACCCACCGTCTGTCAAACGCGGCACACTGTGAATTTGCTGAAATATTAGCAATAAACTGTATCTCGCCAAAACTGTGCAAGTCATTAGAAACATACTTTACCATGGTTTAAAAGAACAGTCTCTTGCGCTTCTTTTGAACTATGCCCCATTACCATAGGGCTATCCTGACGTCCACTGTCGCCGGTTTATTTCCCCTACCCCCTTTTTGGCTTTGACGCAAATACTATGTTAAAACATAGTTATAGCATATAAACTGAGGACATTATTCTGGGCATGCTGAACTGATCACGCTCATGGATAGGCTTGGACACTGTGAACATTATTCATTCACATTAGAACTGGAGACAGCCATCGGAAAAGCTTTGCAAGAAGCCTCAAACGTGCTCAGCACACAGATCGCAGTAAATCCAACAACGCCTTCTATATTCCGCTTTGGGTTTGACAATTTTGACCAACTGCTGAGTGTAGTCCACAGCCAGAGTTCCATTCACACAGCACACGGCATCATGCTGCAAGAAGTTGAGGGGACTGATCATGGTGGAACTTTCCGAGTGATGCCATCCATTCCAAGAACCGGTGAGCAATCTCTGCAATTGACACAAGAGGCTTTACCAGAGTGCTTCATAACCCAGCAGAAAAGCCCACCTTTTGCAGTCAGGTACTGGACAGTCGATGGAGGTGAACATGCTCTCAAGAAAGTTCAAAGTACAAATCTCCACTGGGTTCTTCTCCGGAAATACAGCAGCATGTCACATCAGAAATACCAGCGTGGTCTGGCTTCGTTTCACAGTGTGGGGAGACCCCGGCAAAGAAGACAACATTGGACTACTACCCTGTGATCCATCACCCAATCACCGAGTACAAGACAGTCCAAGAGTGCTTGCGACTTGCTGAGGAGGCCACAAGGGAAGTTGGACAAGAGTATGTCTTCATTACGTTCGATTTGGGTGTGTGTATGAAAGCCTACCCGATCGTCTGGAACAAACCTGATCGGTACAAGAAGCATATCATTCTGATCGGTACTTTTCATCTTGCCTGTGCGAACCTCAAGATGCTTGGGAAGAAGCTGGATGGTTCTGGGTTTGGAGATATCCTTCTGGAGGTAGGCCTGATATTTTCTGGTTCACTGCAAGGTGTGCTGTCTGGCAAACATTATGCACGAACATTGTTCTGCCATAAGACTATGCTCGAGAGTCTCGAACGCATGCTGCTGGAAAGATATCTTAAAATCCAGGATGAAGACACGTCACTTCCGACACTACCAGAAGAAAGTATGATCAAACTCCAGGCAACCTCATCGTTGTTCTCAAAGGTGACATATTGTCTCAGCTTCAGCAAGATGAAGCTATCACCAGTTTCATGGCAGAGTACGGACAGTTTAAAGACAGAGTCAGAGAAGGAGCCTTTGGACCAACTGCACAATTTTGGTTGTCATACATCGATCATGTCTGGCTTGTCCTGGCGCTCATTGAGGCTGTCAAACCCAACGATTTCCTGCTCTATGCACACACGATGTCTCAGATGCCAGACCTCTTCTTCAGTTTTGGTGGATCAAATTATGCACGCTACCTGACCTTCTTCTCAGTCTTCTTGGCTAACATTGACTTGTCACATCCTGGAGCCAAGGATCTGCTGAAAGGAGGTGCGTTCAGTGTGGCGAGATCCTTCATTCCTGGCAATCACTGTGCAGTGGACAAGACCATGGAGGAAACGTTCATGAAGCATGCAAAAAGCCGAGGTGGAGCTGGGGGAGGTGGTGCTGGTCTCACGGGACTGCTGTCTAACCATGATGTCTACCAAAGATGGGTCAGAACAGCACATGAGAGGTCAAAGTATCTTCAAGCAACTCTTGACATGGCTGGCATGGCTCAAGGGGGTGAGGTTGGAAGCAGACACCGTGGCTTGCGTCCTTCTGAGATACTGAAGAGCGAAAGCAACGTCAAGAAGACTCAGGAAGCAATAAAAAGTTTCATCTACCCTTTCTGTGTGGAAGCCTCTGTCAACCTCATCGTCTTGTCAACAGTCATCAGGAGCATCTGTCCCAGCTGACATTCAGCATGATGTTCTCTGAGCAGAGGAAGCTGGTAAAGCCGAGAAGGAGGCGTTCATCATGCGCAGACTGATGGCAAATGACTACTTCTTTGAACGTGGCAAACAGCTGAAGTTGAAAACGATGGCATCAATGAACAAAGTCGTCCGCATGAAGACTTCCAAGAAGAACGTTGTGGGGTACAAACAACAAGGAAACACCGCCTTCCAACTCCTTGTGAAGGCACAGGAAGAAGGTGTTCAACTCGATCTGAAACAGTTGATGACATACCAACTTACTCCTGTGCCTTACAGAATTGCCACTGCAGACAATTTCCTGGCCAAGACTGACAAAGCCAAAGGGTTTAACTACCTCACCAAAGATCTGGAAGATGCTGCTATACCTCCCCATGACGAGACACTGGTTGTGATCGATGGCAATGCAGTCTTTCACTGTTTGCAACAGCTTCCTTCCAACTTCAGGGAGATCGCTCAAAAGATATTTCACATGCTGCCAAAAGGAACGGACGTGGTGTTCAGTACAGACATGTACCAAAATGACTCTATCAAAGCAATGGAAAGGAAAAGGAGAGGCACTGGTGACAAGATCATCATCAAAGGAGAAAGCACCAAGCGGCCTGGAGATTGGAAGACGTTTCTGTCAAATGACGAAAACAAGAAGCAGCTCAGCAAAGTGCTACTCGAGGTTTGGAGCAAAGATGAACTTGCGCCAAAAGTCATCTTGATATGTGAGGGAGAAGCCTTCCTGTTGCAATCAGTTGATGGACTGACAACAACAAGGACGCCAATCGCAACGCTCAAATCAACACAAGAGGAGACTGATTCCAGAGTTGCTCTCTACTGTGCATACGCTAAACGGAATGGCTACAGATTCGTCCGTGTAAAGAGTCCAGACTCAGACATCTTCTTTATTCTCCTGCACTTCACTCTGCAGCTGAAGGACGTGGTGATTCTGTTCGACACAGGAACTGGCAACAAACAATGGCTCATCAAGAACACTGACATTGCAAAAGCATATGGGCAACAGCACTGCACCGCATTGCTGGCTCTTCATGCTTACACCGGATGCAATGCAACAAGTGCATTGGGAAAATGAAACCCATCAAAGTCCTTCAGCAGAATCCAAGATTCGTGGAAATAATTGCCCAACTTGTAGATACATGGGACATCCCAGAAGAAGTCAAAAACGATCTTGAAATGTTCACCTGTGCCATGTACGGCAAACACCGTTTCACCAGTGTCAATGACCTCTGACATCATCTACTCATGGAGAGATGCTGAGAACGCACCACAACATTGACATGGCAAGCATGCCTCTGTACACACAAACCCTTCAACAACACATGAAACGAAGCAACATTCAAGCTGCCATTTGGAAGAGGGCCCTCGAACCCATGCTTGATGTTCCATCACCATGCAATGGACATGGATGGATTAGCATTGATGACGTCATGGAACCATTGTGGACCACAGAAGAGGAGGAACTCATCTTGCCAACGGAAATGGTGGACTTCCTGGAGAACTTTCCAGACTCTGATGATGACGAAGAGGCAACTGTCCTACCACATGCCTCAGAAGAGTCACTTTCTACTTGCGCCGAGGAGGAAAGTGACTCAGAATGACGAGTTTGTGTTTGACTGAAGTGCAGTATGGTGGGCGTCACCATGAAACAGAAGAACTGCCAATGTAATAGTTACTGCATCTGAGAACATTCCTCTACGACATCTATTTTTGAATGACATTTTTGGAAGCATTCCAGTGTTAGTTGTGTCCACTGAGGCATTCAAACATTGACCTAATTTCATAACAGACCGTAATATAAATATTAGCAGCGGTATGGGAGTAGGGGTGGGGGAGAGAGTTATTTCATTTATCTTTTATGGACAGTCATACATTCTCAATAATTGGCTTTCTTTCCTGAAACAACTTTTTGAAATGTCCAGAATGATGTCTTCAGTTTAAACGTTATAATTGTATGTTTTAACATTTTATTTGCGTCAAAGCCAAAAAGGGGGTAGGGGAGATAAACCGGCAACAGTGGACGTCAGGATAGCCCTATGGTAATGGGACATAGCTCAAAAGAAGCGCAAGAGACTGTTCTTTTAAACTGTGGTGAACTTTATTTCTAAAAGCTTGCACAGTTTTGGCGAGGTACAGTTTATTGCTAATATTTCAGCAAATTCACAGTGTGCCGCGTTTGACAGACGGTGGGTGCGCAAGTAGCTTCACTGCGGTCCAAGTATTGTCGTTATTGTCATTCTGATTATTGCATATCGTGCAGAAGGCATTGATATCGACAAAAACGAATAGCAAATTCTTGCAGGTTAAAAAACAAAGACACAGTTAATCAACAAACTTAATAGCAGTTTTTGGACCGACCAAAAGCGGCCCCGGCACCGGAGATGGGTACCCTTCAAAATTAAGCCAGAAGGAACAGTCCAAATGAGAATTTTCTCTGGGAACATTTGTTTTCGTGATCTATACACCCTAAGTTACCAGAAAATGCCCATGAAAAATTTATTAGGGGGGGGGGTGCATGGTAAGCAGGAATTCCTCACAGAGTAATATGAGCGCGTTTTATATCCCATAATTTTGTTTATTATAGGCGCGTTTTTGATGGCCCATATGAGCGCGTGCTTTCTAGTCTATTAGCAGATAGTAGTAGATTCTCGTATTAGGGTTAGGGTTAGGGTTTGGTTAGGGTTAGGGTTAGGGTTAGTTTAACTACTAGAGAGAGAGAGAGAGAGAGAGAGAGAGAGAGAGAGAGAGAGAGAGAGAGAGAGAGAGAGAGAGAGAGAGAGAGAGAGAGAGAGAGAGAGAGAGAGAGAGAGAGAGAGCGAGAGAGAGAGAGAGAGAGAGAGAGAGAGAGAGAGAGAGAGAGAGAGAGAGAGAGAGAGAGAGAGAGAGAGAGAGAGAGAGAGAGAGAGAGAGAGAGAGAGAGAGAGAGAGAGAGAGAGAGAGAGAGAGAGTATCAATTGAAAGCTGTATACCAATTTTAGGTTATTGTTTTACACATTAGAGAGAGTGCATGACATGAAAATACGTGTGTTGATTTCATGAAATGAAATTCTTTTATGTGCTGTGTTTTCTCGCAGATTTTGAAATGAAAGAATTATGATTGAGATGCGCTCTTTTGGGACATAGCCTACGTATATCGGCCTTGTAGGATAGATACGCGCTCATGTGGGATACGACCACCCGCGCTCATTTGGGCTATGCGCCCAAATCGTCATTTGCCAAAATGCGCCCTTTTGGGTTACCCCCGTGCGTAGGGCACATAGTGAGCGAACATGCTAGCATTATTTTTAGACGGATATATTTCACGTGAATCGTCACTCACAGACATCGTCACAATCGGATCGGATTGAGGTCAAATCGTATGCAGTGTGGCTGTGTCTTAACTTAAATGGATATTCCTTGTTTGTGAGCTAGCCACGTTCGTTTCTCTGAACACTCGCAATTTCCATTTACACCATTACAAAAAATTCTACGTTTTTTGCAACGCGAGTGATTGATTCCTTAGAGTCATTGCTAAATCGGATTAAAAACGAATACAAGTTTGTTATTAGAACCCCCCAAAAAAAAAACCCACACACACCCCTAATGCAAATAATGCAAGATTGCGAAGCATCAGGTGCTTTGATCGAAACAAACACATTCACAAGCTACTCCAGGGACCTTTTGAACAATTTGTTTTATCAAGATGGGAGATCGTTTTATGTTTGTTTTGTTGTTTGAGATAAAAACAAAAGAAGAGGCAAAGCCTTCAAGGCTTACTCGAACAGGCACATGCGGGACAACAACAAAGATTGAGGGGGGTGTCTAAAGTACAAGATTGTCAATCAAAATTTAAAGTACAAATGAAACTATTTCCTGATAAAATGTCAACGTTAAAGTTTGGAGATTAGACCACTAGACCAGGGACGCAACACACACACACACACAGACACACACACGCAGACACACACACACACACACACACACACACACACACACACACACACACACACACACACACACACACACACACACACACACACACACACAACAACAACAACAACAACAACAACAACAACATACGGTATTTATACGGCGCTGAATCTTGATATAAATCAAATCAAAGCGCACACACACGTTAGCATTCATAACGCATTCAAACAAAAATGCAATACAAAGCGAGCACACACGTTTGACATAAATGGTATACAGCAGAAACAGACCTAAAGGCAAGAGAGAGAGAAGAGAAAGAGAGTGGAGCCTCAATCACGAGGGAACAGGTGGGTTTTGAGGTTAGATTTGAAGGCTGAGAGGGTCGGTCGCTGACGGAGGGAAAGAGGAAGTTTGTTCCAAGATGTCGGTCCTGAGACAGCAAAAGAGCGACACACACACACACACACACACACACACACACACACACACACACACACACACACACACACACACACACACACACACACACACACACACACACACACACACACACACACACACACACACACACACACACACACACACACACACACAACAAACAAACAAACACACACACACACACACACACACACACACACACACACACACACACACACACACACACACACACACACACACACACACACACACACACACACACACACACACACACACACACACACACACACACACAAACACACGCACACATACACACAGACACACAACCGAACAAATATCATACTATAGACTCACTTCGTGTTAACGTCGTTAATACGAGTGAGCCAAAAGGGGGAAATACCAGCGAGCGGTTTTCACATAATTTGACTAACACTTTCTTTCATTACTCTATTATTTATTTATTTATTTTCTTGAATTTTTGAAGTCAACACGGGTGTAGCAAACGCGGGAAAAGTCGGCAGATAGCTCGCTTCATTATTGTTTTGTTGTACACATATTGTTTGTCCAAGAGAAAGGAAATAAACAGGACGCCAAAGAGCCGTTTCAACAGAATTTGGCTAGCACTTAAATGATTGTATCGGATTCTCCTTGAATGCAACACTCCAGAATTCATGTAAAGGCTTAAGCACACACGCTACCACAAATGAGTTGCTACAACTAATGTTATACCACAAGTTGCAGTCAAAATCATAGAGCTCGAGGCACACGCTACAACTTTTATACAACCCCCTT
>CM065686.1:11489584-11492084 GCA_017654935.2 Phymorhynchus buccinoides | reverse complement strand
CATAGAGACAGGGGGACACATAGAGACAGGGAGACACATAGAGACAGGGGGCACATAGAGACAGGGGGCACATAGAGACAGGGGACACATAGAGACAGGGGGGCACATAGAGACAGGGGCACATAGAGACAGGGGGCACATAGAGACAGGGGGGCACATAGAGACAGGGGACACATAGAGACAGGGGGACACATAGAGACAGGGGGCACATAGAGACAGGGGGCACATAGAGACAGGGGGCACATAGAGACAGGGGGCACATAGAGACAGGGGCACATAGAGACAGGGGGCACATAGAGATAGGGGGACACATAGAGACAGGGGCACACATAGAGACAGGGGACACATAGAGACAGGGGACACATAGAGACAGGGGGACACATAGAGATAGGGGGACACATAGAGACAGGGGACACATAGAGACAGGGGACACATAGAGACAGGGGGACACATAGAGACAGGGGGACACATAGAGACAGGGGGACACATAGAGACAGGGGGACACATAGAGACAGGGGGGACATAGATAGAGACAGGGGACACATAGAGACAGGGGACACATAGAGACAGGGGGACACATAGAGATAGGGGACACATAGAGACGGGGGACACACATAGAGACAGGGGACACATAGAGACAGGGGACACATAGAGACAGGGGACACATAGAGACGGGGACACATAGAGATAGGGGACACATAGAGAGGGGACACATAGGGGACACATAGAGACAGGGGGACACATAGAGACAGGGGACACATAGAGACAGGGGACACATAGAGACAGGGGACACATAGAGACAGGGGGCACATAGAGACAGGGGACACATAGAGACAGGGGGACACAGGGGACACATAGAGACAGGGGACACATAGAGATAGGGGACACATAGAGACAGGGGGGCACATAGAGACAGGGGACACATAGAGACAGGGGACACATAGAGACAGGGGACACATAGAGACAGGGGACACATAGAGACAGGGGACACATAGAGACAGGGGACACATAGAGACAGGGGACACATAGAGACAGGGGACACATAGAGACAGGGGACACATAGAGACAGGGGACACATAGAGACAGGGGACACATAGAGACAGGGGACACATAGAGAAGGGGGGCACATAGAGACAGGGGACACATAGAGACAGGGGACACATAGAGATAGGAGGACACATAGAGACAGGGGGGCACATAAAAACAGGTGATATATAGAGACAGGGGACACATAGAAACAGGTGATATATAGAGACAGGGGACACATAGAAACAGGTGATATATAGAGACAGGGGACACATAGAAACAGGTGATATATAGAGACAGGGGACACATAGAGACAGGGGACACATAGAGACAGGGGACACATAGAGACAGGGGACACATAGAGACAGGGGACACATAGAGACAGGGGGACACATAGAGATAGGGGGACACATAGAGACAGGGGACACATAGAGACAGGGGGCACATAGAGACAGGGGACACATAGAGACAGGGGACACATAGAGACAGGGGGCACATAGAGACAGGGGGACACATAGAGACAGGGGGCACATAGAGACAGGGGACACATAGAGACAGGGGGCACATAGAGACAGGGGACACATAGAGACAGGGGACACATAGAGACAGGGGACACATAGAGACAGGGGGCACATAGAGACAGGGGGACACATAGAGACAGGGGGCACATAGAGACAGGGAACACATAGAGACAGGGGGCACATAGAGACAGGGGACACATAGAGACAGGGGACACATAGAGACAGGGGACACATAGAGACAGGGGACACATAGAGACAGGGGACACATAGAGACAGGGGGACACATAGAGACAGGGGGCACATAGAGACAGGGGACACATAGAGACAGGGGACACATAGAGACAGGGGACACATAGAGACAGGGGACACATAGAGACAGGGGACACATAGAGACAGGGGACACATAGAGACAGGGGGACACATAGAGACAGGGGGACACATAGAGACAGGGGGACACATAGAGACAGGGGACACATAGAGACAGGGGACACATAGAGACAGGGGGACACATAGAGACAGGGGACACATAGAGACAGGGGACACATAGAGACAGGGGACACATAGAGAAGGGGGACACATAGAGACAGGGGACACATAGAGACAGGGGACACATAGAGACAGGGGACACATAGAGACAGGGGACACATAGAGACAGGGGGGACACATAGAGACAGGGGGCACATAGAGACAGGGACACATAGAGACAGGGGGCACATAGAGACAGGGGGGACACATAGAGACAGGGGGGGCACATAGAGACAGGGGGACACATAGAGACAGGGGACACATAGAGACAGGGGACACATAGAGACAGGGGACACATAGAGACAGGGGACACATAGAGAAGGGGGGACACATAGAGACAGGGGACACATAGAGACAGGGGACACATAGAGACAGGGAACACATAGAGACAGGGGGCACATAGAGACAGGGGACACATAGAGACAGGG
>CM065686.1:11479584-11484584 GCA_017654935.2 Phymorhynchus buccinoides | reverse complement strand
CCCGTCTATTACTTGGAAGAAGAAAAAGAAGAAGAAGAAGAAGAAGAAGAAGAAGAAGAAGAAGAAGAAGAAGAAGAAGAAGAAGAAGCCCACTTTCAACGAGTCTCGGCTATATTTACATTTTCACTCGTGAAGGGGAGATCATTTTGATGACAGATAAGAGCAAAAACAAGCGACTCTTTCCGTCATCAGAGCATCTTCTCTTACGAGCGAAAAATGTGGATTTGGACTGAGTATTATTTTAACCAAACTTTAATGGACCAATCAACAACAAGAAATGTATTCACCCTAATGCAAGTCACGTGATAGTTCGCCAAGATATACTTTGGGAGTAGCCACAAAACGTTTTCGGCAAACGTCGGCAACAGAGGTGTTCCTTAGTTGCCGATTTGCGCTCACGCTACGTAACGTTAGCCCTTGTGAAACGGCCCCCTGTTTGCGCTACATTATGCCATCTAACATGATGAAACATTAAGAAAGAGCACTCAAAAATACTTGTATTTGTTTACTTTGCTAAAATCATCCCATATATTTTCGCTGTAGAGTGAAGAATATTTATCTGTATCCACTTTCTAAACTTTGTCTTCCATTTGTAAGCAAAAAGCTACGTTCTCGCGAGAACTAATTTTAGCCGGAAGTAAAAAAAAAAGTTGCACATTTCCCATGATGCAACTAACAGTTTGCGGCGTGCTAGGGCACGAGAGAGAACAGAACGTTACGCGAACTATCGGCAAACGAAGGGTGTTTCTTAGACCGTTTTTGCCGATTTGCGCTCACGCTGCGTAACGTTAGCCCTTGTGAAACGGACCCCAGCATCTATAAATATCGGGTGCCAAACTGAGTTGGCAAAATCATATACACATCTGTATTGTTAAAAATTCGGGACTTTCTTGGTGTTGCACTGCCTCCGGGCATTGCCTCCAGGATCGTTCCCACCATCTTTATATCTACTAATGTCCCATATGTGTCTGTTCCAGACCGGAGGACGTTAAGCAGAATTTCATTCAACTGAGTTGGCGTATTCTAATTATATAGTCTAACAAATACATCTTTTCAGAGAAAATCAAAAGATCTTTTTATTCCCTCCGAAATCTAATTGGCTTTACTTACATTTTGTATGTGCATGTCAAAATTTAAAGGGACACCCTGACGGATGAGATTTTGCAACAAACACGTCGAGATCACCAGGAAAACACCCTTTACAGAGATCGCAACACTCACTTTGCTCCGGTTTCCTATAAATCAAACTGTCAAATCGGTGCTGGAAGTCAAATTCTTTCAGTGAAAGAACGCATGTGCCTTCTCTTTTCTAATGGCCGCATGAGTTTAGACCAAATCGTTTGCACGAAATTTTCACAATACAAGCCTTTTTTTAATAAATAATTTATACAGTTTATATAAAGGAGTTTCGCTCACAACAAAGGAAATAGCTCCAATTGTTTTTAACTGCACTAAAAAAAACCCACCCAACTCAACCACATGAGTGTCCTCGACCCACCCCATCCAAAATGGCTTCTTTCTACGGCATCTCCGCCAAGGAGAAATCGCCGTTTTGACGGTTTGATTTATAGGAAACCAGAGCAAAGTGAGTGTTCCGATCCTTGAAAAGGTTGTATTTCTGGTGATCTCGACGTGTTTTTTGCAACAACTCATCCGTCAGTGTCCGCCTTTAACCCTTTCACCGCCAATGTCACATTTTTGCACCACAATGGTTTAACACCCATGTCATTAAAAAGCATCAAATCAGGGTCTGCTATCTGAAGACCCTATTTTCGTAATTTTGGGAGGTAAGGATAGGCCTAATGTTATACATGTCACACAGGAATTCGCAATATTGCAGATTTGTTCTTCTCTATCCAGGTAAGTTTAATGGTAATTTTTGGCTGAAAAATGGCTGGCGGCGAAAGGGTTAAGGACGAGTCAAGAGTGTAGTTTGGCGACGTTGCTGCAATGAGGGTCATCCAGGGAGGAGAGGGGGGGAGGGGGGGAGACATCATTCAAACATATACAATATTCCATGAGGTTGACAATATTTCTGTTGACTCACTATTCTCTATATCTCAGTATAATAACACAAAGAAAGTCAGAGGGCATTTTTTTTTAAATAAATAAAAATATATTAAGCCCTGCTGTATCCTAACATTAGGAAATATTGTTTGTTTGTTTTTCTTAACAGTGTTGCCGCATACTGGAATGACCTCCCTACTAATGTTAAATATTCACCAAATACTGTTTCAAGAATCTTCTGGATGGAATAGGCCTATTGCATTTTCAGTTCTGTTTTACTTATTATTCTTGATCCTTTAACCTTTTCCGTGTTTTTTCCCTCCCAGAATCAAGCATTGAAAAGCCACCTAGACGAAGGTCACCCTGCCTAGCCACGTCAACGTTCGCCATGTCCCTGCCTTGCCACGTCAACGTTCGCCATGTCCCTGCCTTGCCACGTCAACTTTCGCCATGTCCCTGCCTTGCCACGTCAACTTTCGCCATGTCCCTGCCTTGCCACGTCAACGTTCGCCATGTCCCTGCCTTACCACGTCAACTTTCGCCATGTCCCTGCCTTACCACGTCAACTTTCGCCATGTCCCTGCCTTGCCACGTCAACTTTCGCCATGTCCCTGCCTTACCACGTCAACTTTCGCCATGTCCCTGCCTTGCCACGTCAACTTTCGCCATGTCCCTGCCTTGCCACGTCAACTTTCGCCATGTCCCTGCCTTGCCACGTCAACTTTCGCCATGTCCCTGCCTTGCCACGTCAACGTTCGCCATGTCCCTGCCTTGCCACGTCAACTTTCGCCATGTCCCTGCCTTGCCACGTCAACTTTCGCCATGTCCACGTCAACTTTCGCCATGTCCCTGCCTAGCCACGTCAATTTAAGCTGTGTCCCTGCCTAGCCACGTCAACTTACGCCATGTCCCTGCCTAGCCACGTCAACTTTCGCCATGTCCCTGCCTAGCCACGTCAACTTTCGCCATGTCCCTGCCTTGCCACGTCAACGTTCGCCATGTCCCTGCCTTGCCACGTCAACTTTCGCCATGTCCCTGCCTTGCCACGTCAACTTTCGCCATGTCCCTGCCTTGCCACGTCAACTTTCGCCATGTCCCTGCCTTGCCACGTCAACTTTCGCCATGTCCCTGCCTTGCCACGTCAACTTTCGCCATGTCCCTGCCTTACCACGTCAACTTTCGCCATGTCCCTGCCTAGCCATGTCAACTTTCGCCATGTCCCTGCCTTACCATGTCAACTTTCGCCATGTCCCTGCCTCACCACGTCAACTTTCGCCATGTCCCTGCCTAGCCACGTCAATTTAAGCTGTGTCCCTGCCTAGCCACGTCAACTTACGCCATGTCCATGCATTGCCACGTCAACGTTCGCCTTGCCACGTCAACTTTCGCCATATCCCTGCCTCACCATGTCAGATTTCGCCATGTCCTTGCCACGTCAACGTTCTCCATATACTTGCCTCACCATGTCAACTTTCGCCATAAACTTGCCTCACCATGTCAACTTATAATGTCCCTGCCCTGCCACTTCAACTATCGCCATGTCCCTGCCTTGCCACGTCAATTTCCACAATGTCCCTCCTCTACCAGGTCAACTTTCATTCCTGTCTTGCAACCTGAACTTTCGCCATGTCCATTCTCTGCCACGTCAAATTTCGCCATGTTCCTGTCCTGTCGCGTCAACTTTCGCCATGTCCCTGCCTTGTCGCGTCAAGTTTTACCATGTCCCTGTCATGCCCCGTGAACTTTTGCCATAATCCTGTCCTGCCACGTGAACCTTAACCACCCCCCTGCCTTGCCTTGCCACGTCAACGTCGGCCATGCTCACGAGGCAAGTATTATTGTATTAATCGCATTGTGTTATTGTATTAATCGCATAGGATTAGCGGCTGCCCGTATCACTTTCATTTCGTAAAAGACTCACGATGCTCGACTGAGAGCAGGACCTGACAGATTTCCTGTTCACTTGGGTTAGGTCATGTCAGGCCAGGTCAGGTCAGAATTTTCTTTTCTTCTTCAGACCTGTTTACCCCATACACAAGTCTTGAGTAGTCTGGACAGCTGAAATGAGTAGCTTGGGCTCCAAATGTGTAGTTTTATTCATTAAACCATCAAACCATGTTCACTGAAAATGAGTAATTAGAGCATTATTTTCAATTTTGAAGAGTAGTAGAGGTCCAAATTGAGTAGAATACTACTCGAAAAGAGTAGAGTAAACAGGTCTGTTTCTTCTGTGTTTTCAGGCCGTATATATGGTCATAATGGGTGAGATAGGCCCTACGTATGTGACCGTTTTCAGTTTTCACAGGTATCCCGACCCGCTGCATTCAACCAACATATAGCGATTTCAGAGGAGCTCAAAGTAGAAAATGATTTTTTTATTTTTATAGATTTGTTTTGGATCAAAGGCACGAGATTGGGCCAATAAGTCAGAACAATGGTAGATAATAGTAAGGAAAGGTACAACAACAAAAAAAGCAGTCAAAGACAGACATAGAGGTTATTATCACATAAGTTCAAGAACGTGTGGGAACTATTTGTACGGACAGATACCAGCCCCCCTGCCCCCCAATGAATAATGAACAATGAACAAATCTTTTGATATTTACAGGCCACCAGCCGTTAGAAAGGTCAAGGTTACATATAACAAAAATTGTACATAATTCTATCTAGTATCGAATCATTAATTGTGATTTCGTGAATGTGCAGTTATAAAAGTACAAGTTACCATGTTTGTACAACATACAAAATTTTCATTGATCAGTTGAAGCAACACTGTAAATAGTGTTTATATTTGTACCGTAGTGTTCAAGCACTTCGGCTGTTGCGATGATCCCTGGAGTCTTTTAGCCAGGGTACGACAACAAACGAACAAACCAACTAGTGAATTGAACTTTCAAAACTTCAATGAAACTTTTCAAATTGTGACAAACGAAGACTGAGAAATGTCTCACAATAGATTGAAAATGTGGTATGCAAGTTTACTCCCCCCCTGC
>CM065686.1:11462084-11464584 GCA_017654935.2 Phymorhynchus buccinoides | reverse complement strand
TCTCTCTCTCTCTCCTATTCTCTATTTCTCTCTCTGTCCTCCTCTCCATCTCCCCTTCACTCTCCCCTCTTCTCTCTCTCTCTCCCCCCCCCTCCCTATCATCCCTCTCTCCCATCCTCCTTCCCTTCCCCCCTAAAAAAAACCCACACCACGCCTCCGTTCCAGCCAGCGGTTCCAGACACGGAAGTCTGCAGACCGCGTTGTGAGACTGATTCTCTGACGACCTTGCCTCTACGCTGACTCGCCCATCACGCTCCTGGGGGTGCCAGAACCTTGTCGGTTGTCACACGCAGCGCAGGTTTATCGCTGGAACTTTTTTTCTCCATGTAGATGCACTAAAGTGGTTTGATCTCTATGCTTACTACCTTTTTGTGTGTGTGTGTGTGGGCCTGATACTGGTTTTGTGTGCGAGTCTGTTGCGTCCAATTCATTATCAACTCAGAGATGACAGAACAATCAATTACTATTCTGAGTAGCAGCGCAGGTTTATCGCTGGAACGTTTTTTCCATGTAGATGCGCTAAAGTGGTTTGATCTCTATGCTTACTACTTTTTTTTGGCCTGATGCTGGTTTTGTGTGTGAGTCTGTTGTGTCCAATTCATTATCAACTCAGATATGACAGAAGAATCAGTTACTATTCTGAGTAGCTGAGCGCATTTAAAAAAAAATTGTTTGTGGCTCAAGCCACAAACCTATAACTCACTTTGTCGGTCGGTCTGTCGGTCTGTCGGTCGGTCCAAAATTGTCGCACATTTTGACAAAATTGTCGCACTTCAAATCGAGGCTACACTTCAAATTGAGGCCGCTCTTTAAAATGATGTATTTTGAAAGCGTACAAAATAATAAACATACGTAATACAGACACTACAACAGACACGACGAGTATGCGGTGCTTCTTTTGATAAGTATAAGTAGGATACATAGTTTTAAATGTTTTCCAAAAGATATAAAAAGTTACGAAATGGTGCAGAGATAACATTCTGGTTTACAGATTAAAATTATTGAAAAGCCAGGGGAGGTGACTCATGGTTGGAGTGGTAAAAACAGACCGCGTGCCACAAACTATTGCGATTTCGCGCTTGTTTAAAACTAAATTCTATTGTTTTGTTTTGTGTGTCAATCTGTTTTGTCCGATGATGGTTTCTACGAGATAGAAGAAGAAACAGAAGCAATTGCTATTCCGGACAGCAGCGCCGTTTTATCGCGGGAACGTTTCTATATAGATGCTAAGTGGTTTGATTTCTTCTTACTTACTATTCTTTGCCTAATATTGGCGCGTGTGTATAGCCTATGTGCCAATCACTCGAGTCCCATAATGACATATGAGATAGCACCCCCAAAAAATCAATTCCTGTTTTACATAGGAGAAGAAGAGGCAATTGGTATTCTAGAGGGCAGGGAAGGATTTCTGTTTTTGCTGGAAAAAGGAGGAAGAGTCTTGTCAAGGAAATATCATCACACGTGTATTGGGCAAGAGGATTTTTGATATTGATGTTAAGTTTGTTAAAAAAAATAATCTGATCTTTTTGGTCTTCATAAATATATTGAAGATTTTCTCCTTCGGATGGGGATATTATTGTTGCTGTACAATATTGTTTACAAAAGCTTTCCTTGTGTTGGGTGATGTATGTGTGTGTGTGTGTGTGTGTGTGTGTGTGCGTGTGTGTGTGTGTGTGTGTGTGTGTGTGTGTGTGTGTGTGTGTGTGTGTGTGTATATATGTGTGTGTGTGTGTATGTGTGCGTGCGTGCGTGCGTGCGTGCGTGTGTGTGTGTGTGTGTTATTGTTGTTGTTTGGGCTGATTATGAATTTATTTTGGAGGAATGTTTGCATTCGAGAAGGCATTCAAATCAATAACATCATAAAATAAAAGAACCTCGAAGAAGAACAACAAAACAATTAAAAACAAAGAAACAGCAGCAAGAAAATAAGAGACATAACAACAATAATAATATCAGCAACAACAAGAAAAACAAACAAACAAACAAACAGAAAAAAAAAACAAACACAACAAAAAACAAACATAAATAAAGAATAGAATCAACCACCACAACAATAAACATCACAAATAACAACAGCAATACAATCTACAGCATCAAAAAACAATAAACACTGGTAAGAAAAAAGTTAATTTCACCCTATCATGCATAATTGTTTCACTCTGAGAACAATGTGTGATCCAGCACCACGAAAGGGACATTAAAGGTGGACCCTGACCGGATGAGTTTTAGCAAGAAACACGTCGAGATCACCAGAAGGACAGCCCTTTTCAAGGATCGGAACACTCACTTTGCTCTGGTTTCCTAGAAATTAAACCGTCAAAACGGCGATTCCTCCTTGGCGGAGATGCCGGAGAGAGTAGCCATTTTGGATGGGATGGGTGGAGGTCACTGATTGTGGTTGAAGCGTGTGGGTTTTTTTTTGTAGTGCAGCAAAAAAAAAAGGGAGTTATTTCCTTTGTTGTGAGCGAAACTCCTTTAGATAATCTGTATAGAATTTTTT
>CM065686.1:11427084-11429584 GCA_017654935.2 Phymorhynchus buccinoides | reverse complement strand
TTAAATTTCAACCTCATCACGACACACAAGAACCCTCCACATGTATTGTATAACTATGATGCTTTTATGGTATGACTCAATACCCTAACACGCTTGGAGCAGCTACTAGCTGTCTAAGAACAAGAAAGATATGAATCACTTAAAGACTAGAATAAGTCAGCACAAAAACACCGTAGTTGTGGCAGCGAATGTTCGGTTTATTTTAAAAACCTTTGATGGCTAAAACAGTTGGCCAAGATATTAATCACTTGTGATACATTATGAAAGAGCTATAATCACATAACATAATATAGCAGCGTCCATAAAGTGCATGGGGATTTTTTTGTTTTGTTTTTGATGCAGGCATCAACTGGGGAACAATGAAGCCAGTGTTAAATGTGGACCCTGACGGATGAGTTTTTAGCAAGAAACACGTCAAGATCGCCAGAAACACTGCCATTTCAAGGATCAGAACACTCACTTTGCTCTGGTTTCCTAGAAATTAAACCCGTCAAAACGGCGATTCTTCCTTTGGCGGAGATGCCGGAGAGAGTAGCCATTTTGGATGGGGTGGGTGAAGGTCACTCATTGTGGTTGAAGTGTTTTCTTTTTGTTTGTAGAGCAAAAAAAAACCAATTGGAGCTGCTTCCTTTGTTGTGAGCGAAACTCCTTTAGATAATCTGTATAACAAATTTTTAAAAAGGAAAGAAAAAAAGGCTTGTATTGCGAACATTTCGTGCAAACGATTTGGTCTAAACGCAGGCGGCCATTAGAAAAGAGACGACACACGCCTTCTCTTTTGGGTGAAATAATTTGACTTCCAGCAACTCCGCCAAGGAGGAATCGCCGATTTGACGGTTTGATTTCTAGGAAACCAGAGCAAAGTGAGTGTTGCAATCTCTGTAAAGGGTGTTTTCCTGGTGATCTGGACGTGGTTGTTGCAAAAACGCATCCGTCAGGGTGGCCCTTTAAAGAGGAGCAATGACACAGACTCTCCAAGTGGTCTTGCTATCACGATTCCCTTCCCCTGGGCAATTTGATGGCAACAAGAATCAGGCTGGGGGGGGGGGGGGGTAAACCAAAGATTAAATAAAAGGCAACAACAACAACAACGCGGCAAGCACGTCAACCGATTTCCAGTAGCCCAGATAGAATAGGGGTTTCTGATGACAGGAAAGCGTATTTTGCACAGAATCGCTTCAAATGGTGTAGGGTTTACCTTTCTGACTCCAACTTTGACTTCATCAGTCAAGTAAGGAGGGCACAACGATAATATACAAAGAGTTAGTGTATTGAAGGCTTTGCCTCTGGTGTGTTTTAAAAATACAAAACCAACCGTCTTATACAATGATGATGATGATGAGGATAATGATATGGACGACGACTACGACGATGAAGATGATGAATACGATGCGGCTCGCCATCGTTTTTAGTTTCCTTTAAATTTCAGAGAACATTCTGGGTTTTTTGGTGCTTTTTGTAGCCCGAATTGAACACTTTTATCAAGCAATACAAAATCTACTTAGATCTTGATCTTTTATTCATTAAGAACATTTTATACAGCGCTTAACCTTTAAAGGGATACCCTGACGGATGATTTTTTTGGCAAAAAACACGTCGAGTTCACCAGAAAGACAGCCTTTTCAAGGATCGGAACACTCACTTTGCTCTGGTTTCCTATAAATCAAACCGTCAAAACGGCGATTCCTCCTTGGCGGAGTTGCCGCAGAAGGAAACCATTTTGGACGGGGTGGGTGGAGGACACTCAGAGTGGTTGAAACTTTTTCTTCTTTGTAGAGCAGTAAAAAAAAAGGAGCTATTTCCTTTGTTGTGAGCGAAACTCCTTTTGGTAAACTGTATAAACACTGTATAAAAAGGCTTGTATTGTGGACATTTCGTGCAAACAATTTGGTCTAATTCAGGCGGTCATTAGAAAAAAAGAAGGCATATGCCTTCTCTTTCACTGAAATAATTTGACTTCAAGCTCTTCCGCCAAGGAGGAATCGCCGATTTGACGGTTTGATTTTGGTTTGATTTTGTAGGAAACCAGAGCAAAGTGAGCGTTGCGATTTCTGTAAAGGGTGTTTTCCTGGTGATCTCGGCGTGTTTCTTGCCCAAAAAAACGTATCCGTCAGGGTGCCCCATTTAAGCTCTAAGCTCTTATGAACTCCCAGCAGAAATTAAACCATCACCTGTAATCCCCCAGGAGGTCAGCGAAAACTGAACGACTACATTTGTTTGTGCTCTGTTTGCTTTTTTCCTTCTTATTTGCATAATAACTTCAATTGTTTCAAGGTTTGTGTAACAGCCGTACGAGAGTTGAGCTGTAAGACAATTTGTAGTTTATTTTTGTTTGTATTGATTCTTTGATCGTTTTGAGGTGATGAGAGACACAGAGAGAGGGATGGGGCAGTGGGTGGATGCCTCGTGCCTCCATACGGGGAACTGGACGGCCCCGCCTCCTCCACGAGTCTCTCCCTGTGGGGATGCTGGGGGGGGGGGGGTATTTCGTAAAAAAATG
>CM065686.1:11407084-11414584 GCA_017654935.2 Phymorhynchus buccinoides | reverse complement strand
AAACAACAACCAGTAGTTTTCATGCTATGGGAACGGGCTGTTCAGTTCTTATTCTGACTTAACAATTTTGCCCCTTAACATGTCTCCTACTGCATTCTGTGAGACATGCTGATCAAGAATATAAAATGGTCATAGGGGTGTACAACCAAAAGTTTTCATACGATGACGACTGGTTTTCGTACAGGCATGTGCATGGTTATAGGGATATACAACCAACAGTTTTCATATTATGACCACTGGTTTGCGTACAGGCATATCCATGGTTATAGGGATCTACAGCCATCCCTTGTCATACTAAGGCCACTGGTTTGGAGACAGGCATATCCGTGGTTATAGGGATATACAGCCAACACTTTTTGTCATATTATGACAATTGGTTTGCGTACAGGCATAATATATCCATGGCTATAGAGATATACAACCAACACTTTTAATACTATGACCACTGGTTTGCGTACAGGCATGTGCATGGTTATAGGGATCTACAGCCACCCCTTTATCATGCTAAGGCCACTGGTTTTGAGACAGGCATATGCATGTGTATAGAGATCTACGACCATCCCTTGTCATACCAAGGCCACTGGTTTTGAGACAGGCATATGTATGGTTATAGAGATATATACAACCAACACTTTTTATTCTATGACCACTGGTTTTCGTACAGGCATAATATATCCATGGTTATAGAGATATACAACCAACACTTTCGATGGCTTGGAGTCAAAACGGACTATCTTTAGATAGTCCATTGACATATTATTGAATTATTGCGAAAAATAATAACTTTAACAAAACAACGACTGCATAAATATAACAAGCATCATCCCCAGTTTACATTGTTTGCAGTCTTTTTTAATACAAGTTCTTAGTTTTTTCCCCTCAATAACATCAATAATAAGTCAATGGACTATCTAACGATAGTCCGTTTTAACTCTAAATCATCGTAGACCACTGGTTTTCGTACAGGCATAATATATCCATGGCTATAGAGATATGCAACCAACACTTTTCATACTATGACCACTGGTTTTCGTACAGGCATAATATATCCATGGCTATAGAGATATGCAACCAACACTTTTCATACTATGACCACTGGTTTTCGTACAGGCATAATATATCCATGGCTATAGAGATATGCAACCAACACTTTTCATACTATGACCACTGGTTTTCGGATAGGCATAACACAGACAGACAGACAGACAGACAGACAGACAGACAGACAGACAGACAAGTGACTTTATGAGTAGTATATACTGCCTTTGTATAAACACACCAACGCGTTCGTGTCACATCATTGGTTTTGTACATTTAAACTCTTTCCCAACATAAACGGAATCCACCACCAAACCCAACCGTACTCCGGGGCAAATAACCGGGGTGATTCACTTTCTAACTCCATGTTATTTTTAGCCCATTATTATGCTTTTAAGAAAGTTTGACTAGAGAGTCTACAGTTGAAGGTTTTGTTTTTTTAACGTGCCTAAGCATACTATCATTCTTCTCGGATGAAAGCCAGAAGGCGCTATGTCACACATGGAATAAAGAAAGGATGAATAGCGTCGTCGGGTGTCCCACCCGTTTAAAGGTGGACCCTGACGGATGCGTTTTTCTTGCTTGCAGGAAACACGTCGAGATCACCAGAAAGACAGCCTTTTCGAGGATCGGAACACTCACGTTGCTCTGGTTTCCTTGAAATCAAACCGTCAAAATGGCGATTCTCCTTGGCGGAGATGCCGGAGAGAGAGAGAGAGAAGCCATTTTGAACGGGGTGTGTGGAGGTCACTCAGAGTGGTTGAAGCGTTTTCTTCTTTGTAATGCAGTAAAAACCTAAATGGAGCTATTTCCTTTGTTGTGAGCGAAACTCCTTTTGGTAAACTGTATATATAAAAAGAATTGTATTGTGGAAATTTCGTGCAAACGGTTTGGTCTAAACTCAGGCGGCCATTAGAAAAGAGAAGGCATGAAATAATTTGACTTCCAGCACCTCCGCCAACAAGGAATCACCGATTTGACGGTTTGATTTCTAAGAAACCAGAGCAAAGCGAGTGTTGCGATCTCTGTAAAGGGTGTCTTTCTGGTGATCTCGACGTGTTTCTTGCAAAAGATCATCCGTCAGGGTGCCCCTTTAATAATGGCAGCATCTCCTGTCATACAAACATCCATACTTGAGTAAAATCCAACAACAGTTTGACCTTCTTCTGTGTTCCCAGACCATATGGCCATAATGGATAAGGTACGTATGTGTCTGGTTTTCAGTTTTCACTGATCTCCCCCCCGCCTCGCTGCGAACAGCCAACACATTCCGATTTCGGAGGAGCTCAAAGAAGACAAAAATATTTGGATTTTGTTTTGTGGAGAAAAAAGGCAGGAGAATGGGCCATACAGTCAGAAAGATAGCAGATGATGGAAAGCAACAGGAAAAGGCAGAGTCAAAGAGAGTGGCAGATTAGAGGAAGTTACAAGCACAGAACTTCCAGCAGGTGAGGGAACTATTTATACAAAGGACCCCCCGGTATCCCCACGGGGAGAATAGTTCGACCAAATAAACGTTTTAAAAAAAAGGTTTACTCTTTTACTTTTCTTTATAAACTTCAAAAACCAACATGAAAGTTTTTTTTCTACTTTCTTCTTCTTAAAGGGGCACTCTGACGGATGAGATTTGGTAAGAAACACGTCGAGATCACCAGGAAAACACCCTTTACAGAGATTGCAACACTCACTTTTCTCTGGTTTCCTAGAAATCAAACCGTCAAATTGTCGATTCCTCCTTGGCGGAGGTGCTGGAAGTTAAATTATTTCACCCAAAGAGAAGGCTTTTCTAATGGCCGCCAAATCGTTTGCACGAAATTTTCGCAATAATAATAATAATAATAATAATACTGAACATTTATATAGCGCTTTACTCCCTTTGCAGGGAGCTCAAAGCGCTTTACATAGACAATAAAACACAAATAAGTCATTATAGACATAAGACTCACTACAATCAAATTAAATAATGAAATATGCATAAAATAATATGCCAAACATTTGATTTTTGTAATCCCGTAATCCGAAAATATGGTTTTACGCCCTCTTCGGCCTTTCGGCCATGTGGGGCATTTGACAAATGATTTGTAAATACAAAGATGGTGGGAACAATACTGGAGGCAATACCCGGAGGCAGTGCTAAACAAGTACAGTCCCGATTTTTAATAATACAGATATGTGTAGCAGTAACCACGCCTCGGTTAAACCTCATTGGCTATGGTACCACCACAAGAATATAATAATCCCGTAATGTTAGCTACGGTGTCAATCTTTATGATGAATTCGGACGCATTTGAAATGAATAAAACAAATTGAACAATGAGCACTCGTCTAGTAGAAAGAAACTTACGCCTGAAGAAAGGACAGAAATGGAAACGAAGTGGTTTGCAATACAAGCCTTTTTTTCCTTTTTTAATTTTTGTATACAGTTTATCTAAAGGAGTTTCGCTCACAACAAAGGAAATGACTCCGTGTTTTTTTTTTTACTGCACTACAAAAAAAGAAAACGCTTCAACCACAATGAGTGACCTCCACCCACCGCATCCAAAATGGCTACTGTCGCCGGCATCTCCGCCAAGGAGGAATCGCCGTTTTGACGGTTTAATTTCTAGGAAACCAGAGCAAAGTGAGTGCTCCGATCCTTGAAAAGGCTGTCTTTCTGGTGATCTCGACGTGTTTCTTGCAAAAACTCATCCGGCAGGGTCCACCTTTAAAGAGTAGCTTCACCATCGTCGTACCGTTAGCCCAAACGTAAAGAGGACGCCATGATTGATAGGCCTATGCCTTCAACGTAACGGAAAGAAAAGGCTTTTCAGTCTGAAACCTAAAATGATGGTGGAAAGTAATAATGGTCTGGGAAGTTAGAGAGCATCCACCAAAGTTTGCCCTGTCTTGACGAAATACACCAGGATCGTCTATAGCATATTAATGGGGGTGGTGGAGGTGTGTATGTGTGTGGGTGTGTGTGGGTGGGGGTGAGGGGGTGCATTTGCTCAAGACCCAGTAAAATACTGAAGCTTGTGCTTGTATAACTGTAACTGGACACTCACCATTTTCTTTCCCCAGACAAGAAGAAAGGGTTCGTTAAAACACGTGTCGGTAAAGGTCAAGTTGTGCCCCCCCCCCCACCCCCTCTTACATTTCTCGGCTCTCCCCGCATTTTCACACTTGCCTTTCTTACCAAACATTAAGCTGTATTTCATTAACCTGTTCAGCTAATTATCTTTGTTGAGTAATTAATCGCGGTCATGATAAAGGCCATTATCTAATAGCATTGTATACTGAACAGAGCACACGAATCTTCATTTTAAAGCGTACAAAATAATAAACATACGTAATACAGACACTGCAACAGACACGACGAGTATGCGGTGCTTCTTTCGATGAGTGTAAGTAGGATACATAGTTTTAAATGTTTTCCAAAAGATATAAAAAGTTACGAAATGGTGCAGAGATAACATTCTGGTTTACAGATTAAAAATATTGAAAAGCCAGGGGAGGCGACTCGGTGTATGTAATGATTGGAGTGGTAAAAATAGACCGCACTTCAAATCGAGGCTGCTCTTTAAAATTATGTTTCGTTTTCAATTGTCGCTCGCCACAAACGATTGCGAATCCGCGCTTGTTTCGTCTTGCCTTTATCTTCTACTATTATTGAATGCATGTGTTTAATTATGTACATGGATGAAAATTAGTGTTAAATATAGCAAACGATAGAGGATGAAGTACTCAATCTGCAGTAAGAAAGGCAAGACTGAAAAAGTGGAAACAACCGAGAAATGGAGGGGGGGGGGGGGGGTGTCTTCTTTTTTGCCTGAGGCAGCCAACTTCATCAGGCTGAATATTCTGCTTTGTTGTGTTTCTTTTAATATTGCGATATAAAACATTTTGACAAGAAGCTTTAGAGTAAGAACAACAAGCTCAAAATGATTGATTCGAGGCTCTGAACTTTCTCAACAGGACAGTGGATACCCCGTAATTAAAAATAGACAGTAGTGACTGTTCAATTGTATTTGTTTTGGCGGCGAATGTCAAGACCAGCCCCCTCCTCTGCCCCTTCCAATCATTTCAGACGGTTTCAGTTAGGGTTAGGGTTAGGATAGGGTTAGGGATATGTTTAGAGTCCATTAAGTGTCAATCTCATAACATACCATCAATTTGTATTTTATTTTGTGGATTAGACGGTTTCAAGTTAGGGTTAAGGCTGTCCCCCGTGGGGATACCGGGGGTCTTTTGCATAAATAGTTCTTCCCACCTTCTGGAAGTTCTGTGCTTGTAGCATCCTCTAATCTGTCACTTTCTTTGACTCTCCCCTTTCCCTTTTGCTTACTGTCATCTGCTATCTTTCTGCCTTTACCGGTCCATTCCCCTGCCTTTAAAAAAAAAGAAAGAAACACTTTCAAAAATAATTCCTCCAGCCGAAGTCGGACTTGCTGGGCCTAACTATTTCTTAGTTAGGCGCATAACGGCAGCATGATGCATCTGCGCTCATAATTGACAGGAAACTGTCTGAGTGATCGAAGAAGAAGAAGAAGAGGAATTTCATCAAACAATTCAGCGTTGAAGGATATAACCGCAAGAAACTCTACCTACCCTGTGTCTCCCTCATATTCCACGATGACAAAAGGCGTTATATGTTCGTAGGTCTCTACTTAAATATCTTTGATTAATATTAGCATCAAGCTGGGGCAGATAGTGAAGATTCCTTTTCCCCTTAACTCCGTGAGGAGTCATCGGGGCGCCACAGTGAGGAGCTGCTCCAGCACTGCCGGTCGTAAGCCAAAGTCTAGGTCACAGTTTCTGCCAGTGATTTTCCTGTCCATTCTGCTACGTCGTCACTCAGTCCATCGTTTCTTTCTTCTTTTTTTTTTGACCCTCCACTGTCCCCGCTTGTCTTTTTTTTCTCTTTTTTTATCTCTTTTTTTTGGGGGGGAGGCGGCACATCTTTTTTCTTCTTTTTTTTCCTTCCCCCCCCCCCCCCTCACTCACTTCTCTCATACATTTGTCTGTGTGATGAGCTAAGATGGACATTTTTCTTCGGTATAATTTAGTGTTTTAGTCTGATACGCAAGTGTCTGGGTTTCTGTCCATCGTTTCTTCTGTCTTCCTCTCCATCCCCCCCCCTCCCTCCCTCCCATCACGTTCCCTGGTAGAGGATCGTTTTGGCAAGGTCGTTGGATCTCGTTACATGGCCATACCAGCGTAGCTTTCTTTTCTGTACTGATGTTAGTAGATCTTCGCATGGTCCGATGTGCTGTATGATGCTCTGGCGCCGCACTTGTTCATTGGTGATACTGTGCTCCGTGTTGCTGACCTTAAACAACTTGCAATAGCATCTCATTTCCATAAGTTTGGATTCTCCTTTTTCAGATCTGCTGTTAGAGTGTTGAAGGATCTCACACGCGTACAAGAAGATGGAGTATGCCAGTGCCCGCAGAAGCCTGATCTTGTGCTTCATTGAGATGCCGCTTCTCCTTCCACAGAGGGTTCCAATCTGGACAGTGCTGCTGTTGTCTTTTGCTGCCCAGTGAAGGTAGAACTGCAGAATGATTTTCAGGTGTTACAGACAATCATGATATTCTACGGATTAGTCTTTAGGTCAATGGCTGTGACTCTGAAAGTAGGAAATACTATTTGCACTGGCTATTTTTGATTGTTATTTTTTAAATTTTGTTTTTCTTTCATCCAAGAACAGATGGCAAGAATAGGCATCGCCTAAAATCTTTATGTTTGTCAAATAAAGTGTTCCAGTGTCCAGTGTCCAATGTCCAGTGCGTACAAGAAGATGGAGTATACCAGTGCACGCAGAAGCCTGATCTTGTGCTTCATTGAGATGCCGCTTCTCCTTCCACAGAGGGGTTCAATCTGGACAGTGCTGTTGTTGTCTTTTGCTGCCCAGTCAAGGTAGAACTGCGGAATGATTTTCATGTGTTGCAGAACATCATGGTATTCTACTGATTAGTCTTTAGGTCAATGGCTGCGACTCTCAAACTCTGGCACTGGCTGTTTAGAGCTGCATCCAAGGGGATTGGGTGGCTTAAGATATGTGGCCTAGCACCACGAAAGGTACATTAAGTGTCAAACAGACCATTCTGAGAAACGTATACCTTTTAAAACTTCAGACAATTCTCTTTCTATTGATGCAAGGACCATTCTTGTATCTTTTTTCGTTCCAAAGTCACGAGTGTTTAAAGTTAGTAGGGTGAGCGTCGGCCATTCTGAGAAAACAGTCTAAAGTATAGCCTATCTGAAACAAATGCATTGACCTACTCGTCTTAAAACACTTGTATAAGACCGTTTAGAAAGCATATGAAAGAGTGTCCTTTATACATATGAAAGATAAGATGGTAGAGAACATGGAATACCCATAACTCAAATTTAACCCCACAAAAGATATTTTTGACTTTGCAAGCCTGTTGTGAGAAACTAGCCCAGCGACTTAATGTCCCTTTTGTGGTGCTGTGTCAC
>CM065686.1:11399584-11404584 GCA_017654935.2 Phymorhynchus buccinoides | reverse complement strand
CCATCTGCTTTTGACACCGTCGTCATTGTCTTGATTTTACCAACCGCGATCGTAGAGAGAGGATTGGTGTTTTCACTCTGTCTGAGGCGGACTATGTATGTATGTTTGTATGTATCCTCTCTAGCGTTTGAACGGATGGACTTAGGGTGCTCACATTTTGCATGCGGGTAGGTAGTAGGACGATCTAGGCCAAGGTCGATAATGAAGGTTATGGGTCAAAGGTCAAGGTCACTGGAGCCGAATAACGCTGCCGCGTGGTTGGTGATTTAGCGTCTTAACGCTCTAGTGTTGTTGTTGTTTTTGTTTATGAACCAAATCTTGTGATCGAATCTTGTTAACGTAGAGGTTCTACAGAGTCCCCCGTCGTTAGAATAAACTTCACCTATAGATCTTGGACATAACGCACCCTGACATTTTCGCGTTTAAAGATACACTGACCCACCACGATTACGTCCCTTGGGTGTTTTTTTTCCTGGGTAGCTGTGACCCACATAGGCTACAAATGCCCCCAACTTAATTATTGAGGCTGCTCTTTAAAATCATGTTTCGTTTTCAATTTGGGGGCATTTGTATGGGAGTGAAACCTGGTCAAAACAAGATTTCTTACCAGCTATAAGAGGGAAAGCACGTGAAACCCGTGACTATGACACGTGATCTGGTGGGTCTTTAAATTGTATTGAAAATTATTTAGCGCTAACATGATGTAACACGAACAGAGCAACATTGTGCCGTTCTCTGGAAATGGATAGGGTTAGGATCAGCCCAGGATTATTTTCGTAAAACTGAAGGAAGCGGAGTTTGCGATGTAGGGTCGTAAACATCTAAAGTACCACTTGCATTATAGTGTTGTGTTGCGTATTTTCAAGGACACCGTCAAAGTGTCCCTGAATAACTTTGACATCAACATTTCCTCCTGGGAAACTTTGGCCCAAAACCGATCAGCATGGCGTGGTGCAGTCACCAAGGGAGCTGCCAAGGTCGAGGCTCACCGAATCGAGACAGCCCAGGCACGTCGCGAAGCGCGAACAAATCGCACGAGCAGCAGAAATTCTCCAACTCCAACAGATCCCCTCAACTCTCTTTCCTGTCCCCCACTGTCACAAAACCTTCAAGGCCCTGCATCGGACTCATCAGTCATCTTCGTACCCACCCCACATCCTGAACCCTCTGACATTGGAACTGTTGACGGATGGTCTTCATCCCTCGGGACGGACGAACATCATTGCATTGCATTACTTTGCAAAGTATCGTATGTTGTTTCGTTGTGTTATGTTGTGGTGTGTTGCATTACATTGCATGATTTGCATTGTATTGTGTTGTGTTATATTGGTTTGTATTGTGTTGTGTTGCGTTGTATTGGTTTGTATGCATTTTGGTTGTGGCGTGTTGTGTTTTGTTGTTGTGTTGTATTGTTTTGTGCTGCAAAATATTACGTTGTACTTTTTATTGCATTGCATTATATTGTATTGTTAATAATTCATTTATATTACATACATTGTAACATTGTGTTGTATTGTATTATATTTGCAGAACCGTCCATCACTCTCCGTAAAATTTTGGGATGCATTCACAAGAAGATTGTGTGGCCGCTACTGCATCGACAGTCTTTTCTGTGTTTGATTATGTTTTTACAGATTTTTTTTTTTTTTTACATACGTGAACAAATATGGATGAAACACAACGAACGAGAGAGAGAGAGAGAGAGAGAGAGAGAGAGAGAGAGAGAGAGAGAGAGAGAGAGAGAGAGAGAGAGAGAGAGAGAGAGAGAGAGAGAGAGAGAGAGAGAGAGAGAGAGAGAGAGAGAGAGAGAGAGAGAGAGAGAGAGAGAGAGAGAGAGAGAGAGAGAGAGAGAGAGAGAGAGAGAGAGAGGAGAGAGAGAGAGAGAGAAGAGAGAGAGAGAGAGAGAGAGAGAGAGAGAGAGAGAGATAGAGAGAGAGAGAGAGAGATGAGAGAGTGAGAGAGAGAGAGAGAGACAGAGAGAGAGAGCTAGAGAGAGAGAGAGAGAGAGAGAGTGATGAGAGAGAGAGAGAGAGAGAGAGAGAGAGAGAGAGAGAGAGAGAGAGAGAGAGAGAGAGAGAGAGAGAGAGAGAGATGATTAGATAGAGAGATATATATATATATATATATATATATATATATATTGAGAAAGAGACAGAGAGAAAGAGAGAGGAAGAGACATAAAGAGAAAGAAAGAGAAAGAGATACAGAAAGACAGATAGCAAATAGAGTACAGTTAGCTACGCTAGGCAATGAGCGCTTTGGGCCGCACGACTGAAGATCACTCTCCAGTCTTACATTACTTCCCTTTGTCACATCACAAAAAAAGAGGCAACTTTAATTTTGGTTCTGCCCCGCGCGGGCGAGCGACAGCAAGACAGAGTAAAAGAGAGAGAGAGAGAGAGAGAGAGAGAGAGTGAGTTTCACGTTGCTAATGAAACATCCTCTAAGCGACACACTATCTTATGCTAAGGGCTAAGGACGATAACTTTGTCCAAACAGCCAGTTAGACAGTTGATGCACACAAGAGTATAAAAAAACACCCCCAAAAAACAACTTACGAACCTTTTGAAGGAAGCGACAGTGAATAAGCTATGTCCCTACTTGAACATAATGATGGTGTTGTTACTCATGATGACCCGATATCATTGGCTTTTCACCGGAGATTATATAATAGTAATGGATCTAAAGAACTGAAGTATATAATGTTCTTATTGTTGGAGTTTTTAAAAATAATATTAACTGGTTAAAATAAGATGCTGACGATGTTGGTGATGAAGACGAAAGCAACTAAATGACAATGACATGAACCAGTATCATGGTGTCGTCAATGTTTGAACCATTTTGTGTCCCACAAAACCTCTGGTTTTCTTATGACAGTAAAAACGTTGTTCTTCTTCTTCTTCTTTCAAATACGTCGCTACAATCCAGTAGTCTGGCATAACTTCGACGGGGAGAGACTGCGCAGAGGCGGTTTATTGATGTTGGTTGGTTAATAGCTGTCGTTTGAAGGCCTCAACGGAATTGGCCTGGACGGTGCTGTTATTCAGATGGTTCCACTCTGTTGGTGTTCTAACAAAGAAAGAGTTTTTGAACTGGTCGGTGTTTGAGGAGAAAACTGTTATTGCTTTGAAGATCTGATTGTGTTCGACGAGTCCGGATCCTATCAGTCTGCTCGATTTGTGATAAGTGATGAAGTCTGCAGGGGGTAAGGCCGGTACTAACCCCTCAACCACTCTGTAGAGCATGGTCAGGCGAAGGTGATGTTCTTGTTCTTGTTCTTGTTCTTATTATAGACTTACAGTGATGTTGTATTTAAATACACCCACCCCTTCTGAAATTTTTCGCATTGAGAATTTTCACTGAGAAGCAACATTCTGCATTTTATTTTTGGGGGGAAGGGATAGGGTTAGGATCAGCCTAGGGTTATTTCATAAAATGAAAACTTTGAGATTGGGGGGGGGGAAGCCGGGGTTTTTGGGGGGGGGGGGGGTAAATAATTATGAAGGGGTGACTATTAAGCTCAAGATTGCAAAATAATTATACATTAGATGATTATTAAGCAGGTGTGGTAAGAAGCTGACATGTTTGAATTGAATAATTATAATAATAACGAATTTCCGCCTAGATAACAGATAACACCACGCTAGTTGGTTCAGGTGGAAAACGAAGGAGAATGGTTTATAAACAAGTGCGGATTCGCAATCGTTTGTGGCACGCTTTTCTTTCTCTTTTACAATAATATATGTGCGACAATTTGGGACCGACCGACCGATCGACCAACAGACCGACAGACCGACAGACCGACAAAGTGAGTTATAGGTTTGCGGCTTGTGCCACAAACAAAAACGAAAAGATAAAAAGGGCTGAGATTCTGCCAAGTTGGAAAGATTCATCAATGATGGGAGAGAACTAGGCTATTTGATGTTTAATTGCAATGTACGTGGATATGCATTATATAAAACTTTGAGTTTTACGTGTGGTGTGTTATGCTTAAATTTGTTATTCTGCGTGCAAGACTTTCAAACTTAGTCCTTTTATGCCTTTTAGTTAGTCTGTTATAGTCCCGTCAACAGCTATGGTTAGGGGAAGACGGGGTAAAAAGCGCATGGGCGGGTAAGAAGCCCACCCCAATTATCTCATGAAATAAAGAAAATTTCAGTCAAATTTGCCCATGAGACGAATGCTAGACATTAACGCTCGTCTCATGGGCAAAATGAGACTGAAATTTGCTTCATTTCATGAGATAATTGGGGTGGGCTTCTTACCCGCCCATGCGCTTTTTACCCCGTCTTCCCCTATCTCAGGACTGTCACCGCGTAAAGTTCGACCACGTATAGCAAAACACACATGATTCTTAACAGCGTCCCCAAACCTGAAAACGACACCCCCAAAAACAGTACAATTCACGACATGACATCTTCATCATTGTACCCTCTAGCTCATAATTTCACACAGTGCTGGAAACGTGGAGCCACTCTACTCTACTTATCGGATCCAGGTTTTTAAAAAAATAGTAAAAAAGGATAACAAACACATATTAGTATAAACAATATATATATATAAAAAAAAGGCCAAATATGCAAATATGCACTGTAGAATGGGCAACATGTGCCCACTCAAATGCGTAAGGTCTCACGCGTGAAAGCCAGTGAACAATTTAAAAAAAAAACCACACCTCACCAGCATGTCATAAATTGTAAATGAGGATGGAGAGAATGAAAAATGGGGAAGAGGGGATACTCTTAGTTTAAAGCTCCCCCACCACGACAAGGTGGAAGCCCGCGGGGGAGATGTCTTTTAGTTAGTCGGAGTAGGCCTCCAGGAATCTAACACAGGGTGAATATTAACCCTTTCACCGCCAAAGTCGCATTTTAGCACCACAGTGATTTAACACCTATGTCACTAAAAGGCATCAAATTGGGGTCTGTTATCCAAAGACCCTGTTGTGTTAGTTTTGGGAAGTAAGGGTAGACCTTATTTTATATACGTCATAGAAGAAT
>CM065686.1:11389584-11394584 GCA_017654935.2 Phymorhynchus buccinoides | reverse complement strand
CTTCTTCTTCTTCTTCTTCTTCTTCTTCTTCTTCTTCTTGTTCTTCTTCTTCTTGTTCTTGTTCTTCTTGTTCTTGTTCTTCTTGTTCTTGTTCTTCTTCTTCTTCTTCTTCTTCTTCTTCTTCTTCTTTCTTCTTCTTCTTCTTCTTCTTCTTCTTTCTTCTTCTTCTTCTTCTTCTTCTTCTTCTTCTTCTTCTTCTTCTCGTTCCCAGGTCGTATGGCCAGAATGGGCGAGAAACGTATGCGTACGGTTTTCAGTTATTTTCACTGGTCTCCCCACTGCATTCAGCCAAGACATTCCCATTTCGGAGGAGCCCCAAAGCTTGTCGGCCGATAAGAACAACGAAGAGTGGATGGATAAAATAGTGAAAGAGAGAGAGAGAGAGAGAGAGAGAGAGAGAGAGAGAGAGAGAGAGAGAGAGAGAGAGAGAGAGAGAGAGAGAGAGAGAGAGAGAGAGAGAGAGAGAGAGAGAGAGAGAGAGAGAGAGAGAGAGAGAGAGAGAGAGAGAGAGAGAGAGAGGAGAGAGAGAGAGAGAGAGAGAGAGAGAGAGAGAGAGAGAGAGAGAGAGAGAGAGAGAGAGAGAGAGAGAGAGAGAGAGAGAGAGAGAGAGAGAGAGAGAGAGAGAGAGAGAGAGAGAGAGAGAGAGAGAGTGTGTGTGTGTTGCCGTCTGAACTTCGCGGGACTCGGTTAATTAGGCCTAATCAAAGGGATGTAGTGGTAGAGCGGAGATAAAGTGGGGCGGATGTTAACACCCCCCCCCCCCATTACATTACAGCTCCTGAATATAAGTAATTTTCTTACATTACAATAGACCTAGCATTATTCTTGACTGTTGTCTATGAAAGGGAACACGTGTGAAGTTGGCTCGAACAAATGTCCTGAAATACTAAAAGTTCCCCCCGGAACAGCTGCGAACTGTCTGCTCAGCATCCAGACAGCAGCATCAAAGTTCCCCCCGTGGCGGTACCGGTGGATCTTTCAGTACATATAGTTCCCCCACCTTCTGGAAGTTCTCTGCTGGCAACTTCGTCTATTCTACCACTCTCTTTTGACTCTGCCTTTTCCTCGTCTTACTAGTATTGTTGTTGTTTGTTGTCTTGTCCTATTAGAAGCATGGCCCATCCTTTGGCCTTTTAATTAAAATCTTCCAAATATGTTTTTCCTTTGCGCGCCTCCCCCGAAATGGGAAGGTTGTTGGCTGAATGCAGCGGGGAGACCAGTGAAAACTACTGAAAACCGGACACATTACGTACCTTGCCCATTTGGCCACATATGGTCTTTGAAAGAAGAAGAAGAAGAAGAAGAAGAAGAAGAAGAAGAAGAAGAAGAAGAAGAAGAAGAAGAAGAAGAAGAAGAAGAAGAAGAAGAAGAAGAAGAAGAAGAAGAAGAAGAAGAAGAAGAAGAAGAAGAAGAAGAAGAAGAAGAAGAAGAAGAAGAAGAAGAAGAAGAAGAAGAAGAAGAAGAAGAAGAAGAAGAAGAAGAAGAAGAAGAAGAAGAAGGAGAAGAAGGAGAAGAAGAAGAAGAAGAAGAAGAAGAAGAAGAAGAAGAAGAAGAAGGAGAAGAAGAAGAAGAAGAAGAAGAAGAAGAAGAAGAAGAAGATAAATACCAAGGTATAAGAACAAATTTTCTCTTGTATGAAGGTATTTTAAACGCAGTCCGTAACTATTGCAAAAAAACTAACATAGTGTTGATTAACAGATATAAACTCCTAGACCAAAAAGCCTGGTTTTGTATTAAAAGAGGAAACAAATTTGTGCAAAATATTTTAAATGAAAATAATACCTCTCCATCTGCCGTTAGTAAATGGAATAACCTTTTTGAAAACTTAAGTTGGAAACACATTTTTCTTCAATGCTATAAAGCTTCTACAGATGTACAACTTAGGTGGTTTCAATGTAGACTCCTACATAGACTGCTTCCAACTCAGAAATATCTTTTTCAATGTAAAATTGTTGACTCCCCATCCTGTAACTTTTGTGAACAAGAGGAACAGACTATTCCACATATGTTATTTGACTGTACTATTGTTAATAGGTTTTGGATAAATCTGCAATGCTTGATTAAAGATAAATGCCAACACTGTAATAATTTGATTATTGACAAAGAATTGGTTATTTTTGGGGTGAAACAAAATGTGAAAACAGACAAAGTTCTGGATTTTATTTTGATTTTTGCCAAATTCTATATTTATAAATGTAAATTACAAGATGTCCATCCTAACCTACAGGTTTTTTTCACAGTTTTAAGGTACAGAACTAACCTAGAAAAATATAGAGCCTTTTTGAATGGTAACTTGGGACAATTTGAGGAAAACTGGTTTCCATATTCTCCTATAATGTCATAGCCTCCTTTATGAAATGTGCACTGTGTGTACATTACGTCCTTGAATTGTGTTGTTTCCCTTTCTTCATGGCTTGTGATGTGAGTGCTTGTTAGTATCTTGCTATAATATTATAATTCAAAGTCCCTTTCCTGTTGTAATGACCCTTTTCTATTATTACTATTATTCCTTTGTAACCACCACCAGTATGTATTGTTTCTGTTGATGCTTTGTGTGAATGCATGTGTGTCCTTAGCACTTCACTGATAATAGCAATAGTCAAGTCCTTATACAGTATTAATCTCTGACTTTTACCAGTTACCTATGTTGTTTTTCAGACATTAGAGATTAGACTAGAACTTACCCTGGTCTATTAATGACTACAATGTTTTCTATATTAAATATGAATAGGAGAGAGAGGGGGGGGGGGAGGGAGGGGGAGTGAGAGAGAGAGTTTATGTATGTCCCATGGATGTGGTTTTTTTTTGTGAATGTATGTGTTTTTGTAAACAAACATGTGTTTTCTGTGAAATCTATAGTAATGTTATGTTAAATCTTTTAGTTTGCTTATGGAAAAAAAAAAAAATTCTTGGTAATCACTAAGCTATTGTTATACAAAATCTCCAACCTTCTCATTTTAACACTATTATAAACTCACTCACTCATGCACACTTTCAACTGAAAAGCACAAAGAAACACTTTAGATTGTAAATGGAATTTATTGTTTGACTGATTTATATATTTATTAAGCATGAACAAATTATATTAATTAATATGCTTAAGATTGAAAAATGCATGTTGATGGATGAGTGTGTGAGAGAATGAAGGAATTGTGGAGTGGAGGGATGAGAGAGGGAAATAAAAAAAATGTTATATAAAAAATAAAAAAAAATATAAAAAAAAAAGAAGAAGAAGAAGAAGAAGAAGAAGAAGAAAAAAAAAAAAAAAAAAAAGAAGAAGAAGAAGAAGAAGAAGAAGAAGAAGAAGAAGAAGAAGAAGAAGGAAGGAGAAGCATCAGACACACACACACACACACACACACACACACACACACACACACACACACACACACACACACACACACACACACACACACACACACACAAACACACACCATTTACTTAAATTCAGTAGTTTAATTCTTTTTTCCTGACACTTTTTTCCGGTTACTTTTCCCCCCCCGTTACTTCCCCCCCCCCCCCCCCCCCCGTTACTGTTTTCCCCGTTACTTTTTCCCCCTGTTACTTTCTTCCCTACCACCTGAACGACAAGACGTTCCTAAATGACCGAGACGTTCAGTGCGTCTGACCGCCATTAATTAATTAACCCTTTCATCGCCACTGTCGCCTCTTGGCACCACAATGATTTGACACCCATGTCACTGAAAGGCATCAAATGAGGGTCTGGTATCCAGTGACCTTATGATCTGAATTTTGGGAGGTAAGGACAGACCCTATTTTATGCACGTCACAGAGGAATCCCCAATATTGCAGACAAAATCTTTTCTCTACCCGGGTAAGGTTTATGGAAAGTTTTGGCTGAAAAATGGCTGGCGTTGAAAGGGTTGCTTTCCTCCGTCAAGACAGGTTATCTACGATGTTGCCTTTCTCTTTCTGTCTGTTCGTCTGCCTAATTGTGTGACTGTAAAAAGCATAAATCATACTCTAGGAACGGATTTTAATAACACATGATGAATCGAGAAAGAATCACTTCGAGGGTTCAAAAAAAAAAAAAAAAAAAAAAAAAAAAAAAAAAAAAAAGACCTAAAAAAAAAAAAAAAAAAAAAGAAAAAAGTATCACTTACTAACGGTATTGCTGTATTTTAGTGATCATCGGAATTACCGTTCGACTATTATGAATCAGAATCAGAATCAGAATCAGAATCAATGTTTATTGCCCTTTAAAACCAATACAAGGTTTAATATAACAGTTTATAAAGTTCAAGTATGGAACATGTTTGTTAAATACTTCTTTTTTCTTCTTCTTTCTTTGTGCTGGTTGCGCTTCTGCTTGAGGCAATTGAGGCTATTGGTTGAGGCAACTGTGTATATATTTTGCAGGCTCACTTACATGGGCGTCATTTGTATTTAACGGGGCACCCTGACGGATGAAGTTTTGCAAGAAACACGTCCAGATCAGCAGGAAAACACTCTTTACAGAGATCGCAACACTCACTTTGCTCTGGTTTCCCAGTAATCAAGCCGTTAAAAAGGCGATTCCTCCTTGGCGGAGGTGCTGGAAGTCAAATTCTTTCACCCAAAGAGAAGGCGTTTGCCGTCTCTTTTTGAATGGCCGCCTGTGTTTAGACCAAATCGTTTGCACGAACTTTTCGCAATACAACCTTTTATTTTTAAATTTTATACAGTTTATCTAAAGGAGTTTCGCTTACAACAAAGGAAATTAGCTCCTTTTTTTTTTTTACTGCACTACAAAAAAAAAAAACACAATGAGTGACCTCCACCCACCCACCCCCATCCAAAATGGCTACTCTCTCCGGCATCTCCGCCAAGGAAAAATCGCCGTTTTGACGGTTTAATTTCTAAGAAACCAGAGCAAAGCGAGTGTTCCGATCCTTGAAAAGGATTTTTCTATTTTAAGCTCATGACATGAAGTTCTTATGCGTTGTTTCTATTATATCTTTCTCCCCCCCCCCCCCTCCCCCCCCCCCCCCCCCCCCCCC
>CM065686.1:11372084-11382084 GCA_017654935.2 Phymorhynchus buccinoides | reverse complement strand
CAGAGGTTCAATTTGTTCTTCTTTTTTTTTTGCATGCGATTTTTTGTGTGACTGGTGAGGAAGGAAAGGGAGGGGGGGGGGGGGGGGGGGGGGGGGGGGGGGGGGAGGGGGGGGGGGGGTAAATGTTGACCAAATGACAACTTTTCCGTTGCCACTGGGTTTAACGTATGCTAAGTGTATGGGCACACGGGACCTCGGTTTATCGTCTCATCCGAAAGACTCCACGTTCAGACCGTAAGGCCTAGTGCAAAGTGAGAGGAAAAATCCCCTGTACCCAGGTTCGAACTCGGGTTTACTTGACACGAAGCGAACGCGCTACCACTGTGCCACTCTACACTATTACCCCTCCCTCTCTCTCTATCACCCCCCCCCCTCTCTCTCTCTCTCTCTCTCTCTGTGTGTATGTATGTATGCATGCATGCATGCATGCATGCACGTATGCATGAGTGCGCGTTTGCGTAAGTATAAGCGTGCACAGACGGAGTGATGAAGCTGCATACAGACCGAAATACAAGCAAACAACAACCACAAGCAACAGCAACACGAAGCAGGAACTTCGATCGGTTAAACCGGTGAATTTAGTTCAAAGGAAAATAGAGTCGGAAGTCACCCAAGAACACGGAAAGGACATTGCATCGCTGTCCCCCGTGGGGATACCGGGGGAGTCTTTTGTACAAATAGTTCCCCCACCTTCTAGAAGTTCTCTGCTTTTAACTTCCTCCAATCCCATCACTCTCTTTGACTCTGCCTTTTCACCTTTGCTTACTGAGAGAGTACTTGCTATCTTTCTATCTTCAACTTCAACTTCAACTTCAATAAATCTTTATTATCTCAAAATGAGAAATTAAATATGGCAACACCTATCTTACTAGGTTCATTCTCCTGCTGCTTTTTTTTTCTTTCTATGAATTCTTGCAAAAGATTTCTTCATCCGAAGTCGGTCGGGACATGCTCGGGCCTCACTATTTCTTAGTTAGGCGCATAACGGCAGCATGACGCATCTATGCGCGTGCGCGCGCGCGCGCGTGTGTGTATAATATATGTTTGGTCGTTTCTTTATTGATATTGCTTGCTGGTTTATTCATTTATTATTGTAAGCGCTTAGGGCTTTTTTAAGATTAGGCGCTATAAATGCTAATTATTATTATTATTATTATTATTATTATTATTATATGACAGGAAACTGTCTGAGCGAACGAAGAAGAAGAAGAAGAAGAAGAAGAAGAAGAAGAAGAAGAAGAAGAAGAATCACTGTTCGGTCATAGCCAAGATTTTGCAGAAGACAGTATCTTAATAGAGCCCCCCCCTCCCACCTCCACCCCACCCCCACCCCCTCCCTACCCCACCGAAAATACAATACTTTTGTGTTGCATGTCCTCTTCTATCCATGGCAAGGATTTATGGGGGGAAAAGCCGTCTGGAGCGCGTTTACTGCGTGCTTGTGTTGTTGTTGTTGTTGTTGTTGTTGTTGTTGTTGTTGTTGTGGTTTGTTTCTGTCTGCCAGACCAGCAAACGGAGCTTCTTTTATCCCCTTCCTGCATGTCCAATGGCCTTTTGCTTTCAATTAGATTGATTGGCTTGTTTGCTGGGCCATGGGGTGGAGTGTTCACTGGAGACTCTCTTGTCTGTTGTCTGTCTGCCCTCCGTCTCTGAGGAGCTTGCGTTAACTTAAAGGGGCACCCTGACGGATGAGGCTTTTGGGGGGGCAAGAAACACGTCGAGATCACCACGAAAACACCCTTTATGTACAAAGATCGCAGCACTCACTTTGCTCTGGTTTCCTAGAAATCAAACCGTCAAATCGGCGATTCCTCCTTGGCGGAGGTGCTGGACAGGAAGTCAAATTCTTTCACTGAAAGAGAAGGCGCGTGCCGTCTCTTTTGTAATGGCCGCCTGAGCTTAGACCAAATTGTTTGCACGAAATTTTCGCAATGCATGCCTTTTTATTATTATAAAAAAAAATTATACAGTTTATGTAAAGGAGTTTCGCTCACAACAAAGGAAATAGCTTCATTTTTGTTTTACTGCACTACGAAAAAGAACAAAAAATGTCAATCACAATGGGATTGCCTTCCACCCACCCCATTCAAAATGGCTTGACTCACCGGCATCTCCGCCAAGGAGGAATCGCCGTTTTGACGGTTTGATTTCTAGGAAACCAGAGCAAGGTGAGTGTTCCGACCCTTGAACAGGCTGTCTTTCTGGTGATCTCGACGTGTTTCTTGCAAACATTCATCCGTCAGGGTCCACCTTTAAATCAGTTTTAAGGAACAGATCCATACGTCCAACTGCAATCTTACGACTATCCAGATTTGTGCGGCATGACTCTGATGAAATACTACCGACTACTGACTAAATGACTCTGATTAAACCCTACTCGTTTTATTCACTATGAGTGACCCGACACCACGAAAGGGACATTAAGTGTCAAACTGTCAATTCTGAGGAAATTATACATTTGACAAAGTCAGACAATTCTCACTTTAATGATACAAGAACCATTCTTGTATCTTTTTCCGTTCCAGAGTTATGAGCATTTAAATTTAGTAGAGTGGCGTCGACCAGTTGGAGAATGCACAGTCTAAATTATAGTTTAGGTGAAGAAAATGCATTGACCTACTCGTTTCAAAGCACTTATAAGACCATTGAGAGATCATATTAAAGATAGTCCTTTATAAATATGAAAGATAAGATGTTAGAGAACACAATATACCCATAACTCAAAATTGACAAAAAATGATATTTTTGACTTTGCAAGCCTGTTGTGAGAAACTACCCCAGCGACTTAATGTCTCTTTCGTGGTGCTGGGTCACATATATTGTGGATCCTCATGTAGTAGTAGTAGTAGTAGTAGTAGTAGTAGTAGTAGTAGTAGTAGTAGTAGTAGTAGTAGTAGTAGTAGTAGTAGTAGTAGTAGTAGTAGTAGTAGTAGTAGTAGTAGATAGGGACAAAATAAGCCGTCATACACGAATCGGACGAAGACACGCACGTGTTGACTTCGAGCTGTTCAATTGTAGTTTATAAACAATTCGATGTTGCCTTAATCAACTCGGAATCTGTATCATTTTAAATGCCCCAAATGGTCTTTTGACCCAGAAGGCGTTAAATCTCTATTTTTCTCTCTCTCTCTTAATCAACTCTCCAAAATGCTACCCTTCCAAACAAAATGACTAACTTCAGATTTGATATAATATTAATAGACTAGTCTAGCCAGGCTCTCTCCCCCCCCCCTCCTTGCTGATGGCAATACTGTAGAGCCAATATGTAGTCATACTTCCCTTTTGGTACGATGTTCTGAACATTTGAAGGTGAATATTTGGTTAAATTTCCATTCAATTTAAAGGATGACACACGCTGTTCCGAGCTGTTTCCCTGGTTAAAATAATGAATGAAATTCTGCTTAGCGTCCTCCGGTCTGGAACAGACACATATATATGGGACATTAATAGATATAAAGATGGTGGGAACGATCTTGGAGGCAATGCCCGGAGGCAGTGCAACACCAGAATGTTTTACAAAAACAAACATATTGGACTTTATAAGATCGTGAAGGGACACGGCAGATAGCTCATCCGTACTTCAGCCAATAACATTACTGGAAAGTGTCGCGTGCGCGCGTGCGTGCGTGCGTGCGTGTGCGAGAGAGAGAGAGAGAGAGAGAGAGAGAGAGAGAGAGAGAGAGAGAGAGAGAGAGAGAGAGAGAGAGAGAGAGAGAGAGAGAGAGAGAGAGAGAGAGAGAGAGAGAGAGAGAGAGAGAGAGAGAGAGAGAGAGAGAGAGAGAGAGAGAGAGAGAGAGAGAGAGAGAGAGAGAGAGAGAGAGAGAGAGAGAGAGAGAGAGAGAGAGAGAGAGAGAGAGAGAGAGAGCGAGAGAGAGAGAGAGAGAGAGAGAGAGAGAGAGAGAGAGAGAGAGAGAGAGAGAGAGAGAGAGAGAGAGAGAGAGAGAGAGAGAGAGAGAGAGAGAGAGAGAGAGAGAGAGAGAGAGAGAGAGAGAGAGAGAGAGAGAGAGAGAGAGAGAGAGAGAGAGAGAGAGAGAGAGAGAGAGAGAGAGAGAGAGAGAGAGAGAGAGAGAGAGAGAGAGAGAGAGAGAGAGAGAGAGAGAGAGAGAGAGAGAGAGAGAGAGAGAGAGAGAGAGAGAGAGAGAGAGAGAGAGATGCATACACCATTGCATGAGTGCGTTAACGGAAAAATAAAGCTGAATAGACGTCTTATATCCTTTTGCATGCCATAATCGATTTACGTTATTATTTTTTCCTGGTTAAAATGATGTCATAAGTAGATCTACATGTGCACGGGTTTTTTTTTTCGTGTTTTGCTTATTCTACATCAGATCAAGCATATCTGAACAAAATCTTTCTCGATTTAATTTTTGGCCGCCACTGTCTCGTTCTTCTTGGAAGTGTGTCTGTAGCTATCAAATCAAATCAAATCAAACTCACTTTATTATCTCCCAAGAATACGTTTTGTTCAGGGGCCAGAATAACAAAGACATCGACATTCAGCATGCATGAATATAAGCACATTTTGACTTAAGTAAAGACATGAGTATAACAAAAGATGCATAGAATGTATACGGACATATACATTTAGCATGCGTGAGCATAATGTACATATGCTAAGGTTACACGTAATACACGTTTAAAGATACACATTACATGTGGATACATACAAATCTAAGGATAAGCATGCATAGTTTCTTTTAACACGATGAACACACGTTTAAGCCTAAAAAGGATCATGAGTTTAGGAGGTGGATGGATCTGGGGATGAAGGATTTCTGTGCCCTGGAGTTGACTTTAAAAGTTTTGTAGCGACGTCCAGAAGGTAATAGTTCGTGATGTTTGTTCAAAACATGGGAGGTGTCATTTACAATCTTCCTGGCTTTATGCTTGGTTCGTCTTTCGTACATCTCATTCAAACCCATCTCTCTCTTTCCAACAACTTTACTACACACATTCACCACATCATCCAACACACGCTTGTTCTTCAAACACAAACCAACACGTAAAGGAAACAGTAAGCACAGACTCAATGCAGCTACGTATGCAAAATGTTTGAGTTAATACCAATGTTTCTCAGTCTATGCAAAATAAACAATCTTGATTGACATTTCCAATGAAAGCTATGTTTTCCATTGGCTTTCTATTTATAACTTTGCTTGAGAAATACATTTTATTGGATACGGTTCTGAATGTATGGGTCAAAAGGTGATTGAGCAATCCGTTTGAGATGCGTTCGACTTCTCATAGACTTCTCTAGTTTTGAGTTAGTTTAACAACGGACACATCGTCGAACAGCGTATGTCATCCTCTAAAATAGAAGATTATCTTGCAAAATATTTGCCTTCAAATTTTCGTAAAATCGTACCAAAAAGGAAGTATCCCTATTGTAAGTTGTATGATTGGCTCTAGACTATATCACACACTCGGGTCTGTAGGCCCCCCCCCCCCCCCCCCCCCCCCAACTAAATAAGAAGTCATGGCCCATATGGCTTCGGCCGGGAGGACGTAAAGCTAAACTTTCCTTCGTAGGCAACAATCCAACCAAGGCGTGTTTTAACAAATAGGAATTGTTCGGAAATAATTAAGGGGAGTAATTTCATGATTTGTGGGAGTGATCTCGCCTAATTCAATCGGTCAAACAGGGGAAATCCCCAGCCCTCGCTTCGCATGTTTGAGGAGTCACACAGCATGTAGAACGCAGTGCGTCTTTCTAAATTTGATGTAATTTATAGTTTTATGTCACAGTTTGCAAGTTCTATTACTTTGAAGCAACTGGCCACCCCTTAGTTTTCTAAAGAAAAAATGCTTGCAAGTCGCTGACTGGCATCCTGCGGTTTCAAGCTTCGACGCCATTGTTGCATTGCTACTATGATATTTGATCGAGTAATGGAGGTAAGCAACACTAATTTTCACGAAGTGCTCTCGCCCAGTTGTTTTTTTCTCCGAAAATCGTCTATTGAAACCGAGGTATTTTTTTCACTTAAAAGTTAAAGTTAGCTATTCTGTAGGTGCTTAGTCGTTCACTCGTTCCGACTTTTTAATTTTTTTTTTAAACAGCACTTTATTTTGGTCAGCACACAAGGGGGGAGAACCAGACGTTCAACTTGGAGACAGTTGTCTTTCCTTGTTCTTCGTAGTACGCGGTTTCCAAACAAAAATGGAATGGAAAAGTTGTTACAACTTTGGACTGACGCCAAATGCAGGACATTTAGAGCTAAATGTCTACACGCTTGGTTTTAAGTTTTAAAAGTTGTTGTTGACTTAAGGACTCCAGGGATCATCCCAAAAGCCGAAGCGCACCAGCTAGGGGTGAAGACATTACGTGTGTGACCGATTTTGATTACCCCGCCACGTGGGCAGCCACACGCCGACTTCGGAGGAAAGCTAAAAAAAAGTGAAAGATTTCGTTTTCTTTGTAAAATTGACTTGTGAATAATGTTTCGGTAAAGGTAAAGATGTGCCCCCCCCCCCCCCTGCATTTCTCGTTTAATTGTATTTTCCGTTTTTGCCTTTCTTACCATACATAAAGCTGTATTTTAGGAACATTTTTATCTAATAACCTTTTTGGAATACTAACCCTATCCCTAACCCTAGCCCTAAACCTAACCCTACCCACCACTATGTACACCGCGATTTGTCACAGTTGTGGTTCGTTGCGTTTTTCCGTCTTATAGGGCTAGGGTTACGGATAGGGTTAGTATTCCTAAAAGATTATTAGCTAAAAATGTTCCTAAAATACAGCTTTATGTATGGTAAGAAAGACAAAAACGGACAAATACAATTACCAGAGATATGGAGGGGGGGGGGGGGGGGGGGGGGGGGGGGCACATCTTGACCTTTTTTCTTAATGTTTCTTTTTTCTGTGTTCAGCGTTGGGTGTGTTTTTTGGGTGTGTGTGTGATTTATTCTAGATTGTAGGCCAATGGTGTTCTTGAAATAATGTGGATCCGTTTAATGTACGTTTTTATCTCTCTCGGTTGCCGTGTTCTCTGCTGGGTGGATAACGGTAATGGAACTTTTTGTCCGAGGAAATGTTTCCTGTACCGGCGTAGGCAGAATAGTGCCTTAGGCGTGAACCGCTAGGATCCGTTTGCCTTTTTAATGGAGTTTCGTATACCTTTTAACTTGTCCAGACCACTACATACTTCAAATCTTAAAGGTGGACCTTGACGGGTGAGTAATTTTGCAAGAAACACGTCGAGATCACCAGAAAGACAGCCTTTTCAAGGATCGGAACACTCACTTTGCTCTGGTTTCCTAGAAATTAACCCTTTCGCCGCCAGCCATTTTTCAGCCCCAACCAGCCCCATTGAACCTACCTGGGTAGAGAAAAATAAAAAATCTGCAATATTGCAAATTCCACTGTGACATGTATAACATTAGGGCGATCCTTACCTCCCCAAATGATGAAAATAGGGTCTTCGGATAACAGGCCCTGATTTGATGCCTTTTAGTGACTTGGGTGTTACCATTGTGGTGCAAAAATGCGACATTGGCGGTGAAAGGGTTAAGCCGTCAAAACGGCGATTCCTCCTTGGCGGAGATGCCGGAGAGAGTAGCCATTTTGGATGGGGTGGGTGGAGGTCACTCATTGTGGTTGAAGCGTTTTCTTTGTTTGTAGTGCAATAAAAAAAAATGGAGCTATGTTCTTTGTTGTGAGCGAAAATCTTTTAGATAAACTGTATAACAAATAAAATAAAAAGGCTTGTATTGCGAAAATTTCGTGCAAACGATTTGGCGGTCATTAGAAAAGAGACGACATATGCCTTCTCTTTGGGTGAAAGAATTTGACTTCCAGCACCTCCGCCAAGGAGGAATCGCCGATTTCACGGTTTTGTTTGTAGGAAACCAGAGCAAAAGAGTGTTGCAATCTCTGTAAAGGGTGTTTTCCTGGTGATCTCGACGTGTTTCTGACAAAAACCCACCCGTCAGGGTGCCCCTTTAACGTATCTCTAGGAAGAAAAACACATCACGTGATAGGCCTACTCTGGTCAATTGCCTCGCTGAAACTTTCGAGTAATCAACAAGCTCGCCGAACGCTGCTTGTTTGCAAAGCTAAGTGTTATGAGACCAGCGAAATAATTTGTAAGGCTCCTTACTGGGATGACTGAAGAAGAAGTTTAAGATTTCTTCACAAACCAAAAACGTAGACGTCGTTGCTCCGAGAACGAATAGTGAGACGGTGCATTCTCCATTGTGCTGACACTTTGCTCTTTCAGAAAAGAAAAAAACACCCACTTTCGTCGCGCATGCGTCGAATTCAAGATGGTGGCGGAAGAAAATGTTTAGCGGTGTATTAGGTTACGAATGGTGACTTTTCAATCAATCTGTTTTGTTGATGGTGTTAAAGGGGCACCCTGACGGATACGTGTTTGCAAGAAACACGTCGAGATCTCCAGGAAAACACCCTTTACAGAGATCGCAACACTCACTTTGCTCTGGTTTCCTAGAAATCAAACCGTCAAATCGGCGATTGCTCTTGGCGGAGGTGCTGGAAGTCAGATTCTTTCAGTGAAAGAGAAGCCATGTGCCTTATCTTTTCTTTGGCCGCCTGAGTTAGATCAAATCGTTTGCACGAAATGTCTACAATACAAGCCTTTTTTAAATACAGTTTTATACAGTTTATCAAAAGGAGTGTCGGTCACAACAAAGAAAATAGCTCCATTTTTATTTTTTTACTGCACTACAAAGACGAAAATGCTTCAACCACTCTCAGTGGCCTCCACCCACCCCGTCCAAAATGGCTTCTCTCTCCAGCAATTCATGCGCAAATCCGCCAAGGAGGAATCGCTGTTTTGACGGTTTGATTTCTAGGAAACCAGAGCAAAGTGATTATTCCGATCCTTGAAAAGGCAGTCTTTCTGGTGTCACGACGTGTTTCGTGCAACAACAACAAACCTCATCCGTCAGGGTGCCCCTTTAAGGGGAGAGTTCAGATGGCAGGCAGCAGAATATTGACCCCATATTCACAGCTAGCAATGTCCCAATATGTGCCCTTCGGGCCAACAGGACGTAAAAGGTTGAAAATTAGTTTCAGGCCGCAGAATGATGTAAGAAGAGAGTAGAAATGTAGAATGAATGAAAAATGGTGTTTTACGTCCTCTCGGTCATAGACACATATGGGACATTTCGATGGCTTAGAGTCAAAACGGACTATCTTTAGATAGTCTATTGACTTATTATTGATGTTATTGCAAAAACTAAGAACTTGTATTAAAAAAGACTGCAAATAATATAAAATGGGGATTATGCTTTCCATATTTCTGTAGTCTATTTTTGAAACAAGTTATTCGTTTTTACAATATGTTCAATAATACGTCAATGGACTATCTAAAGATAGTCCGTTTTGACTCCAAGCCATCGATAATTTTGTAGATACAAAGATGGTGGGAACAATACTGGCTGCAATGCCCGGAGGTAGTGCCACACCAGTAAAGTCCCGAGTTCTTAACAACACAGATAGGTGCAGCGGCAACTACGCCTCGGTTGAACCTCATCGGCTATGGTACCGCCACGACATAGTATCGATGGCTTGGAGTCAAAGCGGACTATCTTTAGATAGTCCATTGGCGTATTATTGGATTTATGACACAAACTAATAACTTGCATCAAACAATGACTGCAGAAATACAAAAGTGGGGTTTGCTTTTTATATTTCTGCAGTCTTTTTTTAATTTTATGTAAGTTATTAGTTTTCGTAATAAGTTCAATAATATGTCAATGGACTATCTAAAGATAGTCAGTTTTGACTCCAAGCCATCGCTATGACGTGCGTAGAAATGTAGGAATGTGTTGAGCTGTTTTGCGAGTCCATTCTGTCCTTTTACTTTGCAAACATAAAAATTATGCGCGAATGCGCTCGCGCGAGGGGTTATGTTTTTTGTGTATGCGTGCAATGTTCGAAAACTACTGTATGTATATTAAACAAACAAAAAATGAATACAAAATTTGTTTAATTGAACCAAACAAAACATGGTATTTCGTGAAAATGCGTAAAGAA
>CM065686.1:11364584-11367084 GCA_017654935.2 Phymorhynchus buccinoides | reverse complement strand
AGTTTTGGCCTAAAATATTCATGCTTGTAGAGTTTCTCAGTCTTCGTCAGTCTTAAGTATTAAGTCTTCGGTCTTTAGTCTCTCCCTCTTTCCACCCCCATTCTCTCTTTTCCCCTTCTCTCTATCTCTGTCTCTCTGTCTCTCTGTCTCTCTGTCTCTCTCTCTCTCTCTCTCTCTCTCTCTCTCTCTCTCTCTCTCTCTCTCTCTCTCTCTCTCTCTCTCTCTCTCTCTCTCTCTCTCTCTCCTGCTTAATCGTTCTCGTTTTTTCTTACAAAAAATGTTCTAACACCCCCACCCCCACTAGCACTTTACATCCCATTGTTTTCGAACCTATCCTCGGCACTTATAACGCGCTTTTATTAAAGGATATGAAAACAGAGTTGCGAACATGTCGCAAACATGCTGAGATACACTGCAATTGGATTGTGTTGTATAAATGAACACGAAAAATTGCTATAAATGAAGTCAAAATGAAGATTTTCTAGAATTGCATTTATATTTTAATAAAGTCAATGTAGCAAAACTTATAACTTTTCCGGCAGCTATGACACAATAGGGCTCCCAACGAAGGATTGAATGTAAAAATAGACCTAATACTTCTATTGCGTTGAACAGGAAATGACGTTTTATTGAAGGCGCTTCTGTGACTTATATGTCATATTAATAATTGACGTCATTTTCTTCAAAGATTAGAACAGTGGACATCAGTTGTGTTTACTTTGGTGTTCTGAAGTCATGTTAGAAACAAAACTGATAACACGGTAAGCCTAAGTAAGATCTGTGAAGAAGCTACGGAGTCCATGAATGCTAACACTGTTTTACTTTTACTGTCGGTGCCCAAGTCTGTAATGACTCAATTTTGTCTCGTTTTTTTCACGCTTTCATTTCGTATGCGAGATACTGCCTCAAACCTCCCGCTTGAAAGTAAAAAAACAAGTCGTTTTCGACTCAGGGGACTTGGAGATAAAAACAACAACCTAACTATGCCCCCCCCCCCCTGCGTGCGCATCCAACGAAAGTGTCGCCATCTTAGTCAGATTTGTGTGTAAACAGCATCGATCTGGCATTTTTCAAACAAAGTTACTGACTAAGATGGCGGTCTCCCATAATATGGCACGCTCCTTGTGGCCGGATATGACGACACGTGGGTACCAGCCATAGCCAAGGCGGTTCCGAAAGGCAATTTCTTTCAAAGAAATATTTAATATAAAGCTGTTTAATACAGATAAGCGATTTAAAACGATTTTTCAGCCCAAACTGAGTTTATTTGTCCTTTAAGCGACGAAAGAACGCGCTTTTGTAATTTGTTTCCGCCCGCTTGTAATATAGTTGTACGCGCTTTCGGCAAATAACAGCCTACAAAGTGCAAAGCAATGAGAGACTTAGCGCGATTTTTCTCACGCCAGAGGGCATGACGCTCGTGTGGGGCTAATCCTCTCTATATTATTAGTTGGGGATAAAGAAAGAGAGAGAGACAGTGAGTGGTCCTACCATCACTCTCTCTCTCACTACGCCCAAGTAAGAAAATCGCGTGATAAGCCCCTAGTGCATTGACTGCCCTCTGGCGTGAAAAAGATCGCCATAGGTTGACCATTTAGAAGCTTTCTTTCATCTATGTGCTGATGATGGGCATTTGCAAGGAGGGTTGCGTAGCCCTTAGGGCATTATCGTAATATGACGTCTATTTGTAGATCTCCAGTTCGATATTGGAAAAGGGTAAAGGTAAAGATGTGCCACCCCCCATGCATTTCTCGGTTAATTGTATTTTTGCGTTTTTGCCTTTCTTACCATACATAAAGCTGTATTTTAGGAACATTTTTAGCTAATTACCTTTTTGGAATACTAACCCTAACCCTAACCCTACCCCTAAACCTAACCCTACCCCCCACTATGTACTGCAGTACACCGCGATTTGTCACAGTTGTGGTTCGTTGCGTTTTTCCGTCTTATACGGTGGGGGGTAGGGTTAGGGTTAGGGCTAGGGTTAGGGTTAGTATTCCAAAAAGGTTATTAGCTAAAAATGTTCCTAAAATACAGTTTTATGTATGGTAAGAAAGGCAATAACGGAAAAATACAATTAACCGAGATAGGTAGGGGGGGTGGCACATCTGGCTTGTAACTGAAACCGTTTTCAAGAAGCAAGCGGATATCTGAAGACTATGACAAATTGGTCATTGCGTACCGGTACGGGTCAGTGCGCACCCTACATACGGGCGTTGCGTTTGTATGCATAATACACTTATATGTAACCAACAACTTTCACCCCACACCAAGTGAGGAAGGAAACCTTGAACGTAAAATGAGTAGATTCAGATTTTACCTTCTATCGGCATGAAAGTTGTGTCATAATGAATAAGTAGTCGTATGAAATATTTACCTCTGCGCATGCGCATTAGAACAGTTACTTATCTCCCGTGATTACTACTAACCCTAACCCTATCCCTAACCCTAACCCTATCCCTAACGAAGTTGAAACAACGGAAAGAACCAAGAAATAGAG
>CM065686.1:11347084-11349584 GCA_017654935.2 Phymorhynchus buccinoides | reverse complement strand
AGCTTACTAAAATATTTCTTCTGTGCGTCTCTTTTCATAGAGGTTACCAAGTTTCGTTGTTTTTTATAATCATCGTCTTTTCCTGACTGTTTGAATAAATTTTCACGAACATTAGATTCAGCTTTAATTTCATCTGTTAGCCATGGCTGATTATCTCTGAATTTGACACGTTTGGTTCTAAGTGGTGCATGTGTATTAAATACAGAAATAAACGTTTTATACCACACATCAAGGGCTATATCTGGATCGGTGTACTGATAAACCTGGTTGAAATCTGCCATACATAGGTCATACAAAAAACTGTGCTCATCAAAATGTTTGTAACATCTGTATGAAATACATTTATGGGTGCATTTGGGGATTTTTACACCTTTTTTGGACCATGTTGCACAAATAGGGAAATGATCGCTAAGTCCAAAAATAGGCACGGACGTTTCTACAGAATGATTGGCGTTACTGACATAAATATGGTCTATCAACGTTTCGGAGGTTAGTGCTTTCCTTGTAGGAGTGTGAGAGAGAGAGTGAGAGAGAGAGAGAGAGAGAGAGAGAGAGAGAGAGAGAGAGAGAGAGAGAGAGAGAGAGAGAAAGAGAGAGAGAGTGAGAGAGAGAGAGAGAGAGAGAGAGAGAGAGAGAGAGAGAGAGAAGAGACAGACACACAGACACACAGACAGACACATAGCTACAATAGCAGAGAAAGGGACGCGACTCCACCCAGGAGGGGAGAACCTGTTGAATGGTGACGTGACTTGAATGACATCATCAGTTCATGAATAAAAGACCCCTGGGAGAAAAACTTAATGGGTGGGGGGTGGGAGGGGTGGAGTGGCGGGGGGGTGGGGGATTGGATGGGGGAGGGGGTGGTGGACGCATAAAAAGTGTGGTTGGCGTGATTACAGCGGAACCTCCCTTATACGACCTCCCATTATAAAACTCCCTCCCACATACGACCTACTTTCTCTGAGACATTGCCCTTCCTTGTCAAGTTAAGGATTAAAATGACCTCCCTTATAAGACTCCCTCGCTTATAAGACCTCATTTTGGATGATTTTTTTGAAGGTCTTGTAAGGGAGGTTCCACTGTATTATCGATAGAAGAGGTTGGAAAGTATTGACTCTTTCACACACATTTTGTTTGTCTTCCGTTTCTTTCGCGAGGGACTCGTGCGACGCTGTACTCTATGCATGACAAGTAGTAGAACAGAACCTCCCACTACTCTACGAGAACAATATTTAAAGGGACACCCTGACGGATGAGTTTTTGTAAGAAACACGTCGAGATAACTAGGAAAACACTCTTTACAGATATTGCAACACTCATTTTGCTCTGGTTTCCTAGAAATCAAACCGTCAAATCGGCGATTCCTCCTTGGCGGAGGTGCTGGAAGTCAAATTGCTTCACCCAAAGAGAAGGCGTGTGCCGTCTCTTTTCTAATGACCGCGAAATCGTTTGCACGAAATTTTCGCAATACAAGCCTTTCTTAAATACATTTTATACAGTTTATCTAAAGGAGCTTCGCTCAAAACAAAGGAAATAGCTCCAAGTTTTTACAATGTTTTTGTACCTCACTTCAAAAAAAGAAAACGCTTCAACCACAATGAGTGTCCTCCACCCACCCCATCCAAAAATGGCTACTCTCTCCGGCATCTCCGCCAAGGAGGAATCGGGTTTAATTTCTAGGAAACCAGAGCAAAGTGAGTGTTCCGATCCTTGAAAAGGCTGTCTTTCTGGTGATCTCGACGTGTTTCTTGCCCAAACCCATCCGTCAGTAGGCTTACTGTTGATGGGGTCTATTGTGTTAGTTGTCGTATAGGGGAAGTCGGGGTTAAGTAGGGCCCTTATTCATAGAGATGGTTTATTGAAATGTGTTAACCGGGGGCTGGCTTGCTTATCTCTCTTCTCTTTGTATGTGTGTATGTGTGTGTGTGTGTGTGTGTGTGTGTGTGTGTGTGTGTGTGTGTGTGTGTGCGTGTGTGCGTGTGTGTGTGTGCGTGTGTGTGTGTGTGTGTGTGTGTGTGTGTGTGTGTGTGTGTGTGTGTGTGTGTGTGTGTGTGTGTGTGTGTGTGTGCGCGCGTGTGCGTGTGTGTGTGTGTGTGTGTGTGTGTGTGTGTGTGTGTGTGTGTTTGGTGTGGACATTTACTATGTCTCTGTATTGTACGTAAAAACGGTTCTCCTAAGGAAGCGATTTGCTTAGATGTTTGTCAACTCTGTCTGTAATGATGATGATTCTTGTTAATCAATCATGCAGTTGTTCTTTTGTAATTTATAAATGTGTTGAGTACGCCCATAAGCTTTAGCTTGTTGTACTCTTGCGCTGAGTTATATTTGTATCTGCCTGAAATTGTGTTAATAAAGTTGTTTAACCCTTTCGCCGCCAATGTCGCATTTATGCACCACAATGGTTTAACACCCATGTCACTAAAAGGCATCAAATCAGGGTCTGTTATCTGAAGACCCTATTCTCTTAATTTTGGGAGGTAAGAATAGGCCTATTGTTATA
>CM065686.1:11327084-11337084 GCA_017654935.2 Phymorhynchus buccinoides | reverse complement strand
TTGTGTTTGTCCCTTTGTGTTTGTCCCTTTGTGTTTGTCCCTTTGTGTTTGTCCCTTTGTGTTTGTCCCTTTTGTGTCCCTTTGTGTTTGTCCCTTTGTGTTTTGTCCCTTTGTGTTTGTCCCTTTGTGTTTGTCCCTTTGTGTTTGTCCCTTTGTGTTTGTCCCTTTGTCTTTGTCCTTTGTGTTTGTCCCTTTTGTTTGTCCCTTTTGTTTGTCTCTTTTTGTGTTTGTCCCTTTTGTGTTTTGTCCCTTTGTGTTTGTCCCTTTGTGTTTGTCCCTTTGTGTTTGTCCCTTTGTGTTTGTCCCTTTTGTGTTTTGTCCCTTTGTGTTCCCTTTGTCCCTTTTCTGTCCCTTTGTGTTTGTCCCTTTGTGTCCCTTTGTGTTTGTCCCTTTGTGTCCCTTTGTGTTTGTCCCTTTGTGTCCCTTTGTGTTTGTCCCTTTCTGTCCCTTTGTGTTTGTCCCGTTATGTTTTCTGTCCCTTTGTGTTTGTCCCTTTCTGTCCCTTTGTGTTTGTCCCTTTGTGTTTTGTCCCTTTGTGTTTGTCCCTTTGTTTTTGTCCCTTTGTGTTTGTCCCTTTGTTTGTCCCTTTGTGTTTGTCCCTTTTTGTCCCTTTGTGTTTGTCCCTTTCTGTCCCTTTGTGTTTGTCCCTTTGTTTTTGTCCCTTTGTGTTTGTCCCTTTCTGTCCCTTTGTGTTTGTCCCTTTTCTGTCCCTTTGTGTTTGTTTTGTCCCTTTGTCCCTTTGTGTTTGTCCCTTTTGTTTGTCCCTTTGTTTCTGTCCCTTTGTGTTTGTCCCTTTTTGTCCCTTTGTGTTTGTCCCTTTCTGTCTCTTTCTTTAAATTTCCGTTTCCTTTTTCTGTTGGAAGGTCGAGATGGAGAAAAAAAATCCGCCTACCTTTCCCACACATTGTATTTTATGGGGAGCACACCACCGAGTCTGAACCCCACGCACTTTGTTTTCCATCCATTATTATGATTATTATGATTATTATGATTATTATGATTATTATTATTATTATTATTAGTAGTAGTATTATTATTAGTAGTAGTAGTAGTAGTAGTAGTAGTAGTAGTAGTAGTAGTAGTACTAGTAGTATTAGTAGTATTAGTAGTAGTATTATTACTATTATTATTATTATTATTATTATTATTATTATTATTAGTAGTAGTAGTAGTAGTAGTAGTAGTAGTAGTAGTAGTAGTAGTAGTAGTAGTAGTAGTAGTAGTATTGTTTGGTAATCCTGGCGTGTAGTTGTTATATGCAAATATTCGTCAAGCTGTGGAATTTGTTCGAACTTTAGTTTAGATTTGGTGTTATTCGGTTGTATTGTTTTTGGAAGTTGTTGGCTGTTTTTTTTTGTATTGTGTCATTCTTATTTAATGACACAGTATGGTAGAAATTGTGAATTGTGAAATCTGAAACCCATATCTTCTTTCCCGCCCATTATTTATTGTTTTGTAATTGAGTAAAGGTCAAGATCCGTTATTGCACTTTCTTACCATACATGAAAAGCTGTATTTTTAGGAACATTTTCCCAAATTATCTTTTTTGGAATACTAACCCTAACCCTAACCCTAACCCTAGCCCCCTAACCATACTCCCCACCCTCTCGCAACGAACCACAACTGTGACAAATCGCGGTGTGTACTGCAGTAAGGGTTAGGTTTAGGGCTAGGGTTAGGGTTAGGGTTTAAAATCAGCTTTATGTATGGTTAAAAACGGAAAAATACAATTAACACGAGAAATGCAGGGGGGGGGGGGGGGGGGGGGGGGGGTGGCCATCTTCTTACCATAATCATGTGCCTTGTGGATACATGTCCAGAGTGAGAGAGAGAGAGAGAGAGAGAGAAGAGAGAGAGAGAGAGAGAGAGAGAGAGAGAGAGAGAGAGAGAGAGAGAGAGAGAGAGAAGAGAGAGAGAGGAGAGAGAGAGAGAGAGAGAGAGAGAAGAGAGAGAGAGAGAGAGAGAGAGAGAGAGAGAGAGAGAGAGAGAGAAACCAACAACAATTAAATTTTAGAAACGTGAAAAAAACAAATGAAAACAAGAAACAAAAAATCACTACAAGAAACGCTTTGAACATATATAATATCTCCCTCTCTCTCTCTCTCCCTCTCTCTCTGCTCTCTCTCTCTCTCCTCTCTCCAGCTCCTCTCTCTCTCTCTCTCTCTATGTCTTTCCCTATCCTCTCTCTCTCTCTCTCTCCCTAATCTCTGCTCGCTCTCTCTCTCTCTCCCTCTCCTCTCTCTCTCGTCTCGCTCGAAATGGTCTCTCCTCTCATCTCTCCTCTCTCTCGCTCTCGTCCTCTACTCCATTGTCACCCTATAACGGACTCCTTTGGTCTCCGATCCGTGCAGGGAGACAATCCGCCTAGGCCGGCGACGGATTGTCTCCGCATTGTCCACCTCGACCCTTACAGCACGGATTGTCTCCAGTGCTAGCTTTCGCTCTCTTATTTTGTGTACTGCTCTGTCTTTCTCTGTCCCTCTACTTATCCATGCAAGCGTGCCTGCGTGAGATCGTTATGTGTGTGTGTGTGTGTGTGTGGTGTGTGTGTGTGTGTGTGGTGTTGTGTGTGTGGTGTGTGGTGTGTGTGTGTGTGTGTGTGTGTGTGTGTGTGTGTGTGTGTGTGTGTGTGTGTGTGTGTGTTCGTTCGTTCTTTAATTTAACGTCTTTCCGCCTTACAGTGATCTTAACAACAACGACAACAACAAATAAAAATAAAATGTATGTGTATGATTATGTGCAAATGTCCGTTTAAGGGGTTTTGTGGGTGTGCGTGTAGGAATATACGGGAGGATTGTTAACCTATGCATGCATATAATTTACATGAAGAAATGGAGTGAGGGTATGTGTATCTGATTACCTGTATGATTTAGACCCTATGTTAATGAAACGTCAGTGAAATACATAAACTTAGAATTACTTCTAAACATTTAAAGGTGAAAAAACAATAAATGAACAATATTAAACTCCAAAAAAAGGAAAGTAAAATACTTAACAAGAACATCAAAGCAAAGGTCCAATTGGGCTCCTAATAAGTCCCCGAATAACTTCTAGAATCTTTCATTCATCACAAAGAATGTCTTGATAGGCTGTCATTGATGGTTTTGTGTCCGACAACCAAGCAGGTAAATAGTTTTTCATTTGTTCACAAAGAATAATCACATGGAATGGTGTAATATGATGGCCACAAATGCAGGTTACATTTTTACAGAATTTTGTTTTCAGTGCATCAAGCCTGAATTTAAAAACTAAACTTTTTAGAATCCGCCCTTGAAGATTTTGTCCTGTTTTTAATCCATTAGAATTTTCCCTTTTTGTTCTTTTTTATAGAGGGTAATGTATCAGTTTGTCTTCTAAACACAGAATCCCAGGATGCTTTTTCTAAAAGACTGTAATTTTCATGTAGCAATAAAGGAATATGAACTTTTGCTAAACTGTTTTCAGTGGCTGCGATAATAGAGAGACAGTGACAAAGAGAAAGTGACATAAAGATAAGAGAGCGAAAGCTAGCACTGGAGACAATCCGTGCTGTAAGGGTCGACACAGGTGGACAATCCGTGCAGCGGAGACAATCCGTGCCCTCTAGGCGGCACGGATTGTCTCCCTGCACGGATTGTCTCGGAGACAATTTGTGCAGCGGAGACAATCCGTGCCGCCACTCTCTCTCTCTCTCTCTCTCTCTCTCTCTCTCATCCTCTCTCTCTCTCTCTCTCTCCTCCGTCTCTCTCTCTCTCTCTCTCTCTCTCTCTCTCTCTCTCTCTCTCTCTCTCTCTCTCTCTCTCTCTCTCTCTCTCTCTCTCTCTCTCTCTCTCTCTCTCTCTCTCTCTCTCTCTCATACATACAGAGAAAGAGAGACAGGGTTCCAACAAAAACAACAAAGACAGCACGAATTTACATTAAAAAAATTTAATATTAAGAACACCAACAATAAAACAAGTTTGTTTTCGGCAAATCAAAACAGGCAAAAGAAAACCCAAGCAAAGATAAGCAAACAAACAAAACCTCACTGAAACCAAACGGAAGTTTTAATCAGGCGCTAAATCACAAACATCCGATTCCATTGCTTTGTCAACAAATCGGTCAAAAAACCCAACAACCGTTGGGCTAGTTTCTAACAACAGGCTTGGAAAGTAAAACAAAACAAAATCTCTATGTTTTGTCAAAATTTAAATTATGGGTATTTTCGTGTTCACTTACACCTTATCTTTCATGTTCATAAAGGACATTATTTAATTATGGTCTCTAAAAATGGTCTTTTAAGTGCCTTAACCCTTTCACCGCCAAAGTAGCATTTTAGCACCACAGTGATTGAACACATCAAAGCATCAAATTGGGGTCTATTATCCAAAGACCTCATTGTCTTAGTTTTGGGAAGTAAGGATAGACCTTAGTTTATATCTGTCACAGAAGAATCCCCAATATTGCAGATGGATTTTGTTCTCTACCCAGGTAATTTCAATGGACATTTTTGGCTGAAATATGGCTGGCGGTGAAAGGGTTAAAAACGAGTAGGTCAATGCATTTTCTCCACTTAGGAGTGTGTTTTCTCAAAATGGCTGACACTCACCCCGCTAAATTTTAAAATGCTCATAACATGCGTGCGTGTGTGTTTTGGTTTTGTGCGTTAGGTGTGCACGCATGGCAATGTCTGTGTGCCTGTCTGCGTGCATACGCTGTGTGTGAGTGCATTTGCATGTGTATCCTCTAACGTTTGTGTATGTGTGTTGGTGTGTGTGTGTGTGGTCAGTCCACGGTGTAACTCAGTCGCTATGGCTTACTGAATGAAAGATGAATAATGAGTCGGTGTCAATAAATGTGTGTGTTTGTGTGTGTGTGTGTGTGTGTGTGTGTGTGTGTGTGTGTGTGTGTGTGTGTGTGTGTGTGTGTGTGTGTGTGTGTGTGTGTGTGTGTGTGTGTGTGTGTGTGTGTGTGAGAGAGAGAGAGAGAGAGAGAGAGAGAGAGAGAGAGAGAGAGAGAGAGAGAGAGAGAGAGAGAGAGAGAGAGAGTTGCTTGGTATATGCGGTGTTGCTGGTTTGTGTCATTCTTGAATGAGTAATAGAAAGAAGGGGAACAATATACGGGGAAATAAAGAGACGGGGACACACTGAGGGTGACACACAGAGACGGGGACACACTGAGGGTGACACACAGAGACGGGGACACACTGAGGGTGACACACAGAGACGGGGACACAATGAGGGTGACACACAGAGACGGGGACACAATGAGGGTGACACACAGAGACGGGGACACACTGAGGGTGACACATAGAGACGGGGACACAATGAGGGTGACACACAGAGACGGGGTCACACTGAGGGTGACACACAGAGACGGGGACACAATGAGGGTGACACACAGAGTCGGGGTCACACTGAGGGTGACACACAGAGACGGGGGTCACACTGAGGGTGACACACAGATACGGGGACACAATGAGGGTGACACACAGAGATGGGGACACAATGAGGGTGACACACAGAGACGGGGACACAATGAGGGTGTCACACAGAGACGGGGACACAATGAGGGTGACACACAGAGACGGGGACACAATGAGGGTGACACACAGAGACGGGGACACAATGAGGGTGTCACACAGAGACGGGGACACAATGAGGTGTCACACAGAGACGGGGACACAAAGAAACGAGGACACATAGAGACGGGGACATAGAGACTGTGACACAATGAGGGTGACACATAGTGGTGGGGACATACAGAGACATTGACACACTGAGGGTGTCACAGAGAGACGGAGGCACATAGACACGAGGACACATAGAGACGGGGACATATCGAGACGGGGACACAATGAGGGTGACACATAGAGATGGGGACATACAGAGACATTGACACACTGAGGGTGTCACACAGAGACGGAGGCACATAGACACGAGGACACATAGAGACGGGGACATATCGAGACGGGGACACAATGAGGGTGACACATAGAGACGGAGATACATAGACACGAGGACACATAGAGACGGGGACATAGAGACAGTGACACAATGAGGGTGGCACACAGAGACGGATACACATAGAAACGAGGACACATAGAGATGGGGACACAACGAGGATGACACACAGAGACGGAGACACATAGAAACGATGACACATAGAGATGGGGACATATGGAGACAGTGACACAATGAGGGTGACACAAAGAGACGAGGGCCCGTCAAATAGACGATTTTCGGAGAAGAAAAAAAACTAGGGGAGGGCACTTCATGAAAATTAGAGTTGCTTACCTCCATTACTCGGTCAAATACCATAGCAACTATGCAACAATGGCGTCGAAGCTTGAAAGCGACAGCGACTTGCAAACATTGTTTTAGAAACATTAGGGGTGGCCAGTGGCCACAAACTGATAAAACTTGCAAAATGTGACGCAAAAATATACATGACATATTTGCTTAGACTGACGCACGGTGTTCTAAGTGCTGTATGTCTGCTCAAACACACGAATCGATAGGCTACGAGAGCTGATGGTAGAGTGACTTTCCCTGTTTGACCGATTGAATTAGCCAAGATCACTCCCACACACCATCAAATTACTCCCCTTAATTATTTCCGAACAATTACTATTAAAAAGATTGTTCGTCGCTTCGTTATGTTTTCGTTTGCGTCTACTAGGTAAATATTGTGTGTGGTTACAGAGAGAGAGAGAGAGAGAGAGAGAGAGAGAGAGAGAGAGAGAGAGAGAGAGGAGAGAGAGAGAGAGAGAGAGAGAGAGAGAGGAGAGAGCCATAGAGAGAGAGAGAGAGAGAGAGAGAGAGAGAGAGAGAGAGGAGAGAGAGAGAGAGAGAGAGAGAGAGAGAGGGGGGGGAGAAAGTGAGTGAGAGAACAGAGAGAGAGAGAGACAGAGAGATAGAGAGAGAGAGAGAGGGAGAGAGAAAGTGAGAGAGAGAGACACACAGAAAGAGAGAGAGAGAGAGAGAGAGAGAGAGAGAGAGAGATTGAGAGATAGAGAGAGAGAGAGAGAGAGAGATAGGGAGGGAGAGAGAATATGAGAGAGACACAGAACAGAGAGGGAGAGAGAAAGAGAGGGGGGGGGGGGGGGAGAGAGAAAGTGAGAGAGAGAGAGACAGACAGAGAGAGACACAGAGAGAGACAGAGAGACACAGAGACAGAAATACAGAGAAACAGAGAGAGAGACAGAGACAGAGACACGGAGATAGAGAGACCTGACAAACAGACACACACACACACACGCATAGTCACACAGACAGACAGAAAGAAAGGTAACCCCCAAACCAACATGGCATGGTTCTGTTCATTAAGCAAACCAATACTGGAAAACAGATCAAAGTGGAAAGATTCCAAACCCCGTCGGACCTCCTGTCCAATGACACCCACACTACAAGTAGCGTGTTAGAGCGTTAAAGGTGGACCCTGACGGATGAGGTTTTGCAATAAACACGTCGAGATTACCAGAAAGACAGCCTTTTCAAGGATAGGAACACTCACTTTTCTCTGGTTTCCTAGAAATTAAACCGTCAAAACGGCTATTCCTCCTATGCGGAGATGCCGGAGAGAGTAGCCATTTTGGATGGGGTGGGTGAAGGTCACTCATCATTGTGCTTGAAGCGTTTTTTCTTTTTTGTAGAGAGAGAGAGAGAGAGAGAGAGAGAGAGAGAGAGAGAGAGAGAGAGAGAGAGAGAGAGAGAGAGAGAGAGAGAGAGAGAGAGAGAGAGAGAGAGAGAGAAAGAGAGAGAGAGAGAACAGAGAGAGAGAACAGAGAGAGAGAAAGATGAGAGAGAGAGAGAGAGAGAGAGAGAGAGAGAGGGGAGAGAGAGAAAGAGAGAGAACAGAGAGAGACAGAGAGAGAGAGGAGGGTGGGGGAAGAGAGAGAGAGAACACAGAGAGAGAGAGAGAGAGAGAGAGGAGAGAGAGAGAGGAGAGAGAGAGAGAGAGAGAGACAGATAAAGAGAGAGAGAGAGAGAGAGAGAGAGAGGAGGAGAGAGAAAGTGAGAGAGAGGACACACAGAGAGAGGAGAGAGAGAGAGAGAGAGAGAGAGAGGAGAGAGAGAAGGAGAGAGAGGAAGAGAGAGGAGAAAGAAAGTGAGTGAGACAGAGAGAGAGGAGAGAGAGAGAGAAGTGAGAGGAGTGAGAGAGAGAGAGAGAGAGAGAGAGAAAGAGAGCGAGAGAGGGGGGGAGAGAAAGTGAGAGAGAGAGAGAGAGAGAGAGAGAGAGAGAGAGAGAGAGAGAGAGAGAGAGAGAGAGAGAGAAGAGAGAGAGAGAGAGAGAGAGAGAGAGACAGAGAGAGAGAGACAGAGAGAGACGGAGACAGAGAGAGAGACAGAGAGATAGAGAGACTGACAAACAGACACACACACACGCATAGTCACACAGACAGACAGAAAGAAAGGTAACCCCCAAACCAACATGGCATGGTTGTGTTCATTAAGCAAACCAATACTGGAAACAGATCAAAGTGGAAAGATTCCAAACCCCGTCGGACCTCCTGTCCAATGACACCCACACTACAGTAGCGTGTTAGAGCGTTAAAGGTGGACCCTGACGGATGAGGTTTTGCAAGAAACACGTCGAGATCACCAGAAAGACAGCCTTTTCAAGGATAGGAACACTCACTTTTCTCTGGTTTCCTAGAAATTAAACCGTCAAAACGGCGATTCCTCCTATGGCGGAGATGCCGGGAGCGAGTAGCCATTTTGGATGGGGTGGGTGGAGGTCACTCATTGTGCTTGAAGCGTTTTCTTTTTTTGTTAGAGAGAGAGAGAGATCTGCAGTAGAGACAATGAGAGAGATGAGAGAGAGATAGAGAGAGATAGCGAGAGAGAGATAGAGACGAGAGACGAGACATGTTTTTTTTAAGAGAGCTAAGTATTTACGAGAGAGAGAGAGAGAGAGAACAAGATTGGTCTTAAACGAAGAGAGCCAGAGAGATGAGAACAGAGACGAGAGACAGAGAGAGAGAGGATTGAGAGAAAGTGAGAGAGAGACAACAGAGAGAGAGAGAGAGAGAGANGAGAGAGAGAGAGAGCTAGAGAGAGAGAGAAAGTGAGAGAGAGATCACAGAGAGGGGTTGGAGAGAGAGAGGGTGGAGGGTTTCTTGCAAAAAGACTCAAGTGAGGGTGACAGACAGAGAGGAGAGAGACAGAGAGAGACGAGAGGAGCTGAGTATGGTGGGGGACGAGAGACGCACGACGGATGAGACTGATGGAGAGAACTCCAGGAGACGTCAGAGGAGAGAGATGCGCGGAGATGAAAAACGAGAGAGAAGAGAGTAGAAGAGAGAGAGAGGGAGAGAAGAGAGAGAGACCCGTGAGAGAGACGAGAGAGAGAGCCTGAGACCAGACAGAGGGAGAGAGAGGAGACAGAGAGAGAGAGGGGAGAGAGAGACAGAGAGCCAGAGAGAGACAGAGACACAGAGATAGAGAGACTGACAAACAGGACACACACACGCATAGTCACACAGACCAGACAGAAAGAAAGGTAACCCCCAAACCAACATGGCATGGTTGTGTTCATTAAGCAAACCAATACTGGAAACAGATCAAAGTGGAAAGATTCCAAACCCCGTCGGACCTCCTGTCCAATGACACCCACACTACAGTAGCCGTGTTAGAGTAGTTAAAGGTGGACGTGTCCAGAGAGCGTTCAAAGGTGGAGACCCTTGACGGATGAGGTTTTGCAAAGAAACTCGTCGAGATCGTTGACCAGAAAGATTCCTCCTAAAGAGTAGCCTTTTGGGGTTCAAGAATGTTTTGTGTAGTGCAGTGTAGGGCAAGTAAAAACAACAACAATGCAGCTATTGTTTCTTTTGTTGTGAGCGAAACTCCTATCGATATAATCTGTATACAAAATGTAAAAGTATTTTTTTTAAAAGGCTTGTATTACGAACATTTCGTGCAAACGATTTGGTCTAAACGCAGGCGGCCATTAGAAAAGAGACGGCATACGTCTTCTCTTTCATTGAAAGAATTTGACTTCCAGCACCTCCGCCAAGGAGGAATCGCCGATTTGACGGTTT
>CM065686.1:11322084-11324584 GCA_017654935.2 Phymorhynchus buccinoides | reverse complement strand
GTTATAGGTTTGTGGCTTGAGCCACAAACAAAAAGCACCAACGAATCGAGATTGATACCAAAAAGAAAAGAGATTTAGGCAAAATAGCCAGAATTGAGCACAGGAAAATAAAATGGAAAACAAAAAATCATAAATCATCTTCGGGGAATAGGAAAAAAAGAAAGAAATAGGAGGTGGGTTTTTTAAATATAAAAACTGCTTTTGCTGACTGACTGGTTTCTCTCAACTCAACTCTTATTATTATTCTGCGTTCCCAGGCCATATGGCCATAATGGGTAAGGTACATATGTGTCCGGTTTTCAGTTTTCGCTAGTCTTCCCGCTAGCGTACAGCCAACACATTCCGATTTCGGAGGAGCTCAAAGGAGAAACAAATATTTGGAAGATGTTTTTGAAAAAAGGTAGGAGAATGGGCCAATAAGTCAAAAAGATAGTAGATGACAGCAAGCAAGGGATAAAGGTAGAGTCAAAGAGAGTGGCAGATTAGAGGAAGTTACAAGCACAGAACTTCCAGAAGGTGGGGGAACTATTATTTTACGAAAGACCCCCCGGTATCCCCACGGGGAACAACTCAACTCAACAATAGTTTATTATCTCAAAAGAGAAATTCATTGTGGTTACGCCTGTGATTCGACATTAAAATACACACATCAAACGTTATAACATAATCTTCAGAACATACATTCCGTACAATAAAACACATATCAAACAATATCTCGACCCCTCCTTCTTTGACCCATGTGACCGCAGGTCGAGATAACAGTAAGTCATATAGGCCTAACGTTATATTCGCATCTGAGCTTCGCGGAAGGATACAATCACATTGGATGTCAACGAAAGCAGACGACCCAAACTGGCAAAATGAAGCGTTTTGCGACAATTTCAGATGAAGAAAAAATACGCAGAAAACAACTATTAACACCAAACATAAATATTTGAAAACTTCTCAGAATCAGTGGAACTTAATTCCGTTGCGCATGAACATGCAGATGGGAACGTCAGTGGGCCTGTGCTTGCAATGCAGGCAGTAGATCTAGCTTAGTCAGTAGTTCGTTTCAATAACTATAAACTGCATTTGAAACCGTCGAGATATATATGTCATCTAGATCTGGCCTTCGAATATTGGTTTTGATTGGAACTCTCGAAGTTCTTCTCGAGTTCCAACCAAAACGAATATTCGAAGGCTAGATCTAGATAACGTATAATTATTATAATAATTATAAAAAACAAACGTGCTAAATACGGACAGCGCAATAAAAAAAATACACAAGTGCAATACTAAAATACATATATGTACATAAATTATGTCTGGCCCGACAATCCCTGGGGAAGGAAGTCTCTAGCGGCATGCTCTCAGGTGACTAAAGAGTCCTATCCTGAACCGACGTATGTTCTGGTGTGATGGGCATGGGAGGGTCCGTTGGGACTAATCCCGCTCGGACTACTCTTTTGATCACACCGCTGACAGTCATGGCGGACATACCACATACCACTGGGACTAATCCCGTGTGGACTAACATTCCATCTGTACCGCTCGGACTGCATACTTACGTTTAGTGTCAGAAATAATAATCAACAGTAGAGTCACTTCGACGAATTTATTACAAAAAAACACACACACAAAAAACAATAATTAAATTCAAATTTTATCTTTTGTGAATGTCGACATTAAATGGACCCTAAAGCTATCCCTAACCCTATTCCTAACCCTAAGCCTATCCCTATCCCTAACCCTATACCTAACCCTATTCTAAACCCTAAGCCTAACCCTATCCCTAAGCCTATCCCTAACCCTGTCCCTAAACCTATCCCTAACCTATCTGGAAAAAACCAAGGACTACCCGGGTACGCAGACATTCAATGATACAAATGCTCAGCAGACATAAGACCGAATGGCAAAACCTATACAAATCAACGCGATTAGGTCGAACGGCATTAGTCCGAATGGGATTAGTTCGACTGGGATTAGTCCGAGGGGTATTAGTCCGAGCGGGATTAGTCCCAATGGGACGCCCCCGATGGTCATGGGAAACACTAGGTCGGGGGTCTTTGCATCGTTGATGCTTTTCTCCTGATTCGCTTGTCCTCTAGCAGCTTCTATGCATAACAGTCCCGTTTTTTAGAAGAAGAAGAAAAAAAGAAAAAAATGTCCCCCGTCGGCACATTACTTTGGTGTCGGTAAAAAAGCGATATGTTATCAGTTGACTTATTGTTTCGATTTAGTCTTGGGTAGGTGCTGCGAGCTCTCTCTGTCAGTGAGTCTGCCTGTTTATGTCTGTCTGCCTGCGTGTCTGTCTGACAGTGTGTAAGTGTGTCTGTCTGTCTGTCAATGTGTCTGTCTGTGTGGGTGTGTCTGTCTGTCGAGATCTCTTTGCCTCATTGCATTTCTCCGTCTCCATATCCTTCTGTCTCTATTTATAGACCGTTGGTCTCTTGCTTTGTTTGCCTTGTCAGCCATTCCCTAGCTGTCCAGGCTTTATCTCGCGAACCGCTGGACAGAA
>CM065686.1:11297084-11307084 GCA_017654935.2 Phymorhynchus buccinoides | reverse complement strand
CTCTCTTCTCTGTTTCCGTCTCAATCAACTTTTACATTAGCCAAGACAACTTGGATTTTATGATTTCAAGATTCGCCCCTCGGGAAAGCCTATATGTATTAAAACAAATAACAACTAATTCGGTTAAGTGCATAAAGGAAGGCAAAAATATAGAAGGGAACAGATATTTGAGACGAAATGTGAGGACAGGGCGGAGACAAGAGAAGGAGACGAGAGAGAGAGGGAGGAGATGGAGAGATGAGAGTGAGAGACGGAGAGAGAGAGAGAGAGCGAGGGAGAGGGAGGGAGAGAGACAGAAAGAGATGAGGGAGGGAGAACGGAGAGGACGAGAGAGGAGGGACGAGAGATGAGAGAGAGGGTGATAGAGAGAGAAGAGAGGAGAGAAGACATAGCGAGAGAAGATTTGAGGAACGATGACAGAGCGAGTAGAGAGGAGAAAAAAGAGGAGAGATGTAGACAGGACAGACAGAAGACAGGAAAACAGAGAGACGCAGGCAGAGAGAGAGAGAGAACAGAGAGAGATAGAGAGAGAAAGACAAAGAGAGAGAGATAGAGAGAGAGAGGAGAGAGAGAGAGGGAGATGAGAGAGCGAGAGAGAGAGTGGGGGGGGCAGGAGAGAGAGAGAGAGGGAGGGAGGAGGAGGAGAGAGAACGAGAGAAGGGGACAAGGGGAGAGAAGAGAGAGAGAGATAGGTTAGAGAGAGACAGTTTTTAGAGATGAGAGGAGAGATAAGACACACAGAGAGGTTAGTAGACAGCGACAGTAGACAGAGAGACAAGAACAAGAGTCTGAGGAGGAAGAGACAGAGACAGAGACAACGACAGAGAAGAGAGACGCAGAGAAGGGAGGAGATAGAGTAAAGAGAGGGAGGAGAAGAGGAGAGAGGAGAGAGAGAGAGAGAGAGAGAGAGGAGAGACAGAGAAAGACAGATGTGCAGACAGAGGAAATAGATAGAGCAGACAGACACCACAGACACAGTAAAGAGAGGAGGAGATAAAATAGGGAGAAGGGGCGAGATGGGGGAGAGATAGAGAGATAGTTTTAGAGAGATAGAGAGAAATAGGAGAGAGAGAGTTAGAGAGTAGACTGACCGACAGAGAGTTGAGACAGGGATATAGAGACTTGCTCAGATGCAATGCAAACAGGCTTTGTTTCGTTGCTACGTGGAAACGAAGAACTTAAACAAGAAAACAACATATATAAAATTATACACTGCTCAAAATTTGAGTTTGGTTTATTCTTCATGACTGTTAGCCTTGACGATTCACTAAGAGGAGAGAGTTGGGGTTTAGATGCGTGGTTAGTTGGAATCAAGAAGATCGAGTTTAGAGATGACCAGAAATAGCCAATTATCCTTGGGAAAACAAATTCACTCAAACGTGTTTTATCCCACTTCCTGTATACATGCATCAGAGGTGAGAGTCCACCCCACCACCCCACCCCCCTAAAGTGTCGTTTTCGCTGAGAAGGGAGCAAAAACATAAAAGTTTCAGTAAAATTATCAGAATCGCCGACAAATTTGCTCTTGCGCACATCGTAGGCCGGGTTCACATTAGGTGCGTTATAGTTCCGTACGGAAAACCCTAAAATATTTTAGTGGAAGAAAGAAGGATTACAAGCTTAGGCTACGCATTTAGGGGAAATTCTGACACGTGTGCAAATATTTTCCCTTTCTTTGTTTCACTTATTTATGGAGTGCGCACGGGTTTTTCCGCATGGAATATCCGCTTATGTGGTGTACACGGCCTTTAGTAAGCGTCGTACAAGAGACAAAGTATCATGGCCGAAGTGAGATAATGAATAATGACGTAATTTAACACGCTAGGAATTGTCCTTCTGTGTTGGTATGCTGGATAATAGTTGTACACAGACTCATTGTGTCATTAGTGTTTGAAATATCGCAATGCATTGCCTCCAGAGCTTGGATTCACTGCCATGGCCTTGGTCCTGCTGATACACGTCGTGATGGTGGCAGAAATTGGGAGGACGGGTAATAAAAATGGCCGTTTTCCGCCTTTTTCAGGCCTGTCAAAATCGTTTCAGACACATTCTCTGGCAGTTATTTTGATGGGTTGAACGCCTCAGTGTGGAACATTTCCATCCAAACTGTGAGGAACAGACTTCATTATGCTGCCTTTACTCCCCCTGGGCAAGTTTGGGCATCCTGCTCATTCCAGCTCATAAGCAGTGCTGACTTTTGAGAGCCCAGAACCACGTCATCTGGATATTATGAGACTGGACATGAATTCTCATCGCCAACGAGTTCAGGATCTGATTGTATTTCACTGATGGACTTGCTAGGATGTGAAGGTTCTCAAGAAAGCGTTGCCACAAAACGTGAGTAAGTGAGCATGACAGATCTTGGGGTGGGTCATTGACAGCTTCGTCCTGTCTCAGCATGGTCAGGAAAACATTGTCACACATTCTTCAAAAGGGATCACTGATAGCTGTTCACTACAAGAACGAGTTCCTCGATGTCTACGTCAGACCTTCTGCTGGTATGATCCGAGATGACCTCATCTTCATGGGTAATAATGCACCTTTTCTTTGTGCAAGGGTTGCTTACGCGTACCTGTTGCAAGAGACCATCGTCCATAACGTGAGGTAACGTGCCCGATCCAGAGACCTCAGTCTGATAGAACAATGTTGGAACATGCTCCAGGTATGCATGTTTTATTTGCGAGCCCCGTTTCATGTCAGCTTAGTTTAGGAGATCTAGGGGATCAGGAGCAGTGCCAGTGCCTGTTAGAGGAGTGGAACACCCTGGATCAGCAGGAGCTTCAAATCTTCCTCTCCGCAACGTCACGACACGGGAAAAATGAGCTTGACCACAGCCTGAGAGAGTTTCGAAGCTCTCCAATTGGCAAGATGAATGAAGACAGAGGGGAGAGTGTACAAACAGGAGAAGAGACAAAGAAGGAGCAGAAGAGAGGAGAGAAGAGAAGAGACAGAGCGCGTAGAGGAGAGACTAGAGGAGACAGATGACAGAGCCAGAAGAGAAAGAGAGACACGAGTGAGACACGCACAGAGGGGGTTGAGAGAGCTTTTCAGGGTGAGGGAGTCCTCTCGATGCAGGATCTATGACTAGTATTATTATTTACGAGAGAAGAGGGGAAAGAAGGAGAAGGAAAGAGAAGGAATTTTCGCTTTTTCTAAACGCTAAAAGCAGAAAATCTAAAAATCTAAATTTCGCCCCCTTGGGTTGTGTTAAGCATTGTGAAACAAACTATCACAAACTGTCTTTGAGGTAAGCAGGTCATTCTCGGACCTCTTCTTTGATCATAATGTGAAGCCGAAATGTTGATTAAATTAGATTTTAAAAACCCATAATGGCTTTATGTTTATATTTGATCATTTTGCATGTTTAAGATAACATCCCTAGCACATTTTGAGCAGTATACATGTATTAAATGCTCCGATAATTGTTTTAATAAACATAGCTTTTTGGCTGCCTTAAACCTATTATTTTTGGAAGTTTCGTTTATGCTCCGATTACACCAAAGCTCAAGGCGTTAATGTGTGTTTCAGACATTGTAAATTCTTTAAGAAAAAAAAAAAAAAACGCCCCCCCCCCCCCCCCCCCCCCAAACCCTCACAATCCTTCTTTTCGGATTGAATACACAGTTTCTGTGTGTATTATAATTAGCCGAGAACTGCATTGTTTCCATGAACAAAATCCGATGCTGTGTTCATGTTGCGAGGTTGGGTTTTTATTATTTTTTTAATTATTTTTAGAAACGCATCAGAAGTTATGAGAGCAATATTTTGCATGACATGGTTCATTATGTTATTTCCCCTCCGTTTGTTCATTATTATTATTGCTTTATTATGTACAGGAGAGCAAAATCAAAACAAAAGGTTTATTTAGTTCGATTGTTACTGTCCGCAAAGATAATGTTGACTCGTTTGACTTGACGAGGGAAGATGAAGATGTAAAACAAAGGAAAATGATTAGAGGAACCATTTTATGAATACACAGACGGTATAATAACATTAGAGAAGATCGCTACCTATTAGATTTAGCTTGAGAAAGAGGCAATTGAATACACAGAGAGAGAGACAGAGACGACGTAAGTGCATTGGAGGAGAATGGAAGGAGAACGAGAAGTAGAGGGACAGAGGAATGCCGCGAGATGAGAGGAGAGGGGAGAGGGGAGAGATGTTGCGAGGTGGAGGAGAGGGAGAGAGAGAGAGGCGAGAGGAAAGGAGAGAGAAGAGGAGGAGAGAGGAGAGAGCGAGGAAGAGGAAGAGAGAGAGAGAGAGAGCGAGAGGGAGACGTGAGAAGAAGAGAGAGTGAGAGAGAGAGGAGAGTGAGAGAGGTGAGAGAGATGAGAGAAGAGTGAGGAGAGAGGCAGAGATTAGAGAGAGTAGAGAGAGGAGAGAGGAGAGAGAGGGAGAGACAGAATGCAGATCCCGAGGAAGAGGGAGAGAGAGAGAGGATCGAGAGAGCAGGGAGAGAGAGAGAGGGGGAAGAGAGAGAGAGAGAGAGAGAGAGAAAGAGTAGAGGAGAGAGACAGAGAGAGAATTCAGGAGGAAAGACAAGAGGAGTGGAAGCGAGAGAGGAGAGGAGAGAGAGAGAGCCGATGAGAGGAGAGCGAGAGAGAAAGAGAGAGAAGAGTAGAAAAGAGGGAGAGGAAGAGAGACAGAGAGGGACAGAGAGAGAGACAGACAGAGAGTGGAGAGGGAGAGACGAGAAGGAGGACAAAAAGAAAAGAAGATAGAAGAGACATGAGAAGAGAAAATACGGGAATGGCCGTGAAAGAAGATGGAGAACCGGAGAGAAATTAGAAGAGAGAGAGAGAGAAAGGAGGAGAGGATAGAGAAGAAGATTCAAAAAGAGAGGAGCGAGACAGTAAGAGGAAGAGGACGAGAGTTGGAACTGAGGGGGGGAGCGGAGAGAAGAGAGGGAGAGAGATTGAGAGAGATGAGAGAGAAAGATGTCAAATTGAGAGAGGAGAGAGTAGAGGAGAGTCGAGCGTAGAGACAAGAGTTGGAGAGAGCGAGAAGAGACGACGCAAGCTGAAAGAAGAGAGAAGAGGGCGCGAGAGAGAGTAGAGAAAGAAGATGAGAGAAGAGTTGAGGAAGAGAGGCAGAGGAAGAGAGAAGGGAGAGAGAAGAAGGAGACGAGAGAGAGATGGAGAGATAAGAGCGAGAAAGCGAGAGAGGACAGAGAGAGAGGAGAAGGAAGAGTAGAGAGGAGTGACCAGAGACTGAGAGAAAAAAAGGAAGGGCGAGAGGAGAAGAAAAGAGACGGAGATAGAAGTTGAGAGGAGAGGAAAGAGAGAGATGAGATGAGAGAGAGAGACAGGCAGAGAAAGAGAGAGAAGGAGAGAGAGAAAGAGAATTGTTCCGGGAGAGGACGGAGAAGGAGAAAAAACAAGGGAGAGAGAAAGTAAGAGAGAGAGGACGAGAGAGAACGAGTGACGGAAGAAAGAAAGAAAAGCGGAAGAGGGGGAGAAAGAAGAGCGACAGTGGAGAGGGAGAGAGAGAGAGAGGACAGAGAGAGGAGATGGACAGGAGGGAGAAGAGAGAGATAAGAAGATAGAAGGAGAGAGGAGAGAAAGAGAGAGAGAGGCAATAGAGAGAGAAGAAAGAAGGACGCAGTGAGAGAGAACAAGAAAGATGAGAAGAAAAGTAGAAGAGGAAGAGAGAGAGAAAGAGAAAGAGAGACGAGTAAGAGAGAGAGATAGCGAACAAAGAGGAAGAAGAGAGGGGAAGAGAGGGAGAGAGAGAGAGAGAGAGAAGAAGAGAGATGAGAGAGAGAGAGAGAGAGAGAGAGGGAGAGAGAGAGAGAGAGAGAGAGGAGAAAGGAGAGAGAGAGCAGGGAGAGAAGAGAGAGGAGACGCGGAGATTGACCAGAGGAGAGAACACAAAGCTAGAGACGATGAGAGAGAGGAGAGCGTGACGAAAATGTTTTAATTGAGAGAGATTGGCTTGAATAAGAGACGAGAGAATGAGCACCCTAATGAGAGAGAGCATGAAAGAGACGAGAGATGAAGAAGGAGATGAGCCGAGGAGGGAGGAGAGAGAGAAAATTTTCAAACGCTTCAAAATGTTTTAAATTGACATTGGCATAATAATACACCCTAATGTCACGGGGCCTCTTTTTTTTTTCCCGCAGCGTATGCATTATATCGTAACAAACAATAAGAATACAAACAAATAAATCAACTAAAGTGAAACTCATAACCATTATAGTAAACACAATCGTAATACATGACTACCAACTTATCCTGGTCAATAATTGTTTCTTGAACTACTCAAATAATAATGGTAGTAATCAAATAATGTAAAAAGGTACAAAAACTAAAAGAATAGCAACAGATCATCAAGCCAAATGATATTTATAATTATTCCTAACCATTCAGCAGGAGAAGGTTTTCTTTTTCGTAATGTAAAAGCTTCTGCTACATATTTTGCAAATAACAATATTAATTCATCATCTTCCGAAGATAATAAATAGCATATGCTCTTCTGCCTCACCACATCCAAGGTAAATAGTTGGGATTTAGCTCTAATTCCATTATATGCTGTACATTGAAATACAAAATGTTCTTCATTTTCTTTCACACCATCTGCACATAAAACACATAAATTATCTACTGCATTTTCTCGTTCAAACCATCTTTTATTATTTCTAAAACCCAATGACCTATTTCTAAATCTAGCTAGCAAGCCCCTACGATACTCAAAAGGACTTATTATGAACTATCAACAGGAATTTTTCTGGTTGCAAAAAACTTTTAAATGATTGAAACCAGGAATATTTATCACTTTCTTCTATCTTAGAGTGCCAATTTTGTTTATAACATGATGTAAGCCGATCTTTAAATTCGTACACGAATGATCTAACATCTCCAACTCCTTGGTTAAGCCAAACAAAGCCAAAACCATTAACTGTGAGAATACGTTTAACATTGCCTGCCCAGTTTTGATGCCCTGATTCAAAATGTTGAAGTAACATAGTATAGGCTTGTTTACATAATCTATTTCCGGGAAGTTGTGTCAGTTTTAGCCAGTATCTAATACACTTAGTAAATGTTCTAATATATAGCTGATACCTACCAGAATCACCATATGCCATTGTGTTAGATGAGTGTAATGGAACATTCATAAATCGCTTAATAGCCCAAGTATGCAATTTTTCCATTTGAATATTCTCTTCAAGACCCCACACTTCCGCTGCATATGTTAACATTGGTTCTATTTGTACGTTGAATAGCTTCCAAAACAAGTAATAGTCAGATGTGTTTAATTTTTTCATACATCTCATAATTTCTATTATACCTTTTTTCCCTTTTCTACACATTTCTAGCCAACCTGCAGTCAAGCTAAGTTTTGTCGTGAAAATCATGCCTAAATATTTATATGTATTACAAACACTTATTTCTGCGTTACCATATAGCCATTTCTCATGCTGTGACAGATGACCACCATTACGGAAAATAATAATGTTTGTCTTGTCCCGGTTAAATGTCAGCTGTAATTTGTCTGCTTCACATTTTAGTACATTAAGTTGATTCTGTAGGCCAACAACGGTATCAGAGATTAATATTACATCATCCGCGAATAGTAACATAAAAATTTCAACTGCACCCGATATTAACTGTATTCCATGTTTACCTTTAGTTGACATCTCTATGGCAAGTTCATTTATGAAGAAGACAAACATTTGAGGGCTTAAGAGGCAACCTTGCTTTACGCCACGAGGGCAGTTGAAGTAATCAGTATATGTATTTTTTTTAGGTTTACCTTTATCTCGCACACATGCAAAAACTGTATCGTAAACGCCACGTAAAGCCATGTATAATTTTCCACTAACACCAGATTTCCTCAAGACATACCATAATACATTTCTATTTACAGAATCAAATGCCTTTCTAAAGTCAACGAAGGCGACATATAATTTTGTGTTTTTCGATAGAAATTTTTGAACTATGGCATACAATGTAAAAATATGGTCTACAGTGCTATACCCTGCCCTAAACCCAGCCTGTTCTTCTACTATTTCCCCCTCTATATCTGCCCATTTCGTTAACCTTTTGTTTAGAATATATGTATATGCTTTACTGACTACACTTGTTAATGCTATTCCCCTATAATTATCTGGGGTATTCTTATCTCCCTTTTTATAAATTGGTATAATAATTGATTTCGCCCACTCAGCTGGAAAAATGCCTCGATCAAATAGTGTGTTGAATAAAGCAACCAAATATTCAATGACAGATTAATTTCCATGTTTCAATAACTCACTTACTATTTTGTCAGGTCCTGCGCTTTTACTACTTTTTAAATGCTTAATACTTCTCTGCACTTCTTCATTTGTAATAGGACTATCAAATAATGGTTCGTCTTTCTCATCTTCAACTTCAACCTCTCCTAGCTCTGTGTCTTCACTCGTGTGTTCAAACGAATTGAACACACTATAAAAATGATTGTGCCACTGCTCTGATGTGATATCATTATAAATAATTTCTTTTCTGTTAACAGATCTAATTGTCTTCCAAAATAATTTTGAGTCGTTTACGGATTGCTTAAGCTTTTCTATATCTTTTGTTCATCATAAGCTTTCTTTTTTTCTTTTCTAAGATCAATATAGTTCTGTCTTTCTTTAGCATATTTGATTCTTTTCTCTGTTTTGGTTTTTACTGATTTAGCTCTTCTATAGATTTGTAGCAACCTCTTCACTTCTTTCTTCTTATTATTACATTCATCATCAAACCATTCATTGTTAGTTTTTTTCTTCCCTCCAACATTTCTTACCATACAGGCAGCAGCGCCACATAAAGCATTACTAAATATGTCGACAGACTGATTAACATCATTAGCTAAAGTATTATTTACTGTTTCCATACATTCTTTAAACTTGTCAGAATTAAGTTCTTCCTCATATAGTTGTGCATTCTCCTCCGTCCATATAATCTTTTCCTCACTTACCTGAGGCACGGATGTATCACCTTTAACAACACACTGATCCCATACTAACTGCGAGAGAGAGAAAAAGAGAGACAGTGACAGACAGAGACAGAGAGAGACAGAGAGAGACGCAGAGAGAGAGAGAGAAAAAGAGAGAGAGAGAGAGGAGAGAGGAGAGAGAGAGAGAGAGAAGAGAGAGAGACGGAAGAGAGGAGAGAGAGAGAGAGAGAGCTACGATTGAGAGAGGCGGAGAGAGAGAGAGAGAGGGAGAGAGAGAGAGATGAAGGGAGAGAGACTTGAAGCTTGTCAATGGTTTACTCGATCTGGGCCAACTACCCGTGTCAAAATGGAACAAAGATTTGGGCCCCAAAAATGAAAGAGAGAGTGAGGTTTCAAGGTTTGAAAGTTTCAAGGTTTATTCAATTCCAAACAGCCCCATGAGGGTACATGGACAAAAAGAAAGAACGAAGTAGAGAGAAAGAGAGAAAGTAGAGAGAGAAAGAGAGAGAAGAAGGAGAGAGAGATGAGAGAGAGATGAGAGAGAAGAGAGAGAGAGAGAGAGAGAGAGAGAGAGAGAGAGAGATGAAGGACAGAGAGGAGAGAGTGAGGAGAGAGAGAGACGTTAAGATGGGAGAGAGAGAGAGGAGAGGAGAGGGAGGGAATGAGAGAGGAGAGAGAGAGAGAGAGAGATAGAGAAAGAGAGAGAGGAGAGAGAGAGAGAGAGAGAGAGGGAGAGAGACAGAGAGAGAGTGAGAGAGAGAAGAGGAGATCGGGAGAGGAGGGGAGCAGAGCGAAAGATAGAGATTTGGGAGGAGGAGAGAGCTGAGAGAGGGGGCGTCGAGGTTTGAGAGAAGGGGAGAGGGATAGAGAGGGTAGATGGATGATGGAGAGAGATGACGCTGAGAGAGTGAGACGGAGAGAGAGAGAGAGAGAGAGATCCGGAGGGAGAGAGATAGAGAAGGAGAGAGAGAGGGAGAGAGAGAGAGAGAGACGCGAGAGAAAACGATAGAGAGAGAGAGATTGTAATGTAATTAGTTACTTCCGATAAAATCTCCCAATTTTCATATTTTACTCTAGTGGTGAA
>CM065686.1:11284584-11292084 GCA_017654935.2 Phymorhynchus buccinoides | reverse complement strand
TATATATCTTAAGTCATTCGCGCGATCTCTCTCTACCCTCTCTAAATAGGTATCTCTCTCTCTCTCTATAGAGGTATCCGAAATATCTCTCTCCTCTATCCCGCTCTCTCTATATCCCCCAACAAAGCCTGCACAGGCGAGCTGCGATAGCTATACAGCTCTCTCTCTCGAGAGACTCTATCTCTCTCTCTCCCCCCTTCTCTCTCTCTCTATATCTCTCTCTCTCTCATTCTTCTCTCTTCTCTCTCTCTCTCTCTCTCTCTCTCTCTCGTCCTCTCTCTCTCTCTCTCTCTCTCTCTCTCTCTATCTCTCTTCTCTTCTCTCTTCCCCCCCTCTCTTCTACTATATTTGTTTATTACGTACATGCGTGTGTCTGTATGCATGTATCTTTCTCATTTACTTATTTGATAATCTTGATGCTGTGTGCATTTGACTTTTTGCTCAGTTACTATGATCATTGTACCGGGGCACAGGCCTATATCCAATTAAAACATGTCAATTGCTCTCTCTCTCTCTCTCCCCCTCTCTCTCTCTCTATCTCTCCTCTCCATCTCTCTCTCTCTCTCTCTCTCTCTCTCCTACTTTCCTCTCTCTCTCTCTCTATTGCAAGTATCTCTCTCTCTCTCTCTCTCTCTCTCTCTCTCAGATCTATATCTCTATCGACGCAGATATCCTCTCTCCTCTCTCTCTCTCCTCCTCTCTCTCCTCTCTCTCTCTCTCTCTACTCTCTCTCTCTCTCTCTCTCCCTCTCTCCCTCTCTCTCTCTCTCTCTCTCTCTCTCTCTCTCTCTATCTCTGTCTCTGTCTCTCTCTCTCTCTCTCTCTCTCTCTCTCTCTCTCTCTCTCTCTCTCTCTCTCTCTCTCTCTCTCTCTCTATCTCTCTCTCTCTCTCTCTACTATCTCCTCCCTCTCTCTCTCTCTCCCTGTCGCTCTCTCTCTCTCTCTGTCTCTCTCTCTCCCTCTATCCTCTCTCTGTCTCTGTCTGTCTGTCGGTCTTCTCCCACACTCCCAAACCTCCCATACGTATAGCACACACATCCTAAAAACAATAAATTCGATGGCTTGGAGTCAAAACGGACTATCTTTAGATAGTCCATTGACGTATTATTAGATTTATTACAAAAACTAATAACTTGTATAAAAACAATGACTGCAGAAATATAAAAAAAAGGGGGTTTTGCTTTTTATATTTCAGCAGTCTTTTTTTGTATACAAGTTATTAGTTTTCGTAATAAGTTCAATAATATGTCAATGGACTATCTAAAGATAGTCCGCTTTGACTCCAAGCCATCGCTATGAGCTATCGATGGTGAAGAAACAGCTGTGAGTGATAGAGGGAATCACCGTGAAGCTCTACAACACTGGAGACGTCGCGGTTAAAGCCATAACAACCGATCCCAGGAATCGGACCTCGCTAGTCAGAAAACTTTGAAGCCTCTCGCTCGCAGTGGATCGCACAACCGGGAAAACGAAGAATGGTAAACCGCCTCTGTCTCTGCCTCGCGCAGCTATTCAAATGATGGAGCGCGCGAATGAAAATCTGCTTAACGTCTTCCTCCGGTATTGAACAGACACATATGGGACATTAGTAGATATAAAGATGGTGGGAACTATCCTGGAGGCAATGCCCGGAGGCAGTACAACACCAGGAATGTCCCGATGTTTTAACAATACATATGTAAGGAATTGATGGAGCGCGCCTCGCGCTTTTCTCCTTTTATACACCTGGGACGGTATTCATGTCGAGATAGCATGAGACTTAGCATGATGCTAACTTAGAAGCTCTTCCAATGTCCTATAGGATTTAATAGGACTTTTGGAAGAGCTTCTAAGTTAGCATCATGCTAAGTCTCATGCTATCTCGACATGAATACCGTCCCTGGACTTTACTTACCGCTTAAAGGCAAAACAATCGATCCCAGGGATCATGTATAGACTGCTAGGCTAGTCGCTGAGAAGTTCTGCCTCGCAGTGGCTCGGGCAACAGGGGAAAAAGAACGGTTGAACCGTCTCTGTCGCGAGCAGCGATTAATATGATGGCGCGCGCCTCGCGTGAAAGATTTATATATGCCGGCTGTGGGTTTTATTTTCGCATTGACAGATATTCAAGCACACACATATACACATTCGCGCGCGTACACGCGTAGGCATTCAAATACAATCGCACAAACACACATACTCACACAAACGTAGGCCTACACTCATGCTCGCACTTACTCACACACAAACACATATGCACACACGCACGTACAGACACGCATGCACGCACGCACACGCACACGCACACGCACACGCACACACACACACACACACAAACACACATACACACACACACATACACACTTAAATAAAGCACTCCCTGGCTTTCCCATCGCTCTGACTCTAAACCCAATTTTGTCAATTGACGTTGACAGAAAAGGCCCAGACACACTGCATACGATTTGACCCCAATACGATACGATTGTGGCGATATCTGTATGTCATGATTCACGTGAAATACACCCGTCTAAAAATATCTCTACTATTTTTCGTCCACTTAAGGACATATTCTGATCGCTTCTCGGCCTTTTGGCTAAGACAGTGATTCAGGAATATACATTTTTCTTTATATCCTGGTTGGTTTGTTCAGCCCGTCGTACATGGCGAAAGCCGATACGCGACGTTAAACTGAACTTCCATACCTCGTCCACTATGCTCGTGTAGAACGCACTACACGAATCAAATAACATGTGCAATAAAATAAAATAAAATAAAGAAATATATTTGATCAGATCCGTGTACGGAAGACTACAAAAATAATTCGATGGCTTAGAGTCAAAACGGACTATCTTTATATAGTCCATTGACTTATTATTGATGTTATTACAAAAAACTAAAAACTTGTATTAAAAAAGACTGCAAATAATGTAAAATGGGGAATATGCTTTTTCTATTTCTGCAGTTTTTTGGTTTTTTTTACAAATTATTAGTTTTGCACAATAATTTCAATGATACGTCAACGGGCTATTTAAAGATGGTCCGTTTTGACTCCAAGCCATCGAAATACAATGAACATAGCTAGTAGGATTTCATCAGATTTATTTAGACAGTGGAATTTCACGTCAGTCATGCCTCACAAATGTCAAAATCGGATCGTAGTCAATCGAATCGTATGCAGCGTAGCAGACCCTAAAGCGTGAATTCCAGTAATTCCGCGCGCGTAAACATCGCTTGATTGTCAGTGAAGACTAACGAAGTCCTTGTGAATGTCTTGTAACATCAATAGAATGATTTCCCCAAGGGCAAGGGAGCGAGAGAAATGCAGGCACTGTGCTCGTGAGTGCGTCTAGGACAGTTAACACTGGTAGTAGTATAACATAATGTTAGACTATACAATCGCTTAAAGACTAGTACCTGCCCCCTCTGCTATCTGGCAGTCATTGTCGGAAACGACAGACTAGCATGCATACTCCCTGGGGCAGTGGGTGGGTGCCTCGTGCCTCCATTCGTGGAGCTGGATGACCCCGCCCCCTCCACGAGTCTCCCCCCGTGGGGATGCAGGGTGGGGAGTCTTTCGTAAAAATAGTTCCACCACCTTCTGGAAGTTCTGTGCTGGTAACTTCCTCTAATCTGCCACTCTCTTTGACTCTACCTTTGCTTACTGTCATCTACTACCTTTCTTTCTTACTGGCCCTTTCTTCCTATTATTACTACTATTACTACTACTACTACTACTATCTTTCTGACTTACTGGCCCATTCTCCTGCCTTTGTTTTCTCCAAAAAACAAATCTTCCAAATACCTTTTCACCTTTGAGCTCCTACGAAATCGGAATGTGTCGTGTGTACCCAAGCGGGGAGACCAGTGAAAACTGAAAACGGATACATATACGTACTTTACCCACTATTATGGCCTTTGGGCCTGGGGACGCAGAAGATGATGAAGAAGAAGAAGAAGAAGAAGAAAGAAGAAGAAGAAGAAGAAGAAGAAGAAGAGAGAAGGAAGAAGAAGAAGAAGAAGAAGAAGAAAGAAAAGAAGAAGAAGAAGAAGAAGAAGAAGAAGAAGAAGAAGAAGAAGAAGAAAGAAGAAGAAGAAGAAGAAGAAGAAGAAGAGAAGAAGAAGAAGAAGAAGAAGAAGAAGAAGAAGAAGAAGAAGAAGAAGAAGAAGAAGAAGAAGAAGAAGAAGAAGAAGAAAGAAGAGAGAAGAAGAAGAAGAAGAAAGAAGAAGAAGAAGAAGAAGAAGAAGAAGAAGAAGAAGAAGAAGAAGAAGAAGAAGAGGAAGAAGAAGAAGAAGAAGAAGAAGAAGAAGAAGAAGAAGAAGAAGAAGAAGACGACTATACTCCCGAAACTATTGGCAGGCTAGTCTAATTTACATACTGCTTACTACCTGTGTTAACGGTGTAACCCTTTTGCCGCCAGCCATTTTTCAGCCCCAAAATACCAAGATCTGCAATATTGCGAATTCCTCTGTGACATGGATAACATTGGGCCTATCCTTACCTCCCAAAATGAAGAAAACAGGGTCTTCAGATGACAGGCCCTGATTTGATGCCTATTAGTGACATGTATTTTAAACGTATTTTTTAAATGCGTTCTGCTTTTACTGGAGTATTTGTTCGTATTTGTCCTGTTTGCTAATTACAATATTGCAGTGTTCTTAGTTATTAGTTTATATTCTTTGATTGTTGTTAATAAATGTGTGTATTGTTGTTTTTCTTATGTGCACCTGGCTGCAATTTCTCTACTATGAGATAATAAAGATGATTTGATTTGATTTGATGGGTGTTAAACCATTGTACGCGGTGCAAAAATGCGACATTGGCGGTGAAAGTGTTAATATGCGTTCGTCATTACGGGGCCAGACGAATGGAGGACAAGCAGCTTCACAGAAACGTTCACCGATCGACATGCCTTAGCGCCAATAACATAAGTGCCTATACATCTGGATTAGGCTTTTTTATATTTTTTTTTATTATTACGGTTGCAAAGGAATAGGCAAATTTGCGAACAGGTTTGCGAAAGAAGAAGGAATGTTGCCATTGCGGTTGGAAAAGAATAGGCATTAATTTGCGATTACGGTTGCCAACCAAGAGGCAATTTTGCGAGAATGTTTGCGAAACAATAGGCAAACAATAGGCTTACTGTTTCCTTTATGTGTTGGTTTGGAAGTCTGTGTTTGAAGAACAAGCATGTGTTGGATGATGTGGTGAATGTGTGTAGTAAAGTTGTTGGAAAGAGAGAGATGGGTTTGAATGAGATGTACGAAAGACGAACCAAGCATAAAGCCAGGAAGATTGTAAATGACACCTCCCATGTTTTGAACAAACATTACGAACTATTACCTTCTGGACGTCGCTACAAAACTTTTAAAGTTAACTCCAGGGCACAGAAATCCTTCATCCCCAGATCCATCCACCTCCTAAACTCATGATCCTTTTAGGTTTAAATGTGTGTTCATCGTGTTAAAAGAAACTATGCATGCTTATCCTTAGACGTGTATGTATCCACATATAATGTGTATCTTTAAGCGTGTATTATGTGTAACTTTTGCTCCTATTCATGCATGCTGAATGTCGATGTCTTTGTTATTCTGGCACCTGAACAAAATTTCTCCTTGGGAGATAATAAAGTGAATTTGATTTGATTTGATTTGATTTGAATTTTGCTTATGTCGTACTTTCGTCATAGGGATGGCTATAGAGATAAATCCTCAGTTGTTTTTTAAGACAAAAAACAGTACAGTGAGGTGGAGATTACTGTGTTATGTATTGTGTAGTATGAAATTAAAGGTATGTCAAGTGGAGATTACTGTGTTATGTATTGTGTAGTATGAAAGTAACGGTATGCCAAGTGGAGATTACTGTGTTATGCATTGTGTAGTATGAAAGTAAAGGTATGCCAAGTGGAGATTACTGTGTTATGTATTTGTGTAGTATGAAAGTAAAGGTATGCCAAGTGGAGATTACTGTGTTATGTATTGTGTAGTATGAAAGTAAAGGTATGTCAAGTGGAGATTACTGTGTTATGTATTGTGTAGTATGAAAGTAAAGCTATGTCAAGTGGAGATTACTGTGTTATGTATTGTGTAGTATGAAAGTAAAGGTATGTCAAGTGGAGATTACTGTGTTATGTATTGTGTAGTATGAAAGTAAAGGTATGTCAAGTGGAGATTACTGTGTTATGCATTGTGTAGTATGAAAGTAAAGGTATGTAAAGTGGAGATGACTGTGTTATGTATTGTGTAGTATGAAAGTAAAGCTATGTCAAGTGGAGATTACTGTGTTATGTATTGTGTAGTATGAAAGTAAAGGTATGTCAAGTGGAGATCACTGTGTTATGTATTGTGTAGTATGAAATTAAAGGTATGTCAAGTGGAGATTACTGTGTTATGTATTGTGTAGTATGAAAGTAAAGGTATGTCAAGTGGAGATCACTGTGTTATGTATTGTGTAGTATGAAAGTAAAGGTATGTCAAGTGGAGATTACTGTGTTATGCATTGTGTAGTATGAAAGTAAAGGTATGTCAAGTGGAGATTACTGTGTTATATATTGTGTAGTATGAAAGTAAAGGTATGCCAAGTGGAGATTACTGTGTTATGTATTGTGTAGTATGAATGTAAAGGTATGTCAAGTGAAAAAAACACCATGTTTAATATGCGCTCATAATTACGGTGCCAGACGAACGGAGGACAAACATCTTCACAGAAACGTTCACGATCACCGGTCGACATGCCTTCGCGCTAATAACATAAGTGCCTATGCATCTAGATTAGGCACACACACAAAATATAATACGGTTGCAAAGGAATAGGCAAATTTGCGATCAGGTTTTGCGAAAGAAGACGGAATGTTGCCATTGCGGTTGGAAAGGAATAGGCATTAATTTGCGATAACGGTTGCAAACCAAGAGGCAATTCTGCGATAAGGGTTGCGAAAGAATGGGCGATTTGGCGATCACGTTTGCAAAAGAAGGGGAAACAAATTACGGTTACAAAACAAAGAGAGGCAATTTGGCGATAACAATTGCAAAGGAAATGCAAAATTTCGATCAGGGTTGCAAAGTAATAGGCAAATTTGCGATTACGGTTGCCAAAGAAGAGGCAAATTTGCGATTACGGTTGCCAAAGAAGAGGCAAATTTGCGATTACGGTTGCCAAAGAAGAAGCAATTGTTGCGATTAACGGTTGCCAAAGAAGAGGCAATTTTTGCGACTACGGTTGCCAAAGAAGAGGCAATTTTATAACACTGGTTGCAAAAGAATTGGCAGCTTTACGATCACGATTACCACAACAACAAAAAATAGACAAGTTTTTGTTATTTGGTTGGAAAAGAATGGGCAATGTTGAGATTACGTTTGCAAAAGAAGGTGCAATTTCGCGATTACGGTTGCTATCTTTATAATAGGCAAACTTGAGATAATAGTAAAAACGAAGAAGACAGAAACAGAATGGACCATCATCAACTGTCAAACGCTTGGAGAAAAGCTGGGGTTCAGAATAGGTGGTGTCAAGATTGGTTTTCTG
>CM065686.1:11259584-11264584 GCA_017654935.2 Phymorhynchus buccinoides | reverse complement strand
CTCTCTCTCTCTCTCTCTCTCTCTCTCTCTCTCTCTCTCTCTCTCTCTCTCTCTCTCTCTCTCCTCTCTCTCTCTCTCTCTCTCTCTCTCTCTCTCTCTCTCTCTCTCTCTCTCTCTCTCTCTCTCTCTCTCTCTCTCTCTCTCTCTCTCTCTCTCTCTCTCTCTCTGTCTCCCTTTTTTTGGAGCGAAGAAACGATGCGAAATATTAAATATTATTGCCCGATATTGAACATGTCCGAAGATTTAAAAAAATGTTGTTTTTTAAATTAAACGAGGAGGTTATCATAAAATAATTAGGACACTGTTAAAATTTGACATGTAGCATTGCTATTAATTGCATTACGATCGGGGAAGCAATGTTTTCAAAATTGCAACACGCACGCTTTTGACATGTTTTTATTTTTCTTTCTTCTTTTTGCCCCTTTGTTTGTTTCTTCCTTTCTGTTGCCCCGGGTTTTATCTCATGAACCGCTGTACTGAATCGCTTCAAATATTGTGCATCACGGTACAGAAAAGGTCCCATATAAAAAGTCTATAAACGTGCTGACCTTGACCTTGAAACGTGACCTTGAACACGTACGACTCTTCGTGTGGCCATATCTTTCGCATCGTTAGACTTACGCGGTTCTAAACTGATACGTGGGCGCATTGGCGTATGGTCATTCCGAACATCAGGTATGGATCACCTTCAAGGTCAAGGTCAAGAATGTTAATTTCAAGCGCATCACATTGGTCGTTCATACCAAGGATATATCGTGAATCACTGGACAGATTCGCTTTAAATGTTACGTGTAGGTGTAATATCAAGGCGAACCGAAGTGAAGGATATGTCTGCCGCTCGGAGACACACTTGTTTTAAAACCAGGAACTTCCTACTACAAGGTTACTCTATGTGCTGTGGCGAACCGAAGTGAAGGATATGTCTGCCGCTCGACGACACGCTTGTTTTAAAAACAGGAACTTCCTACTACAAGGTTACTCTATGTGCTGTGGCGGAACGAAATGAAGGATATGTCTGCTACTCGGTGACACGCTTGTTTTTGTTTGTGGCACCAGCCACAAACCTATAACTCACTTTGTCGGTCGGTCTGTCGGTCGGTCTTTCGGTCGGTCTGTCGGTCGGTCCAAAATTGTCGCACATTTTGACAAAATTGTCGCACTTCAAATCGAGGCTACACTTCTGGCCGCTCTTTAAAATGATGTATTTTAAAAGCGTACAAAATAATAAACATATGTAATACAGACACTACAACAGACACGTTTATGTGTGTGTGTATATATATATATATATATTATTTGTTTTTTGGTCTAATATCACCATTGCGTGAAAAGACGTTAAATTAAACTACTGAGCTGAACTTTTCAAAGTTCATGTCAAGAAAAAGAAGAAGAAGAAGAAGAAGAGGACGAAGAAGAAGAAGAAGAAGAAGAAGAAGAAGAAGAAGAAGAAGAAGAAGAAGAAGAAGAAGAAGAAGAAGAAGAAGAAGAAGAAGAAGAAGAAGAAGAAGAGAAAAAGAAGAAGAAGAAGAAGAAGAAGAAGAAGAAGAAGAAGAAGAAGAAGAAGAAGAAGAAGAAGAAGAAGAAGAAGAAGAAGAAGAAGAAGAAGAAGAAGAAGAAGAAGAAGAAGAAGAAGAAAGAAGAAGAAGAAGAAGAAGAAGAAGAAGAAGAAGAAAGAAGAAGAAGAAGAAAAAGAAGAAGAAGAAGAAGAAGAAGAAGAAAAGAAGAAGAAGAAGAAAAGAAGAAGAAAGAAGAAGAAGAAGAAGAAGAAGAAGAAGAAGAAGAAGAAGAAGAAGAGAAGAAGAAGAAGAAGAAGAAGAAGAAGAAGAAGAAGAAGAAGAAGAAAAGAAGAAGAAGAAGAAAGAAGAAAGAAGAAGAAGAAGAAGAAGAAGAAGAAGAAGAAGAAGAAGAAGAAGAAGAAGAAGAAGAAGAAGAAGAAGAAGAAGAAGAAGAAGAAGAAGAAGAAGAAAAAGAAAAGAAGAAGAAGAAAGAAGAAGAAGAAGAAGAAGAAGAAGAAGAAGAAGAAGAAAGAAGAAGAAGAAGAAGAAGAAGAAGAAGAAGAAGAAGAAGAAGAAGAAGAAGAAGAAGAAGAAGAAGAAGAAGAAGAAGAAGAAAGAAGAAGAAGAAGAAGAAGAAGAAGAAGAAGAAGAAGAAGAAAGAAGAAGAAGAAGAAGAAGAAGAAGAAGAAGAAGAAGAAGAAGAGAGAGTAGAAGAAGAAGAAGAAGAAAGAAGAAAGAGAAGAAGAAGAAGAAGAAGAAGAAGAAGAAGAAGAAGAAGAAGAAGAAGAAGAAGAAGAAGAAGAAGAAGAAGAAGAAGAAGAAGAAGAAGAAGAAGAAGAAGAAGAAGAAGAGGAGGAGGAGTAAGAAGAAAACAACAACAACAACAACAACAACAAACAAAACGAAGGAGAAATTGGCATTTGCTTAGACCAAATATCTAGTTATATCTAGCACGGTATAAGCTTCGAGCTTGTTGTTGCTCTAATTGTCTTTTTGTTTGATCGTTTCTGAGTGAGTGAATAAAGATTTGTTTAAACCAAATATCTAGTTTTCCCTTTTTATTCCTATATATTTTGACAAGCTCTTGCCTGCCCGACTGTGCTTGTCATTCCAATCTTATCGCACTTTTATTAAAGTTCTGTAGCGCAGCACCAAATGTATGCATATCAAGTGATTCGGTTTTACATTTTATTGCTTTTTTGGTGTTGTTGTTTTTTGTTGGGGTGACGAAACGTAATGATACTGTCTTTTTTCTGGGTTTTGTGCAAGCTCTTGCATGCATGCCCGAATGTGCTTTTCATTTCAATATTATCGCACTTTTGCTAACCCCTTCAGGACGTCACTGTCTTAAGCCGGCGACAGACTATGTGACTGCCTCATGTGACTCGATCAGGTCGTGACGTTTCACCTCATTTGCATACCATGCTGCTCGATCAGTCTGACTCAGTCGGGCCCAGTCAGGTGACAGGGCCGAATAGGGCGGGTTCTAAATTTCACTGATCGAGTCTGATCGAGTCAGATGGCTTGTGACCTCTTCTGTGTGGGAAACAAAATTTGGTCAACGTCACGACCTGATCGAGTCATATGAGGCAGTCGCATATTCTGTCGCCGGCTTTAGGTCAACTCCATTACTGGCCTGGGGCTGCCTAGAAAAATAATATTATAACAAATAAGAAGCGCAACAAAACTCACACTGTCAACGATTCAGTTTTAACAACATTACTGGCTGATCCGAGTTTATTTCTTCGCTTTGAGATCGTTGGTCACTTGCATTCAAATCAGAATCATTAGTCTCTTTTTTACTATCACTGTTAATGAAAACGTATTGGAGTATTTTCTGAGGCTTGTCTAGGGCCGAGTTTGTTTTGACATTTCAAACATTACAAATTAAGATAGAAATACCAAACATGAGTAAACCGAAAGCTGGAACAGCGATGAACGGATGTAACTCGAAAAACGTGGTTTGGATTTTTTGTTTAAACCATGGATTTAGACAGGTTTTAGACTAAAATAAATCGCTGTTCCGAGAATACTCGTAAGTAGGCCCTGACTGGCGTTCTCCTGTTCTGAGTATGCTCGTAATTCGTCCGGAATGAGTTAAAGTTCCGTAGCGCAGTACCGAATGTGTATGAATATTAAGAGAATCGGTTTTACATGTTAGGGGAAGACGGGGTAAAAAGCGCATGGGCGGGTAAGAAGCCCACCCCAATTATCTCATGAAATAAAGAATATTTCAGTCAAATTTGCCCATGAGACGAATGCTAGACATTAACGCTCGTCTCATGGGCAAAATGAGACTGAAATTTGCTTCCTTTCATGAGATAATTGGGGTGGGCTTCTTACCCGCCCATGCGCTTTTTACCCCGTCTTCCCCTATTGTTTGTTTGTTATGGGGTTGGGTTGTTTTTTGGGTTGAACGAAGCGTAATAATACTGTCTTTTTTCTGTTTAAAAAAAATAAATATTTTTGACTGTGTTTAGAGTGCAGAACCAGCGTGTTGGTTTTCAAGTGAAACAATATTTTTGTTGAAACGAAACAAACATAAAGGAAAGCAAAATGGAACAGAACAAAACGAAACAAAGCACAAAACAAAGTACAGAAGTCTTCGTGCATGGGGGACTGCAAATACAGTGAAGGAAGCTGTAGCAGGATTTCATCAGATCCGTGTAGGCTGTAGTATTTCACGAGAATCAGGCCTCATAGATGTCACAATTGGATAGCTCTCCGACTGCAGTTGGACGAGTGGGTCTGTCTTTTTTTTTTAAAGCGTATCGCAAAAAGGCGGCTCAATAAGATCCGAACATGTGCTTCGTTTAAAAAAAAATATATATATGTCACAGTAGAAACTGGAATCCAGTTTGGATTCGGACGTGGGCGATGTTGTGTTATCTGATTCTCTATTACTAGTACAAATCGGACTTCCGATTTGTACTGACAGCCAGTAAAGATGTGCCACCCCCCTCCCCCCCTCTGCATTTCTCGGTTAATTCAATTTTTTTCCGTTTTTGCCATTCTTGCCAAACATAGAGCTGTATTTTATTAACCTTTTCAGCTAATTATCTTTTTGGAATACTAACCCTAACCCTAACCCCTACCCCTACCCCCCCCCCCCCATAAGATGGAAAAACGCAATGAACCACGACTGTGACAAATGCCGCGGTGTACTGCAGTACATAGGGGGGGGGGGGGGGGGGCTATTAGATAATGGCCTTTATCATGACTGCAATTAATTACTGAGCAAAGATAATTAGGTGAAAATGTTCATAAAATGGAATCCAGTACAAATTGGAATCAACATATTGCTTCCGTTGTAAGAGAAGAAAGACAGAACGAGGGTGGAGTTGATAGTTTAAGGCCAATAATCATTGAATTCTAATCCCTTTGACTGCAGCACTAGAAACTGGAGACAACCTAATCCCATTTGGCTGCAGCACTAGAAAAGACAACCTAATCCCTTTGGCTGCAGCACTAGAAAAGACAACCTAATCCCATTGGCTGCAGCAC
>CM065686.1:11252084-11254584 GCA_017654935.2 Phymorhynchus buccinoides | reverse complement strand
GACTCCTCACTGACTGGGGGGCAAGGTGCCCAAGGGCTATCCAGCAAAGAGCCCTCTACAACATTGGCACAGACTCCTCGCTGACTGGGGGGCAATATTGGCACAGACTCCTCGCTGACTGGGGGGCAAGGTACCCAAGGGCTCTCCAGCACAGAGCCCTCTACAACATTGGCATAGACTCCTCGCTGACTGGGGGCAAGGTGCCCAAGGGCTCTCCAGCAAAGAGCCCTCTACAACATTGGCATAGACTCCTCGCTGACTGGGGGCAAGGTGCCCAAGGGCTCTCCGGCAAAGAGCCCTCTACAACATTGGCATAGACTCCTCGCTGACTGGGGGCAAGGTGCCCAAGGGCTCTCCAGCAAAGAGCCCTCTACAACATTGGCACAGACTCCTCGCTGACTGGGGGCAAGGTGCCCAAGGGCTCTCCAGCACAGAGCCCTCTACAACATTGGCATAGACTCCTCGCTGACTGGGGGGCAAGGTGCCCAAGGGCTATCCAGCAAAGAGCCCTCTACAACATTGGCATAGACTCCTCGCTGACTGGGGGCAAGGTGCCCAAGGGCTCTCCAGCAAAGCGCCCTCTACAACATTGGCACAGACTCCTCGCTGACTGGGGGGCAAGGTGCCCAAGGGCTATCCAGCAAAGAGCCCTCTACAACATTGGCACAGACTCCTCACTGACTGGGGGGCAAGGTGCCCAAGGGCTATCCAGCAAAGAGCCCTCTACAACATTGGCACAGACTCCTCGCTGACTGGGGGGCAATATTGGCACAGACTCCTCGCTGACTGGGGGGCAAGGTGCCCAAGGGCTCTCCAGCAAAGAGCCCTCTACAACATTGGCACAGACTCCTCGCTGACTGGGGGCAAGGTGCCCAAGGGCTCTCCAGCAAAGAGCCCTCTACAACATTGGCATAGACTCTTCGCTGACTGGGAGGCAAGGTGCCCAAGGGCTCTCCAGCAAAGAGCCCTCTACAACATTGGCACAGACTCCTCGCTGACTGGGGGGCAAGGTGCCCAAGGGCTCTCCAGCAAAGAGCCCTCTACAACATTGGCATAGACTCCTCGCTGACTGGGGGCAAGGTGCCCAAGGGCTCTCCAGCAAAGAGCCCTCTACCTCATTGGCACAGACTCCTCGCTGACTGGGGGCAAGGTGCCCAAGGGCTCTCCAACAAAGCGCCCTCTACAACATTGGCATAGACTCCTCGCTGACTGGGGAGCAAGGTGCTCAAGGGCTCTCCAGCAAAGAGCCCTCTACAACATTGGCACAGACTCCTCGCTGACTGGGGGCAAGGTGCCCAAGGGCTCTCCAGCAAAGAGCCCTCTACAACATTGGCATAGGCTCCTCGCTGACTGGGGGCAAGGTGCCCAAGGGCTCTCCAGCAAAGCGCCCTCTACAACATTGGCATAGACTCCTCGCTGACTGGGGGCAAGGTGCCCAAGGGCTCTCCAGCAGAGCGCCCTCTACAACATTGGCATAGACTCCTCGCTGACTGGGGGCAAGGTGCCCAAGGGCTCTCCAACAAAGCGCCCTCTACAACATTGGCATAGACTCCTCGCTGACTGGGGAGCAAGGTGCTCAAGGGCTCTCCAGCAAAGAGCCCTCTACAACATTGGCACAGACTCCTCGCTGACTGGGGGCAAGGTGCCCAAGGGCTCTCCAGCAAAGAGCCCTCTACAACATTGGCATAGGCTCCTCGCTGACTGGGGGCAAGGTGCCCAAGGGCTCTCCAGCAAAGCGCCCTCTACAACATTGGCATAGACTCCTCGCTGACTGGGGGCAAGGTGCCCAAGGGCTCTCCAGCAGAGCGCCCTCTACAACATTGGCATAGACTCCTCGCTGACTGGGGGCAAGGTGCCCAAGGGCTCTCCAGCAAAGAGCCCTCTACAACATTGGCACAGACTCCTCGCTGACTGGGGGCAAGGTGCCCAAGGGCTCTCCAGCAAAGAGCCCTCTACAACATTGGCATAGACTCCTCGCTGACTGGGGGCAAGGTGCCCAAGGGCTATCCAGCAAAGAGCCCTCTACAACATTGGCATAGACTCCTCGCTGACTGGGGGCAAGGTGCCCAAGGGCTCTCCAGCAAAGCGCCCTCTACAACATTGGCACAGACTCCTCGCTGACTGGGGGCAAGGTGCCCAAGGGCTATCCAGCAAAGAGCCCTCTACAACATTGGCACAGACTCCTCACTGACTGGGGGGCAAGGTGCCCAAGGGCTATCCAGCAAAGAGCCCTCTACAACATTGGCACAGACTCCTCGCTGACTGGGGGGCAATATTGGCACAGACTCCTCGCTGACTGGGGGGCAAGGTGCCCAAGGGCTCTCCAGCAAAGAGCCCTCTACAACATTGGCACAGACTCCTCGCTGACTGGGGGGCAAGGTGCCCAAGGGCTCTCCAGCAAAGAGCCCTCTACAACATTGGCATAGACTCTTCGCTGACTGGGAGGCAAGGTGCCCAAGGGCTCTCCAGCAAAGAGCCCTCTACAACATTGGCACAGACT
>CM065686.1:11244584-11247084 GCA_017654935.2 Phymorhynchus buccinoides | reverse complement strand
TGGTGCACGAAGCGGGTGAAGGTGGTCTGCAATCTACACAGGACCATAGGCAGTGTGAAGACCAGCACAAAGCGGGTGAAGGTGATCCGCAATCTACAGAGGACGATGGGCAGTGTGAAGACCAACACAAAGCGGGTGAAGGTGATCCGCAATCTACAGAGGACCATGGGCAGTGTGAAGACCAGCACAGAGCGGGTGAAGGTGGTCTGCAATCTACACAGGACCATGAGAAGTGTGAAGATCAACACAAAGCGGGTGAAGGTGATCCGCAATCTACAGAGGACCATGAGAAGTGTGAAGACCAACACAAAGCGGGTGAAGGTGATCCGCAATCTACAGAGGACCATGGGCAGTGTGAAGACCAGCACAAAGCGGGTGAAGGTGGTCTGCAATCTACACAGGACCATGAGAAGTGTGAAGACCAACACAAAGCGGGTGAAGGTGATCCGCAATCTACAGAGGACCATGAGAAGTGTGAAGACCAACACAAAGCGGGTGAAGGTGGTCTGCAATCTACAGAGGACCATGGGCAGTGTGAAGACCAGCACAAAGCGGGTGAAGGTGATCTGCAATCTACAAAGGATCATGGGCAGTGTGAAGACCAGCACAAAGCGGGTGAAGGTGGTCTGCAATCTACAGAGGACCATGGGCAGTGTGAAGACCAGCACAAAGCGGGTGAAGGTGATCTACAATCTACAGAGGACCATAGGCAGTGTGAAGACCAACACAAAGCGGGTGAAGGTGATCTACAATCTACAGAGGACCATGGGCAGTGTGAAGACCAACACAAAGCGGGTGAAGGTGATCCGCAATCTACAGAGGACCATGAGAAGTGTGAAGACCAACACAAAGCGGGTGAAGGTCATCTGCAATCTACAGAGGATCATGGGCAGTGTGAAGACCAGCACAAAGCGGGTGAAGGTGGTCTGCAATCTACAGAGGACCATGGGCAGTGTGAAGACCAACACAAAGCGGGTGAAGGTGGTCTGCAATCTACACAGGACCATAGGCAGTGTGAAGACCAGCACAAAGCGGGTGAAGGTGGTCTGCAATCTACAGAGGACCATGGGCAGTGTGAAGACCAGCACAAAGCGGGTGAAGGTGGTCTGCAATCTACAAAGGACCATAGGCAGTGTGAAGACCAGCACAAAGCGGGTGAAGGTGGTCTGCAATCTACAGAGGACCATGGGCAGTGTGAAGACCAAGCGGGTGAATGTGGTCTGCAATCTACAGAGGACGATGGGCAGTGTGAAGACCAACACAATGCGGGTGAAGGTGGTCTGCAATCTACAGAGGACCATGGGCAGTGTGAAGACCAACACAAAGCGGGTGAAGGTCATATGCAATGTACAGAGGACGATGGGCAGTGTGAAGACCAACACAATGCGGGAGAAAGTGGTCTGCAATCTACAGAGGACCATGGGCAGTGTGAAGACCAGCACAAAGCGGGTGAAGTGGTCTGCAATCTACAGAGGACCATGAGCAGTGTGAAGACCAAGCGGGTGAAGGTGGTCTGCAATCTACAGAGGACCATGGGCAGTGTGAAGACCAACACAAAGGGTGAAGGTGATCTACAATCTACAGAGGACCATGGGCAGTGTGAAGACCAGCACAAAGCGGGTGAAGGTGATCTACAATCTACAGAGGACCATGGGCAGTGTGAAGACCAGCACAAAGCGGGTGAAGGTGGTCTGCAATCTACACAGGACCATGAGAAGTGTGAAGACCAGCACAAAGCGGGTGAAGGTGATCTACAATCTACACAGGACCATGGGCAGTGTGAAAACCAGCACAAAGCGGGTGAAGGTGATCTGCAATCTACAGAGGACAATGGGCAGTGTGAAGACCAGCACAAAGCGGGTGAAGGTGATCTACAATCTACAAAGGACAATGGGCAGTGTGAAGACCAGCACAAAGCGGGTGAAGGTGATCTGCAATCTACAAAGGACCATGGGCAGTGTGAAGACCAGCACAAAGCAGGTGAAGGTGATCTGCAATCTACAGAGGACCACGGGCAGTGTGAAGACCAGCACAAAGCAGGTGAAGGTGATCTGCAATCTACAGAGGACCACGGGCAGTGTGAAGACCAGCACAAAAGCGGTGACGTTTCTGGTCAAACGAACGAACATGAATCGGTTCCAATGGTTGAACAGGTTGATCAGGATCATGACAGTTTGATTGACGTAAATGAAGAAACTATTCCAAAAACTGCTATGATGGAAGATGAACCTGCATGTGTTGTTGGTGATGTTGATGATGATGGTGTTGAAGGTGATGATGATGATGATTATGACAATGACAATGATGATCTTGATGTGTGCAGTCAGTTACAAAATGAAGAGGATACAGAACTGACAGTTGACAAGAATGCAATAGACAAAACTGTCTTAAGCACTAACGAACAAACTGGAATTGCTGCACCATCTGACCCCTTTCCTGTCTCTCATCTGTCTGACAAAAATGACAAGGTACAAGTGACTAACAGAACAACAGTAGTCAA
>CM065686.1:11214584-11222084 GCA_017654935.2 Phymorhynchus buccinoides | reverse complement strand
ACGAAGAACAAGAAGAGGGACAACAATAACCCCGGTAAACTAAGAAGAAGAAAGAAGAAGTAGGGGTAGAAGAAGCTAAGAAAGAAGAATGGTCCGCTCTATTTGGCTGAGACCTCCTCCTCAGAGGAGGAGAAGGAGAAGGAGAAGGAGAAGGAGAAGAAGAAGAAGGAGGAGGACGGAAGGAGAAGGAGGAAGAGGAGAAGGAGAAGAAGAAGAAGAGAAGAAGAAGAAAAAGAACGAAGAAGAAGAAGGAAGAAAAAGAAGAAGAAGAAGAAGGAGAGGAGGAAGAAGAAGGAGGAGGAGAAGAAGAAGAAGAAGAAGAAGGAGAAGGAGAAGAAGAAGAAGAAGAAAAGAAAAAGAAGAAGAAGAAGATTAGAAGAAGAAAGAGGAGAAGAAAGAAAGAGGAGAAGCTTCTAAGAAGAAGAAGAAGACGAAGGAGAAGAAGAAGAAGAAGAAGAAGAGAAGAAGAAGAAGAAGAAGAAGAAGGAGGAAGAAGAAGAAGAAGAAGAAGAAGAAGAACAAGAAAAGGAAGAGAAGAAGAAGAAGAAAGAAGAAAGAAGAAGCTCCTAGAAAGAAGAAGAAGAAGGAGGAGGAGGAGGAGGAAGGAGGAGGAAGAAGAAGAAGGAGAAGAAGAAGAAGAAGAAGAAAAGAACTAACGAGAAGGAGGACAAGAGGAGAAGAGGAGGAGGAGTATAATAATATGATGATGAGATTATAAGGATATGATGATACTTAGGATAAGGAGGAAGAAAGGAAGAAGAAGAAGAAGAAGAAGAAGAAGAAGAACATGAAGAGATGACGACGAAGACGAAGAAGAAGAAGAAGAAGAAAGAAGAAGAAGAGAAGGAAGGAGGAGAGGAGGAGAAGGAGAAGAAAACACAGGAGGATCGGAGGCTTCTACCAAGGATGAGAAGAAGAGTTCTCGAGGAAGAAGAAGAAGAAGATCCCTCGACGAAGACAAAGACAAGAAGAAGAAAGAAGAAGACGACCCTAACCCTCCCCAAGACAGACGAAGACGACGAGGAAGAAGAAGAAGAAGAAGAAGAAGAAGAAGAAGAAGAAGAAGAAGAAGAAGAAAAAGAAGAAGAAGAAAAGAAGAAGAAAAAGAAAGACGAAAAAGAAGAAGAAGAAGAACAAGAAGGAAGAGGAAGAACAAGAGGAAGAAAGAAGAAAAGGAGGAGAAGAAGAAACCAAGAACAAGAGAAGACGACGAGGATGAGAGGATATGATTAGAGGAGGAGGAGGAGGAGGAGGAGGAGGAATAGGAGGAGGAAGAACATGATGAGGAGGAGGAGGAGGAGGACGACAAAAACGAAGACGAAGACCAAGAAGAAGAAGAAGAAGAGGAGGAGGAGGACGAGATGAGGAGATGAGAAGAAGGATGACGAGAAGGAACGAACTACAAGGAAGGACGACGAGAAGAAGAAGAAGAAAGAAGAAGAAGAAGAAGAAGAAGAAGAAGAAGAAGAAGAAGAAGAAGAAGAAGAAGAACAAGAAGGAAAGAGGACAAGAAATACTCCCTCCCTAAGGACAAGAAGAAGAAGAAGAAGAGAAAGAAGAAGAAGAAGAAGAAAGAGAAAAGAGAAGGAGAAGGAGGAGGAGGACCAGGAGGAGAGACTTAGAAGTGGAAAGAACAAAGATTTAGAAGAACAAGAACAACAAGGAGAAGAAGAAGAAGAAGAAGAAGAAGAAGAAGGCAATAAGAAGAGAGAAGAGAAGAGAAGAATAAGAGAAGAAGAATCGACATTAACGAGAAAAAAAAGGAAGAAGAATAAGATACAACTAAGACCAAAAAACAAGAAGAAGACATTATTGAAGCAGAATAAGAAAGGCACAAGAAGGAAGATGAAGAAAAAAAAAAATAGAGAAGAAGGGGAGAAAAAAGGAAAATTAGATAGTAATTTTGAAGGGTTGAGAAGAACAATAAGGCAAGAAGAAGATGAGAAAAAAAAAAATATGCCTAAAGGAAAAACACGCCCACTGAGCATTCTACACATACACACATGCACGCACACAAACACACACACACACACACGTGTTACACCAGTACACCACCACATTTGAATTTTTAAAAAATGAGAAGGCTAAGAGTATATATTATTGCGTACGTTTAATCTCCTTTGTGACAACAGTTAACAAAAAAAAACTTCAACAACAACAACAACAACAACAACACGACAACAACAACAACAACGACAATCAAGAACAATAACAAATACAACAGCAACTACGTCATCAACAACAGAAGCAACAACAACAACAATAACGAAAGAAAATATATTGACGTTTCTTGTCAGTCTGCCTGTCTGTTAGTTTGGACTTTAGTCTGGTGAAGCAATCATGTCATTGCCTTGCTGCTTGTTTTTTATTTTATTTTATTTTTGTTTTTACTTTTGTCGCTTTTGTTTCAAAGGTTCATGGAGCCAAATTCTCTCGTTTATTATTTTGGCACGGCAAAATGGCTGTCCAATTTCCACGCATCCCCCCTCAACTATGTTTGCCCGATTCCTGTCTCTCAGGACTTCCCTTTGTCTGTCTCTGTGTCAGTCTGCCTGTCTGTCTGTCTGTCCTGTCAGTCCTTTGTCTGTCTCTGTGTCAGTCTGCCTGTCTGTCTGTCTGTCCTTGTCAGTCTGTCTCTGTGTCAGTCTGCCTGTCTGTCAGTCTGCTGTGTCTGTCTGTCTATGTGTGTGTCAGTCTGCCTGTCTGTCTGTCAGTCCCTTTGTCCGTCTCTGTGTCAGTCCTTTGTCTTTCTCTGTGTCAGTCCTTTGTCTGTCTCTGTGTCAGTCCTTTGTCTGTCTCTGTGTCAGTCCTTTGTCTGTCTCTGTGTCAGTCCTTTGTCTTTCTCTGTGTCAGTCTGTGTCAGTCCTTTGTCTGTCTCTGTGTCTCTGTGTCAGTCAGTCCTTTGTCTTTCTCTGTGTCAGTCCTTTGTCTTTCTCTGTGTCAGTCCTTTGTCTGTCTCTGTGTCAGTCTGTCCTTTGTCTGTCTCTGTGTCAGTCCTTTGTCTGTCTCTGTGTCAGTCCTTTGTCTTTATCTGTGTCAGTCCTTTGTCTGTCTGTGTCAGTCCTTTGTCAGTCCCTTTGTCTGTCTCTGTGTCAGTCCTTTGTCTGTCTCTGTGTCAGTCCCTTTGTCTGTCTCTGTGTCAGTCCCTTTGTCTGTCTCTGTGTCAGTCCCTTTGTCTGTCTCTGTGTCAGTCCCTTTGTCTGTCTCTGTGTCAGTCCCTTTGTCTGTCTCTGTGTCAGTCCCTTTCAGTCCTGTCTCTGTGTCAGTCCCTTTGTCTGTCTCTGTGTCAGTCCCTTTGTCTTTGTCTCTGTGTCAGTCCTTTGTCTGTCTCTGTGTCAGTCCCTTTGTCTGTCTCTGTGTCAGTCTTTCCTGTGTGTCTGTCTCTGTGTCAGTCCTTTGTCTGTCTCTGTGTCAGTCCTTTGTCTGTCTCTGTGTCAGTCCTTTGTCTGTCTCTGTGTCAGTCCTTTGTCTGTCTCTGTGTCAGTCCCTTTGTCTGTCTCTGTGTCAGTCCTTTGTCTTTCTCTGTGTCAGTCTTTCTCTGTTGTGTCTGTGTGTCCTTTGTCTTTCTCTGTGTCAGTCCTTTGTCCTTTCTCTGTGTCAGTCCTTTGTCTTTCTCTGTGTCAGTCCTTTGTCTTTCTCTGTGTCAGTCCTTTGTCTGTCTCTGTGTCAGTCCTTTGTCTGTCTCTGTGTCAGTCCTTTGTCTGTCTCTGTGTCAGTCCTTTGTCTTTCTCTGTGTCAGTCCTTTGTCTTTCTCTGTGTCAGTCCTTTGTCTTTCTCTGTGTCAGTCCTTTGTCTTTCTCTGTGTCAGTCCTTTGTCTGTCAGTCTGTGTCAGTCCTTTGTCTTTGTCTCTGTGTCAGTCCTTTGTCTTTCTCTGTGTCAGTCCTTTGTCTTTCTCTGTGTCAGTCCTTTGTCTTTGTCTGTGTCAGTCCTTTGTCTGTGTGTCTGTGTCAGTCCTTTGTCTTTCTCTGTGTCAGTCCTTTGTCTTTCTCTGTGTCAGTCCTTTGTCTTTCTCTGTGTCAGTCCTTTGTCTTTCTCTGTGTCAGTCCTTTGTCTTTCTCTGTGTCAGTCCTTTGTCTTTCTCTGTGTCAGTCCTTTGTCTTTCTCTGTGTCAGTCCTTTGTCTTTGTCTGTGTCAGTCCTTTGTCTTTCTCTGTGTCAGTCTTTCTCTTTGTCCTTTGTCTCTGTGTCAGTCCTTTGTCTGTCTCTGTGTCAGTCCTTTGTCTGTCTCTGTGTCAGTCCTTTGTCTGTCTCTGTGTCAGTCCTTTGTCTGTCTCTGTGTCAGTCCTTTGTCTGTCTCTGTGTCAGTCTTTCTCTGTGTCAGTCCTTTGTCTTTCTCTGTGTCAGTCTTTCCTTTGTCTTTCTCTGTGTCAGTCCTTTGTCTTTCTCTGTGTCAGTCCTTTGTCTGTCTCTGTGTCAGTCCCTTTGTCTGTCTCTGTCTTTGTCTGTGTCAGTCCTTTGTCTGTCTCTGTGTCAGTCCTTTGTCTGTCTCTGTGTCAGTCCTTTGTCTTTCTCTGTGTCAGTCCTTTGTCTGTCTCTGTGTCAGTCCCTTTGTCTGTCTCTGTGTCAGTCCTTTGTCTGTCTCTGTGTCAGTCCTTGTTGTCTTGTCAGTCCTCTCTGTGTCAGTCTTTGTCTGTCTCTGTGTCAGTCCTTTGTCTTTGTCTGTGTCAGTCCTTTGTCTGTCTCTGTGTCAGTCCTTTGTCTGTCCTGTGTCAGTCCTTTGTCTTCTCTGTGTCAGTCCCTTTCAGTCTGTCTTTCTCTGTGTCAGTCCTTTGTCTGTCTCTGTGTCAGTCCTTTGTCTGTCTCTGTGTCAGTCCTTTGTCTGTCTCTGTGTCAGTCCCTTTGTCTGTCTCTGTGTCAGTCCCTTTGTCTGTCTCTGTGTCAGTCCCTTTGTCTGTCTCTGTGTCAGTCCCTTTGTCTGTCTCTGTGTCAGTGTCTTTCTCTGTTGTCCTTTGCCTGTCTCTGTGTCAGTCCTTTGTCTTTCTCTGTGTCAGTCCTTTGTCTTTGTCTGTGTCAGTCCTTTGTCTTTCTCTGTGTCAGTCCTTTGTCTTTCTCTGTGTCAGTCCTTTGTCTGTCTCTGTGTCAGTCCTTTGTCTGTCTCTGTGTCAGTCCTTTGTCTTTCTCTGTGTCAGTCCTTTGTCTGTCTCTGTGTCAGTCCTTTGTCTTTCTCTGTGTCAGTCCTTTGTCTTTCTCTGTGTCAGTCCCTTTGTCTTTCTCTGTGTCAGTCCTTTGTCTTTCTCTGTGTCAGTCCTTTGTCTGTCTCTGTGTCAGTCCTTTGTCTGTCTCTGTGTCAGTCCCTTTGTCTGTCTCTGTGTCAGTCCTTTGTCTGTCTCTGTGTCAGTCCTTTGTCTGTCTCTGTGTCAGTCCCTTTGTCTGTCTCTGTGTCAGTCCCTTTGTCTGTCTCTGTCTCTGTGTCAGTCCCCCTTTCTCTGTCTCTGTGTCAGTCCCTTTGTCTTTCTCTGTGTCAGTCCCTTTGTCTGTCTCTGTGTCAGTCCTTTGTCTGTCTCTGTGTCAGTCCTTTGTCTTGTCTCTGTGTCAGTCTCTGTGTCAGTCCTTTGTCTGTCTCTGTGTCAGTCCTTTGTCTTTCTCTGTGTCAGTCCTTTGTCTTTCTCTGTGTCAGTCCTTTGTCTTTCTCTGTGTCAGTCCTTTGTCTTTCTCTGTGTCAGTCCTTTGTCTCTCTGTGTCAGTCCTTTGTCTTTCTCTGTGTCAGTCCTTTGTCTGTCTCTGTGTCTGTGTCAGTCTTGTCAGTCCTTTGTCTGTCTCTGTGTCAGTCCTTTGTCTTTCTCTGTGTCAGTCCTTTGTCTTTGTCTGTGTCTGTCTCTGTGTCAGTCCTTTGTCTTTCTCTGTGTCAGTCCTTTGTCTTTCTCTGTGTCAGTCCTTTGTCTGTCTCTGTGTCAGTCCTTTGTCTTTCTCTGTGTCAGTCCTTTGTCTTTCTCTGTGTCAGTCCTTTGTCTTTCTCTGTGTCAGTCCTTTGTCTTTCTCTGTGTCAGTCCTTTGTCTTTCTCTGTGTCAGTCCTTTGTCTTTCTCTGTGTCAGTCCTTTGTCTTTCTCTGTGTCAGTCCTTTGTCTTTCTCTGTGTCAGTCCTTTGTCTTTCTCTGTCTCTGTGTCAGTCTCTGTCAGTCCCGTTTGTCTGTCTCTGTGTCAGTCCTTTGTCTGTCTCTGTGTCAGTCCTTTGTCTTTCTCTGTGTCAGTCCTTTGTCTTTCTCTGTGTCAGTCCTTTGTCTTTCTCTGTGTCAGTCCTTTGTCTTTCTCTGTGTCAGTCTGCCCGTCTGTCAGTCTTTCTGTCTGTTGTTTGTCGTTCTCCTGAACTGTGTTTTGTTTTCCTTTCTCTGGAAGCCTCTCTGTGTTTTGGTGTTTGTTTTGTCACCATCTCTCAGAATCTTTCCCTCCATGTCTCTCTTGCTTCTCTTTTATGTGTGTGTGTGTGGTGTGTGTCCTTTGTCTTTGTGTGTGTGTGCATGTCTTTGCATGTGCTGCGCTGTGTGCTGTGTGTGTGTGTGTCACTGTGTGTCTGTGTGGGTCTGTGTGTGCTGCTATGTGCATGTGTTGTTGCTGGCTGTGTCATTCGTGAATACTATTTTTTTGGTTATCTGCTTATTGCTGAACACTAAGGTTGTAAAGCGCTTTGGGCTTATTTGAGGTAATGCGCTATATAAATGTAATGTTGTTATTATTATCCATTTGCGTGTCTCACTGTCTCTGTCTTTCTCTGTAACCACCGCCCCCCCACCCAGTCCCCCTGTCTGTCTCTGTGTCCCCCCGCCCCTGTGTCAGTCCTCTCTGTCTTTCTCTCTCTCAGTCCCTCTCTCTCTCTGTCTTCCTTTCTCTTTCTCTGTGTCAGTCTGCCCGTCTGTCAGTCTCTCTCTCTTCAAATAATAAATAAAAAAAATCCTTTCTCTGGAAGCCTCTCTGTGTTTTGGTGTTTGTTTTCTCACCATCTCTCAGAATCTCTCCCTCCATGTCTCTCTTCTGCATATGGCGCGCGTTGTGTGTGTGTGTCCACTGTGTCTGTGTCTGTGTGTGTCTCTCTTGTCATGTGTTGTTGCTGGCTGTGTCATTCTACTATTTTTTTGGTTATCTCTGCTGAACACTAAGGTTGTAAAGCGCTTTCTGCGCTATAAATGTAATGTTGTTATTCATTATCCATTTCGTGTCTCACTGTCTCTGTCTTTCTCTCTAACCTCACACCCCTCTCTCTCTCTCTCGTCTCTCTCTCTCTCTCTCTCTCTCTCTCTCTCTCTCTCTCTCTCTCTCTCTCTCTCTCCCTTCTCTTTGTCCTCTCTCACTCTCTCTCTCTCTCTCTCTCTCCTCTCTCTCTCTCTCTCTCTCTCTCTCTCTCTCTCCTCTCTCTCTCTCTCTCTCTCTCTCCTCTCTCTCTCTCTCTCTCTCTCTCTCTCCTCTCTCTCTCTCTCTCTCTTCTCTCTCTCTTCTCTTCTCTTCTCTCCATTCACTCAATCTCTAGGAGTGTGTTTCTCTTTCATCATTCTATCATAGTCTTTACA
>CM065686.1:11197084-11199584 GCA_017654935.2 Phymorhynchus buccinoides | reverse complement strand
CACACACACACACACACACACACACAACACACACACACACACACAACACACACACACACACACACACACACACACACACACACACACACACACACACACACACACACACACACACACACACACACACACACACGTCCGTCTTATGTCACGAGAAGTTGACTGACGTTAAATAAAAGAGAGAGAGAGAGAGAGAGAGAGAGAGAGAAGACGAGGAGTAGGAGAGATGAGAGAGAGGGAGAGAGAGAGAGAGAGAGAGAGAGAGAGAGACAGGAGGAGAACAGAGACAGAGACGAGAGAGAGACAGGACAGAGGACAGAGACATTGGTGAGACCAGACAGAGAGAGAGACAGAGAGACAGAGACACAAGAGACACAGAGTGGGGAAGGGAAGAGGGAGAGAGACGCGGAGTAGAGAGAGATGGGGCCTGGGGAGATGAGAGGGGAGAGAGAGCTCGCGGGGAGAGAGAGAGAGAGAGAGAGAGCTTGGAGAGAGAAGGATGGGTCTTGTAGAGAGGAGTTGGGAAGAGGGAGAGAGAGAGAGAGCTTTGGAAGAGAGACAGAGAGAGGAGAGAGACTTGACCGGATGAGAGGAGAGAGAGAGATGAGAGAGAGATAGGAGAGAGAGGAGAGAGAGAAGGAGAGAGAGAGAGAGAGGAGAGAGAGAGAGAGAGAGAGAGAGAGAGAGAGGGAGAGAGAGAGAGAGAGAGAGGCTACAAGTACGTATGCCCTTTCAATCCATTTAGCGAACAGGCCAATACAGCCATCACTTCAGAAGAATGACGGGATCCTACTGGGTAGTTCAGGTTCCCCTGGTGCCAAGGGAGGCCAGCAGACTACGTGCCGCCAATGATAATGATGCCACAGACACCGGCAGAAAACAGAAAACAAATACCCAACTGTAGCGTAGGGGTGATGGAAGACACCATGAATCAGTCAACGTCGATCTCTCTCTCTGTTTCTATGTGTGTGTGTCTCTCTCTGTCTCTCTCTCTCTCTCTCTCTCTCTCTCTCTCTCTCTGTCTCTGTCTCTGTCTCTCTCTCTCTCTCTCTCTCTCTCTCTCTCTCTCTCTCTCTCTCTCTGGTCTGGGTACATGGGTACATTATTGTGCATTGTCTTTTCTACCCCCCCTCTCTTTCTTTCTCTGTGCAGTTGTGTGCGCGCGTGTGTGCGTGTGTGCGCGTGTGTGCGTGTGTGTATGTGCGTGTGTTTACTCTACCAACTGTAATCGAATTTCCATAGTTTCTGCATAATTATTTGGAAGATTCGAGTGAATGTTCCTCATCCCCTGCCGGTTCATACAGATCACATCGCGACAATTGGAATGCATGTTTTGAGAAAGGCAAATAAACACCTAACGTGACACAGGGCTCTGTTTCACAAGGGCTAACGTTACGTTGCGCTCGCTCAAATCGGCAAAAACGGTCCAAGAAACACCGATTTTCACCAATTTGCCGATTGTTCGCGTGGCGTTTTGTTCTTGCCAAACACCGAGCAAGCGGCGAACTATCCGGAACTAGTAGGGGGTGAATACATTTCTTCTTGTTGATTGATCCATTAAAGTTTGTTTAAAATATTTTGTTTGTTTTTTTACAAATCAGACAATATCTTCCGCAAACATTTTCTAACCCTGTATTCACTCACTCACACTCACAGCAACATTGGTAGAGAGAGAATGGTGTACAAACAAATCAGCATTTATTCAGGAATGGCATAGTCTTCTAATCTTGAACAATGTTACACACAGTTTCTTACATCTAAGGCCGTGCACCCCATAAGCGGATATCCCATGCGGAAACCCGTGCGCAATCCATTAATAAGTGAAACTGAAGAAGGGAAAAGATGTGCGCTCATGTCCGAAATTCCCCTATAATTATGCGTACACTTCTATCCTTCTTTCTTCCACTGATTTCGGGTTTTCCGTACGGAACTTACGCGTCTAATGTGAACCCGGCCTTAGGCTGTGTACACACACATTAGCGGATATTCCATGCGGAAACCCGTCCGCAATCCATTAATAAGTGAAACTGAAGAAAGGAAAAGATTTGCGCACCCGTCCGAATTTTCCCTATATGCGTAAACTTGTATCCTTCTTTCTTCCAATTATTTCGGGTTTTCCGTACGGAACTTACGCGTCTAATGTGAACCCGGCCTCAATCTTACACTTTTTTGTTCAGCTACCTTAGTTCGTGTTTCTTATTGTGTTTCTCACTCACTCGATTGTTTTCATTTTTTTCCGATCAATGTTCGTTCACCTGTACATGTAAAAGTTTTGTGTAATGTCATTTCCTTTTACTCATTCCTGAAGAAAAAGCCGTTGGGTTTTGAAAGCTTGACAAAACAAGCGCGGATTCGCAATCGTTTGTGGCACGCCCAGCGGTCTATTTTTACCACTCCAATCATTACATACACTGAGTCGCCTCCCCTGGCTTTTCAATAATTTTAATCTGTAAGCCAGAATGTTATCTCTGCACCATTTCGTAACTTTCTAGATCTTTTGGAA
>CM065686.1:11179584-11192084 GCA_017654935.2 Phymorhynchus buccinoides | reverse complement strand
AGAGAGAGAGAGAGAGAGAGAGAGAGAGAGAGAGAGAGAGAGATAAGTGGGGGTAGACAGACAGACAGATGGGGGGGGGGGGGGGGGGGTTGCGAGAGAGAGGGTGGATGGAGGAAGAAAGAGAGTGTATGTGCGAGGGAGAGTGTGAGAGGCAGACAGTCAGAGAGAGATAGAGAGACATGGGGGGAGGGGGTACAGAGAGAGATAGAGAGAAGTGGGGGGATAAAGACATAAGAGAGAGAGAGAGAGAGAGAGAGAGAGAGAGAGAGAGAGAGAGAGAGAGAGAGAGAGAGAGAGAGAGAGAGAGATGGGTCTGGACTGTGTTTTAATTTGTGCGTGGCTACAATCATCTCTATAATTGTGTTTCTCTTTCTTCAATTCATGTTTCATTAGATTCGCTGTGGGTCGTAAAACAATTTTTTTTTTTTTCGTTTTGATTGGCAGAAAATAACACACCCGAAACTATAATTAATTAATTTACTGTCCTCACTCGGGCTACTAATCAAACGAAATTGATGGATAATGATTTCGGTTTCCATGTTCGATTTAATTTCAGGGTCATGTGTCGTTACTGACTTGTTTGTTTTTTGTCTTCTATAAAGTGAGATGGTCGCATGACAATGATTTTAATGTATACTGTGAGACGTCCCTTCCTTCATGTTATCAATCAGTCATTTTGGGGTGTTTTTTGATTTGATTGATTGATTTAATTTAAAGTCTGTTCACACAATGGTGATATTAGACTGGGGGGGGGGGGGGGGGGGGGGGGGGGGGGGGGGGGGGGGGGGGAGGGGGGGGGGGGGGGGGGGGGGGGGGGGGGGGAGGGGGAAAAAGAAAAAAAAAAAAAAAAAAAAGGTGTGTGCGCGCGCGCGCGTGTGTATGTGAATATGAGTGCGTGTGCAACAAATCCCTAACAAATTAATAACGACAAATAAATACAAAAGTGAAAAAGTAAACAAAATTAAAGTTAATTAACTCATGAACTAAAGTAATCTTGCAATTCCAGAGCTGGATATGACTGTAGCAATTTTGATCATTTCATGACTGTAAACTACATCTTTTAAAGTTCCAATTTGTGCAACTTGTATCCCAGATAGTTTGTATAACAATGATAATAATGGACATTCTAAAATAATGTGTTGAACTTATATTGGGAGACCACAATCGCATTCTACATCTTTAGAAAATTTGGTCCTCCACGAGTTCAATCGAATTTTGTAGATAAGGCTAGATAAAGATCTTGAACATAATAATATCTTAGATTTTGAAGGAAGCTTTTCATTATATATACTATTTTCTAACATTGAATTTATTTCGTGCTTTTCTAGTTTTATTTTGGTGTGTGTGTGTGTGTGTGTGTGTGTGTGTGTGTGTGTGTGTGTGTGTGTGTGTGTGTGTGTGCGTGTGCGTGTGTGTGCGTGTGTGCGTGCGTGCGTGCGCGTGCGCGTGCGTGTGTGTGTGTGTGTGTGCGTGTGTGCGTGTGCGTGTGTGTTTGCGTGTGCGTGTGTGTGCGTGTGTGCGTGCGTGCGTGTGAGTGTGTTTGGGCGGGGAGGTATATGTGACGCAGCACCATGAAAGGGACATCAAGTCGATGGGCTAGTTTCTCACAACAGGCTTGCAAAGTCAAACATATAATTCGTTTTATGAGTTTTGAGTTATGGGGATTTTGTTTACTCTCTAACACCCCATCCTTCATATTTATAAAGGACAATAAATATTCTTGTTATGGTCTCTAAATGCTCCCAAAAGTGCGTTAAAATGAGTATGTCAATGCATTAGCTTCAGAGAGGCTAAACCTCAGACTGTGATTTCTCAAAATGGCTGACAGTCACCCAACCAACTTTAAATGCTCATAACTCTAAAACGGAAAAAAAGTTATAAGAATGGTTGTTATGCCATTTGCAAGACACTTGTCTGGCGTTTTTAAACGTACCATTTTCTCAGAATGGTCATTTTGACACTTAATGTCCCTTTCGTGGTGCTAAGTCACATCATAGAACATGCTTTAGATAGTTACCATTTCAATGTGTTCATACATATAGGGGTAACAACACAAAAGACATGAGGCGTACAGTGAGGTAGTGGGATAGCCTTTAAATGAGGCTATGTTAAATCTCTTCACAAAGTTCTGACAAGTTTTTGTATTGTGTCATGAATAACATACACGCCTTGCATGTTAATAACATTCAATGCATCGACGTTTGCATCCAGTGGTTTCTCATATCAAGTCATGAAACATCCATTCACATAACTGGATAATTATTGTGGTGTTTTTTTGTGTGTGTAAATCGATGGATATTGTCATACATATTTTTTACAATTAAATGTTGTTTTGCGAAGTTTCTTGTTGTCATGGTGGCAGGTCTGCCGTTTCATGGTATAATCATTAATCGTTTGTTTCCGTATTCTTTTGAAATTGTGCTGACACAATGTCTTTTATTCTGATTGTATTGTGGGACATTACATATTAGCTTTCATCTGTACCAACATGATCTCATTGAGTGATGCTTCTCATTATTGTCAGATATTATACAGTTTTTATTTTAAATATTTCATTCGCATGATATTATAAATCCGTTCTCTTCAACGTGGATATATTAACTGTATTGTTGTTTTAGTGTGTGTGCTGTTGTTTTTTGTCAACCTGAAATGTATGTTTTTCTTAACAGCGTGTTTTGATCACGAACTGTTTAACCCTTTCATCGCTAGCCATTCCTCAACCAAAATATAAAATTAAACTTACCTGGGTAGAGAAAAGACTTTGTCTGGAATACTGGGGATTCCTCTGTGACATGTTTAAAATAGGGCCTATCCTTACCTCCCGAAATTAAAAACATAAGGTCATTGGATAACAGACCCTCATTGTGATGTCCTTTAATGACATGGGTGTTAAATCATTGTGGTGCCAAGAGGCGACAGTGGCGATGAAAGGGCTAAGACTTTTCAATACGTGGCACTGACAACTATTTCTTTTTAATGTGTTAATATTATGACCTGTTTCTCGTAAACGTGTGATATTGTGAACCTTTTTTTCTAAGACACACTGACTCACCACAATTAAGTCCCTTGGGGGTTTTTTTCTTGGTAGCTGTGACCCACATACAAATACCCCCAATTTCAAATTGAGGCTGCTCTTTTAAATGATGTTTCGTTTTCAATTAGGGGGCATTTGTATGCGAGTCAAACCTGGTCAAAACAAGACTTTTTACCATCTATAAGAGGGAAAACTCGTGAAACCCGTGATTTTGACACGTGATCTGGTGGGTCTGTAATAGTGAGGTAGCTTAGGGTTTATGAATTATGTTTGTCAATTCCTGCTATCATGGAATGGATCTGTTCTCCAAGGGATCCATACAATCATATCTCACCAACATGGGCTTTTATTAACTGTTTCTTTTTCAACTCTTGGAGTCAATAACTGCTAACTTCTTTTGTTTTTTGCAATGCGTAGTACATGGGACTGTTCGTTTGCAAGCTGAAGTATTCTGGGCTGCTTCTCCTCAACATGAGCTGCTATGAACCAGTTAAGTTCAAGTTCAATACTCAATATTCTTTAATCAGCCAATGCATCATAATACGAAGGAAATCGTTTTGGTTTTGCACAAGACACAATCCAACAACAACGAAAGCATGCACATGGATGGACAACCAACATAAGAGGGGGAAAATTGTAACAAAATCAGTTTACATCATCATGTATCAGTCTCTTCTCTCGCTCTCTTCAAATCACTCGCATTTGCTCTCTCTCTCTCTCTCTCTCTCTCTCTCTCTCTCTCTCTCTCTCTCTCTCTCCATTCAAGATAAGAGAAGCTGCCACTTCATGAAAAACTAATTATATTTGTTTTGTCACGCTAAAGCGGGAGACAGACTATGCGACTGCCTCATATGACTCGATCAGGTCGTGACGTTGACCAAATTTTGTTTCCCGCACAGAAGAGGTCACAAGCCATCTGACTCGATCAGACTCGGGGACTAAAAATAGTGTGATTGAGTGTTAGAATGCAAGGTGGGCCGTGAAAGGAGTTGCCGCCCCCTGTTCCGTAGGATGCATCTTAAAGGCGAAATGCTGTTAGTGTCGTGGTGAAGTGACCAATGCCCCCCGCTCAACAAAACCTCTGACGGCAGTGAACAAAATCTGGTGGAAGGATTTTCTTGTTGGCTGGCAAATAATTATGTTCCCTTAGCACACGTTAAACCCAGCGGCAAAAGTAGTCAATGTATAAGTCTGCGACAAGTCTGGCGAAAATTCAGAAAATAAACGAAAGAAAGAAGGCTTGGTGTTGATCTTCAATTTTGTTGTTTATGTTTAACTATATATATATAGTTTGCTTTGATTACACTTTTCTGTGTCCAATGTCTTTATTTGTGAACCTCAGAAACAAAACCAGTTAACGTTAACTTTGAGTAATGTTCCGTGTTCAATTTTGTTTTGTTTTTTAAATTAAAAAAAAACCCATAAATTGTGCTGATTTACTTTTTCTCCCAATGGGGGAGGGACAGTGCCTTATGCAAAGACAGCTGTTTCGACCTAAGAGAAGGTCTCATCAGTTTGCATGATCGGACTGCAATTTGACTGTCCAGTGGATGCCAACCTGAGCAAAAAAGACATTCTACAAGAGAATGGTGTCTTCTTTGCATCAAATCGAAAATCCATAATAAAAGCAAACCAGCACAAAGTTAAACCAGAAATAGTAAAAATCTTATGTAAAATGAACAAAATAATAATGTTCTGAAATTTTAATTTCAAAACCTAATAGACATGACTAGAGAGGGCCAACTACTGAGATGGTATCCAAATTAAGGATAAATATAGCTGGCTATTCACTGAGATTTTTTTTCATACTATATATATATATATATATATAAATAGTTTGCTTTAATAAAAAAAACTTTTTTTGTGTCCAATGTATGTGTTTGTGAACCTAAGAAACAAACTCAATTACTATAACTTTACCTTTACGATTTGTTCTGTGTTCTGAAAAGAAGGAAAGAAAATCATGTGCTGATTTACTTTTTCTCCCAAAATACCAGCGATATTCCTCATCCCTGTTCTTGTCTCCGTTCACATCTGTTCATCATCCCCCGTTCACTTTATTCTGATGCAAATCGCACTCTCATATTATGCACAGACCATATTAAGTCAAGTGGCCAACCGAACATCATAACAAGGATTTTTTTTTTGGATTACGCTTTTTCGTTTACATTCATTCTTACACGTATGTTTGTAAATGTTGTACCTTTGTACGTTTACTTTTTTCCATATTATTTATTGCCTTATTTGTTAAATGCTTTTTTTCCCATGATGATTTGTGTTGATTAACCCTTTCACCGCCAACCATATTTCAACCAAAAATGTCTATTCAATTTACCTAGATAGAGAACAAAATCCATCTGCAGTATTGGGGATTCTTCTGTGACATATATAAAATAAGGTCTATCCTTACTTCCCAAAACTAAGCCAATACGGTCTTTGGATAATAGACCCCAATTTGGTGCCTTTTAGTGACATAGGTGTTAAAGCACTGTGGTGCTAAAATACGACTTTGGCGGTGAAAGGGTTAATTATGCAGCTGTTCTTTTGTAATTTATAAATGTGTTGAGTAGTACGCCCATAAGCTGTAGCTTGTTGTACTCTTGCGCTGAGATCAATTGAATTAATTACTACTTGTGGCGGTGCCATAGCCGATGAGGTTTAACCGAGGCGTGGACACCGCTACAGCTATCTGTATTAATTTAAAAAATCGGGACTTTACTGGTTTCGTACTGCCTCCGGGCATTGCCTCCAGTATTGTTCCAACCATATTTGTATTTACAAATGTCCCATATGTGTCTGATTCAGGCCAAGAGGACGTAAAACTCCATTTTATCTCTCTCTCACTCTTGCGCTGAGTTATTTTTGTATCTGCATCAACTTGTGTAAATAAAGTTGTTTAAACCAATAATGTATTAAGCAAGAAGAAGACACTATCATTCTTCTTGACTCTAAGCCTCAAACATCATATCACAGCAAAGGAATTAGGAAGGCTCGTAGAAGTTTCTAGCATGTATCCTGGAGGAATGATTGTACTTTCTGGCATATGTTTAAGACCCACCAGATCACGTGTCCAAATCACGGGTTTCGCTGGTTTTCCCTCTTATAGCTGGTAAGAAATATTGTTTTCACCAGGTTTGACTCCTATACAAATGCCCCCAAGTTCAAAGCCAAACATTATTTTAAAGACACGCTGACCCACCACTATTATGTCCCTTGTTGTTGCTTTTCTGGGTAGCCGTGACCCACATACGCATGCCCCCAACTTCAAATTGAGGCTGCACTTTAAAATGATGTTTCGTTTTCAATTTGGGGGCATTTGTATGGGAGTCAACCCTGGTCAAAACAAGATTTCTTACCAGCAGCAAACCCGTAAAACCCGTGATTTGGACACGTGATCTGGTGGATCTTTAAAGAGCAGCCTCAATTCGAAGTTGGGGGAATGTGTATGTGGGTCACAGCTACCCAGAAAAAACAACAACCAAGGGACTTAATCGTGGTGGGTCAGCGGGTCTTCAAAACCTCGAAAACGCTTTGAGCCGTAGACGGACAAGAAGGTTTACAACACTGCCTTCTTGACTTTGCATCGCGTGTCCAGTTATGAGCAATTTCCATTAAAAAAAAGAAAGTGCAAAAACAGGCGCGTAAAAAGTGGGGAGGGGGGGGGGGGGGAGCAAAATGGGTGGCGGTATCTTCTTCTTCTTCGATCGCTCAGACAGTTCCCTGCCAATTATGAGCGCAGATGCGTCATGCTGCCGTTATGCGCCTAACTAAGAAATAGTTAGGCCCAGCAGAAAGCCCGACTTCGGCTGGAGGAGGAAATGTTTTTGAAAGCGTTTCTTGAAAAAAATGGCAGGAGAATGGTTCGGTAGTAGTAAGGCAGAAAAATAGTAGATGACAAGTAAGCAAAGGGAAAAGGCAGAGTCAAAGAGAGTGACAGATTAGAGGACGTTACAAGCACAGAACTTCCAGAAGGTGGGGGAACTATTTATACAAAAGACACCCCCCCCCCGGTATCCCCACGGGGGAGGTGGTGGTATATAATACCGGGAATGTTTATGAGCGCACAAAATAAGCGAAACCTTGCAATACAAATCGCCTCCGTATTGACAGCCTCTAGTGGAGATGATTATAAAAGGTTCCATGCCAAAGCTAAGACCCAGTGGCGCACCACGATTAAGTCCCTTGGGGTTTTTCTGGGCTGCTGTGACCCACATACACATTTCCACCAACTTCAAATTGAGGCTGCTCTTTAAGCTGATGTTTCGGTTTTATTTTGGGGCCATTTATATGGGAGTCTGACTTGGTCAACATAAGATTTCTTTCCAGTTGTAAGAGGGAAAACACGTGAATCCCGTGATTTTGACACGTGACGGGGTGGGTCTTTAAAGGTCTCTGTTAGTCTACACGTGAATATTTTTCACTCTTTCCCCATGACAACACAGTGACACGAAAGTGATCTTGTGGTCTCAATACACGATAACATTTTTTTCTCAATCTTTCCCCCGTGGAACACAGTGATTGGCCAGGCATAATAATAGGAATTGTTCGGAAATAATTAAGGGGATAAATTTCATGGTGTGTGGGAGTGATCTTGCCTAATACAATCGGTCAAGCAGGGGGAGTTACTCTACCTTCAGGTAGATCCCCAGCTCTCGGTTCACGTGTTTGATTAGACTTACACTGCTTAATTAGAACACCGTGCGTCATTTTAAAATTGATGTCATTTCTATTTTTACGTCACATTTGGCAAGTTCACTCAGTTTGTGGATACTGGACGCCCCTCATATTTTCTAAAACAAATGTTTGCAAGTCGCTGACTCGCATCCTGCGGTTTCAATCTTCGACGCCATTGTTGCATTGTTGCTATGGAATTTGACCGAGTAATGGAGGTAAACAATTCTAATTTTTACAAAATGTGTTGTTTCTCCGAATATCGTCTATTATACACGATTTACATATCACTGTGATGTTGCCATGGGGAAAGAGTGGGGAAAAGTTCACGTGTACAGAGGTCTGTATGAGTGACTATCACTGTATTGCCATGGTAAAAGAGGGGTAAATGTTCACATGTACGGAGACCAGTACCCTGCCTTCTTAATTCCATTCAGCGAAGACCGTAGGGGAAGACGGGGTAAAAAGCGCATGGGCGGGTAAGAAGCCCACCCCAATTATCTCATGAAATGAAGCAAATTTCAGTCTCATTTTGCCCATGAGACGAGCGTTAATGTCTAGCATTCGTCTCATGGGCAAATGTGACTGAAATTGTCTTTATTTCATGAGATAATTGGGGTGGGCTTCTTACCCGCCCATGCGCTTTTTACCCCGTCTTCCCCTATTTGGCAGGCAATGTTATTAACATGTTCCTATTTTATACGTTGTAAAAATAAAAAACCGCGCTTGCCGAAGAACGGTATTGCTATTATATAATAAGAACAGCATAAATCTTTCTCTTTCTACAGACTTCAGTGTGCTGGCTAATAATTTCTGTGTGGTCATTCGGCCAGAGAAATTTCGCGATAGTGCAGTCCTTTGATCCCACGCCACAGCAACAAATAAACTACCTCAATATAATACGGTTATAATTTATAGTCACAGAGGCGTCTCTGTGAGAGAGAAACAAATTCGGGTTGCTCCCACCTGGAGAGCGCGTCGCAGCCTAGAGGCGCGCCACCATTTTTTTGCATGCCATTTTTGCGTCACTGATGAGGAAGAAAAGAGGGGGTGGGGGTGTTACATTTTGACCAAATGACAACTTTTTCGTTGCCATTTTGGTTTTAACGTGTGCTAAGTGCATGGGGCACACGGGACCTCGGTTTATTGTCTCGTCATCCGAAAGACTCCACGTTCAGACCGTAAGGCCTAGTGCAGGGTGAGATTTAAAAAAATCCCCTGTACCCAGGTTCGGACTCGTGTTTATTGCATACGAGGCGAACGCGTTACCTCTGTACCACTCTACACCCCCCTCTCGATATAACCACCCTCAAAGCGCCATCTTGGGGATGTCTGACGAACAGTCCCGCAATACTATATCCTGTCCTTACGGCAAATCAATACCGAATTAATGTGTATGAAGAAGGTTTTTTTTTATATATATATATTATCTTCTATCGGGTTTATCTGCAAACCAGAGATTATAAGACGCTATATCATCAGTCGCGCGGCACATGTTCATCTCGTTGAAAGTTCAACGGGTGTTTCCTGGTATTTTCCTGGTGTTTCCTGGTATTGCAGCATCACCAGGATCGACGCACTATCTTTTGTTTTAGCACAAATGTCCCTTAGGTATGTACCTGTTTTCAGGTTGGAGGACGTTAAAGAGACGTTGACCTGTTCATCTCCAACGTTGCACATGTTCTACTCCCGTGACCTTGACCTTTGACCGATGACCTTCATTTTCGAACTTGTCCTGAATATCCTAACTACCTACACTCACGCAAAGTTCGAGGCTCCTAGGTCCCGCTGTTCAAACGCTATCTTGTTCACATACATACACACATACATACATACATACATACATACATACATACATACATACATACATACATACATACATGCATGCATACATGCATACATGCATACATGCATACATACATACATTCAGACATACATACATTCACACATACATACATACACATATACATACATACAAACATGCATACATACATGTATGCATACATACACGCATACATACATACACACATACATACATACATTCATGCATACATATATACATACATACATACATACATACATACATACATACATACATACATACATACATACATACATACATACATACATGCATGCATACATACATACATACACGCATACATACATACATACATACAAACATGCATACATGCACACATGCATACATACACATACATACATACACATACATACATACATACATGCATACATACATACACACATACACACATACATACATACATTCATGCATACATATATACATACATACATACATACATACATACATACATACATACATACATACATACATACATACATACATACATACATATATATACATACATACACATACATACATACATACATGCATACACACATACATACACGCATACATACATACATACAAACATGCATACATGCACACATGCATACATACATACATACACATACATACACACATACATGCATACATACATACACACATACATACATACATACATACATACATACATACATACATACATGCATACATACACACATGCATGCATACATACATACATGCATACATACAATGATACATGCTTACATACATACATACATACATGCATACATACATACATACATATATACATACATACATACAAACATACATGGGCAGCCAGGAATAAAAACAAACAAACGTCACTGAAAACATTACCAGTTTCACTGGCGCGGCTGGTGAATCAGCGCTTCTGGCAGACCCACGGGAAATCACTCTACCGCCTGTATCACTTCCCTTTTTACCGATTAGAAGGCAAAATCCATTCTTGTGGCGCGCGAGCGATTTCACTTGCTAAGAAACGGCCTTCAAATCAAACGCTACCCTGTGTCAATGGCTTAGGAACATAACTTCACCTAAAGAGCCATTAAAAAAAAAATTCTAAACGACCTAGTCTTGTATCGGGGCGCATGATTTGTTCTATAAACTTTGTGCTCCACTAGCTAGCTAGCATAGCAGCGTATGGAAATGAAAGGAAGTTCAGAAGAAAGGCTTACAACCTTCTATTTCAAACACTTTCTCCAACACAACTTTCTTCTTTGGTATTGCCAAATACTAAATACCAAAGCGGGAGTCTTTCGGATGAGACGACAAACCGAGGGCCCGTGTGCCCATGCACTTATCACACGTTAATCCCAGTGGCAACTAAAAAGTTGTCATTTGGTCAACATTTATTCACCCACCCCTGTCCTTCCTCATCCGACACACAAAAATCGCATGCAAAAAAACAACAAAAATGGGTGGCGCGCCTCTGGCTGCGACGCGCTCTCCAGGTGGGAGCAACCCGAATCTCACAGAGACGCCTCTGTGACTATAAAGTACCAAATACCAAAAAACCACAGACAACGCTTTAGCCTATGAAATAAATAAAAGGGAAGAAACTCTCCACTAAGTAAACTCCCTCCACCGAAGTTATTTTCGGCATCACCGCCTAGCTAGCAAAGTATGGGCAACAACCTTAAAAGGGAGACAACCCCAACTTTCATCCTCATCATGTATTACACCGTGTACACATTAGACGGGCGGAAGTAAAGCACGGAAAACCAAAAAGTGAGTAAAAGAAAGAAGAGAAAAACAAAATCTACGGACTCGGGGAAATAAGGACACGTGCGCTTTTTTTGTTTTTTGTTGTCCTTTGCCGATCTACGATCGCAAAGGAGTTTGAATTCGTTCGTGTGTGTTTTTTTCTTCTTTTGTTTTTCTTCCTTTTTTGGGGGTGGTTTTTTTCTGTTTGTCCTAAGGATATCTCCCGAACCGCTTGACAGAATCGCTTCAAATTTTGTGTGGTGGTGAGTCGCCATGAGCGGAAGGCATCCGCGCATAAATCATCGCCGTCGTGACCTTGACCTTGTTTTCCCTTCTTTCTGTGACTTATTTGCGGATCATTGCGCGTGGGATTTCCGCGTCTGCAGTGTACGCAGCTTAACATTCAATCTTCGCTTAGCGCTGAAGAGTACAGACAATAGGAATTGTTCGGAAATAATTGAGGGGACTAATTTAATGGTGTGTGGGAGTGATCTCGCCTAATTCAATCGGTCAAACAGGGGAAATTACTCTACATTCAGGTAGATCCCCAGCCCTCGCTTCGTGTGTTTGCGGAGACGCACCGCATTTAGAACGCAGTGCGTCATTCTAAATTTGATGGAATTTATATTTTTTTACGTCACAGTTTGCAAGTTCTATCACTTTGTAGCAACTGGCCACCCCTTATTTTTCTAAAAAGAAAAATGTTTGCAAGTCGCTGACTGGCATCCTGCAAGCTTCAACGCCAAAAATCTGAGTTAGTTATTTCTCCTCTACATATTTTTTGATAGAGAAGTGTGGTTATAGACTAAGACATATTAACTGAACACTAATGTTAAGGCGAGGGGGGGGGGGGGGGGGGGAGAGGGGAGAGAGGGGGGGGGGGAGGGGGAGAGAGAGAGAGAGGAGAGAGAGATAGAGGGGGAGGGGGGGGGGGGGGGAGAGAGAGACTCATGTTCCGATGTTGACTATATTTACTTGTAGTTCTTTAGGTGGCCCTTGTGGTCGTCGTTTTCCACTGCAGAGTCAGACTCCAAGGGGAGATCGTCTGACTGACGAGATGGTCACACGTCACAATGACCAAGCATCTGGCTCCGTTTTCATTTCTGTCTTCATTAACTTTCTGATGTTGTTGCTGATCTTCTTCACTGGTTATTCTTATTACGTCGTACTTTCGTCATAGGGATGGCTAGA
>CM065686.1:11147084-11174584 GCA_017654935.2 Phymorhynchus buccinoides | reverse complement strand
TAATATAAAAAGAAGAAGAAATGACTGGAGCAAAGCCAAAAATAAACCTAATCCGGACAATGACATCATACAACCATTATGGATATATATATATATATATATTAATATTGTATTGTTCGGTGTTTCCCATATATAATATATATATATATATATATATATATATATATATATATATATATATATATATATATATATATATATTATATATATATATATATATATATATATATATATATATATATATATATATATATATGGGAAACACCGAACAATACAATAATTAATATATACACATTTTAACAAGAGATAATGTAAATAGTGAGCATGACGGCACTCTTGATACAAGCACATTTCGTTTATGAAACAATAAGGAGAGAGGGATAGAACTGTGAGACATAATTATGCGTGCACATAATACATGTTTGCCTTTTATGTAACATATACAATGCTAGTATTTCTTATAGCAAAGGCTTTAGACAAAATAATATAAAGCTAGTTTGAAACAAATTCGTGTATCAGAGAGTAACAAAGTAAGTCTGAAAGCATTTGGGTGGGTTTAATATTTTTTGGGAATGAACATCTCTCGGACTTGCTTATATCGAGGGCACACTAATATAAAATGTAATTCTGATTCAGCAGTGTTTGGACAAACTGGACAATCGGTTTTTTGTTCTGTCTTTATTAAATAGATTGACCTGTGTGTCTTTAATTGTGAAACTCCTAGCCTTATTCTTACTAAATGTTTTCTTAAATTCGGATTTCTTATGAAACACAAATACTGAGGAAGGTCTTGCAAAGGTCTGAAAGTTGAATACAGCTGAAATCGTTCCTTAGTGAAAATAGTGGAATCAAGATCTTGTATGTGATAATCGATTAATCTTTGTTTAAAGATAGATACAAACATTTTGCTGCTTTCCACACCTTGATTCACCCACACGTAGCCAAAACCATATTTGTATAATGTATACATCACATTTGTAACCCAATTCTTCCTGCCATTACAGTGGAGTGCATAAAGCATTTTGTAAGCTATCTTTGGAATACGATTTTCTTCCATCTGAGTAACTTTAAGCCAATATCTAATACATTTTGAATAAGTTTGAACGTAAAGAGGATACCGTTTAGATTCACAATAAACTAATACACTTGGTGTTTTTATGCTGATATTTAAGAGGCGTTTAATTGCTAATAGATGTATTCTCTCAATAACAGTGTGGTCTGTAGTTAGGCCCCACACCTCCGAACCATACGTCAAGATAGGCTGAATTTGGGTGTCGAAAATTTAAAAAAGCAATTTGGGGGAATTTTCTCCTAAAGACCAAAGGAACCTCAAAACACCAAACATGCATTTCTTTGCTTTCAGAGCCATCTCTTCCAGTGAATATGAAAAAGTCAAACCGCATGAAAAGATTATACCTAAATATTTGTACTGGTTTACAATTTCCATCTGTACCCCACCATAGAACCATTTTTCTCTGGACGCAATATGACCCCCCTTCCTAAATACCACTATTTTTGATTTTTCCTGATTAACAGTGAGCATAAGTCTGTTAGCAGTATCGCATAAAATATTTAGTTGGCGCTGAAGGCCAATTACAGTTGTAGAAAGAAGAATAACATCATCTGCGAACAACATAACGAGGATCTGTATTAAATTAGGGGACAAGGTTACTCCATGTTTGCCACACTGCATTATATCATTTGCTAATTCGTTTATAAACAGAGCAAAAAGAATTGGGCTGCAATTATCTCCTTGTTTCAGTCCATGTGGACATACAAATGGATCGGTCACATCATTGTTAGCTCTGACTCTTGCTTTCACTACTTCATAAATACTTTTAACTGCATTATACATTTTGCCCTTAATGCCATATTTGCGAAGAAGTACCCAAAGATGGTGCCTGTTAACAAGGTCAAATGCTTTTTTGAAGTCTATAAAAAGCTGCATATAGTTTTTGATTGGATGAAAGCTGTTTCTGAATAAGAGTTAGCAAAGTAAATATATGATCTACAGTACCATAATTCCTTCTAAATCCTGCTTGAAAGTCACTTAATAAGTGGTTTTCCTCTACCCACGCTGTCAATCTCTTATTCAAAATGAAAGTGTACAGTTTGCTATTAATATTTAATAATGAGATACCACGATAGTTATCTGGTGTGTTAACATCGCCTTTCTTGTGTAATGGGTGTATATATGCTTCAGACCAGCTTTGTGGAAAAGTGCCAGAATTATACAGTTTATTGAAAAGTTTTGTCAAAAAGGAAATAACTTGTGGGGATGAATATTTATAAAATTCCCCGCTGAAACCATCTGGCCCAGCGGATTTTCCATTTTTTAAAGCTCGAATTGCATCCTTAACCTCAGATTCTGTTATTTCAGAATCTAAAACAGAACAATCTATATTATCATCAGCTGAATATTGATGAGTAATGTTTTCACTTGAATTGTCACTTTCAGAGATGAGAGAATCGTTCTCAGCACAATCACTATTAAACACTCTTCTAAAGTGGTTGTACCATTCATCATTTGAAATTGAACACTGGGATATTTTATTGTTTGCTCTTCTTTTGATGGTACTCCAAAACATTTTGGGATCATTTATACTGTTTTCAAGAGTTTCAAGTGTTAGTCTTTTATCTTCATTTTCTTTACTTTTCAAAAGATGTTTGTATCCTCTACGCTTTTCCGAATACTCGTATCTTAATCTTTCAACTTCTTCTTTGTTAGTAAATGTCTGGAGAACTTTAAGTGAAAGGCGGAGACTGGATCTCTCTCCCCTACATTCCTTATCAAACCATGGTTTCTTTCTGGTTAAGTCAATTACAATTATCTTATTCATGCAGTGTCCTGCCAGTGAAAAGCTTTCATAGAATTTGATCAAGGCAGCATCTGTGTCCACCTCAATTAGACCTATTGCCTGATTCAAAATATTATGTACTTCTTGGGATCCCTGGTTTTCGTAGTATTCATTTACTTTTTCTTCATCCCAAGCATATTTGTTGATAATGAGCTTTTTGAGTTTGTATCCTCTACGCTTTTCCGAATACTCGTATCTTAATCTTTCAACTTCTTCTTTGTTAGTAAATGTCTGGAGAACTTTAAGTGAAAGGCGGAGACTGGATCTCTCTCCCCTACATTCCTTATCAAACCATGGTTTCTTTCTGGTTAAGTCAATTACAATTATCTTATTCATGCAGTGTCCTGCCAGTGAAAAGCTTCAACATTTTGGATGCTAAACGTCAATTTCAAGAAAGAGAGAGAGAGAGAGAGAGAGAGAGAGAGACAGAGAGAGAGAGAGAGAGAGAGAGAGAGAGAGAGAGAGAGAGAGAGAGAGAGAGACAGAGAGAGAGAGAGAGAGAGAGAGAGAGAGAGAGAGAGAGAGAGAGAGAGAGAGAGAGAGAGAGAGAGAGAGAGAGAGAGAGAGAGAGAGAGAGAGAGAGAGAGAGAGAGAGAGAGAGAGAGAGAGAGAGAGAGAGAGAGAGAGAGAGAGAGAGAGAGAGAGAGAGAGAGAGAGAGAGAGAGAGAGAGAGAGAGAGAGAGAGAGAGAGAGAGAGAGAGAGAGAGAGAGAGAGAGAGAGAGAGAGAGAGAGAGAGAGAGAGAGAGAGAGAGAGAGAGAGAGAGAGAGAGACAGAGAGAGAGAGAGAGAGAGAGAGGGAGACAGAGAGAGAGAGAGAGAGAGAGTGAGTGAGAGAGAGAAAGAGAGAGACAGGCAGACACACAGACAGACATTATTTCACGAATGGCATGGTCTTAATAGAATGCCCTTTTCTTATATTCCATAATTATATTACTTCGATTATAAAATCTTCGTTTTATTATTAAATTTTAATATATTATCACGATTTCCAGTTATGAACGAAATATCACAATGTCTTGGAATGGAACAGAATTATCAGTCTATTTTGTTTGCTAATAAAGCCATTAGCAGCCTCTCAGTTGTACTAACAATGTGTTGTTGTTGTTTAATAATTTATTGTAGTGCACCATAAAACTCCCCCCGAGGAGATACCGGGGATTATTTCAGTACAAATAGGTTCCCCACCTTCTGAAAGTTGTGTGCTAGCAACTTCCTTTAACCCTTTCACCGCCAAAGTCGTATTTTAGCACCACAGTGATTTAACACCTATGTCACTAAAAGGCATCAAATGGGGGTCTGTTATCCAAAGACCCTATTGTCTTAGTTTCTGGAAGTAAGGATAGACCTTATTTTATATATGCCACAGAAGAATCCCCAATACTGCAGATGGATTTTGTTCTCTACCCAGGTAAATGTAATGGGAATTTTTGGCTGAAATATGGATGGCGGTGAAAGGGTTAATTTATCATTCTCTTTGACTGCCTTTACCTCTCCTTACTATCTTCTACTATTTGATGTCGTATTGGCGCATTCTCCTACCTTTAAACAAATCTCCCAACTTGTTTTTCTCCTTTGAGCTCCTCCGAAATCAGAATGCGTCGGCTGAATGCAGCGGGGAGACCAGTGAAAACTGTAAATCGGACACATATGTATTTCATCCATTAAGGCCATATGGCCTGGGAACGCAGAAGAAGAAGAAGATGGAACTTGCTTTGACATACAAAACACGAAAAATCATTCTATTTGTATCCCTTGTATGTAAACAAACGAAAGAATGTCAATAATTATCTTCAAGTGAACGGTTAACAAAATTATGAAAAACTAAAAAGAAAAAACCAGAGCTTTCCATGAATAAGTTACAGCATTTTTTGTGACAATTAGAAAGGAGTGCTATTAATAAACACAACGTTGGGGAGTAAAATATTATGCGGAGTAGAACAACTTCCTACATGACCGTTTTGACGACTGAGATTGAGAAACTAACTACAAAAGAACAGGATGATCCTTTGCGGCGTGCTCGACAGCTTTTGAACCGCTATAGATCTATTTTCACCTTTTTCTAATTATCCACAATTTTCTGTTACTGTTTTCAGTCTCTTTTTAATTTTATTTCATAATTTGTCTAACTTTTGTCTGGGTTTTTGTGTGTGTTGTTTTTTGTTGTCTGTTTGTTTATTTCATTTTGTGAAAGGCCCCATTTGATCAAAAATCAATGTCCTTTCCTCCAGCCTTGATTGGTGTTTGCTTGTGATCTTCGATCCTCGTTTGTCATTATGTCAAGGTATTGACTTTTTTGTCATGTAGAGACCGCGCCGAAACTTAACGAAGCTCTCCCATCGCCTTCTCTCCCCCAGAAAAAAAAATGAAAGGCAAACTTTGAGGGATCATTACTTTCAAATTAATTCATGTTGGCCAGCATAGTTTCTCTCTCTCTCTCTCTCTCTCTCTCTCTCTCTCTCTCTCTCTCTCTCTCTCTCTCTCTCTCTCTCTCTCTCTCTCTCTCTCTCTCTCTCTCTCTCTCTCTCTCTCTCTCTCTCTCTCTCTCTCTCTCTCTCTCTCTCTCTCTCTCTCTCTCTCTCTCTCCTTTCTTCATCTGTTGAAGAAGAAATGACTGGAAATTACAAATAAAGACAGGATAGGAAATCCTGATATTGGGAAATTGAAAATAATTATTGCATGCCGAAATAATATAAAGATATTAAATAAAATCGGAACTGAAATTACGACAGGAGCGAGTCAGGATTGGGAACGATGATAACATAAGGATAGGAAATTCAAGGGATTGGTTATTGACAAGTATCGAAATCTCTATCATTTTCCTTTCACACACCACGGTCTCTAACGTTCACCCTATCACCCCTTTCCCTAAAAATCCAAACAAAAATAAATGTCATTTAGCACTAGAACTTTATGAACAAGTTGCATTTACATTAACCCTTTCACCGCCAATGTCGCATTTTTGCACCACAATGACTTAACACCCATGTCATTCAAACCCTTACAATCAGGGTCTGTTATTCAATGACATTGTGTTCCAAAATTTGGGCAGAAAGGATTGACCCTATTCTAAATGTGTCACAGAGAAACTCCACAATATTGCAGATTGAATCTTTTCTGTAGCCAAGTAAGTTTGTTGGACATCTTTGGCTCAAAGATGGCTGGCGGTGAAAGGGTTAATAACAGATGAAACGTGAAGGTTGGTGGTAAATCGCTCCACAATTGTCCTTAGGTTGTTGGGCTAAAGTGGCGAATATTATTTTGAACATTGGTATTGTTATGTGTGCTCATTGACACGAGATGTCTAATAAATCAAGTTTCAGTATAATCACTGTGCTAGCTAGATCGAAAAAGAGTTATCAAAATAATAAAATTATGTTTTGTACAGTTTTAGTTTGTTCTGTCTGCTTGTCTGTCCGTCGGTCGGTCGGTCAGTTGGTCTCTCTGTCTGTCTCTATGTCTGTCTGTCTGTCTCTCTCTCTCTCTCTCTCTCTCTCTCTCTCTCTCTCTCTCTCTCTCTCTCTCTCTCTCTCTCTCTCTGTCTCTGTGTATGTCTCTCTCTCTCTGTGTCTCTGTATGTCTCTCTCTCTCTCTCTCTCTCTCTCTCTCCTCTCTCTCTCTCTCTCTCTCTCTCTCTCTTTCTCTCTGCCTGCCTGTATGTCTCTGTCTCACTGTGTCTGTATGTGGGTCTCTCTCTCTCTGTCTCTGTCTCTCTCTCTCTCTCTCTCTCTCTCTGCCTCTCTGTCTCACTCTCTCTACCTCTCTCTCTCTCTGTCTCTCTCTCTCTCTCTCTCTCTCTTTCTCTGTATGTGTATCTCTCTGTCACTGTGTCTGTATGTGGGTCTCTCTCTCTCTCTCTCTCTCTCTCTGTCTCTCTCTCTCTCTCTCTCTCTCTCTCTCTCTCTCTCTCTCTCTCTCTTCTCTGTATGTGTATGTCTCTGTCACTGTGTCTGTCTGTCACTGTGTCTGTATGTGGGTCTCTCTCTCTCTCTCTCTCTCTCTCTCTCTCTCTCTCTCTCTCTCTCTCTCTCTCTCTCTCTCTCTCTCTCTGTATGTGTATGTCTCTGTCACTGTGTTCTGTCTGTCACTAACAATCTGTATGTGGGACTCTGACTCTGACTCTCTCTCTCTCTCTCTCTCTCTCTCTCTCTCTCTCTCTCTCTCTCTCTCTCTCTCTCTCTCTCTCTCTCTCTCGTTTTTTGTGTGATTATGTATGTTATTATATGATTTTGGTTTATTCCTTTTTCTTCTTCTTCCCCCCCCCCCCGTCCCTTCCCCCCTGTTCCTTTATGACATGGGCAGAAAGGCCTACTCATTAAAATGATTCGTTTGTTCTCTTGGGGTTTTTGTGCCTACTCGTGTCTACATTTCCAACTGTTTTTTGTTGAATTGGTTTCTGTCCTTTTGGCACTATGTTTTCTCTACTCCCTAGTCTCGTCCCCACCCTCCCCAAAGTCCCCAACCCCTTATGTCGCTGTAACCCTTTCACCGCCAATGTTGCATTTTTGCACCACAGTGATTGAACATTAATTTAAAAGTCCTGAAATGAGGTCTGTTATCCAATTATCTTGGGTTCTTAATTTTGAAAGGTACGGATAGGCCTTATTTGAAATATATCACAGAAGAATCCCCAATATTTCAGACACAAATCTTTTCTCTATCCATGTATGTTTAATGGAAACCTTTGGCTAAAAATGGCTGGCGGCGAAAGGGTTAAAACCGACAGAAAACAATGCACCAAAAAGCATCAGTCCAACTGGTACGCCCCCCTCCTAGAGTACGCCAGCCCCGTCTGGGACCCCCACAGCAAGGGCAGCATTGAATCCATTGAAAAAGTTCAAAGCCGAGCTGCAAGATGGGTGGCCCGAGGCTACCATCAGTCTATGCAACAAGATCCGCTGACCTCGTCACAAACTTAAAAACGGCCTCTTCTAGTTCTACAGATCCGACGAACTGAAGCCCCCCTCACTACTGTCTACAAATGTCACACAGGACTTCTCACTATCAACTCTAAGCACCTTCCTACAAACTCTCTGCAGACGAACAGTCTCAGTCATCCCACTCAAACATCCCCAGCCATAGAACTCAGTTCAGAAAGTCCACCTTCTTTCCCCGCACTATCCCTCAGTGGAACAGTCTCCCCGAGCAAGTTGCCTCCTCTCAGTCGTTGGAGGCATCCCAAGCAGCCCTCTATAAACACCTCCACCAAACCACCATGCCTCAGTCACCTCCCTCCCCCCCTAACCCTTGCCCCAACCACACATTAAATTAGGGACTTGGGGTCATACATCAGAGTAGTGGTAAATGAAGGGCAAGAGCTGTGCCGGTCGGGGTTCGCCCCTTGGGGACCTCTACAGTTGCCAGATTGGTCTTGCCGAAAGAAGTACCCTACTGTGTAACTCTGCTTTCCTTTCCTTTCAGCTTACACAAAACGCTGGTGTGGTTTTGTTTGTTTGTGTGTGTGTTTTTATGTTTACAACATTTAGCATTTCCCAGTGCCTGCCCCCTCCCAACCCTCCACCCTCCCAAATTCCCAAATCTAGACTGATTTGTTCATGCCAATCTTGTAGTATGTCCAGCTGCTTCGGTGGATCCTCCCTACATCCGCAAGCGCATTTGAATCGGCATGTCGGCTAGGCGTCGACCTGCAGGACAGCGAAGGCGAGATCTCCGAACCCTGGACAGGTCGGGTCGGCATGACCCGAGAAACACCGTGATCGATACCACCAAGGCTTTCCAAGCAGCGTTTCTGTTCATGCAGTTCATCTGGAAGAGAAAGGATAAATAGTTTTGGCGATGACGACGACGACGACGACAATGACAATTGCAAAGTTGATGGGGAGGCACATGAGCATATACACTTAACATTGACGTGGAGAAGGAACATTGATCGAGGCAGAAAGTGGACGAAAAGAGGGTGAGATATGCCGTAGCTGGAAACGAATTACCCGCACACACGCGCACTTGCGCGCTCACGCACACAAACGCATTCTCTCTCACACACACACACACACACACACACACACACACACAAGAACGCACACACATGCATGCACACGCACGCACATGCACGCGCACACATACACGCACATGCACGCAGATACACACACACACCTGTGAGAGCCTTGGCCACGTGAGGGTGACACGATCGTTCCAGAGCCAGTGCCAGATGAGACAGGACTCCGCTGCCTCTGTACTCTGCCACGTGCCACAGCCGATGGAGGGCTCTCTTGTGGCTCTTGTCCATCACCTGGTAGTTTGCAAAGTTCCATTCTTAAAGGGGCACCCTGACGAATGAGTTTTTGTAAGAAACACGTCCAGATCACCAGGAAAACACCCTTTACAGAGATCGCAACTCTTACTTTGCTCTGGTTTCTTAGAAATCAAACCGTCAAATCGGCGATTCCTCCTTGGCGGAGGTGTTGGATGGCTACTCTCTCCGGCATCTCCGCCATGGAGGAAGCGTCGTTTTGGCGGGTTGCTTTCTAGGAAACCAGAGCAAAGTGAGTGTTCTGATCCTTGAAAAGGCTGTCTTTCTGGTGACCTTGAAGTGTGTTTTGCAAAAGAACTCACCCGTCAGGGTCCACCTTTAAAGACCCACCATGTCACGTGTCCAAACCACGGTATTCACGTGTTTTCCCTCTTATATATGGTAAGAAATCTTCCTAGCATAAGAGGGAATGTGCCACGTGACGTGGGGGGTCTTTAAGGCGCGCTTATAGGGTGATGCCCACTACGGAATGACAGTGAGAAATGTCGCTGAAGCGAGATATCCAGGTCTTAACAGCCCCTTTCTTTCCCACCGTAGACAGTTGTATCAGTTCAGCTAGCACACAATAGAGTGACCTCTTGATTCTAACAGTTTTCAATCGACCATGTAAAGCTGACACGGTGCAGTGCAACTGCTATCATAACGAGAGAGAGAGAGAGAGAGAGAGAGAGAGAGAGAGAGAGAGAGAGAGAGAGAGAGAGAGAGAGAGAGAGAGAGAGAGAGAGAGGGGAGAGAGGAGAGAGAGAGAGAGAGGGAGAGAGAGAGAGAGAGAGAGAGGGAGGGAGAGAGAGAGAGAGAGAGAGAGAGAGAGAGAGAGGAGAGAGAGAGAGAGAGAGAGAGGGAGGGAGAGAGAGAGAGAGAGAGAGAGGGGGGGGGGGGAGAGGAGAGAACACTGAACACTGAACACTGAATGGTTTAATGAATAGGCCTTAGGCCCATGTCATGGCGGGTGGTTACAAAAACAAACAAAAATTTCAAGGGCATTGCAATGCATGAATAAATTCAAACGCATGTAATTCACACACACACACACACACACACACACACACACACACACACACACACACACACATACACACACGCACACAATCGCGCGCGCACGCACGCACATATACATTCATACATACGCACGCACGCTCGTTCACACGTATAATTGTTAGGTACAATTTAAAAAATAAATAAATAAATAAATAAATTAGCAATTTTGACAGGAAACATCTATTATTAAATATGTCACGTACTTTAAGTGCCCATGAGAGAGAGAGAGAGAGAGAGAGAGAGAGAGAGAGAGAGAGAGAGAGAGAGAGAGAGAGAGAGAGAGAGAGAGAGAGAGAGAGAGAGAGAGAGAGAGAGAGAGAGAGAGAGAGAGAGAGAGAGAGAGAGAGAGAGAGAGAGAGAGAGACGAAAGGTACTGTTGTCTTATGGAATTTAAGAGCACAACAGGGAGACGCCAGCTACAGACCTCCAGCACAAACGCGACGCCGTCTGGACTGAGGGCGCGCAAGGCAATAAGCTCATCCATGAGCTTTGGCACATAGATCACGTAATCTATCGCCAACTGCAGACACTCCCTCAGGGTCTGACGCTCCGGGGCAGAAATGGGCTCCTCTGTATTCACACCGAAGATGAATAATTATTAAATACACACACACACATGCGCACGTGTGCGCCCCCCCCCCCCCCCCCTCATAATATTACGCGGACAGATTGGAAGAATAGGCTCTTCCTACAATCTTTGTCCTGGTCAAATAAAGTTTTCAGTTTCAGTTTCAGTCTTCTCTCTCTCTCTCTCTCTCTCTCTCTCTCTCTCTCTCTCTCTCTCTCTCTCTCTCTCTCTCTCTCTCTCTCTCTCTCTCTCTCTCTCTCTCTCTCTCTCTCTCTCTCTCTCTCTCTCTCTCTCTCTCTCTCTCTCAAACAGACCTTTTAGAGGTTAGTGGACAGAGTGTCCCAAGTGTGACTTTTTTTTAAATTTTGAGGAGTATAATATATAATTTATATTATGTGAGATTATAGTTTTGCGCGTGCGTGTGACTGACTAGGATTTGAGTGCCTGTGTGTGGTCTGCGTGCGGGCGTCAGAGGTTATGGCTGGACAAATTGACCAAGACTTTCCACGTGGGGATACCGGGGGGGGGGGGGGGTCTTTTGTAAAGAAATAGTTCCCCCACCTTCTGGAAGTTCTGTGCTTGTAACTTCCTCTAATCTGCCACTCTCTTGGACTCTGCCTTTTCCCTTTGCTTTCTATCATCTACTATCTTTCTGACTTAGTGGCCCATTCTCCTGCCTTTTTTCAAAACAAATCTTTCAAATAATTTTTCTTCTTTGAGCTCCTTCGAAATCGGAATGTGTCGGCTGTGCGCAGCGGAGAGACCAGTGAAAACTGAAAACCGGACACATAGGTACCTTAGCCATTATGGCCATATGGCCTGGGAATGCAGAAGAAGAAGAAGAAGACTTCAGTGCGCGGTGGACCACGGCGGTGGAAGATTTTTTTGGTGTGTGTGTGTGTGTGTGTGTGTGTGTGTGTGTGTGTGTGTGTGTGTGTGTGTGTGTGTGTGTGTGTGTGTGTGTGTGTGTGTGTGTGTGTGTGTGTGTGTGTGTGTGTGTGTGTGTGAAGTGAGTTTGCTTCTTTAAATAACTCTTATGTGGTTCAATTATTACCTAAGTTAGAATAATCACTTTTCTTTATTGATGTTATCATATTACTTTCATTTTAAGCGCACATTTTGTTTGATTTGTTCATTTGTGCATTTTGTTGATTTTAAATTATTATATTATCCAGTTCTTCTTCATTGCTTCTGTTTTTATTTGTATGACTGTTCATTGGGTAATGGCTTGACCACGCACCTCACATTCTGTCTCTCAGTGGTTTTTATGACAGAGAGAAGGAGAGAGAGAGAGAGAGAGAGAGAGAGAGAGAGAGAGAGAGAGAGAGAGAGAGAGAGAGAGAGAGAGAGAGAGAGAGAGAGAGAGAGAGAGAGAGAGAGAGAGAGTAATACTAATAGTGAAAAACACACCCAATATGCACAATAGACCATGTTCACTAATGAAATGACAATCAGGCTTGAATTCTGCTTAACCCAGGTAAAGTATCCTGCGGGGAAGCAGAACAGGACATGGCCCACATTCTGCAGGACTGTGGGAGCTTCCGGCCGCTGAGGGAGGAGATCTGACCAACGCCGGAGCCCCTCCACTGAAGACAAGCTGTACGGGTCTGTGGACGCCCTGCAGAGGACCGCCAATTTCGTCTCAAGATCTGGACTCCAAGTGTGATCGGCGATCGACAAACAAACTGGGTTTAAAGATACACTGACGCGCCACGATTAAGTCCCTTGGTTTTTTCTGGGTAGCTGTGACCCACATAGAAATGTTCCCAAGTTCAAATTGAGGCTGCTCTTTAAAACGATGTTTCGCTTTGAATTTGGGGGCATTTTTATGGGAGCCAAACCTTGTCAAAACAAGATTTCTTTCCAGCTATAAGAGGGAAAACACGTGAAACCCGTGATTTTGACACGTGATCTGGTGGGTCTTTAAGAACCTGATCCGTGACCGACGAAAAATGCAGTTATTATGACGCCATGCAAATCATTATACTGCAATGGACCTTCGTTAGCAGTCAAGCAAAAGAAGGTTCTACTCACTGTTAAAGAAACAAATGTTTTTGTCGATGTCGCGAAGGGCTGTGTCAAGGATTTCTGCACGGGAAAGGCACGTAAAGGTGTGGGTGTCCCCATCTCTCCTTCCCTTACTCTCTTGCTCTTGGTGTCTTTTCAGCCAGGCCTGTAGCACCTTCAAGGTTTTGTCGCCAAATGTCCCCGCTCCATCTTCGATCCTCTCCAAATCCGTGGGTGGAATGTTTAAACCCCGGCCCAGTCGCAGATACTCCGGGCCTGGCGCGGAGGCATGCGTGTCGCAAAAAATAAAAACAACCAACAAGGAAACATGCATTATTATTATAATAATAATAGTATAGCCATGATCTCGTGAACGCTAAGCACATCCTCTTGCAGGCACACATGAACACCCCCCACCCCCCTAACACTACACACCACATACACACCCTAAGTCCATAGGCACACAAACTCGCACAATTGCACACGTGCATGCAAACGCGCAGTCATTTTGATGATCCTTTCTGCTTATTGAATAAATGTTAGTCCAGTTTTGTTCCAAATTATTTTTGGAACACCACAACACCACCAAATCTCTCTCTCTCTCTCTCTCTCTCTCTCTCTCTCTCTCTCTCTCTCTCTCTCTCTCTCTCTCTCTCTCTCTCTCTCTCTCTCTATCTATCTATCTCTCTCTCTCTCTCTCTCTCTCTCTCTCTCTCTCTCTCTCACTCTCTCTCTCTCTCTGTTGTTATCTGAAGGGCATTTTGATTGTGGTTCTGGCTGTTGAAGTGGAGGGAAACAAGAGTTGGGTAATGTAGTTGGATGCTGCGCAAATGTTCTGTGAATCTCTTATTGAGGGTGCGATAGGTCTCACCAATGTATATCTTTCACAAAAGATTCACAGAACATTTGCGCAGCATCCAACTACATTACCCAACTCCTGTTTCCCTCCACTTCAACAGCCAGAACCACTCTCTTATCATCCAACTCTCTTATCATCCAACTCTCTTATCATCCAACTCTCTTATCATCCAACTCTCTTATCATCCAACTCTCTTATTATCATCCAACTCTCTTATCATCCAACTCTCTTATCATCCAACTCTCTCATCCCTCTCTTATCCACCTCTCTTATCCAACTCTCTCATCCAACTCCAATCTTATCATCCAACTCTCTTATCATCCAACTCTCTCATCCAACTCTCTTATTATCGAACTCTCTATCATCCAACTCTCTCATCCAACTCTCTCATCCAACTATTATCATCCAACTCTCTCTCCAACTCTCTCATCCAACTCTCTTATCATCCAACTCTCTCATCCAACTCTCTCATCCAACTCTCTTATCATCCAACTCTCTTATCATCCAACTCTCTTATCATCCAACTCTCTTATCATCCAACTCTCTTATCATCCAACTCTCTTATCGTCCAACTCTCTTATCATCCAACTCTCTCACCCAACTCTCTTATCCAACTCTCTTATCCAACTCTCTTTTCCAGCTCTCTCATCCAACTCTCTTATCATCCAACTCTCTTATCATCCAACTCTCTTATCATCCAACTCTCTTATCATCCAACTCTCTTATCATCCAACTCTCTTATCATCCAACTCTTTCAATATCCAAACATCCTCATCCAACCCACCAATGAGGTCCACCATCTTGTCAACGAGCACCTTCACGTCAGGGTCCATGGGCACGTCTTCGCTCCCACACCCATACCGCTGCTGCTGCTGTGCGCCCAGGGAAACGGGGGAGGCTAGCAGGGCATCCATCACCCTGTCCAGCTGTTCCCTGATGTCCTGGCGAAGACCTTGCAGGTCGTGCTGAATCCCGTGCAGCTTCTCTCGCAGACTCTCTTGCAGATTGCCCTTGTGGTCTTGGAGACACGTCTTGATCTCCTCTTGTAGCTTTTTATCTCTTCTCTGAAACACATACCCACCCCCACCCCCCACCCCAGCTTATGAGTTTAATTAACCCTTTCACCGCCAGCCATCTTTGAGCCAAAAGTTTCCATTCAACTTACTTGGCTACAGAACAGATTTCATCCGCAATATTGTGAGATTTCTTTGTGACACATTTAGAATAGGGTCAATCCCTACTGCCCCTATTTAGGAACATAATATCATTGAATAATAGAGCATGGTTTCAAGGGGTTTAATTGACATGGGTGTTAAATCACTGTGGTGCAAAAATGCGACATTGGCAGTAAAACGGTTAAGGGTGGGCATATGGATATCCTCAACTCAACTCAACTTTTATTTTGTGCTCAGAAGAAGAAGAAACGAAGGATACTTTTCTTGCGGACGCTTAATTAAAATAAGACACAAGAAACCGAACAATTTAGAACAAAGAACAAATTGTAACCACATGCTTTAAAAGTGTTCTTTCACACTTGACTTCACACGCCCCCGCTCACCCCAATGACTGCACGCCCGCTTGCGCGCTCACTTTCATACAACCCTCCACCCTTCCCACCAACATCCCATCTCATCACAGGACTTTGGCAATAAAACAGTATAGACCCTATTTTGAAGAATCAAACCAAAGCATATATATATATCTCTCCTCTCTCTCTCTCTCTATCACTCTCCCCCCTCTCTCCCTTATCCTCCCGCTCCCTCCTCTCTCCTCTTCTCTCTCCATCCGGTCCCCCTCCCCCAGTCTCTCCCTCACCCTCTCCCACTATCTTACCGCCTCTCTCCAAACCCATCCTTCTCTTCGACAATAATAGCATTGAGCTAAAATGAATTAAAAAAACCTTATACGAACACTACATACTGCATCATAAATTAAACCAGCCGCTTACAATAACGATTGATAACATGTTATTGATGATTCTGCAAACGTTTAGCCAGCGACTGAGAGGGAGAGAGCGAAAGAGAGACAGGCAGAGACAATGGATGACACAGACAGGCAGACAGAAATATAAAGGAAGAGAAGAAAAAACAGAAAGGAACAAAGAATCAGACAGAGAGAGAGAGAGAGAGAGAGAGAGAGAGAGAGAGAGAGAGAGAGAGAGGATAGAGAGAGCTCATGGAGAGAGAGAGAGAGAGAGAGAGAGATGAGAGACGAGAGAGAGAGAGAGTGGAGGGAGAGAGAGAGAGAGAGAGAGAGAGAGAGAGAGGAGAGAGAGGGGAGAGAGAGAGAGAGAGAGAGAGAGAGAGAGAGAGAGAGAGAGAGAGAGAGAGAGAGAGAGAGAGAGAGAGAGAGAGAGAGAGAGAGAGAGAGAGAGAGAGAGAGAGAGAGAGAGAGAGAGAGGGGAGAGAGAGAGAGAGAGAGAGAGAGAGAGAGAGAGAGAGAGAGAGAGAGAGAGACGGAGAGAGAGAGAGAGAATGTTTTATTTATTGAGGGTAAAATGGATAAGCTACAATAGCTTCTAGGCATCATGTCCTCTCTCTCTCTCACACGCTCACACCAGAGCACATGAATTAAATGGAAAAAATGCACGGATGATTGAAAGCAGATACGAATGCAAATAATAGCAATGGTGAATTTGAATTGGTGGTATGAAATGAAGTACAAAATATAAAACAAAGAAAACAATCATGAGCCAAATGGTCATTTTTCGACACAATAATAGCCATTTAAAGAAGAGAAGAATAAGATGGGAATAAGAGAGAAGGATAGTGAGAGAGAACGAACGAACGAACCTTTTTTATTGAGGGGAAAGACTAAGCACTATACAGGCTTGTTTGCATCCAGCCCTCATCAAAAATGAAAATGGAGAAAGAAAAAAACCAATAACCACCATTAACTATAAATGTAAAATAAAAAAAATAAAAAAATGAAAGTGAAAAAGCATGCACATACAAAATTCATACTTATCAAATAACCACGAAAAAACATCAAACACATTGAAATTAAAGTTACAAGAGAGAGAGAGAGAGAGAGAGAGAGAGAGAGAGAGAGAGAGAGAGAGAGAGAGAGAGAGAGAGAGAGAGAGAGAGAGAGAGAGAGAGAGAGAGAGAGAGAGAGAGAGAGAGAGAGAGAGAGAGGCAGACAGACAGACAGACAGCCAGACAGACACAGCAAGAGATAGAAAGAGACAGAGACGAACAGAATGGCACACAGACATAGATATGGAGATTACGCTTGCATGTGTGCCTTCTTGTGCATGCAAATAATTCAGTCCTGATAACCTACATTAATCGATGGCTTAGAGTCAAAACGGACTATCTTTAGATAGTCCACTGACTTATTATTGATGTTATTGCAAAAACTAAGAGCTTGCATTAAGAAAGACTGCAAATAATATAAAACTAGCGCAACGCCGCGTACCGGTAACGCCTAGCAACGGTAACGCCAAGTACTGGTAACGCTGAGTACAGCAAATTTGAAGCGATTCGGTTAAGAAACAGCGGAGCTATAAGGCCCCGTTTCCCGTTGGCGCTGCTCTGAGACTGACGCTCTCTCCCTAGTAACGGTAACGCCTAGTAACGGTAACGCCAAGTACTGGTAACGCTGAGTACATCAAATTTGAAGCGATTCGGTTAAGAAACGGCGGAGTTATAAGGCCCCGTTTCCCATTGGCGTTGCTCTGAGAGTGACGCGCTCTCCCTAGTAATGGCAACGCCTAGTAACGGTAACGCCAAGTACTGGTAACGCTGAGTACAGCAAATTTGAAGCGATTCGGTTAAGAAACGGCTGAGTTATAAGGCCCCGTTTCCCGTTGGTGCTGCTCTGAGAGTGACGTGCTCTCCTGATTCTCTTCACATTTGCTGCCAGGCTTTGCCCCGGCCACAGCAAGCCTGACAGCAAATTGAAGCGATTCGGTTAAGAAACTGCGGAGTTATAAGGCCCCGTTTCCCGTTGGCGCTGCTCTGAGAGTGACGCGCTCTCCCGATTCTCTTCACATTTGCTGCCAGGCTTTGCCCCGACCACAGCAAGCCTGACAGCAAATGTGAAGCCATTCGGTCGAAAAACGGCGGAGTTATAAGGCCCGTTTTGCGTTTCAGACAGACACACACACACAGACAGACAGACAGACACACACTTGCCTTTTTATTATATGATGGGGATTACGCTTTTTTTAAATTTCTACAGTCGTTTTTTGAAACAAGTTATTAGTTTTAACAATATGTTCAATAATGCGTCAAAGGACTATCTAAAGATAGTCCGTTTTGATTCCAAGCCATCATGTGCGAAAGATCAAATGAACGTTATCAAGGTTTGTATTGTTCTATTGTCCCTGACCAATTAAACACTATAATTGTATGACGGTAGGCCTAGTAGGCTATATCAAGCATGAGCATTTCCGAAGACAGAAATATTGACATCAACATGGTCCGTGTGTTTGACGGTCAGTCTTACACACACCTGTTCAAAATGTAATGAAATCATTTGGATATTTACCAAAATACTTTTTGATAACAATAGTTTTGAAAGAGAGAGAGAGAGAGGAGGGGGGATAGAGAGATAGATAGGGGGAGAGAAAGAGAGAGAGAGGGAGAGAGAGAGAGAGAGAGAGAGAGAGAGAGAGAGAGAGAGAGAGAGAGAGAGAGAGAGAGAGAGAGAGAGAGAGAGAGAGAGAGAGAGAGAGAGAGAGAGAGAGAGAGAGAGCGCGAACGAATGGGTTTTTTTATTGAGGGAAAGCGGAATAAGCACAATAACCGGCTTTTTTTCATCCGGCCCTCCGAAGAAAAGGAAAGGAAATTTAACAAAGAATACGAATAGAAAAAATACAGACATCGCAAAATAAAAGAAAAAAACAACAACCTTAAATCAAGGTCGTAAACAGCATATAAATAAGATAAATTACATCAATGAAAGAGAGAGAATATTCTTATACTATACATCTGTATCGTTAAAAATTCGGGACTTTCCTGGAGTTGCACTGCCTCCGGGCATTGCCTCCAGGATCGTTCCCACCATCTTTATATCTACAAATGTCCCATAAGCGTCCGTTTCAGACCGGATGACGTTAAACGGATTTTCATTCAATTAAAGAGAGAGACTGAGTCAAGGACAGACAGACAGAGACCGACAGAGAGAGGGAGGTCAACATAAAAGAAAAGATAGAAGAAATGAAGCAATACATGTAGGAAAAATAATGCATAGTAAATACAATGCACATATCACATAAGCATGACAACAAACGAGAGATTTGGAAAAGGATACAAAGTAGACATTCTTGGATATTATGAGCTAGAGCATTCGTTCATGAGTATTTGAAAAGAGAGAGAGAGAGAGAGAGAGAGAGAGAGAGAGAGAGAGAGAGAGAGAGAGAGAGAGAGAGAGAGAGAGAGAGAGAGAGAGAGAGAGAGAGAGAGAGAGAGAGAGAGAGAGAGAGAGAGAGAGAGAGAGAGAGAGAGAGAGAGAAAGAGAGCAAACGCGACTGCCCAAACCTTGACATCCCGCACAATTGTTTTGTAATCATGCAGCACACTGTTCTGCTGTCCCCGCAATTCTTCTATCGTCTTCTCCAGGTTTGCGATAGTTTGCTGTGTGCTGTCTGATGCCTTGGACCCTTTCAAAAGGTTGTTCAGCTTCTGGTGTACCTGCGACAGTAGCGAACGGTAATTGTTACCACTCAGTAATTGATTTCAATACGTGGTTCTGTGGTCTGCTTGTCAGTATGCAACTGGAATTCATCACAATCACCATTGTCATCGTCATTATCACCATCATCTTCTTTGCCGGTGTTGTTCCTCTCTACTCTTCATGTTTGTGTGTGTGTGTGTGTGTTCGTGTGTGTTCGTGTGTGTGTGTGTGTGTGTGTGTGTGTGTGTGTGTGTGTGTGTGTGTGTGTGTGTGTGTGTGTGTGTGTGTGTGTGTGTGTGTGTGTGTGTGTATGTGTGTGTTACTCAATTTAACGTCCTTCCACTAAAAGTGATTCAGACAAAATTATATTGTGTTGTGATGTTGGTGTGGTGAGTGTAAGAGCATGTGCCTGTGAGTGTGTGTATGCATTAAAGTAAGTAACAGGATATCTATGCAGGCTTAATCATAACTCTCTCCACCTCCGACCTCATTAAAATGTTAAACGTACACTTAAAGAAGATAACCGAACAATGAACAATGTTAAAGATACGTACTAAGTGAACTACTTAATAAACATTTACAAACAGAATCAAGAATAGAATAATTGTTTAGAATACTGGGTAGAGACAATGGTGTCGATCCATCAGTAAAACCGTCAATACCCGAATTCTGGAAAAGTTCTCTTGCTTTAGGACAATGAATCAGTAAATGACTGACACTCAAGGATTCACCACACATACATTTGACATTATTGCAATATTTGGTTTTGAATGAATTCAACCGAAGTCTATGGATTAGACTTTCAATCTCCCTGGACGAGAAAGTAACGCGTTTTTGTAATGTTTTCCCGTTGCATCTATCATTACATTTAATACAGTTATTATAATATTGAACGTCTGAGTTCATCAATAAAGTTTTGACATTTTCTTGAGATGTTTTGTTTATAATTGAGAAACATTCTGTCAGATCTAAAAGAACATTTATTGATACAGCGTCATTAATATTTTGAGCTGCCTTTTTTGCAGCTTGGTCTACCCGTTCATTTGCTGATATTCCACAGTGAGAAGGCACCCAACAAAAAGTAACAATAATGCCTTTCAAAGAAAGAAGGTGTATTATATGATTAATTTCGAATACCATGTCAAGTCGTATACATGAATTGGGAGACTTAATAGCATACATTGCAGCTTTAGAATCAGCACATATTAAGATTTGACTGTTATTTATAGGAAAGCTTAGAATGAAATCCAAAGATTGAAGTATAGCAAGCAATTCAGCGCTAAATATAGACAACTTTTTACCAAGATAGAATAACTTTTCTACTTTTAAGCTGGGAATAACGAAAGCTGCTCCCGTGTTAGTATTGTCTAACACTGAACCATCTGTGAAATTTTTTAAATGATGATTGTAATTGTTTTCTAAATGCGTGTACACAGACGTTCTTAAAATATTGGGAGAATCCTTCTTAGATAAATGAGTGTGATCAATATCAAAGATAGCTTTAGATTGCTCCCATTTCGGAATAGGAGAAAATGTGGGTTTTTTAGCAATGTTATTTGTTTCTATTTTTGTATCACGTAGAAGATCGGAGGAAAACGAATAAATAGATTTTGTTGATTGAATATTCTGTGCACGTTTTCCAAAATCCTTTTCGGATTTTAAACATACTTCTTCTGAGCAAAAATTGTGTTGTGATAAACTTTTCAAAACAAACTTTGAAGCAGAAGCTTTTCGGAGTTCCGTGAGTGGTAAAACTCCCACTTCGCTATATGTCCCTAAGTTAGATGTATGTGTGGGAACTCCAAGGGCAATTTTATAAGCTTTGCAATCAGTACTCTGGAGTTTATTTAAAAGGTATTGAGGTGCATTAAAAAATACCTCTTGAGCATATGATAGTCTAGAGCGTATAAGGGCAGTTGCTAAAATTGTTAACGTTTTGGTATCTTGCCCCCAAGATTGTTTACTAACTATCTTAAGAAAGTTTAAGCTTTTCCTTGCTTTATTTAAAAGATAATCAATATGAGCATTCCATGTTAGCTTACTACTTAAGATGACACCCAAGAATTTCACACTTTTAACATAGTTTAAAACAATGCCATCCAAGATGAAAATTGGACGTTTATCTGGATCATAACCAGAGTTAAAAAGCATCATATTTGTCTTTTCTGGCGAAAGAGAGAGACCGTTTTCATAAAAAAAAATATTGATTTGATTAAGTTCGTGTTGGTATTTAATTTTAATATAATTAAGAGACCTTAATGAAGTGTTTCGTTTCATTGTAACTTTCACCCATAGGCATATATCGTCAGCAAATTGAGCTAACTCTGTATCTTTAGAAAGACCTTTGGGCAGATCAGAAATCAATATGTTAAACAATATTGGCGAAATTACCGATCCTTGAGGTAAGCCCATTTGTAAAGGCCTTGGGTTCGAGTATGTATTTTCTATTCTTGTTTGAATATGCCTACAATGAAGAAAATCTTGAATATAGTTGTACATATTACCACTGATACCAATATTTTTTATTTTATACAAAAGCCGCTTGTGCCACACATGTTCATAAGCTTTTCGTATGTATGTCAAAAAATGTTGCAATTACGTTCTTACGACGTGCAAACTGATGTTTTACATGCGTTGTAAGTTTGACTAGATGTTCTATTGTGGACCTGCCTGTCTGGAATGCAGCTTGGTTGATTGGAATGATGCTTTGTTTATTGCAGTGATGAATTAGTCTTTTTAACACAATCTTTTCCATTAATTTACATGTATTGGATGTTAATGCAATAGGTCGATAACTGTTTATATCTCTGATCGGCTTCCCCTTCTTATGAATTGGAACAATGATAGAATGCTTCCAAATTAGAGGCATTTTACCATCGCTCCAACATTTTTGAAACAACAAATAAAGAAAATATATTACATTTTGTGGAAAATGACCCAACATTTCATTGGAAATGCCGTCTAAGCCCACTGCTGTCTTTTTCTTTAAATTATTGAGACACTCTTTAACCTCCTGTAATGTTAAAGGAGTATTCAAATAATGATCTTCTACTGGTTTTGGACTATTATAAATGTCTTTTTTCTCCTCACTCTCACGATGATTTTTATTTTCTGTTGATAAGTTGTTAATGCTACTATTTTGTTTGCAAACAAATCGGCAAATGCTTCGGCTTTATCAAAATTAGATGGGAATTCAGATTTATTTAATTTAACTGGACAATGTGGTAGGTTAACCCCACTTTTCATTGTTTTTAATTGCGTCCAAACTTTTTGAATATCTTTAAAATTTGACACCTCATTTTCACAGAAAGAAGCCCAATATTGCCGTTTTGCTTGTGCATTAATTCTATTTTGTTTGTTTTTTGCTCTTTTCTTTTCAATAAGTTTTTTAGACTTTTCTTTAGGATCTTTCTCTCTTTTATACTCTCTTGTTTTGTTCTTTTTCTCTCGTTTAGCATTGTTGCAAGTCTCATTCCACCAGACATTTCCCAAATGTTCCTTTGATTTAACAGATTTTATAGTTGGAATCGAATCGTTAGCAGCAGAAAGTACAGCATTTTGAAATCGACCATATAACGTATCAACATCTTGGCTGTTCATATTATCTGTATCTACATAAAATGAACTTAACAAGTATGAAAATTTATTCCAGTTGGCAAATTTGTAACTATATTTCGGAACTTTATCATGCGTGACATTGTTTGTTTTTGGTCTCGTAGTCTCAAATGAAATGACAATAGGCAGATGGTCACTATTTAACGTGTCATCAAGGGTTTGCCAGTCACAAGATACAGCTAGTTCTGGAGATATTAACGTTAAATCGATGGCACTAGAATTATGTTTGGGATTGTCAGGAATACGAGTTATACTACCATCGTTTAAAAGGTAAAGAGATGAATCAACTATATTTTCAATAAAACGATTATTGGTTATGATTTGACATCCCTTTTCCCAAAATGGTGAATGGGCATTAAAGTCACCAGTTACTAGATATTTATTAGACTGGTCTGACTGAATTGAACGTAACCATTCTGTATTAATATCATTGGGTCCTTTGGGTAAATAGACAGAAACAATTGTTAGTACATTATAATTTACTTGCACCCTGACTGCACAAGCATGCAACCCGGGAATGTCTGGTGGAACAGGACTGGCACATGGTGTGTATTTCACGTCTTCACGAACGTATATCGCTACGTTTATTTTTTCATTGTTACTATCGTTTTGGATAATTGGTGGAAAGTAGTAATTAGGTAACTTAGGTAGTTTTTCTTTTCGGACATTCAGTGATTGCAAAGCTAATATGTTATATTTTTCTTCAGCTAATTGTTGTATCAGTTGGTCTTTACTGGTTATAATGGATCGACAATTCCATTGTAGTATTTTAATTTTTTTATTAGACATGCTTTAGGATAAAGTTTGTTTAAAACAAGTTTGTTCAGTCACAAGTGGAGCAGAACTATAGTCTGAATTCTAAAGCTGATAAGAATTCTGCAATGTTATACAAAACGATCACCAGTCATTTAACATCAAATATCTATTAGACCAGGGGGCACCGTAGAAAGGCTCCTCAGGGAGGGGTCTGGAGGGCAGGAAACGGGAACGTCGGGCTGGTTTCTTGGGCCGCTCCCAGAACAGGTCCCTCAGGTGCCGGCCAATGTTCCCTGCAAGGATGCTGGTCCCTCTGGCAGTGGGGTGAAGACCGTCATGGAGGTTGAACCGCGTTGCATGGAGGTTCTGATGGTTGATGAATGACACGTTCTTCTCGTCTTTCAGCTCCGATGCCAACAAGGCATTGAAAAGATCGCCTTTGACGTTCATATCCGGATCTAACACTGGAGCCACCTTGCTGACGACGATATCCAACCCACAATGTCTTTCTTTAATGTCTCTGACACTCTTTGCCAGTTGCTTGCTGCATAATGCTGGAGTCATAGATTTTAGATCATTCACCCCACAGTGAATAAATACAGCATCAAACGGCGACATTGCTGAATCACATGCTTTTTCTATAGCTGGCAGTATGTCTTTCGTGGTATAGGCATTCCTTTGTTCAGCCTTGAAGCCGTATGATTTACCAAGCCGATTTGTTTGCACTTTCTTCAGAACTGAATCGTTTAAATATAGAACGCTGGGGAAACCTGTGCTATCTATGTGTGTGTGTGTGTGTGTGTGTGTGTGTGTGTGTGTGTGTGTGTGTGTGTGTGTGTGTGTGTGTGTGTGTGTGTGTGTGTGTGTGTGTGCTTCTCTAGGCCAAACTTTCTGGGTGTCACAGTCTCTTTCTCTCTCTCTCTGTCTCTCTCTGTGTCTGTCTCTCTCTCTCTCTCTCTCTCTCTCTCTCTCTCTCTCTCTCTCTCTCTCTCTCTCTCTCTCTCTCTCTCTCTCTCTCTCACGGGGGTGGAGTGGGGGGTTGGGGATGGGGAGGGGAGGCCGAGACAGAGAGGGAGGAAGGGAGGAGCAGCTAGATAAAGGGGACATAAAATGTGAAATGTGAAATGTGAAATTTATAAAAACCTTACCAGCTGTATATCCTCTTTCCAAAACTCTGGCTTGTTCTTGCAGGCACAGCATGTAGAAAGTCCACATCTGATGGACCCTTCAGACTCGAACCCGTTTGCAGATACTCCACGCATTGACGTCAAAGAAATGCCACCGCCAAAGCCCCCGAACACTTCATCGTCCACCGACATCTTCCATATCTCTTCATCTCGGCTTCCACAACACCCGCCTGCTTCCAAGGAACCTTCTTCGTAGACCAGCGATCCATAATCACTTTGGATCGATGGCAACGTCCCAAGACGTGCCTCTGCCTGATGAGTTTCCTTCGACTCAGGTGTTGTCAACCTTGGGGCTTGGTGTGGGCCTAAAGCTGCGTTGAGGGTACTCTCTTCTTGTTTTAAGCGAGTATTCTCTCGTTCTAGCTCATAAATAGAGGTCTCAGGTGAAGTCAACTTGGGAATCTGGTGTAAAGCCACGTTGAGGGTGCTCAATTCTTGCTTCAAGCGAGCATTGTCCTTTTCAAGCACAGAAATCTTCCCACCGAAATGCTCAATGAGCCTGTTCAGACTAAGGATGACGCTCTCGCCGACGGGAGTTTTCCTGACTTGGTTCATCTGCTGTTCTTCTTCTATGGAAGGCAGATAACTGGGACTGGAAGCTTTTGCCTCGAACATAGACACAGACCTTGTGAATTTTGTATGCTGCCTTGTTTGGCTTCTGCTGCAGAACCGTTGACTCGAAACGTTGTCCCAGTAATGAGCGGTTTGTTTTCCATCCGGGTCAGACTGCTGCCTCGCTGGATTCTTCAGCCCCTGTTCTGGAGAGTCTAGGTTGAGGCAAGGTCCTCTTGAAAAGGATTCCAAGTCAGTAGATGGTGAATAGCTTTGGGATGTAGACAAATGCGAGGGGGTTTGCCTTCCATCTCCATTCGGTGTCTCGGTTGAGAGCGCAGGAGTAGCGTTGGAAGTGTAAGCAAGGGCTGGTCCACTCTGTTTCGACTTGTCCTCCTGTTGTTTATGAAGACTCGACAGCTGAAACATCCCAACATGACTTCAGCAATCATTTGCTGTGTGTGCATTGATGTGTGCTAACAGTCCCACAAAACACAAAGCCTATCTCTTTGTCTTAGCGCCCCCCCCCCCCCCCCCCCCCCCCACAATCACCCTTCTTGCATATTCTTGCGAACACACGACCTCCCTCGCTCCCCACAACACGCACTAAAATGTTCAAAGATTCCGAAACAGCATTCAGTTTTAGATATTCATGAGATTACTTTGGAAACATTCCGTAATAAAGCAACAACGGTTCCGCACTATTCGTTGTAGAACAATTAGAAATTCCGCTAGTTTTGTTCCTAAGTCAGTCGAACTTCTCAACAAGATCTCTGCTAAGACCAAATAATGAGGAATTATGTATTAGCTTAGGCCTAGAGGTATATTTGGCCAATCTGTACAGTAGTGTGTGTGTGTATGTGTGTGTCTATGTGTGTGAGCGTGCGTGCGTGCGTGTGTGCGTGCGTACGTGCGTGTGTGCGTACGTGCGTGCGTGCGTGCGTGTGTGTGTGTCTGTCTGATCGTATGTCTCTATAGATATGTCTGTGTGTGTATGTGTGTGAGTGCGAGGAGAGAGAGAGAGAGAGAGAGAGGAGAGAGGAGAGAGAGAGAGAGAGAGAGAGAGAGAGAGAGTGAGAGAGACACAGAGAGAGAGAGACAGAGAGAAGAGGGAGGCGCATGAAATGTTGGGAACGGGAAGGGACCAAACATATGTGAAAGCTTGGGGTGACTTGGAGAGGGTGGGGGTTGGGGTAGGGTGGGGGAAAGCGATAATAGAAATGGTGGGAAACTTTGACTTTGACTTTGCCGTATATGAGGCCCTATGTTGGTCTGGAAAGTCTAGGTTGGTATACTATATTTGAAAAACTGAAAGTAGGCGATGGGCAGATAGGAGAAGCACCACTGGTTGTGGGCAAAACAGAGATCAAAAGACGACAATACTAACTAGATTACACGTGTGCTGTGTTGTTGTTGTTTTCTTGGGATATCAAACATTCATTCACATAGTAAAACAGCTTCAGTTAACTGCTCGATACAAAGGTAACTAGAGCGTTAAGACGCTAAATCACCAACCGCGCGGCAGCGTTATTCGGCTCCAGTGACCTTGACCTTTGACCCATAGCCTTCATTATCGACCATGGCCTCGATCTGCCTATTACCTACCCGCATGCAAAAGTTGAGCACCCTAAGTCCATCCGTTCAAACGCTAGAGAGGATACAAACATACATACATAGTCCGCCTCAGACACGAGTGAAAACATTATCAATCCGCTCTCTACGATCGCGGTTGGTAATAAGAGAGAAAGCGAGCAAACACACAAACCGTAGTCAGGGCAAAGGATGACAATAATAATAAAGGACTGCGACATTTAACCCTTTCATCGCCAATGTCGCATTTTTGCACCATAATGATTTATCACCCATGTCATTAAAACTCTTGCAATCAGGGTCTATTATTCAATGATATTGTGTTCCTAAATTTGAGCACTAAGGATTGACACTATTCTAAATGTGTCACAGAGAAATCCCACACTATTACAGGCGAAATCTTTTCTGTAGCCAAGTAAGTTTAATGGAAAATGTTGGCTCAAAGATGGCTGGTGGTGAAAGGGTTTAATTTGCATGACAAACTCTGCGCATCATATCATTGAGGCACTAGGAGTGGTAGTGAACCAACCTTTTCAACGCAGTCGTACGTGCGTGAGCCTTCTTCTAACACTGGCAACA
>CM065686.1:11127084-11132084 GCA_017654935.2 Phymorhynchus buccinoides | reverse complement strand
CAAGGTCATCGTCATCATCATCATCATCATCAACATTAACGTACATCCAATAATTATAATCAGAACACTTTAATCGGCTTTAAACATATTATAATTATTGGACAACATAATGTTCTTTATTTGCGAGGGCAAAGGAGCCTTTGTCTTTTCTATGCATTGAAGTCATTCAACTTGGTTAACCATAACGCAGTTTTCAAAAATAATTAAAAAAATGTTTTTACAATCATGATTATTATTTTCTGCGCCACTCACGTGTTCATTCTTTGTGGGTTATTTCTGTCTCTTCTCAAAGCACGAATTTCTCATAATTTTCTATATATATACAGTATTATCCACATGACATCCACTCCAAAAACTTATAACTTTATGAACCCAGCAGTTTTGAATAATACCCCCAAAAGTCTACACATTAATCATCTCCATTGTTGAAGTCGAAAACAGAAAGAACTGTCACAATGAAAACCTCCAGCAAACGACATTATCCCATTGTAAAATATGTTGACAGCGTACCAACTGCCCGCTGTGTGTATGTGTGTGTGCGTGTGCGTGCGTGCGTGCGCGTGTGTGTGTGTGTGTGTGGGGGATGCACGCGCGCGCGTGTATACAGGGGAGTGTGGCTGTGAGTGGTAGTATGTATGATCTTGCAAGTATGTATGTGTGTGTACACGTGTGAGCACACATGCGTGTGTGGAAAAGAGGGGTGGGTGGGTGGGCTATGGTGGTTGGAGTGTGTTTGCATGTGTGCTATGCATAATTTATTATTATATACGTACAGGGTCTGTGAATTGTTTCTTAAATTTATGAATATGTACATAAGTATGGTGTTCGTCTTATATATAATTGATGTTTTAAACATAAGTGTGTCTTTATATTGCATTTGTGTATTCTTATGTAGAGCTGTGTACTTTTATGTCTTGTTTCATATTTAAGCATGATTTGGAAAATATTGTTCTATGTGATGTCTTTTATGTTGAAATCGCGGGTGTTGCCATATTTAATTTCTCATTTTGAGATAATAAAGATTTGTTGAAGTTGAAGTCAATGTGCATTGAGGCGTCCTCAATCCTGCCATCATGTGGAATAGAAGGGGAATAACTATGGTAGTTAATGCCTATCTACGAGGTTACTAAACGAGTTCGTTCCCTTGACACAAATCAAGTTGAGTTCATTCACAGATTGGATTGTAGAGGGAAAATATTGCTTTTTTTGTGTGCTCCTTTTGCTATATATGCTGTGGTGTTTGCGTGTCTATGTAAATTTTAATCTTAATTTTAGACAGAGTTAATACATATCTGTATTGTTAACAATTCGGGACTTTACTGGTGCTGCACTGCCTCCGGGCATTGCCTCCAGGATCGTTCCCACCATCTTCATAATCTACTAATGTCCCATATGTGTCTGTTCCAGACCGGAGGACGTTAAACATATTTTCATCGTGTCTGTTGATAAAGGCGCATTCCCCGAAATATCCAGATGTCTCTTGTGAATAAATAACGTCACTTTAAACTTGTGTGCTTGTCGGTTTGTTGCATGTTGCAATGACGTTGCAGTCTGTTTCAGGTGGGGGGTTTTCGACTTGGGTTGAAAGTGAACTGTAAACGTGATTGGGGCATCAATTGATGCCTGCTCACCATCAAGAATGGTCCTGCATTCGTGAAAAGAAGGCATGGCTACAAAAAATGGTAAGGCCATAAATTTGCCATTGTCCTAATGAAACAGGCGATAATATCGATTAGAAACGTAAACGTGACTGAATATCTGTAGTTTATCAAAAACCATAAGTAGCCAAAATTCAAAAGAACATAGACTCACAGCAGTCCTGATGAACCGTAATCAAGTAAAACCAGAGATAGTTTAGGGTCTCTGGTAAAACTAAACAAAACTCATAGATTCCTATATCCAAATGACGGACTCAAAACAACTAATGGTGTGCTGTTCTGGGTGATACTATAACCCTCCAATTGGAAGCATTTCAAAGCTTTTTGAACGCACATTGTGTGCAGATAATCAGACAAGAAAAAACAGACGGTCAAAGACAAAAACATAGCCTACTCGGGCAGAGAATAAAAACAAACGAACTACTACTTCTGCGCTTCCAGGCCATATGGCCATAATGGGATCACTACGCATATGTCCAGTTTTCAGTTTTCACTGGTCTCCCCCGCTGCACTCACCCGACACATTCCGATTTCGGAGGAGCACAAACAAAAACGAATACACAAGGCTGAAAGTTGGATTTCCCCAAATCTCCTGAGTCCATCACCACTTCGCACCCCCCCCCCCCCACACACACACACACACACACGCCCCTCCCTCCTTCCCATCTCTAAACAGTGTACCCCCCCCCCCCCCCCCCATCCCCCGACAACCAACAAATTCATTACAACTCGTCCCAGCGGTGCCGGCTGGTCCCCCCACCAGCACCGGAGCTGGGCGACACGGGCTCGCTCCTGGAGGAAGACGAGGAGTTGTTCCTGTCCATCCTGTCGTAAGGTCCCGAGGTGGGCCGGAACCCCACCGAAGGCGCACCACGACCACCGCCGCCGACGACACCACCGTCCAGGCTCTCCCTGCAGAAAATGTCCACCTCGTCGTAATCCACAGAGTCCTCGGGAATGGAGGCCCGCTTCTTGAAGGAGAAGCGTCGGTAGTCCACAGAGTCCTCCGGGTCCTCCGGAATAGAGCCCCGCTTCTTGAAGCCGGACTCGGCATGCACGGTGCAGGCGACGACCTGAGATTCCGGAGTGAGCGGGGTCTGGACAGTGTCCGGGGTGGCCGGGATAGGGTTGTTGTTGCTGGTGGGGGTTGTGGTGGTGGTGGTGGTGGCTGATTCGGAGAGCGAGGCGTGGCTGTTGGTGTTGAAGGTGTCCAGCGGCGTGTTGTTCTCGGCGTCGTGCTGCCACAGGGCCGCCTTCTCGCTGCTGTCGCCGCTTCCTCTCCCGTGGTGGAGCCGCCCCCCTCCACGACGGGAGATGCCCCGGTAACTGGCAAGACACACAGAGAGAATAAACTGGGGTAAAACGCCTTCTCTGTGTTATTGTTCTTCTTGGCGTCCCCCGAGCGTATGTCCAGAGTTGATACTCTTTGAAACTGTTCTGTTATCGTTCTTATGGAGACGCGAAGGGGAGTAATAATAATAGGTGTGTGTGTGTGTGTGTGTGTGTGTGTGTGACTGCATGTCGTCAGATTCCATGGATTAGAGGTGTCGTTCTTAGGGAAACGCGAAGGGGAGTAATGATAGGTGTGTGTGACTGCATGTTGTCAGATTCCATGGGTTATAGGTATCGTTCTTAGGGAGACGCGAAGGGGATTAATGATAGGTGTGTGTGTGTGTGTGATTGCATGTCGTCAGATTCCATGCATTAGAGGTATCGTTCTAAGGCAGACGCAAAGGGGAGTAATAAAAATAAGTGTGTGTGTGACTGCATGTCGTCAGATTCCATGGATTAGAGGTATCGTTCTTAGGGAGACGCGAAGGGGAGTAATAATAGGTGTGTCACTGCATGTCGTTAGATTCCATGGATTAGAGGTATCGTTGTTCTTAGGGAGACGCGAAGGGGAGTAATGATGTGTGTGTGTGACTGCATGTCGTCAGATTCCATGGATTAGAGGTATCGTTCTTAGGGAGACGCGAAGGGGAGTAATAATAATAGGTGTGTGATTGGATGTCGTCAGATTCCATGGATTAGAGGTATCGTTCTTAGGGAGACGCGAAGGGGAGTAATAATAATAGGTGTGTGTGTGTGATTGCATGTCGTCAGATTCCATGGATTAGAGGTATCATTCTTAGGGAGACGCGAAGGGGAGTAATGATAGGTGTGTGACTGAATGTCGTCAGATTCCATGGATTAGAGGCTCGGTTTTAATATGTTTTCTGTCAGTAAAATGGATAGGCAGTGCATTACTCCGCAAGCGAAACAAAAACAGTTTGAAGTCTTGTTGTTTAAAGCCTACCAGATAACTAAGGCCCTATTACAGCTTTAAAATCTGATCATATAACGTTTTCAAATGTAGAATATGTGATGGCTGGGGCCTGCGTAGTTGAACATAGACAATTATTGACCCCAACCCATGTTTGCACGAGACATATCTGCTCGCGTACCCGCTCAGCTAAGCCCCCCCCCCCCCCCCCCCCATACACACACCGTACGCTTGGGGGGGGGGGGGGGCTTAGCTGAGCTGAGGGGTACGCGAGCAGATATGTCTCGTGCAAACATGGGTTGGGGTCAATAATTGTCTATGTTCAACTACGCAGGCCCCAGCCATCACATATTCTACATTTGAAAACGTTATATGATCAGATTTTAAAGCTGTAATAGGGCCTTAGTTATCTGGTAGGCTTTAAACAACAAGACTTCAAACTGTTTTTGTTTCGCTTGCGGAGTAATGCACTGCCTATCCATTTTACTGACAGAAAACATATTAAAACCGAGCCTCTAATCCATGGAATCTGACGACATTCAGTCACACACCTATCATTACTCCCCTTCGCGTCTCCCTAAGAATGATACCTCTAATCCATGGAATCTGACGACATCAATCAACACACACACCTATTATTATTACTCCCCTTCGCGTCTCCCTAAGAACGATACCTCTAATCCATGGAATCTGACGACATCCAATCACACACCTATTATTATTACTCCCCTTCGCGTCTCCCTAAGAACGATACCTCTAATCCATGGAATCTGACGACATGCAGTCACACACACACAGCATTACTCCCCTTCGCGTCTCCCTAAGAACAACGATACCTCTAATCCATGGAATCTAACGACATGCAGTGACACACCTATTATTACTCCCCTTCGCGTCTCCCTAAAGAACGATACCTCTAATCCATGGAATCTGACGACATGCAACGTCACACACACATACCTCTTGCAACGTTTCTCCCCTTCGCGTCTCCCTAAGAACGATACCTCTAATCCATGGAATCTGACGACATGCAATCACACACACACACACACCTATTATTATCCCCTTCGCGTCTCCCT
>CM065686.1:11117084-11122084 GCA_017654935.2 Phymorhynchus buccinoides | reverse complement strand
AAACACTACAGCCAAAATATTTTTAACGAAGAAATGCTTGGTTGTATTTTAATGAAAGATTTCTAGATTCAGTCTTTTTTTTTTTATGTCATTGCTTAAAAAATCGTTCACCTTATAAGTTATATGCATGTGTCTCTCCTTCGGTTCTTCTTCTCTTCCTCCTCTTCCATTTTCTCTTCCTCCTCTTCCATTTTCTCTTCCTCCTCTTCCATTTTCTCTTCCTCCTCTTCCATTTTCTCTTCCTCCTCTTCCTTGTTATCTTCCTCCTCTTCCATTTTCTCTTCCTCCTCTTCCATTTTCTCTTCCTCCTCTTCCATTTTCTCTTCCTCCTCTTCCATTTTCTCTTCCTCCTCTTCCATTTTCTTTTCCTCCTCTTCCATTTTCTCTTCCTCCTCTTCCATTTTCTCTTCCTCCTCTTCCATTTTCTCTTCCTCCTCTTCCATTTTCTCTTCCTCCTCTTCCATTTTCTCTTCCTCCTCTTCCATTTTCTCTTCCTCCTCTTCCATTTTCTCTTCCTCCTCTTCCATTTTCTCTTCCTCCTCTTCCATTTTCTCTTCCTCCTCTTCCATTTTCTCTTCCTCCTCTTCCATTTTATCTTCCTCCTCTTCCATTTTCTCTTCCTCCTCTTCCATTTTATCTTCCTCCTCTTCCATTTTATCTTCCTCCTCTTCCATTTTCTCTTCCTCCTCTTCCATTTTCTCTTCCTCCTCTTCCATTTTATCTTCCTCCTCTTCCATTTTCACTTCCTCCTCTTCCTTGTTATCTTCCTCCTCTTCCATTTTATCTTCCTCCTCTTCCATTTTATCTTCCTCCTCTTCCATTTTCTCTTCCTCCTCTTCCTTTTTATCTTCCTCCTCTTCCATTTTATCTTCCTCCTCTTCCTTGTTATCTTCCTCCTCTTCCATTTTCTCTTCCTCCTCTTCCATTTTCTCTTCCTCCTCTTCCATTTTCTCTTCCTCCTCTTCCATTTTATCTTCCTCCTCTTCCATTTTATCTTCCTCCTCTTCCTTGTTATCTTCCTCCTCTTCCATTTTCTCTTCCTCCTCTTCCATTTTCTCTTCCTCCTCTTCCTTCTTTATCTTCTTCCTCTTCCATTTTCTCTTCCTCCTCTTCCATTTTCTCTTCCTCCTCTTCCATTTTCTCTTCCTCCTCTTCCATTTTCTCTTCTTCCTCTTCCATTTTCTCTTCCTCCTCTTCCTTGTTATCTTCTTCCTCTTCCATTTTCTCTTCCTCCTCTTCCATTTTATCTTCTTCCTCTTCCATTTTCTCTTCCTCCTCTTCCATTTTCTCTTCCTCCTCTTCCATTTTCTCTTCCTCCTCTTCCATTTTCTCTTCCTCCTCCTTCCATTTTCTCTTCCTCCTCTTCCTTTTTATCTTCCTCCTCTTCCATTTTCTCTTCCTCCTCTTCCATTTTCTCTTCCTCCTCTTCCATTTTCTCTTCCTCCTCTTCCATTTTATCTTCCTCCTCTTCCATTTTCTCTTCCTCCTCTTCCATTTTATCTTCCTCCTCTTCCATTTTCTCTTCCTCCTCTTCCTTTTTATCTTCTTCCTCTTCCATTTTCTCTTCCTCCTCTTCCATTTTATCTTCCTCCTCTTCCTTTTTATCTTCCTCCTCTTCCTTGTTATCTTCTTCCTCTTCCATTTTCTCTTCCTCCTCTTCCATTTTATCTTCCTCCTCTTCCATTTTCTCTTCCTCCTCTTCCATTTTATCTTCCTCCTCTTCCATTTTCTCTTCCTCCTCTTCCATTTTATCTTCCTCCTCTTCCATTTTCTCTTCCTCCTCTTCCATTTTCTCTTCCTCCTCTTCCATTTTCTCTTCCTCCTCTTCCATTTTATCTTCCTCCTCTTCCATTTTCTCTTCCTCCTCTTCCATTTTATCTTCCTCCTCTTCCATTTTCTCTTCCTCCTCTTCCTTTTTATCTTCTTCCTCTTCCATTTTCTCTTCCTCCTCTTCCTTTTTATCTTCTTCCTCTTCCATTTTCTCTTCCTCCTCTTCCTTTTTATCTTCTTCCTCTTCCATTTTCTCTTCCTCCTCTTCCATTTTATCTTCCTCCTCTTCCATTTTCTCTTCCTCCTCTTCCATTTTATCTTCCTCCTCTTCCTTTTTATCTTCTTCCTCTTCCATTTTCTCTTCCTCCTCTTCCATTTTATCTTCCTCCTCTTCCATTTTATCTTCCTCCTCTTCCATTTTATCTTCCTCCTCTTCCATTTTCTCTTCCTCCTCTTCCATTTTCTCTTCCTCCTCTTCCATTTTATCTTCCTCCTCTTCCTTGTTATCTTCTTCCTCTTCCATTTTCTCTTCCTCCTCTTCCATTTTATCTTCCTCCTCTTCCATTTTATCTTCCTCCTCTTCCTTGTTATCTTCCTCCTCTTCCATTTTCTCTTCCTCCTCTTCCATTTTCTCTTCCTCCTCTTCCATTTTCTCTTCCTCCTCTTCCATTTTCTCTTCTCCTCTTCCATTTTATCTTCCTCCTCTTCCATTTTATCTTCCTCCTCTTCCATTTTCTCTTCCTCCTCTTCCATTTTCTCTTCCTCCTCTTCCTTGTTATCTTCTTCCTCTTCCATTTTATCTTCCTCCTCTTCCATTTTATCTTCCTCCTCTTCCATTTTCTCTTCCTCCTCTTCCATTTTCTCTTCCTCCTCTTCCTTGTTATCTTCTTCCTCTTCCATTTTATCTTCCTCCTCTTCCATTTTATCTTCCTCCTCTTCCATTTTCTCTTCCTCCTCTTCCATTTTCTCTTCCTCCTCTTCCTTGTTATCTTCTTCCTCTTCCATTTTCTCTTCCTCCTCTTCCATTTTCTCTTCCTCCTCTTCCATTTTCTCTTCCTCCTCTTCCATTTTCTCTTCCTCCTCTTCCATTTTCTCTTCCTCCTCTTCCATTTTCTCTTCCTCCTCTTCCATTTTCTCTTCCTCCTCTTCCTTTTTATCTTCCTCCTCTTCCATTTTATCTTCTTCCTCTTCCATTTTCTCTTCCTCCTCTTCCATTTTCTCTTCCTCCTCTTCCATTTTCTCTTCCTCCTCTTCCATTTTCTCTTCCTCCTCTTCCATTTTATCTTCCTCCTCTTCCATTTTCTCTTCCTCCTCTTCCTTTTTATCTTCTTCCTCTTCCATTTTCTCTTCCTCCTCTTCCATTTTATCTTCCTCCTCTTCCATTTTATCTTCCTCCTCTTCCTTTTTATCTTCTTCCTCTTCCATTTTCTCTTCCTCCTCTTCCATTTTCTCTTCCTCCTCTTCCATTTTCTCTTCCTCCTCTTCCATTTTCTCTTCCTCCTCTTCCATTTTCTCTTCCTCCTCTTCCATTTTCTCTTCCTCCTCTTCCATTTTATCTTCCTCCTCTTCCATTTTCTCTTCCTCCTCTTCCATTTTCTCTTCCTCCTCTTCCATTTTCTCTTCCTCCTCTTCCTTGTTATCTTCTTCCTCTTCCATTTTCTCTTCCTCCTCTTCCTTGTTATCTTCTTCCTCTTCCATTTTCTCTTCCTCCTCTTCCTTGTTATCTTCTTCCTCTTCCATTTTATCTTCCTCCTCTTCCATTTTCTCTTCCTCCTCTTCCTTGTTATCTTCTTCCTCTTCCATTTTCTCTTCCTCCTCTTCCATTTTATCTTCCTCCTCTTCCATTTTATCTTCTTCCTCTTCCATTTTATCTTCCTCCTCTTCCATTTTCTCTTCCTCCTCTTCCATTTTCTCTTCCTCCTCTTCCATTTTCTCTTCCTCCTCTTCCATTTTCTCTTACTCCTCAAACTTCTTCTCTTCCTTTTTCTATTCCTCCTCCTCCTCTTCAAACTTCTTCTCCTCTTCCTTTTTCCCTTCCTCCTCCCCCTCTTCTTCTTCTTCTTCTTCTTCTTCTTCTTCTTCTTCTTCTTCTCTTCATCATCTTCTTCTTCTTCTTCTTCTTCATCATCTTCTTCTTCTTCATCATCTTCTTCTTCTTCTTCTTCATCATCTTCTTCGTCTTCTTCTTCGCCATCTTCTTTTTCTTCCCCTCTTCTCCTTCTCCTTGTTTTCTTCTTCTTCGTCGTCATTTTCTTCTTTTCCTCCTCCTCCTCTTCCTTCTCCTTCTTCTTCTTCTCGTCATCACAGGCGACACACAACAAGCAAAGCAAAGGCGTTCGTTGGAACATCCAGCCAGCAACTGGGTGATGACATTAAGCCTTCGGGATTGGAGACAAACTCCATTACACACTCTCTTCAGTGCCCACGGGACTGGAGTTGGAATACGAATACGAGTACAGAAATGGAAGAGGACGGGGGGGGTGGGTGTTTGTTAAAAGAGACAGGAACAATAGAGAGACACAGACTCAAGGAAAGAGGGGAAAAGGAGTAAGGGAGTGGGGGTGCCGTAGGGGTGGGGATAGATGGTAGGCAAAGGTCTCGGAGGGGGAAAATGGGAACAAAGGACACGCAGGAGAATGTCTGGTTCTGCACAAAGGTGGATCATTTGTAGTTAACGCCCTGAAACTCAATCTCCACCAGTCCTTTATCATCACCACACAACTTAATTTGACGTGATCTGGTATATGTAAAGATGACGAGGATGGTGACGACGTTAACAATAGTGATGATGATGATGATGATGATGATGATGATGATGACGAAGACAACGATGATGATGGTAACGATGACAGCGACCACTCACTATACGACAATCTCGATGATGATGATGATCATGTACTGCTCCCCTTCAATCCATCAAATGTTTCTGATAACTTGATTATTATTAAATCTTCAACCGAATAGCTTACTGGTCTTGTGGAAGGCAAACCTATACTATTTAGTCCCCGAACTTTCTCCTTAGTCCCCGAGCCGAAGGTTTGGGGAACTATTGTTTTTGTCTGGTCCGTCCGTCCGTCCGTCCGGCGTCCGTCCGTCCGTCCGTCCGGCTATTCGTCCGTTTTTCTAAAAAAACTATTCAGTCTATCATCATCAAACTTGGTATACTAGTTTGCCAAGATGCAAGCTATCCACTGATGTATTTAGTTTTACATTACCCGCTGTGCCCTAGG
>CM065686.1:11099584-11104584 GCA_017654935.2 Phymorhynchus buccinoides | reverse complement strand
ACTGGTATATTTTATAACATAGACGATTGCTGGGATTTTTAATTAAAAATGAGTTGGGTTTTGTTTGGGGGGGGGGGGGGGGGGGTAGCTTACAAACGAAACTCTCCAATTTCTCTGACCAAATGTACGATTTGTTTCGAAGGGAGGGAGGGGGGGTGGAAAACATGCGTGCGTGTGTGCTGTGTATGTAGAACAGGAAGAACAGAAGAGAATGAGAGAGGGAGAATGAGAGAGATAGGAGAGAGAGAGAGAGAGAGAGAGAGAGAGAGAGAGAGAGAGAGAGAGAGAGAGAGAGAGAGAGAGAGAGAGAGAGAGAGAGAGAGAGAGAGAGAGAGAGAGAGAGAGAGAGAGAGAGAGAGAGAGAGAGAAAACATTGAACACTGAAAAACTTGATTTGTCAAGGATGGAGGTTTTAGACGAATGCTATTCTTAAAATCTGTCTTTGGTACACATACGATATTGAAACAACACGTGAAAGGGAGAGATAGAAAAAGAAACAGAGAGACAGAGAGGCAGAGAGAAAGAGGGAGTAGAACAAATCAAAAACAATGACTAGAATAATAAAAAGCACACAATCACATCGCTTGTACTTTCAAAGTTGTACACATGCAAGAGAGAGAGAGAGAGAGAGAGAGAGAGAGAGAGAGAGAGAGAGAGAGAGAGAGAGAGAGAGAGAGAGAGAGAGAGAGAGAGAGAGAGAGAGAGAGACAGCGTGAGAGAGAGAGAGAGAGAGAGAGAGAGAGAGACAGAGAGAGAGAGACAGCGTGAGAGAGAGAGAGACAGACAGACAGACAGAGACAGAGATAGAGAGGCACATAGACAGGAGTTCATAAGATATAATGATAGTAACAAAAATCAAATGAAAAAAAACAAGAGTGGAAAGAAGGCGGTGATTATTTATGTAAACACTTTGAAATATGTAAACAGCCCGTGGGCTAACACATGTTTGCTCTAGAATCAATAAGAAAGAGGCGGCTGGGTCAAGGAAAACAGAAGAAGAAGAAGAAGAAGAAGAAGAAGAAGAAGAAGAAGAAGAAGAAGAAGAAGAAGAAGAAGAAAGAGAAGGAACAGGAGGAGGAAAAGGAGGAGGAGGCAGAGAAGAAGAAGAAGAAGAAGAAGAAGAAGAAGAAGAAGAAGAAGAAGAAGAAGAAGAAGAAGAAGAAAGAGAAGGAGGAGGAGGAAAAGGAGGAGGCAGAGAAGAAGAAGAAGAGAAAGAGAAGTAGAAGAAAGAGAAGGAGGAGGAACAGGAGGAGGAAAAGGAGGAGGAGGCAGAGAAGAAGAAGAAGAAGAAGAAGAAGAAGAAGAAGAAGAAGAAGAAGAAGAAGAAGAAGAAGAAGAAGAAGAGAAAGAGAAGTAGAAGAAAGAGAAGGAGGAGGAACAGGAGAAGGAAAAGGAGGAGGAGGCAGAGAAGAAGAAGAAGAAGAAGAAGAAGAAGAAGAAGAAGAAGAAGAAGAAGAAGAAGAAGAAGAAGAGAAAGAGAAGTAGAAGAAAGAGAAGGAGGAGGAAAAGGAGGAGGAGGCAGAGAAGAAGAAGAAGAAGAAGAAGAAGAAGAAGAAGAAGAAGAAGAAGAAGAAGAAGAACAACAACAACAACAACAACCACAACAACAACCATATAACAACAACAACAACAACAACAGCATCATTTTTTTTATCTCCATTATAGTCCCGTCAGCAGCTATGGTCATCTCAGGAGGACTGTCACCGCGTAAAGTTCGACCACGTATTACAAAACACTCATCAATGTATCTGACCAACGTTCAATAATCTGCAAACAACACAACATACAGTACAATTCATAACATGACACCTCCATCATTGCACCCTTCTAGCACATAAGTCCACACAGTGCTGGAACCGTTGAGCCACTCTACTCTATGCACACAGCATCAGCAACACAAGCAAACAATAAAGAACAACAACACTAACAACCACAACAGCAGCAAAATGACGACGACAACAACAGCAACAACAACAACAACAACGAAAAACAAGGGTTAGCATGTACATGAACAAGAAGAAAAACAATCAGAAAATCAACATCACACACACACACACATACACACAATTTATTCACACATGTAAGCCATAATCATTCAGCCTACCAGCTCCGTGAGATGGCCAGTGGAATACAAAGAGCACAAGGAATAGATTCACTTCATTACTTATATCTGCATTGTTAAAAATTCGGGACTTCCCTGGTGTTGCACTGCCTCCGGGCATTGCCTCCAGGATCGTTCCCACCATCTTTATATCTACTAATGTCCCATATATGTGTCTGTTTCAGACCGGAGGACGTTAAACATGATTTTTCTTCTTCGATTCACTTCAAATACAATACCATACAAAAAGACAGGATCAGTGTCGGCTCTATGCGTTTTGTCATAATCGACTTGCGTGTTTTGATTTGAACGGCTTCTCTTTCCCTGATTCTGAGTTTGTTCCTTCTTGTTAGAACCACCTTGCTCAGCACACACATCGTTGCCTCTTCGCATTCACAGCCTCGGGCATTCAACTTTATTTTCATAGTCTGGAAGTAAAAATCGTGATGGCACTCGGTAGAAAACTTGCATATTTGTTCCTTAAAGACCCCCCACGTCACGTGTCACATTCCCACTTATGCTAGGAACATTTCTTAAGATTTCTTACCAACTATAAGAAGGAAAACACGTGAAAACCGTGATTTTGACACGTGACGTGCTGGGTCTTTAAGGAAGGAAGGGGGCAGAGTGGCTAAGAGCTAAGACGTTGATTCGCCTGCCAGTTCAATGCGCGAGCGAGTGACCCGGTGTTCGAATTCGGATCCGGGCCTCGTCCTTTCTTGCCAGTTCGACAGCGGGAAAAACATCGAACTGAAAGTCGAGTCCTTCGGATGGGGAACTTAAAGCAAGTCTGACCCGTGCGCTTACCGCAATGTAAAGCTCCCGCGGCAGCTAAAAGGTCGATAAAGTCAGGGAGAAATCCCGCTGCCTGGTATGTTTCAAATTGATAACTAGGTTACCCGAGTCAACCACCCTCACCACCACCCTCTCAAACACACACACACACACACACACACACACACACACACACACACACACACACACACACACACACACAAACCGAAAAAACACCGAGTGACGTTGATACTGCGGTGGCGCGCTCTCCAGGCGGGAGCAGCCCGAATTTCACAGAGACTGTGACTAGAGGTAATACAAAATACATAAATGAACTAGTTTTGTTACAGCCATCTTGCTCAGAACACAAATTGTTGTCTTTTCGCATTCAGTGCTTCGGGCGTTCAACCTTATTAATATGTTCACAACATATTGACCGAAAACAAAACCCTGATGGAACTCGGTAAAAACCCTTGCCGATAGATGGCTTGTGTTTCTTACTTTTCTCACTCTTCTTGAACAAAATGACAATATAGTTCTCAGAGTTTGTAAATATGTTTATAAAGCGGTATTTAGTTCGGAAAAATGCTTTCCAAGGTCCTTAATATTTTGTTCTGATTACATGTTTTCATATGTCAACTCCATTTGTATGGGCCCGTGGCCTAACAAATTAAAATATTTCAAACTTCAGACTCACACACTCACTCACTCTCTCTCTCTCTCTCTCTCTCTCTCTCTCTCTCTCTCTCTCTCTCTCTCTCCCTCTCTCTGTGTGCAAACAATAGATTATAGTTACGTTCTGTTTGATCAAGGGAAATAAAAGAAGCCGAGAGAGTTATCTCCCGTAGGCCCACTAAAAGAGCACGCTAGATGGCGCGGGCCCAATAATACAAACAGACAAGACTGTATAACTTCATCTAAGAAAATGGCTGCTGTGTCCGCTCATATTATTATCACATTTGTGGACGTTAGCACATTAGTAAAACCCTTTCAACGCTAGCTATTCTTCGGCCAAACATTACCATTAAACTTACCCGGGTAGAGAAAGATGTCTGCAATATTGGGGATTCCTCTGTGACGTGCATAAAACAGGGCCTATCCTTACCTCCCAAAATTAAGAACAAGGTCACTGGATACCAGACCCTCATTATTTGCCTTTTAGTGACACGCGTGTCAAATAATTGTGGTGCCAAGAGGCGACAGTGGCGATGAAAGGGTTAAAAAAAAGACTAAATTCGAAGTTGCGTTTATTGACGAACTAAGTGATCCACGTCCTTCATTTGTTTTTAATGTTCTTTTTTTTAATTTTACATTTGAACAACTCATTTTTATATAGGCCTGCTACTCACACAAAAGCTGAAGGTACTTATTCTTTCCATTATGCTTTTTGCACATGCTCTTTTCCCCACCCTTATCCATGGGAACTTTCTATATGCATCTAAAGTGAATTTAAAGTCTTTTGGACAACGCAATTTTAGTTTTTCCGCCCCCACTGTCTGGAATTCCTTGCCTGTTCACCTCCGTCCCAATTCAGCACTTCCCGCTTTCAAAACCCAAATGAAAACTCACTTGTTTCAAAGAGCTTTCTGTCTGTAACTTTTCACATTAACTAGATGATGGTCGAATGAATGTGTATGTTAGCCCAATTGCGTGTGAATCAGTGAATGTGAGCGCCTTGAGTTTAATTCTAAAGAAAGGCGCTATATAAATACTATGTGTTAAAAAAACAACTGAAACAGACTGCAACGTCACTGGAACATACAACAAACATACAACTACACGACAAGTGTAAAGTGACGTTATTTTAGTCACAAGAGACAAAACAAAACTGCTGGATATTTCGGCGAATGCGCCTTTATCAACACAGACAAACAATTAAACAACAAATTGCAAAAGGAGCAAAAAGCAGTTGTTATATACTATGTGTTAAATAAATATATTATAAAATAGCCGGACTTTAAGCTGTGATGGAAATTGCTAGATGAGTTTAGTCCGTGCACTTGTCCATTCATTTGGGGTAAAGGTAAAGATGCGCGCCCCCCCCCCCCCCCCCTAAATCTATTTTTAGGATCTTTCTATTTTTTCAGTCTTGCCTTTCTTACTGCAGATTGAGTACTTCATCCTC
>CM065686.1:11084584-11094584 GCA_017654935.2 Phymorhynchus buccinoides | reverse complement strand
TGTTTCGAATTAGTGTTAGGGCTAAGGTTAGGGTTAGGGAAAGGTTTTGTTTCGAATTAGTGTTAGGGTTAGGGTTAGGGAAAGGTTTTGTGTTTCGAATTAGTGTTAGGGCTAAGGTTAGGGTTAGGGAAAGGTTTTGTGTTTCGAATTAGTGTTAGGGCTAAGGTTAGGGTTAGGGAAAGGTTTTGTGTTTCGAATTAGTGTTAGGGTTAGGGTTAGGGAAAGGTTTTGTGTTTCGAATTAGTGTTAGGGTTAGGGTTATGGAAAGGTTTTGGATTTCGAAGTAGTGTTAATGTTACGGTTAGGGTTAGGGGAAGGTTTTGGGTTTCGAATTAGTGTTAGGGTTAGGGTTAGGGTTAGGGAAAGGTTTTATGTTTCGAATTAAAGTTAGGGTTAGGGTTAGGGAAAGGTTTTATGTTTCGAATTAAAGTTAGGGTTAGGGTTAGGGAAAGGTTTTGTGTTTCGAATTTGTGTTAGGGTTAGGGTTAGGGTTAGAGACAGGTTATGGGTTTCGAATTAGTGTTAGGGTTAAGGTAAGGGTTATGATTAGGGACATGTTTTGGGTTTTGAATTAGTGTTAGGGTTAAGGTTAGGGTTAGGGAAAGGTTTTGGGTTTCGATTTAGTGTTAGGGTTAAGGTTAGGTTTATGGAAAGGTTTTGGGCCTCGAATTAGTGTTAGGGTTAGGGAAAGGTTTTGGGTTTCGAATTAGTGTTAGGGTTAGGGCTAGGGAAAGGATTGGGGTTTCGAATTAGTGTTATGGTTTGGGTTAGGGTTAGGGAAAGGTTTTCAGTTTCGAATTAGTGTTACGGTTAGGGTTAGGGTTAGGGAAAGGTTTTGGGTTTCGAAGTAGTGTTACGGTTAGGGAAAGGTTTTGGGTTTCGAATTAGGGTTATGGTTAGGGTTAGGGAAAGGTTATGGGTTTCGAATTAGTGTTAGGGTTAAGGTAAGGGTTAGGGTTAGGGACATGTTTTGGGTTTCGAATTTGTGTTAGGGTTAAGGAGGTTAGGGTTAGGGAAAGGTTTGGGGTTTAGAATTAGTGTTAGGGTTAAGGTTAGGGACATGTTTTGGGTTTTGAATTAGTGTTAGGGTTAGAGTTAGGGTTAGGGAAAGGTTTTGGGTTTCAAAATAGTGTTATGGTTAGGGTTAGGGTTAGGGAAAGGTTTTGGGTTTCGAATTAGTCTTATGGTTATGGTTAGGGTTAGGGAAAGGTTTTGTGTTTCGAATTAGTGTTAGGGAAGGGGGTATGGCTTTTTGATTAGGTTTAGCCTTTTGGATTAAAGCCGCCTCACACTATCCAACATTTATTTTTTAGTTGGAAGAACGTTCTGTTGTGAACTCTATCCAACTACTTGTGTCCATGTGTCGCTTTGACTACCAACCAGCATTGGCCATATTCCCACAGTTGTCCGAATGAGGTGGAAGCAAATGGTACGGTCGCCAATTCCTTCCGACCAGGGGACCATTTCACAAGGGCTAACGTTGCGTTGCGCTCGCTTAAATCGGCAAACACGGTCTAAGAAACACCCTTCGTTCGCCGATAGTTCGCGTGGCGTTTTGGTCTTGCCAAACACCGAGCAAGCGGCGAACTATCCGGAACTAGTAGGGGGTGAATACATTAATTCTTGTTGGTGATTGGTTCATTAACGTTTGGTTAAAATAATACTTTTTTTTTTTACCAATCAGACAAGAGCTTGTAATATTCTTCCGCAAAAGTTTTCTAAAGTGTTTCATAGACCCCTTTTGGCGTAACAGTTATGCGCGCGGCGACCGTCGTCTAGAAAAGCTCAACCCTGGTTGGAAGAGTTTCGGCCGACCAAAATTTGCATTTGTGATTGCTACTCACCCTGTCAAAAGATAGACACACTGTGGATAGGTCACAACCTTTTCATCCGACTTGGTTGGGTAGTGTGAGGGCGGTATTTAGGGTTAGGGTTAGCTATCTACTTATGATCTTCTAAAGAGTTTGTAAGGTAGGTAGGTAGGTAGGCGTGAGACATGTCGGTGCGAGACAAATATTATGGAATAATGTATTTTTTTCCATCAAAGAAGATTAAGTTGCCAACGATGTTGAAGTCACATAAACCAAGGAGGCAAACGAAAAACACTAACTAAAATATGAAACAAAAAACCCAGTATGATTTAGTTCATCCTGCCCTCTCTCTCTCTCTCTCTCTCTCTCTCTCTCTCTCTCTCTCTCTCTTTGTTTGTGTGTGTGTGTGTGTGTGTGTGTGTGTGTGTGTGTGTGTGTGTGTGTGTGTGTGTGTGTGTGTGTGTGTGTGTGTGCCACATACAGACGGGTGGGTATGCGACGGGGGGCATTATAGAGACGGGCACACATAGAAACAAGGACACACACAAAGACAGGTACACATAGAGACGGGGGTACACTACTTCGTAACCGGGCGTGAGATTGGCCTGTACCGAACCCGACTTACTGCTCAATCGTGCTGCCTGCCGGTGACAGTCAAAGAATAAGCTGCCCAAGAAACACGTAGAGGAAAGATCCTTTTCTAACTTGTCTTCTAAAAGTTCAAACTTTCTAGACGAATCGTATGGACATTTCGAGCTTAGCTAAAAGTCAGAAATGGCAGCTTATGTATTACATTTCCGCATCCCTCTCTTTTGGTTGTGTGTGTGTGTGTGCAAAATCCGGACCCACTCATCATCATATAGTAAAAAGCCAACTGTCATTCCGTGTGTGTGTGTGTGTGTGTGTGTGCGTGCGTGTGCGTGTGAAACACAAAACGGGCCTTATAACTCCGCCGTTTTTCGATCGAATCGCTTCAAATTTGCTGTGAGCCCTAACGGGGCGATGGCAACGGCAACCGAGGCGGCCGTGTCATTTGCGCGGTTTCGCAAATGCGCGAAACGCGCATCCGCCGGCCTCTCGGCGCCCGTATCTCCGGCGTTTCTGGGCCGACTGCCTTCGAATTTGGCAGGCAGATGACCGGGGCCGGGGACTATCCGTGTGCCTAACCGGAAGCGAATCGGTTCAGAAACGCGCGCGCTAGACGCCGCTTCATCTTTTCACGAATAACTCCGCCGTTTCTTAACCGAATCGCCTCACATTTGCTGTCAGGCTTGCTATGACCCGGGCAAAGCATGGCAAGACATGTGAACAGCATCCGTTCATAAATGCGCGCGATATGCACCGATTTACAGTTTCTCTCACTAGGCAAAACGACATATGTCCAAACGTGCTGTTATTAAAGGGGGGAGGGGACTGCTGTGGGCATGAGACCATGGTTCACACGTGATGGGGTGACGAGTAGGTCAGCCAGCTGCTTATGGGTGGGGTGGGGTAGGGGGTGGGTGGGTGGGCGGAGGGATGGTGGGGGGGGGGGGGGGGGGGGGCAGTGGAGATTACAAGGGGATGACACTACACGTATCTGTATTATTAAAAAATCGGGACTTTACTGGTTTAGCACTGCCTCCGGGCATTGCCTCCAGTATTGTTCAATACTGCCATGGGGTTCAAACTGCCACGGGAATTAACTGCCACGGGGCGATTGCTAGTGATCCATTAAAACACCATTTTCAGTAACGAAAAGTAGTTGAAATGACAGAATTCAATGAAGTGACTTATGCTGCAGACTGGAACGTCATTTATCTCACAATAAAGCCAACGTGAGATGGCAAAAGTACCATGCTAACTATTGCTTCTCGGTATTTCAATGTCCCCCCCCCCCTGTAAATTGTGCAAGTTGCTCACAACGCGAATATGTTGAGTTCAGATTTGAATATTTCAAGAAATAAACAGGAAAATAGGTAGTTTTACAGCTGACACAAGGGGGTTGGGTATAAAGCACTGAAGCTACCGGTTTGATACTCGAGTTAAACCGACGAATCCATACTGACAGGCAGGAGACATGTCTCCAAATAGTTATTGTGATAAAAAATAAAATAAACTTTGGACTATAACGCATTGTTGTGTTGTCTTTTTTTTATTTTTTACATTTTCCCAAAACAAGATGTGCTGAAGGAATGTTTCGCAGAAGTCGACTACATTCAAATTCTCTTTCAAAAAGATTTTAATCAACATGATTTGATGGCAGCATAACTATGGTCAACATAAAGCCATTTTGTTTCTGTCTGTGACACACATGTGTTCCCAAACACAAAATTAATGGTGTCTGTTAGATCCATTTCATAGCATTTTGATGGCCCCTCTCTCTCTCTCTCTCTCTCTCTCTCTCTCTCTTACTCTGGTAGGACAGCAGGAAGCGGTCAGTTCGGCCCCTGACGAGGTCAGAAGGTTCCCAGCCGGTCACGCGCACCGGACCGCATGACGTCAGCTGACCGTTGACCTTGTGGAGGTCACAGAAATGGCGGGTCACCCACTCGGAGGTGGTGCAGTTCTTGAAACGAACCTGTGGCACGATAATGATAAAATAATGTGTCTGTCTCTCTATGTGTGCACAATCTATATTGCCCCCCTCTGTGTTAACCTGTTGAATGATAATGATAAAATAATGTGTCTGTCTCTCTATGTGTCCACAATCTATATTGTCCCTATCTGTGTTAACCTGTGGCACGATAATGATAAAATAATGTGTCTGTCTCTGTGTGTGTCCACAATCTATATTGTCCCCCTCTGTGTTAACCTGTTGAACGATAATGATAAAATAATGTGTCTCTGTCTCTCTATGAGTCCACAATCTATATTGTCCCTGTCTGTGTTAATATGTCGAATGATAATGATAACTCGTCACAGAGCAAATGTGTCTCTGTCTCTCTATGAGTCCACAATCTATATTGTCCCTGTCTGTGTTAATATGTCGAATGATAATGATAACTCGTCACAGAGCAAATGTGTCTCTGTCTCTCTAGTCTATGTGTCCACAATCTATATTGTCCCTGTCTGTGTGAACCTGTTGAATGACAATGATAACTCGCCACAGAGCAAATGTGTCTCCGTCTCTATGTGTCCACAATCTACATTGTCACAGTCTGTGTGGACCTGTTGAATGATAATGATAAAATAATGTGTCTCCGTCCCTATGGGTCCACAATCTATATTGTCCCTGTGTGAGTTAACCTGTTGAATGACAATCATAACTCGTTACAAAGCAAATGTGTCTCCGTCTCTATGTGTCCACAATCTATATTGTCCCTGTGTGAGTTAACCTGTTGAATGACAATGGTAACTCGTCACAGAGCAAATGTGTCTCCGTCCCTATGGGTCCACAATCTATATTGTCCCTGTGTGTGTTAACCTGTTGAATGACAATGATAACTCGTTACAAAGCAAATGTGTCTCCGTCCCTATGACTGTGTCCACGATCTATATTGTCCCTGTGTGAGTTAACCTGTTGAATGTCAATGATAACTCGTTACAAAGCAAATGTGTCTCCGTCTCTATGTGTCCACAATCTATATTGTCCCTGTGTGAGTTAACCTGTTGAATGACAATCATAACTCGTTACAAAGCAAATGTGTCTCCGTCTCTATGTGTCCACAATCTATATTGTCCCTGTGTGAGTTAACCTGTTGAATGACAATGATAACTCGTTACAAAGCAAATGTGTCTCCGTCTCTATGTGTCCACAATCTACATTGTCCATGTGTGTGTGTTAATCTGTTGAATGGCAACAGGGTACATCCCACTCTCTTGGTATAGTTTAATGCTAAAAGCACATTTTGCCATGTGTACTAATCGTAGACAAGAACAAGAGAACTTCTCACTACAAAACATGAATTAAATTAAGCAACGACTTATCCCAGTACCCACCTCCAGGAAGTTGGTGGTGCAGTTTCCGGGTCCCCACGTGCTGTAGGCCACGTGCACGGTCACGTGCACCACGCGCGTCACGTTCTCCGGGGTCACGAACCAGCGGCACCGCTCCGCGCCTTCGTCGTCCCGGGGCCAGCTGCGTTTGACCTTGACCCTTGACCCTCCTGACCCCTGACCCCCGGAGCTTAGTGACCCCTGGTGGTGGTTGTCGTTGTTGTTGTTGTCGTTAGCTGGCGAGGATTGGAGGTTCATCAGTACTCCGAAGGGCTGAGTTAGAGAATGCACCGTGTTCCCTTTGCACTGCTGCCATGTTTGTGAGTCTGTGACGATGGAAATAGAGCAGAAAGAGAGAGAGAGAGAGAGAGAGAGAGAGAGAGAGAGAGAGAGAGAGAGAGAGAGAGAGAGAGAGAGAGAGAGAGAGAGAGAGAGAGAGAGAGAGATTTAGTTTTAGGTCACAGAATAATTTGATCATGACGTCAATGCGTCTGAAATTTACTCACTTCGCTTGGAACTCAGTATAATTATATGAAGTGAAAAGTTATGAAGCAAGCCAGAATGAAGGCAGCATCTAGTTCAAAAACCAGCACTGAAGGGATCGAGATTCCAGATTCCAGAATCTTCAATCTTCCAATGGATTAAATAAGGAGTCTTTTTTGGTTTATCAAACCACACAAGCGAAGCAGGACGTATTTACAACGGGGTAAAACAATGCATGTGTCGACATGAGGAGGAGAAGCAAGGGACGAAAGAAGCTTACACATTATGATCTATCCCCCGAAGACGGAGTGTGGCTGCCCACATGGCGGGGTAATCAAAAACGGTCACACACGTAATGTTCTCATCCCTAGCTGGTGCATTTGCACTGAATTGTTCAAGTGCTCTGGCTGTTGGGATGATCCCTGGAGTCGTTAAGCCAGGGAACAACAACAAACAACAACATTATGATCTAGATTTCAACCCAAATAATGTTGTTGTTGGCTTGCCCTGGCTAAAAGACTCCAGGGATCATCCCGACAGCGGAAACACTTGAACATCATAGTACACATGCATCAGCTACGGATGAGAACATTATCGTGCGTGTTACCGTTTTTGATTACCCTGCCACGTGGGCAGCCACACATCCCGCCTTCGGGGGATACGAAATATACACACTGGTAATGCAAACAAAAAACAAAACACCCCCCAAAACTCACCAGGCACACACAGGTACTCAACAAAGACGTTCCTCAAATTGGCAGGGACCGACGACGACGACGACGACGAAGAAGAACCCTCCTCATCATCATCACAATAGCCGGACATCGAAGGCAGCATGCGCAGGCCCGAGGCATCGCACTCACGCTTGCCCTCGCACAGCGTGAAGAGCGTGACGAAGGTCGGGGGCGAGCACGGGGCCAGGCCGTCCCGGCAGGTCACGTTTCGCACGTGCAGCGAGGAGTTGGCCGGGCAGCGAAGGCTCTGGGTGGCGGGGCTGCACAGGTTGGCGCGACACTCCAGCGAAGAGGAAGAGGAGGAGGACTGGGGGTCGTCTGGGGATTCAAAGAAGAAACGAGAGGAGAGGAAAAAAACGAAGCTTATGATGAGTATCTGAACGGATTGCGGACAAAGTAGGTGGAGAATAATCCATTGAATTATTTGCGCATGGCACAAAGACATTAGCAACTTAGGACGCGGAGTTGACCGCCAAGGGGCAATCAAACCACTAGGGGCTTATCACGCGATATTCTTAGTTGGGCGTAGTGGAGAGATAGAGAGGGAGATGAGTCCCATCCTCTCTCTCTCTCTCTCTCTCTCTCTCTCTCTCTCTCTCTCTCTCTCTCTCTCTCTCTCTCTCTCTCTCTCTCACTCACTCACTCACTACGCCCAACTAAGAATATTGCGTGATAATCCCCTAGTGGTTTGATTGCCCCCTGGCGGTCAAATCCGCGTCATAAGTTGACCACTGCATAATATCAGGCATGGTAATGGAAGAAAAGCATTTTCTCTGAAAATATTAACGGGTTTCAGGAGATGTTGTCTTTTTGTGTCATCGAGGGACTAAAAGCCCTTTATGGTGATCAGGAGGCAATGAGAGACTTAGTGCGATTTTTCTCACGCCAGAGGGCATGACGCTCGTGTGGGGCTAATCCTCTCTATATTATTAGTTGGGGATAAAGAAAGAGAGAGAGACAGTGAGTGGTCCTACCATCACTCTCTCTCTCACTACGCCCAGGTAAGAAAATCGCGTGATAAGCCCCTAGTGCATTGACTGCCCTCTGGCGTGAAAAAATATCGCCATAGGTTGACCATTACTCGTAAACATGAATATGCAAAACTATTCAAACTTGTGAAAAGGGCATCTCATCAAGCTTAAAACCCCTTCTGACATCCGATTTTCTGCATTCTCATTTCTCTGAATTCAGAGACTTCTCTGAAAATTACCATGCCTGAATATAAACAGCCAGACAGTTGGGGGCAATTCCTTTGAGCGAGATACACTTTATTTTCAGTCTACTAAATAGTGCTTCTCTTGATATCTGAAGCACCCCCTCGCAGTGGTTGTCCTGACATCAACGACTTACACTGCGTCAAATCCACATATGAGTGGCACACACCAGGGAGCAATCAGGATACAGAACTTTTTTTAATTTTTTTTATTACTAAAACAACATTTCTTACCCATTTTTCTTACCTCTATTTGTTTCTAACATGAAAACTTCCGGTACATTTGTAATTTTTCCTTTAATTAAAAAACCCGAATCATACACGTTCTAGTTGCTTTATGTCTAAAAGCAGCAACAAAGAAGTAAGTCATGACCCATATCTTGTTTGTTGTTGTTTGTGTGTGTGTGTGTGTGTGTGTGTTTTTGTAACTGGCTGACTTGAACCCTTTCCACGCCAATGTCGCATTTTTGCACCACAACGATTTTACACCCATGCCACTAAAAGGCATCAAACCAGGGCCTGTTATCCGAAGACTCTATTTTTTTATTTATTTTTTTAGGTAAGGATAGACCTTACTTTATGTATATCACAGAGAAATTTTCGAATATTGCAGATTATTTTTCTCTCTACGTACCCAGGTAAGATTAATGGACAAATTTTGCTGAAAATGGCTGGCGGCAAAAGGGTTAACCAAACATATGGACGACAATCTTGTATTTCTACCTACAATTGCCCCTAGAGGGTAAGTGAGCTAGGGACAACACGACTCATTTTGTGGCGACGGGTCACATTTGAAATATTTGAATTTAATCTGACTTAGTTCTTTGCCATGAGTTGTTTGTGTTTAACCCTTTCGCCGCCAGCCAATTTTCAGCACAAAAAAGTCCATTAATCTTACCTGGGTAGAGAACAAATATATCATCTGCAATATGGGGGATTCCTCTATGACATATTTAAAGTAAGGCCTATCCTTACCTCCCAAACTAAAGAAAATAGGCTATTTGGATAACAGACCCTGGTTGGATGCCTTTTAGTGACGTGGTGTTAAAACATTGTGGTGCTAAAATGCGACATTGGCGGTGAAAGGGTTAACGCATTATAATGTCATGGCACGTATGGCAAGTTGCCTTTTCTCTTGATTCCTGGGTAGGTACAAATGTTCTTTTTGATAATATTTCTGAGTTGTGTTGTTGTTTTTATCTGTGTTTTATACCACTTTTGTACACCAGTAGACGAATCAGAGCCTCGGATGAGGTGTTTGTTTGCAGGAAACACGTCGAGATCACCAGGAAAAAAAACTTCACAGAGATCGCAACACTCACTTTGCTCTGGTTTCCTAGAAATCAAACCGTCAAATCGGCGATTTCTTCTTGGCGGAGGTGCTGGAAGTCACATTCTTTCAGTGAAAGAGAAGACACGTGCCTTCTAGGAAACCAGAGCAACGTGAGTGTTCCGATCCTTGAAAAGGTTGTCTTTCTGGTGATCCCGACGTGTTTCTTGCAAAAAACCTAATCCGTCAGGGTGTCCCTTTAAGCAGCACTACTAAAGGTTATGTAGCCTATATGGTTTAGATTTTAAATGAAGACGGAAAGAGCACTTTCTTTTTGTCAATTGCGCGAATTCAAATATGTGTGATGGTGCATGGGAAAAACAGACATGAATCGCTCAGGATGTTTTTGAGCAAAAGACAAAAAATAGTGAACCCCAAAAATATAAATTTTCTATTTATGGTATAGTTTCGATGGCTTGTGGCTTGGAGTCAATACGGACTATCTTTAGATCGTCCATTAACGTATTATTGAACATTATTGTGAAAACGAATAACTTGTTTCAAAAAGAGA
>CM065686.1:11074584-11079584 GCA_017654935.2 Phymorhynchus buccinoides | reverse complement strand
AGGGACATTAAGTGTCAAACTGACCGACCTGAGAAAATTATACATTTGAACACTTCCGACACTTCATCGTGTATTATACATGGAGTGGAAAGAAGCTAAAAGGGGAGTCCACTATTCACTTGGAGTACAGTTAAATGGCTTTTCGTCTTCTTTGTGTTTGGGGTTATTGATTTCTCAAAAATGGCTTTGAACACGAAGCACTTGTCGGGAAGCCAAAAAACTACAGTTAACGGTCAATAAGGACTCTCTCTCTCTCTCTCTCTCTCTCTCTCTCCTCTCTCTTCCTCTCTCCTCTATCGTCTCTTGTGTGATCTTCTCTCTCTTGTGTGCTGTGTGTGTGTGTGTGTGTTGTGTGTGTGTTGTGTGTATGTGTGTGTATATATGTGATGTGGTGTGTGTGCGTTGTCGAGTGCGGTGTGCGTATGCGTAGGTGGGGGAGGGGAGGTAGGTTTTAATAGACACCACCCCCGCCCCCCCCACCCCCCCCCCCCCCCCTCTATTTTAACCTTCACACTCAACAATTCTTGGGTTTATTCGTTCAGTTAATCAAGGAGTTTGGCCACAGAGGGATTGCCCAACGATTCGTGAGCAGCATCAATACACGATTTTCGGGGGGAAAACTAGGGGAGAGCACTTCGTGAAAAATTAGAGTTAATTACCTCCATTACTCGGTCAAATACCATAGCGAACAATGCAACAATGGCGTCGAAGCTTGAAACCGCAGAAATTGCCAGTCAGCGACTTGCAAACATTTTTTTCAAAGAAAAATAAGGGGTGGCCAGTTGCTACAAAGTGATATAACTTGCAAACTGACGTAAGCATGTAAAATTACATCAAATTTAGAATGACGCACTGCGTTCTACATGTGCTGCGTTGTCTCCTTTCAAACACACGAAGCGAGGGCTGGGGATCTACCTGAAAGAAGAGTAAGTTTCCCCTGTTTGACCGATTGAATTAGGCGAGATCACTCCCACACACCATGAAATAACTCCCCTTAATTATTTCCGAACAATTCCTATTGCCAAGAACTTGGCTGATGATCTCTTCACTCTACACATGTTTTTCTTCGTCGTCGTCGATCGCTCAGACAGGTTGTTTTCTGTCATATGTCATGCTGCCGTTATGCGCCTAACTAAGAAAAATAGCTAGGCCCAGCATGTCCTTCTTCGGCTGCTATCAAAACCTTTGTTAGAGTTTCTGGAACAAAGAGAGGAGAATGGACCAGTAAGACAGAAATTGTAGACGACAGTAAGCAACGGGGAAAAGGAGAGTGACAGATTAGATGAAGTTACAAGCACAGAACTTCCAGAATCATCCATCATCATCATCATCTTCGTCTTCTTCGATCGCTCATACAGTTTCCAGTCAACTATGAACGCATATGCGTCGTGCTGCCGTTATGCGCCTACGTAAGAAATGATTAGGCCCAGCATGTCCGACTTGGGCTGGAGGAAATCTTTCTGAAAGTGTTTCTTGAAAAAAAAAAGGCAGGAGAATGGACCGGTAAGGCAGAAAGACAGTAGACGGACAGTAAGCAAGAGAGTGACAGATTAGAGGAAGTTACAAGCACATGACTTCCCAGAAGGTGGGGGAACTATTTATATAAAGAGACCCCCCGGTATCCCCACTGGAGGGGGGGGGGGAGAGACTTCGAAATTGTACCTCCATTCCAGAATGTAAGGGAAACTATTTGTACGAAAGATAAATGGTATTCCCACAAGTAGGAGGAGGTTAGGGGGGGGGGGGGGGGGGGGGTTGGGGGGGGGGTACTTCAAAACTCGCTCTAAAACACTCTACTACTCTACTACCTCTCTCCCATGCTAACACGGAACCTTCGAAGGTTCTTTTTTTTTTCGGAGTTAGCAGGGGGGGTATGGAGGTAGGAGGAGAGGAGTGGGGGGGGGGGGGGGGATATGGGGGGGGGGGGGGGGGGCGTTTTCAAGAAAGACTCAAGAATGAACTGATGGAGTGAGGGTGTGAGGTACGAGAGGTTAGAAAGAACGCTTTGCGTCATCGTGGCATCTAGGGACAAGTTTTTTTTTCTGCTGGCTGCGGTGGGTACAGTGGAACCTCCCTTATAAGACCTTCAAAAATCACCCAAAATGAGGTCTTATAAGGGAGGGGTCTTATAAGGGAGGTCATTTTAATACTTACAAAAGAAGGGCGATGTCCTCTCAGAGGAAGTAGGTCTTATGCGGGAGGGGGGTCTTATAATGGGAGGTCTTAAAGGGAGGTTCCACTGTATTCGGAAATACGGAGTTGGCCGATCCCTCGGGGGTACTGGCACAGACCTTCTAAACATCTATCACTTTCTATATTTAACGTTAATTTGCATCTATTTGAATAAACAATTGAACATATGCAGCCGCAAAAAGAGCACAACACGGGAGGGAGTTTCATATAACAGCCATGTTGCTGGGAAGGTTTGTACAACATCAGAGTCATCACTACGCTGATGGAGGATGTTGTAAAGGACCCCCCCGCGTCACGTGTCAACATTCCCTCTTATGCTTGGAAGATTTCTTAAGATTCCTTACTAGCTATAAGAGGGAAAACACGTGGAAACCGTGATTTTGACACGTGAGCAAGAAGCAAGTAGAAAAAGATTTTCCCGAGTGAGTGCGTGACACAAAGACGTGTGACAGTCGCGTGACAGCCACGTGACGAGGGGGGAAACCGGAAACAGGCCCCACTAGTGGCTGTTCAGTCGTTTCGACTGAATGGCAAATAATGGAATTCATTATTATCGAGTGAGTAGAAACTGTATGGGTTGAGAGAATAAGTTTAAATGTTCTTCTTTATATTGATAATGAGTATTGATAAAGCGTAATTAGCTTAAAGAGCTGCTAAAATACTGCATAATGTTCACCAAGAGCCGGTAAATTAAGGATGGGTGGTTAAAAATCGTAGTCGGAACTTGACTCGGACGTACAATTTAAAAAGAGTTCGACATTTATTTTATCACAAAACAAAGTGGACAAGCGCACTGATGATATGAAAGAGATAAGTTTTTATATTGTCTTTACATTCTGCAGAATGTGAAGAAACGAAGATGACTGCTGGGGTTCAATTCAAAATTCATTAACAAAGTGTCGAAATTAAAACCTTGCGCAAAAGAAACGTTTAAATTTAAATTTCTGGCATTCATAATAATGCCGAGTGCTCTCTTCTCTCATCTGCCATCTCTCTCCAACGGATTTACTCTTCTCGTTTCGGAACATTATCTGGTCGGGTTCGCACCTCTCTCTCCTCTCTGTCTTCATAATTCGATCGCTCTCCCCCTCCGTCTCTCTCCTCTCTCTCTCTCGATCTCTCGCTCTCTCGTGCTCTCTCTCTCTCTCTCTCTCTCTCTCTCTCTCTCTCTCTCTCTCTCTCTCTCTCTCTCTCTCTCTCATCTCTCTCTCCTCTCTCTCATTTTCTTTCTCTCTTCGCTCTCTCTCTCTCTCTCTCATCTCTCTCTCGCTGTCCTCTCTCTCTCTCTTTCTCTCTCTCTCTCCTCTCATCTTTTTCTCTCTCTCTCTCTCTCAAGGCTTTCTGCTCTCTCCCTCTCTCTCTCAGTCTCTCTCTCTCTCTCTCTCTCTCTCGGCCACGCATGAAAAATGGCTAATCTATGTCAATACTTTTACCGTTGTAAAATAAAGGGTTCATTATCATTATCATTATCATTATTATCATCTCTCTCTCTCTCGCCTCTCTCTCTCTCTTTCTCTCTGCGCCCGGGTCTCTCTCTCTCATCTCTCTCCCTCTCCTCTCTCTCTCTCTCTCTCTCTCATTTCTCACCTCGCTCACAACTTGAAGCGTGCAACAACATGGCGGTCCCGCGCGTGAGGACTGTGACACTGGGCGGTGAACATGCCCCTCAAACCCAGCCCCCCACACGAAGTTTGCCCCTGGCACAATCTCCGGGCGGTTTCCAGCAAGGCTGGGGGGCAATGTTTAGCCCCTTCACCGCACAGCAATTCCTGCACGTTCACCCTCAAACCCGCGTCACATTTCAGGCTAGCTGCGTCATCCGTGCACACGTCATCGGACGAAAGGGCCTGGGAATCTGAAAAGAAAAAGAATTGATAATTACTGTTTAAAACAAATAAAATCAGTCAGACTCAAAATGAGAAACTGGTCTAGAGATATATCTTTCCTGACTTGTCTAAACAAAAAAAACCATCATTCCAGGGACTATGACATCAAAAGTTATGAAATCATCAATGACATCATTCAGTACGAGACCAACTCGTAGCCAGGTAGGGAAGGGGTTTTATTTTATTTTGAATCAGATGTTTCAGTGTTGCTGATCTCTGCTCCTGCTCTCTTCTCTCTCGCCTCATTCTTTTCCTCTGCATGAGTTGTGTGTGTGCTGTGTGTGTGTGTGTCGTGTGTGTGTGTGTGTGTGTGTGTGTGTGTGTGTGTGTGGTGTGGTGTATGTGTGTGTGTGTGGTGTGTGTGTGTGTGTGTGTGTGTGTGTTGTAGTGTGTGTCCGTGTCTAATTTCTCCGTGCGTTGCGTCGCGCTATGCAAGGTGAGCACTACACTTACACAGACCTACACACAGCTACACACCACGACACATAGCACATCACACTTTAGATCACACACCACACACAAAACGGAAGGAAGGGAGGAAGGAAAGAAGAAGGACGTGAATCCGTTGGACACGAGTGAGGCACTTGACGCTAATTTGACATGACCATATTACATAGTAGGAACGGAGGATGGGGAAAGGGGTGGCGTTCCCGAGCGCCCCTATCCCTGTGTATGTTCCGCCATGTCTTGTGTACCCCCCGTCTCCATGTGTCCCTGTTCTATAAAACTATATGTCCCATTGTTCTGTGTGTCCCCTCCCCCCGTCTCTCTGATGTCCCCGTTCTATATGTCCCCATGTCTGGTGTCCCTCCCGATCCCAGTCTCCATGTGTCCACGTTCTATATGGGTTCTCCCCCCTTTACTGTGTGTCCCCCCCCCGTCCTCCCACGTTCTAATATGTCCCCCTGTCTGTTTGTCCCT
>CM065686.1:11069342-11074084 GCA_017654935.2 Phymorhynchus buccinoides | reverse complement strand
TTTCATAGATTGACGCCACTACACAGCTTTCCACTCTCCAGTCGTCACAAACTTCTAACGAGCATAAACGCAACGCCCACATGCTGCGCGCGTAACCAATCGATGCATTCACGTATTCGCTTGATTAACACTTTAATGACTTCCATGATATTATTTCCTTTAATTATTGTTTCCTGTTTTTCGTGGATTTATGTTTTGTTTCAAGCTCGCGATTCCTAAATAAACGGGGTGTAGCCTACATTGAATTGAAAAGATGGACTTATCGGGTTTTTCCTGTCTGTCTGTATTGTGTATTAAGTTATTTTGTCGGGGCTGTTACGGTTTAATAATAATATAATAATAATAATAATATAATAATCAATAATAATAATTTAATAATAATAATAATAATAAAATAACAATAATAATAATAATAATAATAATGATAATAATAATAACTACATAATAATAACAATAATAATAGTGAATAATTTAAATAGCACACTCCTCCACCAAATGTGGAGCTCTATGCGCTTAACAACAACAACAAATTAAAAGCAAGAAATTCAACAAAAAAACACAACAAATAATCGCTCACACACATGCAAATAGGCATACACATATAAACTAGCGAACCGCTGATCACGAAACTTGGCAGACGTGTTCCCAATACATCTTGAAGATATTTGTCGTTCCAGTTCTATATTGTCCCTGTTTGAACAAACCCTGGGGGATGAGGGCGAGAGACGGAAAATGTCAAGTTGTAGCCCATTTTTTAATGCGTGGTCAGATTTAACGTGGTGACAGCCCTGACATGGCCTTTGTTGTCGACGGGGCTATAATTTTAATCTTAATCTTAATCACTTAATGTCCGCATTCCTACGCAGGTTATCTGATTGAAAAGGCGGAGCTACTACTGTAAGGCTTTGAATGGACTTATTTCACAAGCGCGAGATGAAAACGCAGTTTTGTGTCACTAATTTCAATCAATGTTTTTCATAACAAATGTTCATTAAGAAACATCATTGTGCTTTGTTTTGCTTTGCTTGGATAAGGGATAGGGTTAGTATTATGCTCTTCTTTTTTTTTTTGGGGGGGGGGTTAAACGGAATGAATGAAACCGTGCGACTGAAAGCTAAACATATGTGACCTAGCACCACGAAAGGGACATTAAGTGTCAAAACTGACCGATTCTGAGAAAATTATACATTTGAACACTTCCGACACTTCATCGTGTATTATACATGGAGTGGAAAGAAGCTAAAAGGGGAGTCCACTATTCACTTGGAGTACAGTTAAATGGCTTTTCGTCTTCTTTGTGTTTGGGGTTATTGATTTCTCAAAAATGGCTTTGAACACGAAGCACTTGTCGGGAAGCCAAAAAACTACAGTTAACGGTCAATAAGGACTCTCTCTCTCTCTCTCTCTCTCTCTCTCTCTCTCTCTCTCCTCTCTCTCTCTCTCTCTCTCTCTCTCTCTCTCTCTCTCTCTCTCTCTCTCTATCTCTCTCTCTCTCTCTCTCTCTCTCTCTCTCTCTCTCTCTCTTCTCTCTCTCTCTCTCTCTCTCTCTCTCTCTCTCTCTCTCTCTCTCTCTCTCTCTCTCTCTCTCTTTCTCTATCTCTCTCTCTATCCTCTCTCTCTCTCTCTCTCTCTCTCTCTCTCTTCTCTCTCTCTCTCTCTCTCTCTCTCTATCTCTCTCTCTCTCTCTCTCTCTCTCTCTCTCTACTCTCTCTCTCTGATCTCTCTCTCTCTCTCTCTCTCTCTCTCTCTCTCTCTCTCTCTCTCTCCTCTCTCTATCTCTCTGTGTGTGTGTGTGTGTGTGTGGTGTTGTGTGTGTGTGTGTATGTGTGTGTATGTGTGTATATATGTGTGTGTGTGCGTGTGCGTGTGTGTGTGCGTATGCGTAGGTGGGGAGGGAGGTAGGTTTTAATAGACACCCCCCCCCTCTATTTTAACCTTCACACTCAACAATTCTTGGGTTTATTCGTTCAGTTAATCAAGGAGTTTGGCCACAGAGGGATTGCCCAACGATTCGTGAGCAGCATCAATACACGATTTTCGGGGGGAAAAACTAGGGGAGAGCACTTCGTGAAAATTAGAGTTGCTTACCTCCATTACTCGGTCAAAAACCATAGCAACAATGCAACAATGGCGTCGAAGCTTGAAACCGCAGGATGCGAGTCAGCGACTTGCAAACATTTTTTCTAAGAAAAATAAGGGGTGGCCAGTTGCTACAAAGTGATATAACTTGCAAACTGACGTAAGCATGTAAAATTACATCAAATTTAGAATGACGCACTGCGTTCTACATGCTGCGTGTCTCTTCAAACACACGAAGCGAGGGCTGGGGATCTACCTGAAAGAAGAGTAAGTTTCCCTGTTTGACCGATTGAATTAGGCGAGATCACTCCCACACACCATGAAATAACTCCCCTTAATTATTTCCGAACAATTCCTATTGCCAAGAACTTGGCTGATGATCTCTTCACTCTACACATGTTTTTCTTCTTCGTCGATCGCTCAGACAGGTTGTTTTCTGTCATATGTCATGCTGCCGTTATGCGCCTAACTAAGAAAATAGCTAGGCCCAGCATGTCCTTCTTCGGCTGCTATCAAAACCTTTGTTAGAGTTTCTGGAACAAAGAGAGGAGAATGGACCAGTAAGACAGAAATTGTAGACGACAGTAAGCAACGGGAAAAGGAGAGTGACAGATTAGATGAAGTTACAAGCACAGAACTTCCAGAATCATCATCATCATCTTCTTCTTCTTCTTCTTCGATCGCTCATACAGTTTCCAGTCAACTATGAACGCATATGCGTCGTGCTGCCGTTATGCGCCTACGTAAGAAATGATTAGGCCCAGCATGTCCGACTTGGGCTGGAGGAAATCTTTCTGAAAGTGTTTCTTGAACAAAAAAGGCAGGAGAATGGACCGGTAAGGCAGAAAGATAGTAGACGACAGTAAGCAAGAGAGTGACAGATTAGAGGAAGTTACAAGCACATGACTTCCAGAAGGTGGGGGAACTATTTATATAAGAGATCCCCCGGTATCCCAACTGGAGGGGGGGGGGGAGACTTCGAAATTGTACCTCCATTCCAGAATGTAAGGGAACTATTTGTACGAAAGATAAATGGTATCCCCAAGTAGGAGGTAAGGGGAGGGGGGGGGGGGGGGGGTACTTCAAAACTCGCTCTACTACTCTACCTCTCTCCCATGCTACATGGAACCTTCGAAGGTTCTTTTTTTCTCGGAGTTAGCAGGGGGTATGGAGGTAGGAGGAGAGGAATGTGGGGGATAGGGGGGGGGGGGGGGGGGCGTTTTCAAGAAAGAAGAAAGAACTGATGGAGTGAGGGTGTGAGGTAAGAGTGGTAGAAAGAACGCTTTGCGTCATCGTGGCATCTAGGGACAAGTTTTGTCTGCTGCGGTGGTATAGAAGAACCTCCCTTATAAGACCTTCAAAAATCATCCAAAATGAGGTCTTATAAGGGAGGGGTCTTATAAGGGAGGTCATTTTAATACTTACAAAGAAGGGCGATGTCTCAGAGAAGTAGGTCTTATGAGGGAGGGGGTCTTGTAATGGGAGGTCTTATAAGGGAGGTTCCACTGTATTCGGAAATACGGAGTTGGCCGATCTCGGGGGTACTGGCACAGACCTTCTAAACATCTATCACTTTCTATATTTAACGTTAATTTGCATCTATTTGAATAAACAATTGAAAACATGCAGCCAAGATAAGACCACAACGTGGGAGGGAGTTTGGTATAACAGTCATATGTTGCTAGGAAGGTTTGTACAACATCACAGTCATCACTACGCTGATGGAGAATGCTTTAACCCTTTCATCGCCACCGTCGCCTCTTGGCACTACAATGATTGAACACCCATGTCACTAAAAGGCATCAGATGAGGGTCTGTTAACCAGTGACCTTATGTTCTTAATTTTGGGAGGTAACGTCAAGGATAGGTCCTATTTTATGCATGTCACAGAGGAATCCCCAAGAATGCAGACAGAATCTTTGCTTTACCCAGGTAAGTTTAATGGAAATCTTTAGCTGAAAAAATGGCTGGCGTTGAAAAGGGTTTTAAAGCAAGAAAAAGAAGAAGAAGAAGAAAAAAGAAGAAGAAGAGATTTTCCCGAGTAACACAAAGACGCGTGACAGTCGCGTGACAGCCACGTGACGAGCGGGAAAACCGGAAATATGCCCCGCTATATAATGGCTGTTCAGTCGTTTCGACTGAATGGCAAATAATGGCATTCATTATTATTCATGATGAGCATTGAGAAAGCATAATTAGCGTAAGAGCTGCTAAGATACTGCATAATGTTCACCAAGAGCCGATAAACTAAGGATGGGTGGTTCAAAATGATAGTCGGACTCAGACATAACATTTAAAAGAGTTCAACATTTTTAAGAAAACAAAGCGGACAAGCGCACATAAGTTTTTTATGTTATGCGGGTTTTTTTTATATTGTCTTTACATTGTACATTCCTAATATTCGAGACTCTCTCTCTCTCTCTCTCTCTCTCTCTCTCTCTCTCTCTCTCTCTCTCTCTCTCTCATTTCTCACCTCGCTCACAACTGAAGCGTGCAACAACATGGCGGTCCCGCGCGTGAGGACTGTGACACTGGGCGGTGAACATGCCCCTCAGACCCAGCCCCCCACACGAAGCTTGCCCCTGGCACAATCTCCGGGCGGTTTCCAGCAAGGTAGGGGGGCAATGTTTAGCCCCTTCACCGCACAGCAATTCCTGCACGTT
>CM065686.1:11021842-11066842 GCA_017654935.2 Phymorhynchus buccinoides | reverse complement strand
ACGTTCTATATGTCCCCATGTCTGTGTGTCCCCCCGTCTCCACGTTCTATATGTCCCCATGTCTGTGTCCCCCCGTCTCCATGTGTCCACGTTCTATATGTCCCCATGTCTGTGTCCCCCCGTCTCCACGTTCTATATGTCCCCATGTCTGTGTCCCCCCGTCTCCATGTGTCCACGTTCTATATGTCCCCATGTCTGTGTCCCCCCGTCTCCACGTTCTATATGTCCCCATGTCTGTGTCCCCCCGTCTCCACGTTCTATATGTCCCCATGTCTGTGTCCCCCCGTCTCTATGTGTCCACGTTCTATATGTCCCCATGTCTGTGTCCCCCCGTCTCCACGTTCTATATGTCCCCATGTCTGTGTCCCCCCGTCTCCATGTGTCCACGTTCTATATGTCCCCATGTCTGTGTCCCCCCGTCTCCACGTTCTATATGTCCCCATGTCTGTGTCCCCCCGTCTCCACGTTCTATATGTCCCCATGTCTGTGCGTCCCCCCGTCTCCACGTTCTATATGTCCCCATGTCTGTGTCCCCCCGTCTCCACGTTCTATATGTCCCCATGTCTGTGTCCCCCCGTCTCTATGTGTCCACGTTCTATATGTCCCCATGTCTGTGTGTCCCCCCGTCTCCACGTTCTATATGTCCCCATGTCTGTGTCCCCCCGTCTCCATGTGTCCACGTTCTATATGTCCCCATGTCTGTGTCCCCCCGTCTCCACGTTCTATATGTCCCCATGTCTGTGTCCCCCCGTCTCTCCACGTTCTATATGTCCCCATGTCTGTGTCCCCCCGTCTCTATGTGTCCACGTTCTATATGTCCCCATGTCTGTGTCCCCCCGTCTCCACGTTCTATATGTCCCCATGTCTGTGTCCCCCCGTCTCCATGTGTCCACGTTCTATATGTCCCCATGTCTGTGTCCCCCCGTCTCCATGTGTCCACGTTCTATATGTCCCCATGTCTGTGTCCCCCCGTCTCCACGTTCTATATGTCCCCATGTCTGTGTCCCCCCGTCTCCACGTTCTATATGTCCCCATGTCTGTGTCCCCCCGTCTCTATGTGTCCACGTTCTATATGTCCCCATGTCTGTGTCCCCCCGTCTCCACGTTCTATATGTCCCCATGTCTGTGTCCCCCCGTCTCCACGTTCTATATGTCCCCATGTCTGTGTCCCCCCGTCTCCACGTTCTATATGTCCCCATGTCTGTGTCCCCCCGTCTCCACGTTCTATATGTCCCCATGTCTGTGTCCCCCCGTCTCCACGTTCTATATGTCCCCATGTCTGTGTCCCCCCGTCTCTATGTGTCCATGTTCTATATGTCCCCGTGTCTGTGTGCCCCCCCCCCCCCCCCCCCCCCCCCCCCCCCCCCCCCCCCCCCCCCCCCCCCCCCCCCCCCCCCTGTCCATGTGTCACCTAGTTCATCTGCATGTGCTGGAGCAGTGGGTGGATAATTATGATGCCTCGTGCCTCCATACGGGGAGCTGGACGACCCCGCCCCATCCACGAGTCTCTCCCTGTAGGGATAAAAATAGTTCCCCCACCTTCTGGAAGTTCTGTGCTTGTAACTTTCTCTAATCTGCCACTCTATTTGACTCTGCCTTTTTCATTTGCTTTCAGTCATCTACTATCTTCGTGTATCAGATTCGTGTACGGGAGACTACAAATACAGTGAACATAACTAGTAGGATTTCATCAGATTTATTTAGACAGTATAATGTCACGTCAATCATGCCTCACAAATGTCAAATTCGGAACGTAGTGAATCGAATCGTATGCAGTGTAGCCGGCCCTTTAGGGTGTGTGTGTGGGGGGGGGGGGGGCATTCGGGAAATGGATGGGGGGGGGGGGGGGGGGGGGGGACTCTGCATTATCGGTTCATGCTCTTATACAGTGAGAGAGTTTGCCACCTGTTTTGAAAATGTCATAATTGATGTTTGAAAACCATCCAAAATTGCTATGCTCAAACCTTCATTGTTCTCTGTGTGTTGTCATTTGCCCGACTACGGTCGGCAAAGGAGTATAAGGTTGTTGCGGTTTGTTTGTTTGTTTGTTTGTTTGCTTTTTTTTTCTTTTCGAAAACTGAAGAGGGTGTGGATTAGTTGACTAAAGCTGGTAGGGTGGGTGGAGTCAGAGGGTGAAATAGACTAAATAAAATGGAAATAATGACATCAAAGGAAAACACTGTGGGTATATGAGAACGAGAACGAATCTTTTTTTTTATATATGATGGAAGAGAATACGCACCAAGCTTTTTGTTCATCTTGCCATCAGACAAGAGAAAATGCAAGCCCAAAAATCAAGGAAAAAACAACAACAAAACAAACAACAGAAGCAAAACAATCAAAATATGTCGAATAAAATGGACAAGGTCCGTAAACACCGCAAGCACACACACACACACACACACACACACACACTCACGCACGCACGCAAGCATGCACACACACACGCGCGCGCGCACACACATACACACACACACACACACACACATACACGCACACACGCACGTACACACACGCGCGCGCGTGCTCACATACATGCAAACATAATTATCAACAACAAAATAACAATATCAAAATTGAAGTAAACACTGCCAAATACGTATACGAAGACGTGTCATAGTGGGTCTACATCCATGATAATCCAATAACCGAACATTCAATTATATATGTTTTTAAATGGCATATGTAATTGACCATCAGGTTTGAGAGAGAGAGAGATTAGAGAGAGAGAGAGAGAGAGAGAGAGAGAGAGAGAGAGAGAGGAGAGAGAGAGAGAGAGAGAGAGAGAAGTCGAAAATGTTAATGAATAGGCCTCACTGCCCGTATCATGTGGGAGGGAGGTCTACATGAGGTATAATAACATTCTGATCAAAACATTCCATCATTGGAAATGTAAACACAAACAACCAAGGAAATAATGAATACACAAACCAACCAACACACACACCAAATAAATGAATGACTAGAGAGACTCAACTCAAACTCAAAATGGTTTAATGTTTAGGCATGTGAAGCCCATAAACATGCAGAGTTCAGAAAACAGTATTATGTACAAACAAATCCAAATGGCTCATCTACTTAACTATTCAGTTCAAGGGGACGCAATTCAAGCGTACTAACCGAAGTACGAATTTACATTTGAAAAAATAAATATAAAAAAATAACAAGAAGAAGAATGCAAGGGAAAAGAAATACATGAGTATGTAGATAATGTAATGACTAGAGAGAGAGAGAGAGACGGACAGGCATACAGACAGACAGACAGATAGAAACAGAGATAGATAGGGATAATGTATCAATGGCAGACAGACAGAGAGAAACAGAGAGAGATAGGGATAATGTATCAATGGCAGAGAGACAGACAGATAGAAACAGAGATAGATAGGGATAATGTATCAATGGCAGACAGACAGACAGAGAGAAACAGAGAGAGATAGGGATAATGTGTCAATGGCAGACAGACAGACAGAGAGACAGAGAGAAACAGAGAGAGATAGGGATAATGTACCAATGACAGAGAGACAGACAGACAGACAGAGAGAAACAGAGAGAGATAGGGATAATGTATCAATGGCAGAGAGACAGACAGAGAGACAGAGAGAAACAGAGAGAGATAGGGATAATGTATCAATGGCAGACAGACAGACAGACAGAAAGAAACAGAGAGATAGGGATAATGTATCAATGGCAGACAGACAGACAGAGAGAAACAGAGAGAGATAGGGATAATGTATCAATGGCAGACAGAAAGACAGATAGAAACAGAGATAGATAGGGATAATGTATCAATGACAGAGAGACAGACAGAGAGACAGAGAGAAACAGAGAGAGATAGGGATAATGTATCAATGGCAGACAGAAAGACAGATAGAAACAGAGATAGATAGGGATAATGTATCAATGACAGAGAGACAGACAGAGAGACAGAGAGAAACAGAGAGAGATAGGGATAATGTATCAATGGCAGACAGACAGACAGAGAGAAACAGAGAGATAGGGATAATGTATCAATGGCAGACAGACAGACAGAGAGAAACAGAGAGAGATAGGGATAATGTATCAATGGCAGACAGACAGACATATAGAAACAGAGATAGATAGGGATAATGTATCAATGGCAGACAGACAGACAAAGAGAAACAGAGAGAGATAGGGATAATGTATCAATGGCAGACAGACAGACAGAGAGAAACAGAGAGAGATAGGGATAATGTATAAATGACAGAGAGACAGACAGAGACGCTACTAGAGAGACAGAGAGTAGAGAGACATACAGAGAGAAACAGAGTAGAGATAGGGATAATGTATCAATGACAGACAGACAGAGAGAAACAGAGAGAGATAGGGATAATGTATCAATGACATACATACAGAAAGAAACAGAGAGAGATAGGGAGAATGTATCAATGGCGGAGAGACAGACAGACAGAAAGAGAGAAACAGAGAGAGATGGGGAGAATGTATCAATGGTAGAGAGACAGACAGACAGAGAGAGAGAAACAGAGAGAGATAGGGAGAATGTATCAATGGCAGAGAGACAGACAGACAGAGAGACAGACAGAGACAGACAGAGATAGGGATAGTGTATCAATGACAGACAGACAGAGAGAAACAGAGAGAGATAGGGAGAATGTATCAATGACAGAGAGACAGACAGAGAGAGAGAAACAGAGAGAGATAGGGAGAATGTATCAATGACAGAGAGACAGACATAGAGAGAGAAACAGAGAGAGATAGGGAGAATGTATCAATGACAGAGAAACAGACAGAGAGAAACAGAGAGAGATAGGGATAATCTATCAATGACAGAGAGACAGACAGAGAGAAACAGAGAGAAATAGGGAGAATGTATCAATGACAGAGAGACAGACAGAGAGAGAGAAACAGAGAGAGATAGGGAGAATGTATCAATGACAGAGAGACAGACAGAGAGAAACAGAGAGAGATAGGGAGAATGTATCAGTGACAGAGAGACAGACAGAGAGAGAGAGAGAAACAGAGAGAGATAGGGAGAATGTATCAGTGACAGTGAGACAGACAGAGAGAAACAGAGAGAGATAGGGAGAATGTATCAGTGACAGAGAGACAGACAGAGAGAGAGAGAAACAGAGAGAGATAGGGAGAATGTATCAATGACAGTGAGACAGACAGAGAGAAACAGAGAGAGATAGGGAGAATGTATCAGTGACAGAGAGACAGACAGAGAGAGAGAGAAACAGAGAGAGATAGGGAGAATGTATCAATGACAGAGAGACAGACAGAGAGAGAGAGAACAGAGAGAGATAGGGAGAATGTATCAGTGACAGAGAGACAGACAGAGAGATGAGAGAGAAACAGAGAGAGATAGGGAGAATGTATCAATGACAGAGAGACAGACAGAGAGAGAGAGAAACAGAGAGAGATAGGGAGAATGTATCAGTGACAGAGAGACAGACAGAGAGAGAGAGAAACAGAGAGAGATAGAGAGAGATATATCAAGAGACAGAGAGACAGACAGAGAGAGAGAAACAGAGAGAGATAGGGAGAATGTATCAATGACAGAGAGACAGACAGAGAGAGAGAAACAGAGAGGGATAGGGAGAATGTATCAGTGACAGAGAGACAGACAGAGAGAAACAGAGAGAGATAGGGAGAATGTATCAATGACAGAGAGACAGACAGAGAGAGAGAGAAACTCAGAGAGAGATAGGGAGAATGTATCAATGACAGAGAGACAGACAGAGAGAGAGAAACAGAGAGAGATATAGAGAATGTATAGATGACATAGAGACAGACAGAGAGAGAGAAACAGAGAGAGATAGGGAGAATGTATCAGTGACAGAGAGACAGACAGAGACAGAGAAAACAGAGAGAGAGATAGGGAGAATGTATCAGTGACAGAGAGACAGACAGAGAGAGAGAACAGAGAGAGATAGGGAGAATGTATCAGGGACAGAGAGACAGACAGAGAGAAACAGAGAGAGATAGGGAGAATGTATCAATGACAGAGAGACAGACAGAGAGAGAGAAACAGAGAGAGATAGGGAGAATGTATCAGTGACAGAGAGACAGACAGATAGAGAGAAACAGAGAGAGATAGGGATAATGTATCAATGACAGAGAGACAGACAGAGAGAGAGAAACAGAGAGAGATAGGGAGAAATGTATCAATGACAGAGAGACAGACAGAGAGAGAGAAACAGAGAGAGATAGGGAGAATGTATCAATGACAGAGAGACAGACAGAGAGAGAGAGAGAAACAGAGAGGGATAGGGAGAATGTATCAGTGACAGAGAGACAGACAGAGAGAAACAGAGAGAGATAGAGAGAATGTATCAATGACATAGAGACAGACAGAGAGAAACAGAGAGAGATAGGGAGAATGTATCAATGACAGAGAGACAGACAGAGAGAAACAGAGAGAGATAGAGAGAATGTATCAATGACATAGAGACAGACAGAGAGAAACAGAGAGAGATAGGGAGAATGTATCAATGACAGAGAGACAGACAGACAGAGAGAAACAGAGAGAGATAGGGAGAATGTATCAATGACAGAGAGACAGACAGAGAGAGAGAAACAGAGAGAGATAGGGAGAATGTATCAATGACAGAGAGACAGACAGAGAGAAGCATCAGCTTCAAAAGGACGACACACATTTCTGAGTAATGAGTAATGGATACCGACAGCAGCAAAGAAAACGTCGATGCTATGCCAAGCCACTTTGTAGAAAGCAAAAAAACAACATACACTGTTAAACGCGACAACACAATGTGCAAAACCTCCACCAAGGAGGAACAAACTCGGGCAATTACGTTCAAAGTGTATAGTGAAATGTTTAAAAAAGGTATTGTGATTGAACTTCTTCAATACTTGATGATCACATCAAGCAAGATTAGTATGTCCTTTTGAGCTAGTTTCATGTATGTATAAATATCTTCTCTTTTGTTTTGTTTCTCTGTATCCGAAGGATTATCCAGTTTAACTCCAACATATTACGTGGTGAGATGTAACGTGGTGACAGCCATGGCAAGGCCTTAGTTGTCGACGGGGCAATAATTTTAATTTTAATCTTTACTCCAACATAAAAAAGTGTTTCGACGAAACCATTGCTATTGTTACACTTCTTTATACTAACAATAATTAGTTTCAAGTTAACTGTATCATTCACAGATTGGATTATAGAGGGGAAGTATTGTTGTTGCTTTGCTCCTTTTGCTGTTTTCTTGTGTGTCTATGTTGATAAAGACACATTCGCCGAAATATCCAGTTGTTTTGTTGGTGTGTCTTGTGAATACCAAAACGTCACTTTACACTTGTGTGCTTGTTTGTTTGTTGCATACCAAGTCCTGTCACATCTCCACATGATAAACCTTTATCACACACAAGTGAGTGCCCCTGTGGAACCGAAAAATGGTGTTTTACGTCCTATCGGTCTGGAACAGACACATATGGGACATTTGTAGATGGCAGATGGTGGGAACGATACTGGAGGCAATGTCCAGAGGCAGTGCAACTCCAGTAAAGTCCCGATGTTTTAACAATACAGATAGGTGCAGTGCCCCTGCGGCACTGGCATCACAGACTATATAGCTGGCATCCAGACACCTGAACCTATCCTCCAGGATTGCCCTACTTACCACGACATTGAATTTCGGTGTCAAACCTGATCGGTGAGAGTGGAGCTCCAGGAGAAGCTGTGGGGGCCAGCAAAGGCTCTACAAAAGACCGCAGACTTCGTCGTCAGGACTGGACTGAAGATTTGAACATGGTCTGTTAAAGACCCAGTGACGCACCACGATTAAGTCCCTTGGTTTTTTCTGGGTTGCTGTTACCCACATACAAATTTCCCCATATTCAAATTGAGGCTGCTCTTTAAACTGATGTGTCGGTTTGAACTTAGGGCCATTTATATGGGAGTCAAACTTGGTCAAAACAAGATTTATTTCCAGTTATAAGAGGGAAAACACATGAAACCCGTGATGTTGACACGTGATCTGGTGGATCTTTAAAGCTGGTTACATGGAACGCAGAAGAAGAAGAAGTTTGTTGTATGTTCCAATGACATCGCAGTCTCTTTCAGTTTAATAATTAAAAAAAAGGTACGTAGCTTTTACAGTTACACTGTTTCTAAACAGTCGGACAGAAATAACAACTACAACAAACAAACAACAACAGAACAAGAACAAAGTGAAAAGCAAGTTGGCTGGAGTGCGTATTAGTATAGTACCCAATCAGCAAGTGGTGGTATTCGTATACACCATTTATATTTTACATCACTTTTTTCCTTTTTTGTTCTTTTTTGTTGCTGGTTTCACCTGATAAAAAATATATCCCGTTTGAAACCGGTCCAAAACACCGACGTCATAATTATCGTTAAGCATCGTTAACATCCAGAAAACTGCTTTCCCTTGGTACGGTGTTTAGGATGAGTGGAAGAAAAGAAGACAAGGTGGTATTATTGCACTCTCTTTGCGTTCTGGTTCTGATTATCTCTGTCTGTCTGTCTCTGTCTGTCTGTCTGTCTGTCTGTCTCTCTCTCTCTCTCTCTCTCTCTCTCTCTCTCTCTCTCTCTCTCTCTCTCTCTCTCTCTCTCTCTCTCTCTCTCTCACACACACACACACACACACTCTCTCTCTTATTTTGCCCCGCTGTTTGAGCGCGGTTGTGACTGCCTGAATTACACACACACACACACACAAACACACACACACACACACACACACACATACACACACACACACACACACACGCAAACACACGCACAGAAACACACGAGGCACACACATACAGAGAGAGAGAGAGAGAGAGAGAGAGAGAGAGAGAGAGAGAGAGAGAGAGAGAGAGAAGAGAGAGAGAGAGAGAGAGAGACAGAGAGAGAGAGAGAGAGAGAGAGAGACAGACAGATATAATATATATAAACACATACAAACGCCCCCCCCCCCCCCCCCCCCCCCCTTCTCTCTCTAAGCCCAACTGAGCAAGTTTTCATGGGCGCGCACGTGTGCACACACACACACACACACACACTGGCGCGCGTGCGCGCATAAGAACTTCAATACAAGCTAGACACAACTACGTTTCAATAACTTGTAACCAGCCAGCAAAGCCAGAACGTACAGTGTTCCATCATCGTCTGTCAAAACTGGCGCCAAGTTTGTTTTTTTCCCTCTTTTTTTTTTAAAGCTTGGGAACTGGTCAAATGAAAACGTTCTGAAAGTGAAAAAGAAAACCCAACCTGTTTGACTTGGTAATCACACGTACTGAGGTCCCTCTTTTGTTCCCCCCCCCCCCCCCCTTATCCCCGTCGTATGAAGGGTAGGGTTTGAGGGTGTGTGTGTGTTGAAGGTGATTATGTAAGAATATATGACCACCGTCAGTGTTGAGGTGGCGATACACCAGGGAGCGAGTAAGTGAGAGGGCGATGGTTCCGCACACGTAGTCACCATGAAAACCCCCCCCCCCCCCCCCCATCCTGTTGACCCCTCCCACTGAGTATCGTCCGCACCTCTCCACCCCCCCCCCCCCCCCCCCCGGATCTTTCCCCGCCCCCCCCCCCCCCCTCTCTAAGCTGACTGGTCACAGCCCAACTCTTTCCTCCCTCTCCACCCCATCTCCCACACATACTCTCTCAGGGCCGGATCTTGGGTGCTGCAGCAACCCCCCCCCCCCCCTGTCCCCCCCCCCACACCCCCCCCGGCTGTCAAAAAAAAAAAAAAGGAGATGCTCTTGCAATAAGGTGATAATGTTTGATTGTCTTTTGTGTGTTATGACTGCAAGCTAAGCAAGGTGCAAAACTGATAAAACGCTCTTAAGAAGTTCTGTTCTGAGCTCACAGGAGATGCCACAAAACAGTTTTAAAATGTTGAAAACTCGTTTTCCCCCACCTGGACCCCGGCCTAAAAAAAAAATTCACACACCCACCTTCAAAAGTCTGTGATCCCCCCCCCCTCCTCTCTCCTCTCTCGCTCTCTCTCTCTCTCTCTCTCTCTCTCTCTCTCTCTCTCTCTCTCTCTCTCTCTCTCTCTCTCTCTCTCTCTCTCTCTCTCTCTCTCTCTCTCACACACACACAATTAACCCAATCATGCAAATGACGACACGTACGTGCTATGAAGGCAAAATGGAGGAAGTACCGCCCCCGAACATAGAAACGAAAAAGAATCACGAATGAGATTGGGCGACACACCAAGTTTAGAAAATGTCTTGGCTCAATCATTGTCTGTCCAAAAACAATCTAAATGTTTCGCCTCTAAGAACAAGAGACTGAAAAAGACAGACAAAAAAGCAGATGGATAAACAGACAGAGAGAAATAAAAGCAGACATAGTAGTAGAAGATTTGTAGTTGGGTGTTTTTAAAGTAGACATATTAAACAGACATGTTAGTGCGTTTTGACGAACAAACAAATACACAGATAGTGGTACAGATCCCATTCCTTGTTACTATTTGTATTTCTCTCTCTACCATTCGGTTGTTTGTTTGCCTGCTGTGTGTTCACTGTTGGTGTAATTTGGTTTGTGTAACATCAGTAATGGGAGTGTGACTGATTCTGGAAGTCTTGACAAAGATTGATCCATCGAAATGTTGACAAATGTTGAGCTTTTTGTTTTGTTTCTTCCCCTTTCAGATCTAGCAATCGTGTAAAGACAAAGTTGCAATATTCAGATTCGCCGTTATTAAGACAGGTGCAATTTTATTTAGTTCCATCGCTGTTGTGTTGGGTTGTTTGGTGTGGGTTTTTTGGGGGTTGGTTGCTTTTTGGGGGTTTTTTTTTGTTGGGGGGGGGTAGTCTCTATTTTGAAAGCTTTGCTTTTGACGATCGCTAGTTCTACCCCTAAAGTTAATAGGGAAAAGCCTGCCGGTATACATTCGCACTTACACTTTGCAGGTTGGGCCAGCAAATAGACAAATAATGTCCCATTCCCACGTTCCTAATTGCTTTTAAAACAGCATTTTTTTAAAAAGAAAAGCAACAGAACCTATTGCGCACTTGCCTGTGTTTTAGCAGCAATATTTAGAACTCGCGCTTGCAGAAATCGGTTTTGCTGTTGTTGTTGCTGCTGTTTATTTGTTTGTTTGTTTCGTCGTTTCTTTGATTTTCCCATAGCTGGGCTCGTTTTTGTTTTTCCCCCATACATTTTGCTACAGAAGAGTCAAATGCAAAATATCGAACCGAAATCATGCATTAGGGGGTGGGGGGTGGGGATACAAGAAAAGGCGTCGTACGAAATCCCGATTGTGTAAACGACAATGTTGCATGCAACAGCAGCAGCAACAACAACGAAAGGAAGAAAGACAGACAGAAAGAAAGACAGAAAGAAAGAAAGAAAGAAATAAAGACAGACAGAAAGAAAGAAAGAAAGAAACAGACAGACAGACAGAAAGACAACAGACAGAAAGACAGACAGACAGACAGACAGACAGAAAGACAGACAGAAAGACAGAAAGAAAGAAAGACAGACAGAAAGAAAGAAAGAAAGAAAGAAAGAAAGAAAGAAAGAAAGAAAGAGAGGCAGACAGAAAGGAAGACAGACAGTAAGAAAGACAGACAGACAGAAAGAAAGACAGACAGACAGACAGAAAGAAAGAAAGGCAGACAGATAGAAAGAAAGACAGAAAGAAAGACAGAAAGAAAGAGAGGCAGACAGAAAGGAAGACAGACAGTAAGAAAGACAGACAGACAGAAAGAAAGAAAGGCAGACATATAGAAAGAAAGACAGAAAGAAAGACAGAAAGAAAGACAGAAAGAAAGACAGACAGACAGAAAGAAAGACAGACAGAAAGACAGAAAGAAAGAAAAAAGAAAGAACAAACAAACAAAGAAATACAGAAAGAAAAGAACTAAAGAGCTTAACTGTTCTTGTTGTAACCCCATTAGGTGGTCTGGGCAGTAATGTCTTTAGTTGATTAAACAATGCCCTCCTCTTTCCCCTTTTCCCTCCACCGTTACCTTTATGGCTCCCAAGCGCCTTGTAAAGCCAAACCCACTGGAGGCTCCATTTCCTTATCGACGTTGTAGCCCTCAAACAGTAGTCTGGCACTTCTATCTATAGGTGCCAGACAACTGTTATTGGGGGGGGGGGGGGGGGGATACACATCCATGGATACATGCAGTTGTGTCCAAGTGTTTTTCATATTTTTAATTTTGGAACATTGTTATGTTCACACTTTTACTTAAGTTTTGTTATCATTTCTATTTTACTTGAGTGCTGGTTTGGTTTTTTGGAGCCTTTTACCAATATACAGGAAGAAACCTTCCCTTTGTGGAACAATCTTCTTGTTGAGGTGAGAGTAGTTCCACTTGGTAGGCTAAGACCCCATCCAGTGCCGAGCTGATGAGACTCCCTAGAGTCGAAACAGCTGTCCTCGGCTGGGTTCGGCCAATGCCTCCCTAATAAGGAGGAGAAACTAAGCTAGCACTCTTTATGTTTTTTAGAACATAGATCAAAATACCAAGTTAATACAACCGATTTTGGTTTCAATGTCCGTTTCAAAGACATACGGACAAAAAGGTTTTAAACAAAATTACTACTATTGCATTTCAAATGCTCTAACTTTTGAGTCCTGTAGGCTGTAGGCTGGAGGAACGGTGCCAGCTGTAAACTGAGATTTTTTCATACCTGCACACACACACACACACACACACACACACACACACACACACACTGCAACACAATATAATCATACACACAGAATGTGGGTCACAACAATGACGTCAAGAAAAGTTACGTGTTGTATTTGTTACGTCAAGTTTGTTCTACTGTCCCGCGTCCAAGACAATAAAAAGCCGAAATATTGGGAAACAAAATTCTTTCTTCTTTAGAATAGTTTTGTTTTGCTATATATATAAATATTTATACCCATGTGTCAAGCATCCCACCCCTGCAAAGGAGTTTCAGCTGGAAAAGAACACTATGCGTTTGTAAATCCCCACAGTCTATTTTAATAATATCCACATTGATTGACTTTGTATCACAAAACAGTTCTTTTATAATTGCCAAGAATGCCGCCGCCCTCCTTCAAAGGCCTGATTAAGCTTATCGTTATTAAGTTGAATAACAGCAATAACAAGTGCAACGCCGAGCGGCTGCAAAGTCCCCTCGCAGCATCGCCGAGCTACTCCGAAATCGGAATGTGTCGGCAGTACACATACATAAAAACGCATCGAAACAGCACGTAACTACATAAGAACGCATCAGAACAGCACGTAACTGAATAGTTGTTTTTTTATATATAGCCTTGGGGTTCAGACCCGTGATTTGAGCGCGCGCGATAATGCGCACACGAGCGCACAGAAAAAGTCATGACAATTGTGTTATCGACCATTCAGCAAGAAATGTTGTGAAAAAAACTGCATTGAAATACATGCAAAACTTCGCGAGATATTAGCGATTATGTGTTTTGGGGTTTGAACCCCGTAACTGGCGCGACCTTGACCTTAATGTCAAACTAAATACATCAGTGGATAGCTTGCATCTTGACAAACTAGTATACCAAATTTGATGATGATAGACTGAATAGTTTTTGAGAAAAACGGACGGACGGACGGAGGCACGGAGGCACGCTGGACGGATCAGACAAAAAAACAATAGTTCCCCGAACCTTCGGCTCGGGGATTAACAACAACGGTTATCAGTCTGATTAGGTGGACGGGTGGGGTCATTTGAAAAAGGATGAGGTGAAACTCATACTTCGGACACTGGGCCCCCACCCCCCACCCACCCTCTTAGCCTCCGTTCTCCCACCCATCTCTCTCTCCCCTCCTAATCTCTCTCTCTCTCTCTCTCTCTCTCTCTCTCTCTCTCTCTCTCTCTCTCTCTCTCTCTCTCTCTCTCTCTCCTCTCTCTCTCTCTCTCTCTCTCAAGGCAACAAGTTCCTATCTAAGTGTGTGATGTGTCAGACGCAGACGAACGAAACCATTACTAAAACTTTTAGTATCGAGACTCTTGTGACAGGGCGGAAACCGTTTCATAGACGATGGTAAAGCAATGATTGGTCATCATATTACACTGTATTTTCTTCGTCTTCTTCTGCGTTCCCATGCCATATGGCCATAATGGGTAAGGTACGTACGTATGTGTCCGGTTTTCAGTTTTCACTGGTCTCCCCGCTGCACGCAGCCGACACAATTCGATTTCGGAGGAGCTCAAAGGAGAACATTGTTTTGAATATTTCTTTTTTTCAAAAGGTAGGAGAATGGGCCAATAAGTCAGAAAGATAGTACATGACAAAAAGTAAAGGGAAAAGGCAGAGTCAAAGAGAGTGGCAGATTAGAGGAAGTTACAAGTACAGTACGTCCAGAAGGTGGGGTAACTAATTGTACTAAAGACACCCCCCCCCCCTCCCCCCGGTTGGCATCTCCACGGGAAGAGACTCGTGGAGGGGTCGGGGTCGTCCAGCTCCCCGTATGGAGGCACGAGGTTTCCACCAATCTTCCCCGGGGTGGAACCTTTTTCATAGACGGCATAGCAATGATCGGCCATCATAATATTACACTGCATAAAATCTGATATCACGGATGACACGCCCTGTCGGGGTGCCGTGGGGGTGATGGGGTGGGGGGTGGGGGATGGGAGAAGGCTTCGTACAAACAGTTCCAGTCATCCCTGCCCCCCCCCCCCCCCCCCCCCCCCCCCCCCCCCGTGGGGATACAGGGGGGTCTTTTGCATACATAGTTCTCCCACCTTCCAGAAGTTCTGTGCTTGTAACTTCCTCTAATCTGTCACTCTCTTTCACTCTGCCTGTTCCCTTTGCTTACTGTCATCTGCTATCTTTCTGCCTTACCTGTCCATTCTCCTGACTTTTTTTTTCACGAAACGTTTTCAAAAAGATTTCCTCCAGCCGAAGTCGGACCTGCTGGGTTTCTTAGTTAGAAGCATACCGGCAGCATGACGCATCTGCGCTCATAATTGACAGGAAACTGTCTGAGCAATCGAAGAAGAAGAAGAAGAAGACCCCTGCCCTCACCTTCTGAAAGTGTTGTGCCTGTAACTTCCTGAGATCCTACTGGATAACGACTCAAAATTGTGACCCAGCATCACGAAAGGGACATTAAGTGTCATACAGGCCATTCTGATAAAATTATACACTTGAAAACGTCAGAAAAATTTATTTCTAATACTACAAGAACTATTCTTGTATCCTTTTCTGGTCCAGAGTTATGAGCATGTGAAGTTAGTAGGGTGAGTGTCGGCCATTTTGAGAAAACACTGTCTAGTCTAGCCTAGCTGAAGAAAATGCATTGACCTACTCGTTTTAAAACACTTATAAGACCATTTAGAGAGCATTGTCCTTTATAAATATGAAAGATAAGATGTTAGAGAACACACAAATATCCATAACTCAAACTTGACAAAAAATGATTTGTTTGACTTTGCAAGCCTGTTGTGAGAAACTAGCCCAGCGTGGTGCTGGGTCACAATTAATTTCAAGATTTTGATTTAAACGTCGTTGAGTAAGTCCATCTCTTCATTAAATATAAATGTTTCCAAATTATGATTAGACAGATTAGACAGGAAAATTATAGGCAGACAGAAAAAAATCCGAAAGCGGGGCACTAAAAAATACTACTAACAATACAACTACTACTACTACTACTACTGCTACTACTGCTACTGCTGCTACTACTGCTACTACTACTACTACTACTACTACTACTACTACTACTACTACTACTACTACTACTACTGCTGCTGCTGCTGCTGCTGCTGCTACTACTACTACTACTACTGCTGCTGCTGCTGCTGCTGCTGCTGCTGCTGCTGCTGCTGCTGCTACTGCTGCTACTACTACTACTGCTGCTGCTGCTGCTGCTGCTGCTGCTGCTGCTGCTGCTGCTGCTGCTGCTGCTGCTGCTGCTGCTGCTGCTGCTGCTGCTGCTGCTACTACTACTACTACTACTACTACTACTACTACTACTGCTGCTGCTGCTGCTGCTGCTGCTGCTGCTGCTGCTACTACTACTACTACTACTACTACTACTACTACTACTACTACTATCATTCTATTTGACTGTCTTCTTTTCGTTTGCTTACTGTCATCTATTATCTTTCTACCTTACTGGTCCATTCTCCCGCCCTTTGTTCTACAGATTCTTACAAAAGATTTTCTCCAACCGAAGACGGACATACTAGGCCTATTTTTTTTCTTAGGCGCGTAAAGGCAGCATGACGCATCGACGCTCGTAATAGCAGGAAACAAGTGCAACGCCGAGCGGCTGCAAAGTCCCCTCGCAGCATCGCCGAGCTACTCCGAAATCGGAATGTGTCGGCTGTACACATACATAAAAACGCATCAAAACAGCACGTAACTACATACAAACGCATCCAAACAGCACGTAACTGAATAGTTTTTTTTATATATAGCCTTGGGGTTCGGACCCGTGATTTGAGCGCGCGTGATCATGCTCACACGCACGCACAGAAAAATGCATGACAACTGTGTTATAGACCATTCAGCAAGAAATGTTGTGAAAAAAACTGCATTAAAATACATGCAAAACTTCGCGAGATATTAGCGATTATGTGTTTCGGGGTTTGAACCCCGTAACTGGCGCGACCTTGACCTTAATGTCAAACTAAATACATCAGTGGATAGCTTGCATCTTGGCAAACTAGTATACCGAATTTGATGACGATAGACTGAATAGTTTTTGAGAAAAACGGACCAATAGCCGGACGGACGGAGGCACGCCGGACGGACACCGGACGGACGGACCAGACAAAAACAGTAGCTCCCCGAACCTTCGGCTCGGGGACTAACAAAGAAGACTAGATGGTATATAGTCATGATTGGCCATCACACTACGCCGTATAACATCTAAGTATCATAGACAATAAAGCGATTATCGGTCATCGTAATGAGTAGTACACCTAACACAGTAAAGCCAACTATCGATTGATCAGCTAACACCACACTGTCCCGACGGTAGGGTCAACTCACCGCCAAGGGATCAATGGACGGTTATCTCCGGTGTAACGGTCCTTCTCTTTCCATACAGGAAGAGACACAGACAGACAGAGAGACAGACAGACAGAGAAAGGGACAATGCTGGTAAGGACAAAGATGGGGGTTCAAACGATCGGAGAGAAAACAACCTCACGAACAAACATGGGAAAACAATCCGAAGCGACGAATGGTCAGAATACGTATACACGCACGCACACGCACGCACACACACACACACACACACACACAACAACATACAGCGCTGCACGCACGCTGAATCTTGATAGCAATCACTCGCACGCACATACACGCACGTTAGCACGCAAAGCGCATTCAAACACAAACACAATACACACGCGAACACACACACATACACATAAATGGTACACGCATACGCAGAAACAGACCTAATGGCAAGAGAGAGAAGACAAAGAGAGACATTAGCTTTCTGTAATGACGGGGTAACAGGTGGGTTTTGAATGGTTAGTCCGTGAAAGCAGAGAGCTATCAGTCGCTGACGGAGGGAGAGCGAAGTTTGTTCCAGGAGGTGTTGCCTGAGACAGCAAAAGGGCGCCGACCAACAGTTGAAGGCTTATACCTAGGGATCTGGAGAGAAAGAGGGTCAGAAACTGAACGCACGCACACATACTAGCACACACTCGCACGCACATACACGCACATGTACACGCACGCGTGCGCGCTCACACACACACACACAACACACACACACATTCAAGGGCACACACACTTGCATACCTACGTACACGCACACGCACACACACACGCACACGCACACGCGCACACGCACACACACACATTACTCTTTCTGTAATTCCACCCTGTAAGATTAGGTTGTGGCGTTAAATGAGATGGTCCGTGGTGGAAGACAGCTATCAGACAGCTTTTGATCATCACGAACACCCCCCGAGCGCCAGTTAAATGAGAGGTGTTGCGCTATTGGCCACTGCAAGTAGGGCTATTAACGCCCTTGACGGCAAGAGTTAAGCCCTTGTTGATCAGTATCCAAAAGGGCATTCACTATTGCAAAAGGCAGCCATTAAGTGGCCTCAAAAATTAATAGGGTTATTGGCGAGAGTTATGCCCTTGTTTGGTCAGTACTCAACCATCTTCCCATATCCACCAAGCGCATGCACTCTTGCAAAATGTGTTCTTTGCAGTGGCCAATACAAGCGATCTTTATTATGATTATTATTATTATTATTATTATTATTATTATCATTATTATTATTATTATTACTATTACTATTAATTTAGCCCACCAGAATGGGTTGCTGCGTGCTTGCTACGCTTTTATAATTATTTTCATTATTTTCTAGAACGACATGACATACCATAGTTATGGATGTGGGTAGCAAGTCAGATTCGAACTCGTTGGCTTTTTATTGCAAAGACATCTCATTAGTATGTGACCCGGCACCACGAAAGGGACATTAAGTGTCAAATGACCATTCTGGACAAACTACACAATTGAAAACTTCAGACAATTCTCTTTCTAATGATACAAGGACCTTTCCTGTATCTTTTTCCGTTCCAAAGTTATGAGCATTTAAAGATAGTAGGGTGAGCGTCGGCCATTTTGAGAAAACACAGTCTGGCCTAGGTGAAGAAAATGCATTGACCTACTTGTTTTAAATAACTTATAATGCCATTTAGAGACCATATTAAAGATTGTCCCATTTAGAGACCATATTAAAGATTGTCCCATTTAGAGACCATATTAAAGATTGTCCCATTTAGAGACCATATAAAAGATTGTCCCATTTAGAGACCATATTAAAGATTGTCCCATTTAGAGACCATATAAAAGATTGTCCCATTTAGAGACCATATCAAAGATTGTCCCATTTAGAGACCATATAAAAGATTGTCCCATTTAGAGACCATATTAAAGATTGTCCCATTTAGAGACCATATTAAAGATTGTCCCATTTAGAGACCATATTAAAGATTGTCCCATTTAGAGACCATATTAAAGATTGTCCCATTTAGAGACCATATTAAAGATTGTCCCATTTAGAGACCATATTAAAGATTGTCCCATTTAGAGACCATATTAAAGATTGTCCCATTTAGAGACCATATTAAAGATTGTCCCATTTAGAGACCATATCAAAGATTGTCCCATTTAGAGACCATATTAAAGATTGTCCCATTTAGAGACCATATTAAAGATTGTCCCATTTAGAGACCATATTAAAAGATTGTCCCATTTAGAGACCATATTAAAGATTGTCCCATTTAGAGACCATATTAAAGATTGTCCCATTTAGAGACCATATTAAAGATTGTCCCTGATAACTATGAAATACCGTCCATACGGGTCTATGACCGATTGGACGCTAATCGCATCACCTCAACTATGAAAGATAAGAGATGTTGGAGAACAAGAAAATACCCATAACTCTAAATTGACTAAAAAAAAGTGATATTTTTGACTTTGCAAGCCTGTTGTGAGAAACTAGCCCAGCGACGTAATGTCCCTTTCGTGGTGCTGGGTCACATATAAAATAGCACTGAGCCATTGAAACTCCTGCACGTGCTCTATCCAGTGTGTGGGACCAGGATTCTGTGTTTGTTGAATGCTGTGTACGTTGCATGTCTCAGCATCGAGCTCCCTTAAAATTTTACCTCTTCATTGAATACTCTTACGTTTTGCTCTTCTGGCCGCCCAATTTGTGATCACTCTACCGGCTTGTATTACTTCCCTTTCGTCAGGAAGAAAGGTGGCAGAGCGGTTAACGCGTTCGCCTGCCGATTTCAATGCGTGACTGGCAGCGTCAGTGACCTGGGTTTGAGCCCCGGACTCGCCCTTTCTTTCTAGTTCGACATGAAAATCGAACTGAAAGTTGAGTACTTCGGATGGGGACTTAAAGCTAGTCCGACCCGTGCGCTTTACGCACGTAAAAATCCCACGGCAGTTAAAAAGTCGGTAAGAGCAGGGATAAATCCCGCTGCCTGGCATGACCAAATTGATAGCTAGGTTTCCCAAGTCTGCCTCAACCCCCTCCTCACCTTGCCCCTCCCAAAACAAATGGGTAGGCGCTGCGCTTGCGTTGATGCGCTCCTCGAGGAGAGCAGCCCTAATTTCACAGAGATAAAAGTCTCTGTGACTAGAATATACCAAATACCAAATAAGGGGCAGAATCTATGTTTGCCTCGCATGAGCGAGACAGGGAGACAGGGAGTTTTGCGTTGCTAGGATACTAACTGCCTCTAAGTAAAACGCCACCTGGTGTCCATATGAGGCTCAGGAAGATAACTACACCTAAACACACCATCGATTTATTCTTGTTTTGCAGCAAACAAGCATGACAACCTCCACTGATGAAGGAAAGAAACAAACTAGGAAACATAAAGAAAATTATATAATATCAAGGGGAAAACAAAGACCATGCAGGACAAACAAACACACAAACACACACACACACACACACACACACACACACACACACACACACACACACACACACAGAGAGATACACACACACACACACACACACACACACACACACACACACACACACACACACACACACACACACACACACACACAGATACACACACACACACACACACACACACACACACACACACACACACACACACACACACATACATGGGTGCAACTACAAAAAATGAAAAAAACACCTGAAAGGCCAGGGTCTAGGGGTAATGTCCCCCTGTAGCTAAAGAAACAAAATGATTTATGAAGGTATGGTTTTATGGAAAGGCGAGGTTTAATAGTAGACATAATGTTATACAAAAAGTATTGAACCAGTCTTTCCAAGGCAAATATTTTTCCTCCCCCAAAAACAATCGACCACTTCACTAACGCAAACAGGTACTCAACTCTTCACAAGCTGATAAGCACTTTTATTTTCATTGGTTTCTTCGTGGTAACATTATGATATTTGAAAATGATATTCCATATAAAATAGTAAAATGGGATTGTTCAACCATCTTCCATGTGTTGTGTGTTGCCCGACTTGTGCAAACAACAACAAATTCAGATTTCATGTTGTTTATGTTTGCTGCTTTACTGTGTGATTGTCAATAAAAATTCATTTAAACCAACAAATTCAGCTTCTGATTACACACTCATACGGTTTGTATTGGGTCTAAGCGTACGAATTCAATTGCTTTTTTTCGTCTCTCTTAGCGGAGTTTTACACCGCACCAATGCTTTCTAGTTCCCTCTGCAATCTACCGAGAAAGGGCAAAGCAAACTGCAATATCCATGCCCTGACATCGTCGGCCACTGAATGTCAAGAATTGAAGAAGCGAATTTAGCGTTGCAGTGCAATCTTTACTTCTTCCTTTTACATTCTTTCCGCGGATGATGAAAGCAGGAGAGGAAAAAAAAAAGATGGGGAAAAAGGAAATAAAGGACGGAAGGGAAAAAAAACCTACAAAAAGGAGGAGGCAAGCAAGCAAGAAAGGAAAGGAAGAAAGGGCGGGGGGGGGGGGGGGGGGGGGGGGGGGGACTAAAAGAACAGGAGAAGAGCTGAAGAGTAAAGAAAGGGGGAAAAACAACAACTTGAAAACCCATCGCAAAATAAATCCCCGCGTGATGGTGTTTTAAGCTGGCGGATGACATTCGATGATCGGGCTTCAATTCCCGCTAGCCCCGCACTACGGTTGACTCCCCTAGTCCCCACCCCCTCACACACACACACACACACACACACACACACACACACACACACACACACACACACACACACACACACACACACACACACACACACACACACACACACACACACACACACACACATACACACACACACACACACACACACACATACCCTTATCCCTTACCGCCTTCTCCAAAACCTTTAGTTCCTCCACGGACAGGGCATCCGACCAAAAACACTCGGCTTACGCAAAGACAGGGCATTTAGCTCCAAGCCTGAAGCCATACGGGCATCGATTTCTACCACTCACCCTTAGCATGCCTGCCCAGGGGGGTGCCTTTGGTGGGAGGCAGCTAACATCTAGCTTCAACACCACGTGAGTAGTGTGAGTAGTGTAAGCGCTCAAGCGGTGATCGGTCTTTAAGTAATACAAGCGTTTTTTGATCCAACGTAGGAGCATCTCGACAGAAAAGCACTCGGTAATACGGAATATTTAGATTTGTTTTGTTTGAAACCCGTCTCTCTTCTCTTTTTTCCCTGTCATGATCTATAACCTCTTCCCGCACCCCCCTTCCTCCAGCTGAGTTTCTCTGTTTTCATATTCACAAAGCATACACTGCGCACAAATTGAAGTGGTCAGGTCAGGAGTACGTCAAGTATAGTATGACAGCTAGGCCTCGCGGCCTCTCAAGTGTGCTTTCTCAACTTTGATTTCTTTTGTATTTAGTTGGCACAGCTGTGACGGTTTTTGATTATTTAATTAGTCATGTTGATATTTCAATTTTTTTACATTTATGGTCTTTATCCAGGAAGTTTTAAATCGGTTAATATTAGGTGTAAATTCTATTTGTGCATAATTGGTATTCCAGTATTTAGTAACTCTGTTGCTAAAGATTTTTTTTCTGACGTTAGTTCTGCTATTATTGTGTTAGTATTTTTTTTAATTTACAGTTTCTAGTTTTTGAATAATTTGAGAGCTGGAACAAACTTTTGTTAGTAGCGTTAGGATTGTTAAAAATTCTTTAAACATTGATTCGATCCCCTCGTAGTCTCCTGTATTTCAAAGATGGTAAATCTAGTTCGCGCAACCTTGCACAGTAATCAAGGTCTTTAAGATATGTTATCAATTTAGTAGCTCTCCTCAGGTCACGTTCAATTGACACAGACTGTCTTTTTAGATATTGTTTCCAAAGTTGATTCCCGTGCTCTAAATGTGGTCTAACCAAACTTGTATACGGGTTAATGAAAACATAATTATTTAGTCCCGAAAAAGTCCTCCTAATTAATCCCAACATTTTATTTGCCTTGTTAATAGCTGTTGTAATATGTTTATCGAATTTAAGATTAGGATAAAAAAATTAAAAAAAACTTCTAAGTCATTCTTTTCTGTGCAGGTTTCTAATATGTTTGCTTTGCCATGAGTGGGTATCACTATTGCATTGATATGTATACTTTTTGTTCATTGTGTTTATTTTAGTGATTTCTGTAAAGCGCTTAGAGCTTAAAGATTAGGCGCTATAAAAGTTGTCTTAATAAATAAATAAATAAATATCCCGCGGCCGGGGTCACAGGACACAGTCCAATTATAAATGTTCTCTCTCTCTCTCTCTCTCTCTCTCTCTCTCTCTCTCTCTCTCTCTCTCTCTCTCTCTCTCTCTCTCTCTCTCTCTCTCTCTCTCTCTCTCTCTCTCTCTCTCTCTCTCTCTCTCTCTCTCTCTCTCTCTCTCTCTCCCTCCTTCTCTCTCTCAAGTGAACAGAGGGCCTCACGTGAAAGCGCCACCTACATAAAAGTATCGCCCTTGGCAACACGAAGAAGCAGTATAAAGCCTCAGTCAACACTAGCAGATTGTGTTCTATTGACTTCTGCAAGAGCCACTGGGGAATTATGGTCCTGTTGATTTTCTGGTATCAGGACAGTTTGTCCTATCCCCTTTCCACCCTCGGATCATCACTGCTCTTGATAAGTCTACTTGTTCAGTGGAACATGTTTTTTCTGTCTTCTCTCTTCCCCTTGTTTTTATACGTGTATCTGAGAAGTGGTTTCCATAGAGGAATTGAAGTTGTTGTTGTTGTCGTTGTGCCCTGGCTAAAAGACTCCAAGGATCATCCCAACAGCCACAGCACTTGACCACTATGGTACAAATGCACCAGCTAGGGATGAGAACATTACGTGTGTGACCGGGTTTTATTACCCCGCCACGTGAGCAGCCACACTCCGACTTCGGAAGATTTGGGAGACTGATTATGCTATGCTAGGAGTTTGTCATGGCTAAAGACAATCCCCGCATAACTATGCAGAGCATAACAACATTTTGATGTAGCCTTGGTGTTCTAGCCTATGTCAATTGGTCTGACACGGTCTTAAAGACATACTGACCCACCACGAGTAAGTCCCTTGGCGTTTTTCTGGGTAGATGTGACCCACATACACATTCCCCAATTTCAAATTGAGGCTGCTCTTTAAAATTATGTTTCGTTTTGAATTTGGGGGCATTTGTATGGGAGTCAAACCTGGTCAAAACAATTTTTTTTTACCAACTATAAGAGGGAAAACACGACCATTTTGACACGTGACGTGGGGGGTCTTTAGAAAACCCGTGAAACCCGTGATGTTGACACGTGATATGGTGGGATTTTAAAGACCCCCACGTCATGTGTCAAAATGGTCGTGTTTTCCCTCTTATAGCTAGTAATAAATCTTAAGAGATCTTCCTAGCATAAGAGGGAATGTGACACGTGACGTGGGGGGTCTTTAAGCCCAGGCGAGAGGCATTGATATAACATCGCAGGTTCCAGAGCTGTAATGGGTTGGAACTCGCTGAAGATTTCACAGTGTGTAAAGCGTGTCAGCACAGAAAAGTGCAGCAATTCCGTCTACAAATTCTTTCTTGTTTTATGACCTTGTTGGATCTCACATTACGCTACTTCTTCTTCTTCGTCGTCGTCGACCGCTAAGAGTTTTTTGTCAATTATGAGCGCAGAAGCGTCATGCTGCTGTTATGCGCCTAACAAAAAAATAGTTTAGGCCCAGCAAGTCCGACTTCGGCTGGAGGCAATCGCTTTGAAAGTGTTTATTGAAAAATAAGGCAGGAGAATGGACCAATGAGGTAGAAAGATAGTAGATGACAGTAAGCAAAGGGAAAAGGCAGAGACAAAGAGAGTGACAGATTGGAGGAAGTTACAAGCACAGAACTTCCAGAAAGTGGGGAAAATATTTATACAAACGACACCCCGGTATCCCCACGGGAGGTCACAGTACACGACAGAGAGGGACTGAAATGTTGGAATCAACGTTCAAGTGTAGACTGGCACAGTGGTAGCGCGTTCGCCTCGTGTCAAGTAAACCCGAGTTCGAACCAGGGTACAGGGGCTTTTCCCTCTCACTTTACACTGGGCCTTAACGGTCTGAACGTGGAGTCTTTCGGATGAGACGATAAACCGAGGTCCCGTGTGCCCATGCACTTAGCACTCATTAAACCCAGTAGTAACGAGAAAGTTGTAATTTGGTCAAAATTTAACACCCACCCACCCTCACCCTTCCTTCCTCATCAATCACACAAAAATCGCATGCAAAAAAATGGGTGGTGCACCTCTGGCTGCGACGCGCTCTACAGGCGGGAGCAACCCGAACTTCACAGAGACGCCTCTGTGACTATAAAGTACCCTAATACCTAATACTCAAGAAACGGCACTAAGAGTCATCCCTAACCCGTCAACCACTGCACTTGACAGTAATGGAGGGAAAGGGATACCTTGCATGAACGCTGAACAGAAAAGAACAAGACGCATGAATGGAGAAGTATCAATAATAGCAATGTCTATAAAGCTAATACTAATGTCTATGCGATAAGAGCGGGGTGGGGGGCACAATAATATCCATACAGGCGCGCAAATACCGACAGGGTGTAACTAAGAATTGGCTGCACGCGTAATGTCACTCACACTGTGAAGAAGCCTGAAGTGAGGAGCTTCAAAGAAACGGTCCATGGTCCATCGCAGCTACGAGGGTCCGATGGCGAATCTACCCCTAGGTTTGGCTTTAACCTTTCCATCGCCACTGTCCCCTCTTGGCACCACAATGATTGAACACCCCATGTCACTGAAAGGCATCACATGAGGGTCTGGTATCAAGTGACCTAATATGTTCTTAATTTTGGGAGGTAAAAACAGGCCCTATTTTATGGATGTCACAAAGGAATCCCACATACTGCAGATGAAATCTTTTCTCTACCCAGGTAAGTTTAATGGAAACTTGTGGCTGAAAAATGGCTGGCGTTGAAAGAGCTAAAGGTGGACCCTGACGGATGAGGTTTTTTTTAAAAAAGGAATACCGTCCTTAAGGGTCTCTGACCGATTGGACGCTAATCTCATCACCTCGATGAGTCTTTTGCAAGGAACACGTCGAGGTCATCAGAAAGACAGCCTTTTCAAGGATCGGAACACTCGCTTTGCTCTCGTTTCCTAGAAATCAAACCGTCAAAACGGCGATTCCTCCTTGGCGGAGATGCCGGAGAGAGAAAACATTTTGGATGGGGTGGATAGGGACCAAACCCATTGTGGTTGAAGTTTTTTTACTTTTTTGTAGTGCAGTAAGAAGCTATTTATTTTGTTGTGAGCAAAACTCCTTTAGATAAACTGCATACAATTTTTAAAAAATATAAATAAAAAGGCTTGTATTGCGAACATTTCGTGCGAACAATTTGGTCGCCATTACAAAAGAGACAGCACACGCCTTCTCTTTCAGTGATAAATAATTTGACTTCCAGCACCTCCGCCAAGGATAAATCGCCGATTTGACGGTTTGATTTCTAGGAAACCAGAGCAAAGTGAGCATTGCGATCTCTGTAAATGGTGTGTTCATGATCTCGTTGTGTTTCTTGCAAAACCTCATCCGTCAGGGTGCCCCTTTAAAACATAAAGACCAGGTACCCCTTGTTTTGCGGGACGATTGGAAGCCCTGCATTCCTTGCCCGACTGACGCTAGTCTCGCGCCACAAAATCTGTGTCTGAACAGGGTGGCATGATCGATAAGGCAACGAGTTGATAGAGCACTGTGACTGACAATCTCCAGCAGCAGTGTAGCGGCTAGTCTGATGTCCTCTCACGCAACACAAACCTGGGGTCCGAATAATGAGATGGTCAATAGGGCAATGAATTAAGACAACATAGAGACTGACAAACGATCTTCGACTACAGAAAAAGTGCATAGTAACTTTGAGGTCTAAACAGCGCCAGGTTTTTTTGTTTTGTTTTTGTATTAAACAGTTTTATTCGGGTTTTCGCTTAAGTATACATAACCAAAGAAAAAGACAATATAATATACACACACATACATACATACACACATACGTATATACATAACACATACATATATATATATATATATATATATAGCAGAACAAAAAAAGAACAAAAAAAGAAAGAAAAAAAAGAAGAAGAAAAAAAGAATGAAAACTAACAAGAAAGAATGTAGACTATTCCCAATATTTCGGCTTTTGGCCTTGGACGCGGGACAGACAGTAGAACAAACTTGATTTAACAAATACAACACGTAACTTTTCTTGACGTCATTGTTGTGACCCACATTCTGTGTGTATAATTAGATTGTGTTGCAGTGTGTGTGTGTGTGTGTGTGTGTGTATGTGTGTGTATAAACGTACAAGAATTGAAGAAGAAAAAACAACCACACCATTAAACTTTCCTCTTATATATATAGTTTGCTTTAATAAAACTTTGTTTTTGTCCAATGTATATGTTTGTGAACCTAAGAAAGAAACTGAATAAATTTAATTTTAACTTTACGATTTGTTCTGTGTTCTGAAAAGAATAAAAGAAAATAAAGTGCTGATTTACTTTTTCTCCCAATGGGGGAGATAGACAATGCCTATGCAAAGACAGCTGTTTCGTCTTTGAGAAAGACTCTTCAGTCTGCATATCGGCCTGCAAAGAATGTCCACAGTGAACATTCAAACTGAGCTAGAAGACTTTTTCCAAGAGAAAGGTTGTCCTCTTTGCACCAGATTGAAAGTCCACAATAAAAGCAAACCAGCACTTAATTCAAAAGAAATGATAAAAATCTTGTGTAAAATAACAAAAATAATAATGTTCTAAAATTACAATCCCTCGAAGAGAGTAGAAGAGATGGGATGCCATGTTGGTGGATCCAGTGAAGGATTCAATAGGGGAGGTCATATAAATCGTATATATATATATATAGTATGAAAGAAAAATCTCAGTGAATAGCCAGCTCCGTACCCCTACTCTGAAGGACTGAAAAGTTAGTGCATTTGAAATGCAGAATAGTTTGCTTTGATAAAACTTTTCTGTGTCCAATGTCTTTATTTGTGAACTTCAGAAACAAAACCAGTTAACGTTAACTTTGAGTAATGTTCGTGTTAAAAAACAAAACAAAACAAAACTGGGTATATATAGGTATGAAAACATTTCAGTATACTGAATATATATATATTGTTCATTTTACATAAGATTTTCATAAGATTTTTACTATTTCTGGTTTAACTTTGTGCTGGTTTGCTTTTATTATGGATTTTCGATTTGATGCAAAGAGGACACCATTCTCTTGTAGAATGTCTTTTTTGCTCGGGTTGGCATCCACTGGACAGTCAAATTGCAGGCCGATCATGCAAACTGATGAGACCTTCTCTTAGGTCGAAACAGCTGTCTTTGCATAAGGCACTGTCCCTCCCCCATTGGGAGAATAAGTAAATCAGCAGAATTTATATAATTTTTTTTTTGTTTTTGTTTTTTTGAACACGGAACATTACTCAAAGTTAACGTGAACTGGTTTTGTTTCTGAGGTTCACAAATAAAGACATTGGACACAGAAAAGCTTTATCAAAGCAAACTATATATATATATATATATATTTCGTCATACCATCACGTCATTCAAAACTTGCGTCATCCATTCATTGCTTTTCTACGTCACTCCATTCACTAGAGTCATAGACTTTTTGCTCAGTCCTAATAATACCTTTTGTTGATAAACAAATCGTGTCTTTAGTTTTAGCATAATTATTGGTTTTAATTTAGAAGAAACATATCTTCATTAAATAAGGTTTAATTGTCACTTCATTTTTTATAATTGTATCGACTTATCCTACATTTTAACTTTTTATAGAGAGAGGAGAGAGGGTAGGGAGAGGGTGATATGTGTGTGTTGGGGGTGGGGGTGTGGGGGGGGGGGGGGGGGGGGGGGAGTGTTGACAAGGCAATGATAAAGTTTAAGGATACGTCATTTTAGTTGGCTTAGTTTCTATGTAATGTCATCGTTCTACGTCATAAGTCTTTTTTACGTGGTGTTTCTACCTTTGTCAGTTCTGTACCTTGAAAAAGAGGGGTTACCCCCTCGAAAGCTTGGATAAAAAATTAGAACTTACAAAGGATTTGTTGTTGTTTTTTCTTCAGATGTATATATATATATATATATATATATATATATATATATATATATAGCAGGAAAAAGAACGACGAACAAACTCGAGGATTTCTCCACTTTATTTTCTAAACTGTCCAACGTTTCGCCCTGGCGGGCTTCCTCGGGGACTGAAAAACCACAAAAGGACTATACTTAAAATCGACCAACAAGACTTATTAAAAATGCTCATTAAAAATGCGCGCACACAAACACGCACACACACACACACTGTACACACAAGAATAAAGAAAACTACAACAAATCCGTGGTCGTTCCAATTTTAATTCAAGTGATATATATATATCAGACTGGAAAAAATTTGAAATCAACCCCAAATAGAAAAGGAAATAGAAGCGACATGGGTATGTTAACATAAACTATGATGCCAGTATTTACTCGAATTATACATCTGTATCGTTAAAGATTCAGGACTTCCCTGGAGCTGCACTTCCTCCGTGCATTGCCTCCAGGATCGTTCCCACCATCTTTATATCTACTAATGTCCCATGTGTGTCTGTTTCAGACCGGAGGACGTTAAACGGATTTTCACCATCACCTTCAAACTATGATGCCAGTACAAAAACGTGGGTTACAAAATAAAGCGCTTTATGTGTTACAGAAAAAAAAAAGTCTTGGAAAAACGAAAAAAAAAAGAAGCCTTCTCTGTTTTACATATTAGAGTGAGCATATTCTTTACAGTTGTTTGCCCTGTACCTCAAGAAATAAGGGGGTTGTACAATGACCATTCGGAAGTAAAGTCTTCATGTGCCATGTTTCTGCGCGCAATATATTCCTCGATTTGGAAACGATATTTTAACCCTCCTGCTAACAAAATCATTCAATAAAGGAGGCTGACTGTTCAGTCTACATTGATATAGATATTGCTTGGCCTGTAGCTTGGTTGGTTGAGTGGAGGTTTTACGTCCTCATGGCGGAAATGGCCTGTAGCAAACAGCGCCATGTTTAATAGTTGGCCCTTCCTCGCACGATCAGCCTGTTTTCATTTGGCGTAACGTTAGGTATAATTGGACTGGATAATATATAGTAACTACAGTACCAGAACTACTTGTCCCTAAGAGCTACGGCTATGAGGACGCAAAACGTTCTGCAAACCAACCAACCAACCTACAGTAATACCAGTCGTAAGTACGATCAGGATAAAACGAGCGTGTCCAGATTCAGAGATCCGTTTCATGGTCTATATAACACTGCAAACTTCAGTTCTGTCAGGGCTCCCAGGGACCCCCATTTGGGGGTCTATGAAGCACTAAAATGATACAGGACTTTCTAAAAGAATGTGCAGGGGGTCCCAGGGATGCACTAGAAGTATTCTTTTCAGCAATCGCTATGCCACTGGGGCCCTCTATCCCGCCTCTAGGACCCTCTATACTGTAAGTGAATGGAGTCCATGGGGCCCCTTGTTTGCGGGACGATTGGGAGCCCTGGACTGTAGCCATTACTGATTTGAAGAGTCTTCTTCAACAATCACTGCTGGTGTAAATATTGTGCTACAACGGATATCACCACTGCCAATACAGCACGAGGTATACACACACACGCACACGCACAAGCGCACGCACGCACACGCGCACACGCACACACGCACACACACACACACACACACACAGACACGCGCGCGCGCGCGCGCGCGTACGCACACACACACACTTCAGACCGTCAAAATCACGCGAAATGGATAGACGTTAAATCACACACACACACACACACACACACACACACACACACACACACACACACACACACACACACATATATATATATATATATATGTCTGTATCGGAGATATATATATATACGAACACATCTATATATATATATATATATATATATAGTTAAGAAATAAATCTATCTTTTTCTATATTATTTTTTCTATATTATCTTTTTCTATATTTTCTATATATATATATATATATATATATATATATATATATATATATATATATATATATATATATATATATATATATATATATATTCAGTTTGAGCTATTACTTTTTCAAACTAATTATGAATATGCCCCCCTGTTCATGCATGCTGGCATCAGAAAACCAACCCTACCCTCGTCCGACAGGCGTATCCTTGGGCTTTTCTGGCCAGACATCACAGTCGTGGGTAATTTGTTTCATCTCCGATGAACGTGTGGGGGGAGAGAGAGAGACAGAGAGAGAGAGAGAGAGAGAGAGAGAGAGAGAGAGAGAGAGAGAGAGAGAGAGAGAGAGAGAGAGAGAGAGAGAGAGAGAGAGAGAGAGAGAGAGAGAGAGAGAGAGAGAGAGAGAGAGAGAGAGAGAGAGAGAGAGAGAGAGAGAGAGATGCAAAGGGAGACAAACGTAAGGCAGGAGGAAGAGAAAAAGGGAGACAGTGGGGGTAAGAGAGAGAGAGAGAGAGAGAGAGAGAGAGAGAGAGAGAGAGAGAGAGAGAGACAGACGAAGAGAGAAGAAGAGAGAAAGGGAAAGAAGAGCTGGGGGGAGAGGAATGTGGGGCAGAGAGTGAGAGAAGGGCGAGAGAGAGAGAGAGAGAGAGAGAGAGAGAGAGAGAGAGAGAGAGAGAGAGAGAGAGAGAGAGAGGGAGGAGAGAGAGAGAGGGAGAGAGAGAGAGAGAGAGAGAGAGAGAGAGAGAGAGAGAGAGAGAGAGAGAGAGAGAGAGAGAGAGAGAGAGAGAGAGAGAGAGAGAGAGAGAGAGAGAGAGAGAGAGAGAGAGAGAGAGAGAGAGAGAGAGAGAGAGAGAGAGAGAGAGAGAGAGAGAGAGAGAGAGAGAGAGAGAGAGAGAGAGATCTGCAAGGGAAAAATAATTGTAGAACAAGGACAACAACAATGTGGGTGAAGGGATTTAAATGTATAGAAACAAATAGTAAATAAAAAGAAGGAACATAAAAGGACGAGAGGGACGCAAAAGACATGGGTTTTTTAAAGACCGCGTAGCTAGCAGAGATAATAGATTAAAAATCAACAAACAAATGGCAGATATATAATATATACAAACAGTGACAACAACAATAACTAGCAAAGAATATCAAATGGGTAGAGTTATTGAGATAGAAAGCGAAAGAGGCGAAGAGATAGAGACTAGACAGAGAGAGAGATCACGAGAAACAGAAAGAGACCGAGAAGAGAGAGAGAGAGAGAGAGAGAGAGAGAGAGAGAGAGAGAGAGAGAGAGAGAGAGAGAGAGAGAGAGAGAGAGAGAGAGAGAGAGAGAGAGAGAGAGAGAGAGAGAGAGAGAGAAGGTGATCTAGAGACAGAGACAGACAGAGAGACAGAGGGAAGTCTTGATGTTCGGGGTGCCCTTGCTCGAATCTTTCATTGACAAAGTCATAAAATGTCAAGCAAGATTCAGTGAATGGCTTTGAAAATAAAGTAAAAGTATGGGTGCAAACACACCCACGGGGCACGGAAAGGGTTAAAAACTCAAACTCAGACTGAAACTGGTTTTTTTGTCGTAAAAGCCCTAAAAGGGACTATTGACACAGATGTGGGAGACATAATTATACCACAAAAGAACATAAAACATGCATGCGGTGCCAAAGAGTGTGTCTGCATTTCCCATCATAACCCTTGTTAACCCTTTCACCGCCAATGTCGCATTTTAGCACCACAATGGTTTAACACCCATGTCACTAAAAGGCATCAAATCAGGGCCTGTTATCTGAAGACCCTATTTTCGTAATTTTGGGATGCAAGGGGTAGGCCTAATGTTATATTATGTCACAGAGGAATTCGCAATATTGCAGATATTTTATTTTCTCTACCCAGTTAAGTTTAATGGTATTTTGTGGCTGAAAAATGGCTGGCGGCGAAAGGGTTAAAATTGTCAATTTAAGAGCAAAAGGAGCACGAGAAGAGCCCTATCTTCAGGCAGACTACTGCCTGAACCTGCATCCAATTGCCTGAATTCAGGCTTCCGGCACACCCACATGCACCCCCGATAAAACACAAAGCACAGGGCAACGTTGGTGACCCCCCAAAATAAATGTAGCAAATTAAAGAGTAGTAAAACATACTCGCAAAATCATTTATTGCGGAAAGCAAAGCATTCATATAAACTTGCTATTTCAGGTTTGAGTCGCGGGGTAGTCCTTTTCTTACTTCTTCTTCTTCTGCGTTCCTAGGTCATATGGCCATAATGGGTAAGGTACGTATGTTTGTCCGGTTTTCAGTTCTCACTGGTCTCGCCGCTGTATACAGCCGACACATTCCGATTTCGGAGGAGCTCAAAGGAGACCTTTTTTTTGAAGATTTGTTTTTGAAAAAAGGCAGGAGAATGGGCCAATAAGTCAGAAAAATATAGTAGATGACAGAAAGGAAAGGGAAAAGGCAGAGTCAAAGAGATTGACAGATTAGAGGAAGTTACGAACACATAACTTCCTAAAGGTGGGGGAACTATTTGTACGAAAGACACCCCCCGGTATCCCCCCGGGGACGTCCTTTTCTTACAGAACTGGAAACAAAGACAGTTTAGTCTGCTGCAGAATGAACGAAGAGCTAGCACCTTCACATCTGACGCCTCCGCTTCTCCGATCGCGTGAGGAAGAAATACTTCTATTTAGAACCGGCAAATCCCCCCGTGGGGATACCGGGGGATCTTTTGCATAAATAGTTCCCCCACCTTCTGGAAGTTCTGTGCTTGTAGCTTCCTCTAATCTGTTACTCTTTTAGACTCTGCCTTTGCCCTTTGCTCACTGTCATCTACTCTTTCTGCCTAACCAGTCCATTCTCCTGCCTTTTTTTTTTACACGAAACACTTTCAAAAAGATTTCCTCCAGCCGAAGTCGGACTTGCTGGGACTAACTATTGCTTAGTTAGGCGCATAACGGCAGCATGACGCATCTGCTCTCATAAGTGACAGAAGTCTGAAACTGTCTGAGCTATCGAAGCAAAACAAGAATCGGCAAATGTTAGGACATGCCCACTCCTCTGCCCCTTTCATTCATTCCAGACGGTTTCAGTTAGGGTTAGGGTTAGGAATAGGGTTTGGGATAGGGATAGGGATAGGCTTAGGGTCAGTTAAGTGTCAATCTCATAACATACCATAATGTTGGTGTTTTGTTGTGTGGATTAGACGGTTTCAGGTTAGGGTTAGGAATAGGGTTTGGGATAAGGTTAGGGATAGTTTAGTGTCAAATACACACACACACACAAAATAAAAGTTGATGACTAAACTGACAATAAACCTATCCCTAACCCTATTCCTAACCCTAACCTGAAACCGTCTGAAATTAATGGTCAACTTAGGACGCTGATTTGACCACCAGGGGGCAATCAAACCAGTAGGGGCTTAGCGCGTGATATTCCTAGTCGGGCGTAGTGAGTGAGAGAGAGAGAGAGAGAGAGAGAGAGAGAGAGAGAGAGAGAGAGAGAGAGAGAGAGAGAGAGAGAGAGAGAGAGAGAGAGAGAGGGAGGGACTCATCTCCCTCCCTCTCTCTCTCTCTCTCTCTCTCTCTCTCTCTCTCTCTCTCTCTCTCTCTCTCTCTACTACGCCCAACTAAGAAGATCACGCGCTAAGCCCCTACTGGTTTGATTGCCCCCTGGCGGTACAATGCGCGTCCTAATTTGCTCATTGAAGGGGCAGAGGGGGGGAGGGGGGGGGGGTGTATTCTTAACATTTGCCTTAGAACCAGTACTACTAGGGGCAAAACGACAACACAGACAGGAATCCCCGCCAGGTCAGTCAGTTGTGGTAAGAAGGCACAGGTCAGACCACCCTAACCCTAACCCTAACCCTACAAATCCTGTACACTCCATCTAGTTATCCAAAGAAAAGAAAATCCTACGTAGGGCTATGTCACACAGGGCGATAATCGAACTCTCTCCAGTGCAGAAATGAGGGTGTTCTTGTTGTTTTTCTTTTCTTTTGGGGGGAGGGGTTGTTTGTTTGTTTGGTTGGTTGGTTTTTTTTGTTTGTTTTTTTATAATTTGCTTGGTTGGATTTTCTTTTTTGTTCTAGCCCTGGTACGTTCAACCACTTTCCTCCTCCTCCTCCTCCTCCTCCTCCTCCTCCTCCTCCTCTTCTTCTTCGTCTTCTTCTTCCTCTTCTTGTTCTTGTTATTCCGTTCTCGGGAACAGCAGCAAAGTATCGTACGTGTCTGTTAACCCTTTCGCCGCCAGCCATTTTCAGCCCAAAATGTCCATTAAACTTAAACTGGGAAAAAACCCAAAGTATCTGCAATATTGGGAATTCCTCTGTGACATGTATAACATTAGTTCTATCCCTACCTCCCAAAATTAAGAAAATAGGGTCTTCGGATAACAGGTCCTGATTTGATGCCTTTTAGTGACATGGGTGGTAAACCATTGTGGTGTGAAATGCGACATTGACGGTGAAAGGGTTAAACAAACAAAAAATAATGTTCTATCCGTCCAGTGGGTATGGACAATGTCTCTGTACACGGTAACCATATTCACAAAATATCACTATTCCCCCATGACAACACAGTATGAGTAGCGTAACACTGTGTTGCCATGGGGAAATAGTGATATTTTGTGAATAACGTTCACGTGTACAGACACATTAATCACCACAAGCCGTTCTTTGATGTTCTGAAGAATCTTCAAAAAGCCCATTAAGCGCTCAATGTAATATGACTACTACAGCTAAGCCTACGCGTTTCCTTTCATGTTGCAAACCATGAATCAGGGCTTATAGGCGGTAATGATTCTCATTACGGCCATCTGCAAGGTTAAATATATGTTCCAGGGGTCATCTCCTTTACTCTCTCAGTGCAGGGAAAATGCGCAAATGAAGAAGAAGAAGAAGAAGAAGAAGAAGAAGAAGAAGAAGAAGAAGAAGAAGAAGAAGAAGAAGAAGAAGAAGATAATGATCAAGAAGATAATGATCAAGAAGAAGAAGAAGAAGAAGAAGTAGATCAACAAAAAACAAGAAGATAATGATCAAGAAAATTAAGAAGAAGAAGACGTTAGAAAAAGAAGAAGAAGAAGAAGAAGAGAAGAAGAAGAAGAAGAAGAAAGAAGAGAAGAAGAAGAAGAAGAAGAAGAAGAAGAAGAAGAAGAAGAAGAAGAAGAAGAAGAAGAACAAGTAGTAGATCAACAAAAAAACAAGAAGATAATGATCAAGAAAATTAAGAAGAAGAAGAAGAAGTAGAAAGAAAGAAGAAGAAGAAGAAGAAGAAGAAGAAGAAGAAGAAGAAGAAGAAGAAGAAGAAGAAGAAGAAGAAGAAGAAGAATGATCAAGAAGATAATGATCAAGAAGAAGAAAAAAAAGAAGAAGAAGAAGAATGATCAAGAAAAAAACAAGAAGAAGAAGAAGAACGAAGAAAAAAGAAGAAGAAGAAGAAGAAGAAGAAGAAGAAGAAGAAGAAGAAGAAGAAGAAGAAGAAGAAGAAGAAGAAGAAGAAGAAGAAGAAAAAGAAGAAGAAGATAATGATCAAGAAGGAAAGAATAAGAAGAAGAAGAAGAAGAAGAAGAAGAAGAAGAAGAAGAAGAAGAAGAAGAAAGAAGAAGAAGAAGAAAGAACAAGTAGTAGATCAACAAAAAAACAAGAAGATAATGATCAAGAAAATTAAGAAGAAGAAGACGTAGAAAAAGAAAACGAAGAAGAAGAAGAAGAAGAAGAAGAAGAAGAAAAAGAAGAAGAAGAAGAGAAGAAGAAGAAGAAGAAGAAGAAGAAGAAAGAAGAAAGAAGAAGAAGAAGAAAACAAGAAGAAGAAGAAGAAGAAGAAGAAGAAGAAGAAAGAAAGAAAGAAGAAAAGAAGAAGAAGAAGAAGAAGAAGAAGAAGAAGAAGAAAAGAAGAAAGAAGAAGAAGAACAACAACAACAAGATCCAAAAAAAGAAGAAGAAGATAATGATCAAGAAAAGGAAGAAGAAGAAGAAGAAGAAGAAGAAGAAGAAGAAGAAGAAGAAGAAGAAGAAGAAGAAGAAGAAGAAGAAGAAGAAGAAGAAGACGACGACGAATACGTTCGTTAGATTTACAACATAACACTATCACATAAATGCAAGAACTATGAGTATGACCAAACTTCCTTCTGTGCCACACCGTCCATAAGGGTCTCTGACCGATTGGACGCTAATCTCATCATCAACCTTTGTGTGCCCAACTACTTGCTTTCTTCGTACAGTGTGTTTACATTTCTTTCATATTACAACAATCTTTGCAAACAAATGCTATACTATAAAATAACCGTGCATGCCATCCTTGCATCGTACTATCTTCGCATCTTCTGACCCTAACAGTCCCTCATAAGGAAAGACAACCATGGCCAAATGGTGACCATCTAAGAGGAACAAACTAGGAGGGAGAGAAGAGGGGGTCACTGACTCCCAGGGGGATAATGGTCCTTAGAGAAATGGCCACCACATGGTCAGCGCCACCTACATCCATCAACGTCAGCCAGTAGAGAGTGGGATACACGCGCACGCGCTCGCGCACACACTACGCACACACACCCCCAAATTATTTACACACACACACACACACACACACACACACACACACACACACACACACACACACACACACACACACACACACACACACACACACACACACACACATCAAATTATTTACACACACACACACACACACACACACACACACACATACACACACACACACACACACACACACACACACACACACACACACACACACACACACACACACGCACACTGCTTGCAACGAGATGCAAAGATAAGAGAGGTCTTTCTTTCATTCATCATCGCAGAGACCATTTGCCTAAATACAAGCACTTAACCCAAATTGATTCTCTTAGGCACTGGACTGTCCATACCACACTACTACCTCTCCCTCCCACTCGCCATTTAACATTCTGTGTTTCTACACTACTCAAAACCACTTAAGAGCGAGTATCACATCTGCAGAAGCTTCAACAGATGCAGATTGTCTGCAAGCATAAATGAAATGCAGAGCTTCAGATTGTTTTCAGACTTCATTGCAATACATATGGCAATACATATGACCCATGGCTGCTCAAATGAGGGGTCGATTTTCAAAATGATGGTCCACGTAAGCGGCGCAATGGCTTCATTAATTAAATGGATGTCGATCTGGATGCGCCAAACAGGCGCATCCCAACGTATTCATGTTCGTTATTAACGGAAAATATGCGTCATTGGCGAGGGCGCACCGACAATCTGAAGCTCTGAAATGGTACAACATTTGGGGCAAAACAATATTTTGCTAAGTAGGCAGATTGCAGCTATAGATGCAGAAACAAAAGATCTGCAGCTAAGTAGGCAGATTGCGGCTATAGATGCAGAAACAAAAGATCTGCAGCTAAGTAGGCAGATTGCGGCTATAGATGCAGAAACAAAAGATCTGCAGCTAAGTAGGCAGATTGCGGCTATAGATGCAGAAACAAAAGATCTGCAGCTAAGTAGGCAGATTGCGGCTATAGATGCAGAAACAAAAGATCTGCAGCTAAGTAGGCAGATTGCGGCTATAGATGCAGAAACAAAAGATCTGCAGCTAAGTAGGCAGATTGCGGCTATAGATGCAGAAACAAAAGATCTGCAGCTAAGTAGGCAGATTGCGGCTATAGATGCAGAAACAAAAGATCTGCAGCTAAGTAGGCAGATTGCGGCTAAGATGCAGAAACAAAAGATCTGCAGCTAAGTAGGCAGATTGCGGCTATAGATGCAGAAACAAAAGATCTGCAGCTAAGTAGGCAGATTGCGGCTATAGATGCAGAAACAAAAGATCTGCAGCTAAGTAGGCAGATTGCGGCTATAGATGCAGAAACAAAAGATCTGCAGCTAAGTAGGCAGATTGCGGCTATAGATGCAGAAACAAAAGATCTGCAGCTAAGTAGGCAGATTGCGGCTATAGATGCAGAAACAGATTGCAGCTATAGATGCAAAAGAAAGAAACAAAAGATCTGCAGCTAAGTGATTGCACAAACCTGTGTTCATGCAATGGCCACAGCATACACTATATTTGCAGTACACATCGCGCCATGCAACTTAGAAAAGGGGAGTAAAGCTGTTATGTGTCAAACCTGTGTTCATGCAATGGCACACAGCATACACTATATTTGCAGTACACATCGCGCCATGCAGGACTTAGAAAAGGGGAGTAAAGCTGTGACTCGTGTCAAACCTGTGTTCATGCAATGGCACACAGCATACACTATATTTGCAGTACACATCGCGCCATGCAGGACTTAGAAACGGGGAGTAAAGCTGTGACCTGTGTTCATGCAATGGCACACAGCATACACTATATTTGCAGTACACATCGCGCCATGCAGGACTTAGAAACGGGGAGTAAAGCTGTGACTCGTGTCAAACCTGTGTTCATGCAATGGCACACAGCATACACTATATTTGCAGTACACATCGCGCCATGCAGGACTTAGAAACGGGGAGTAAAGCTGTGACTCGTGTCGAACCTGTGTTCATGCAATGGTACACAGCATACACTATATTTGCAGTACAGGGTTCGCACAATTTGCAGCTTATTTAAAGTGTCCCTACGACGCAAACTGTCAAACTGTGAGGCTGCATTTCCTAGTGGTCAGTCACTTATTTTGAGTAGTTACAGAGAGCTATATGTTGCTCGTGGTCACCATCCCATGGAGACTGCAAGGGTGGAGTGGACGAATCCATATGGGACAAGAGTGGAGTGGGCACTCTCTAGGGCTTTTACAATGAGTGAGCATGTCTGATTTTAGCAATTAGTGGGATAATATTTATACCCCATTCCACGCCCTTGTTCCTCCTTGTCATGGAAGCTCGCTCACTGACATTCTTGATAGTTGTTCCCATAGGGAACCGAGGACAGTTAAAGGTGGACCCTGACGGGTGAGTCTTTGCAAGAAACTCACCAGGAAAACTTCTTATACAGAGATAGCAACACTCACTTTGCTCTGGTTTACTCAAAATCAAACCGTCAAATCGGCGATTCCTCCTTGGCGGAGGTGCTGGAAGTCAAATTATTTCACCCAAAGAGAAGGCGTGTGCCGTCTCTTTTCTAATGGCCGCCTGCGTTTAGACCAAATCGTTTGCACGAGCTTTTCGCAATACAAACCTTTCTATTTCTTTTTTTTTTTTAAATTTACACAGTTTATCTAAAGGAGTTTCGCTCACAACAAAGGAAATAGATCCTATTTTACTGCACTACAACAAAAGAAAACGCTTCAACCACAATGGGTATATCTCCACCCACCCCATCCAAAATGGCTTCTCTTTCCGGCATCTCCGCCAAGGCGGAATCGCCGTTTTGAAGGTTTAATTTCTAAGAAACCAGAGCAAAGTGAGTGTTCCAATCCTTGAAAAGGCTGTCTTTCTGGTGATCTCGACGTGTTTCTTATTTTTAAAAAAACTCATCCGTCAGGGTCCACCTTTAAAGGCGACAGTTGGTGGGATTACATCGATGCTACGCCTCGTAGATTTCAGCGAACGATAGGATCTAGGAGAGACAATAATTATGACGGCGAGTGAGAACACAGCCGTGAAATATTCATTAGTACCATTAATTCCTCCCTCACCGGATGACTCCACGTTGCCTCTTCCTCGTGAGCATGTTGGACACCCCACGATTCCCCAGACTTCACTGTTTCGTGGTCCCGGAATCGTCCTAAGCCTGTCATTGTTCAGCTTTCTCAGAGGACGTTAACCCTTTCACCTCCTCAGTCGCCGTTTGGCATCACTCTGGTTTAAATCGAATAATTATTATTATTCTCTTCCGCGTTCCCAGGCTTTATGGCCATACTGGGTCAGATACGTACGTGTCCGCTTTTCAGTTTTCACTGGTCTCCCCGCTGCATTCAGCCGACACATTCCGATTTCGGAGGATAAAGCGAATCTAATGATCTATGCTGATCATTTATTTAACAAAGTGTCGTCAAGAAGGCGACCTCAACATTGGAAAATTCGCCGATTTCGGATGAAAGCAAGGGTTGGGGGTTGGGGGAGGGGAGAGGGGTCATCGGAAATTATTGCAAATCGGGGTAAAGAAGCAGAAGAGGATGACTATTAAAATGTTTACATTTGCAATCGGTTAACAACTAAAAAAAGACAAGAAAAAAAATGTGATCGGGAAAAAAGTTCTGGGAAACAAAAAGTCACAAACACGCACGCAGAAGTGGTAATTCAGTTTACTTGTTTTTTAGAAGTCCAAGGACGCGCGCGCGCGCATGTGTGTGTGTCTGTGCGTGCGTGTGTGCGCGCGCGTTTGTGTGTGTGTGTGTGTGTGTGTGTGTGTGTGTGTGTGTGTGTGTGTGTGTGTGTGTGTGTGTGTGTGTGTGTGTGTGTGTGTCTGTCTGTCTGTCTGTCTGTCTGTCTGTACTGTGTTTATGTGTGTTGTGTGTGACTGTCTGTCTATGTGTGCGCGTTAAATTATTTGTGTAACTATACTTAAGCACAACACGGGTTTAACAGCCAAAACTTCGAAAACTTTGCCCTCTAAAACTGCTAGCTATCTTGTACTTTACCTACCCCCCCCCCCCCCCACCACACACACACCCCACCTCCACCCTCTCAAATCATCGCATTTAAAAATTTCACCAAGATTCATGCTGGCATTCACGGAAAAGGGATAGGGATAGGATCAGCCTAGAATCATTTTCATAAATCCAGAAGAAGCAGACTTTGAAATCGAGGGTCGTAAATATGAGAGGGGTGTCTATCTACCATCTTCTTTTTCTTAAACTTAAACATTTTGATCATGCAACCCTCGATTATGGTCTGGGTAGATTTCCTTGGCGGAGGTTTTCGCCCTACTGCGCACTTTCCGTTGGCATTGTACCCGCTTCTTGCGTTCTTTTGTAAACATTCTCTCCTGGTGTTGACGTAAATTTGGACCGAGTTTTCGTAGCAAGGATAATGGTATTTTCCCATTAGCCGTGTCTTTTCGTTCCTTCCACTACTTTCTCCTATTGCACACATTGTTGTGGTTTTAGGAGTTCTTCCTATTTCTTGTTCAATCTTCGTGCATTGGTGAGTGGTCCTCTTGAACCTATTGTGGCCATGGAAATCGCACAACGTACACATACACGCGCTCGCGAGCGCGTGTACACACACACACGCGCACGCGCGCACGCACGCACGCACGCACGCGCACACGCACACGCACGCACACACACACACACACACACACACACACACACACACACACACAACACACACACACACACACACACACACACACACACACACACACACACACACACACACACACACACACACACACACACACACACACACACACACACACACACACACACACACACACACACACACACACACACACACACACACACACACACCTTTCTTGTGTCTTTTATTATTATTATTCTCTCCCCAAATAATTGCGGAGTTTCATAATTTACTTCCGAAGAAGAAAATATTGATTTCTTGAATTGCACACTATATGCCCTTTGCAATTCAGAAGGAAAACAATAATTGGAAGATCAACAATAACAAAAACTAAATGAATACAGTGGTAATATAAAAGCAAAATAAATAAAAAGGCAAAACACGAGCAAACCTTGTGATTGCAACATGCTCAAGGAGAAGAAGAAGAAGAAGAAAAGAAGAAGAAGAAAAGAAGAAGAAGAAGAAGAAGAAGAAGAAGAAGAAGAAGAAGAAGAAGAAGAAGAAGAAGAAGAAGAAGAAGAAGAAGAAGAAGAAGAAGAAGAAAAAGAGGAATGACGACGATGAGGAGAAGAACAAGAACAAGAAGAGAACAAAACACGAGCAAACCTTGGGATTGCAACATGCTCAAGGAGAAGAAGAAGAAGAAGAAAAAGAAGAAGAAAAAGAAGAAGAAGAAGAAGAAGAAGAAGAAGAAGAAGAAGAAGAAGAAGAAGAAGAAGAAGAAGAAGAAGAAGAAAAAGAAAAGAAAGAAGAAGAAGAAGAAGAAGAAGAAGAAGAAGAAGAAGAAGAAGAAGAAGAAGAAGAAGAAGAAAGAAGAAGAAGAAGAAAAAGAGGAATGACGACGATGAGGAGAAGAACAAGAACAAGAAGAGAACAAAGTGGAGGAGGGTAAGAGGAAGAACAAAATACAGGACAAGACAAAATAAACAAAACAAAAAGACCCCCCAAAAGATCAAAGGAACATGTAACACACACACATACAAGTGGTTCTACTACGGAGTGAAATGAAATAAGCTATTCCTGTTAATGTTTGTCCAATTGTAATCACAAATATAACGACAGAAATAGACTATAACAAGTGCAACGCCGAGCGGCTGCAAAGTCCCCTCGCAGCATCGCCGAGCTACTCCGAAATCGGAATGTGTCGGTTGTACACATACATAAAAACGCATCAAAACAGCACGTAACTACATAAAAACGCATCAAAACAGCACGTAACTACATAAAAACGCATCAAAACAGCACGTAACTGAATTGTTTTGTATATACAACCTTGGGGTTCGGACCCGTGATTTGAGCGCGCGCGATCATGCGCACACGCGCGCACAGGAAAATTCATGACAACTGTGTTATAGACCATTCATCAAGAAATGTTGTGAAAAAAACTGCATTAAAATACATGCAAAACTTCGCGAGATATTAGCGATTATGTGTTTCGGGGGTTGCACCCCGTAACTGGCGGGACCTTGACCTTAATGTAAAACTAAATACATCAGTGGATAGCTTGCAACTTGGCAAACTAGTATACCAAATTTGATGATGATAGACTGAATAGTTTTTGAGAAAAACGGACGAATAGCCGGACGGTCGGAGGCACGCCGGACGGACCAGACAAAGACAATCGCTCCCCGAACCTTCGGCTCGGGGAATAATAAACAAAAGAAAGAACACTCAACCAACATTGTTTGAAAAAGCAGCCAGATTCAAAAGAAAGCAATTCTTTGATTAGTCGCGGTCACAAACAGGGAGGAGAAAGGCAATACTGTACAGTGGAACCTCCCTTATAAGACCTTCACAAATCATCCAAAATGAGGTCTTATAAGGGAGGGGTCTTATAACGCAGGTCATTTTAATACTTACAAAGAAGGGCAATATCTCAGAGAAGTAGGTCTTATGTGGTGGTGGGGGGGGGGGGGGGGGGGGGGGGGGGTCTTATATGGGAAGTCTTATAAGGGAGGTTCCACTGTATAAACGAAAACCTTCCTGTTATCCTCCTCCACTTTTTTGTTCTTCTTCTTCTTCTTCTTCGTCGTCGTCGTCGTCGTCGTCTTCTTCTTCTTTTTTTTCCCGTCGGTTTTTAACCCGTGAGTGCGGTGAATACGAGTACGTCTTAATTTGCTTTTATGAGCGTGTTTGTCTATTTTTGAATGTTTGTTAACCTTGTGTGTACCTATATGTATACTTTACTTTTGCGGTCATTGTGAATGTGTAACTTGTTTATGTAAATTGAAAATTGATTTTTTTTAATGTAATCTGATTGTAAATTGTTATTTTATTATGTATATGTATTCTATTTATATTTAGTTTAATATGTACATATTTCTTTGTGTGCGCATGTGTATGTGTGTGTGTGTGTGTATGTAAGACTGTGAAGGATCGTGTGGAGGTATGTAAGCGGTTGTTTTTAATATGAATAATCTTAGGGCAATTGTAAAACGCTTAGAGCTTAAAGGTGAAGCGCTATATCAATTTTCTTAAATAAATAAATAAATAAAATCACAGACGAAGTCGGGCGATGTCAAAGAGGAACTTAGAAAATAAACGAGGAGGGGCTATAAGGTGAAGCAAGAAATAAAAATAAAATTAAATTAAAGGGAAGTATTATGCATACGTCGTGCCGAATCTGTGTAATTGCCGGTTCCGCGGAATCAGCAAATCGTTGCCTAGTTCACGTAATAAGCAGCGATTTGCCGAATCTGTGTAAAGGGTGATTTTTCATGCCTATTTCACAGAATAGGCAGCCGATTACACAGAATGGCCAGCTGATTACGCGGAATCAGCAATCTTGCCTATTCCGCGAAATAGGCAAGTTTTAAATCAGCCAATCTCATTTTCGCACCTGTCGGTATTGTATTCTTATAATCATATTTTTGTGGTAAGGCAAAGTGTTGA
>CM065686.1:11011842-11016842 GCA_017654935.2 Phymorhynchus buccinoides | reverse complement strand
CTAATAACTTGTTTTAAAAAAAGACTGCAGAAATATAAAAAGCATAATACCCATTTTATAGTATTTCCAGTCTTTTTTTAATACAAGTTCTTAGTTTTCTGTAATAACATCAATAATAAGTTAATAGACTATCTAAAGATAGTCCGTTATCACTCTAATCCATCGATTAATGTAAAATGCTAATACATTCTCACTAGAGAGATCATCAACAACAATAATGACCATTTCCATCCTCGCATACAAGAACTAGAAGACGAAAGAGAGGAGAACGCTCATTTACAATCACATCGCGCTTCTCTTTCCCTTCACTACATGTGTTATTTTTCGATTAATAATCATGGTGGTGTCATTTCAAGTTGCATTGCCTCTGCCCTACTCCTTTCGTTCACATTCGATAATAATCTGATATAAAAAGAACATTATAAATGTAAACGGAATCGATTTTTGCTTTCCTTCCTGGGTAATTGAAAGGGTTTCAAAGGTCAGCTTAGATTGATCGCCACACACACGCATGCACGCGCGCGCGAACGCACGCACGCACACACAACACACACACACACACACACACACACACACACACACACACACACACACACACACACACACACGCACGCACGCACGCACACACACACTCATATTACCACACTCTATTTCTCTCTCTCTCTCTCTCTCTCTCTCTCTCTCTCTCTCTCTCTCTATCTCTATCTCTCTCTCTGTCTCTCTCTCCCTCTCTTTCACTCTGTCTTTTACACACACACACACACACACACACACACACACACACACACACACACACACACACACACACACGAGCGCGCGCGAGCACGCACGCACGCACGCACGCACACACACACACACACACGCACACGTACAATTACAATTGTCTCGTACAATTGCAGTTGGAGGAGTGGATCTGCCCCTTAACCCTCCACGTGTTCCGTGTTCCTGCTCTTTTCACGGATCTTCAAATTTGTCATTGAAAAGATGCAGTTGTTGTTGTTCTGGTAGTCTTACCCTGGCTTAAAGACTCCGCGCGCGTGTGTGTATGTGTGTGTGTGCGTATGTGTGTGTGCGTGTGCGTGTGCGTGTGCGTGTGCGTGTGTGCGTGCGTGCGTGCGCGTGCGTGCGTGCGCGTGTGTGTGTGCGTGCGTGCGCGCGTGTGTGCGTGTGCGTGTTTGATAACTATGTTTTATGTCAATTACATGTGCTTTTATGTTATTTTACAAATTGTCTCTTTTATTAGGTTATAACAATGTCTTATTTTGTCTTCATTTTTATGTGCACGCCGAAAAACATGTTTTTCCACTTATTTGGAGACAATAAAATTGTGGAGTCGGAATTGGAATTGGAATTGGAATTGGGATCATCCCAACAGCCGAAGCACTATGGTACAAATGCACCAGGTAGGGATGAGAACATTACGTGTGTCACCGTTTTTGATTACCCCGCCACGTGGGCAGCCACACTCCGACTTCGGAGGACGACGAAAAGATGCAGTGATAGAAAGGTTGTCCACTCAATTGCGCCTCTTTGATAAAATCGTCAATTGCGCCTCTCTGGGCATGTACGTCAATAGGGCATTTGCCGCGTGACGCTGACCTTGAATTTCACTGAGTTGAAATTAGACAGTTGAATTAGAGAGGTCACGGGAACTCGGGCAAAACAAGCGCGGGCAAATTAGTAGTCTTGTATACAGTACGAACACTCGTGGCAAATGCCCTATTGGGCCTGTGTGTACAAAATCGACAATATAATGTAACTAGTTACACCCGTGCTCCGCACGGGTCCAGGAATTGTTTTTGCGTGAAATGCAAAGATAATGTATTCAATGTTACATAGATAGAACAGTATTATGCTGTCTGTGAATGTAAGAGAGTTCCCCGTACCACATACTAAAGAATACAAAATGCAATACTAGAAGCAATGTATTGATTTGAGCAAATTTTGCGTGACTTAGTGACAAACTTTATTAGCTGTTGTTGTTGTGCGAGAGCGTGAAGGGGAGAGAGAGAGAGAGAGAGAGAGAGAGAGAGAGAGAGAGAGAGAGAGAGAGAGAGAGAGAGAGAGAGAGAGAGAGAGGGGGGGGGGGGGGGGGGAGAGAGAGAGAGAGAGAGAGAGAGAGAGAGAGAGAGAGAGAGAGAGAAGGCGTGGGGGCGTGGGGATACAGATAAAAGTAAAGGGCTGGAAAGAGAAGGGCGGAAGTAACGAAACACAGGTTCGGCATTCTTCGTGTTTTCCGAGGTAGATTCGGCAATTTCCGACACAGCTCGGGCGACGCAGACGACACAAAATGTTAAGGAAATTTCATACATTTTGCCTTCAAAATCAACTTTCAAAAGCAAAATTTTGAACCAGACATAGCGGAATCGTGTCCCAACGCGTTCTTCTGGAACTGTATAGCAAGCAAATGTCCGACATTTACGCGGTATCCGAGTTTTTACGTTCTTTTACACTTCGGGTCTTAGCGTATTATATTGATAATTATATTATAGATAAGTTGAAGTACCTGAAAGGGCCCCACGGCTACAGAGATTGCTCGGGCCTAAGTGTGTTTGGAGTGGCATTGTATCAATGTGCATTACACGCAGGCAAACATATGTCTCCGTTGAAACTTTCGGAATTTTTTATTACTGTTTTTTATTATTATTATCATTAATGGTGTGTGTGTGTGTGTGTGTGTGTGTGTGTGTGTGTGTGCGTGTGCGCGCGCGCGTGCGTGCGTGCGTGTGCGTGCGTGCGTGTGCGTGCGTGCGTACTTGCGTGCATGCGTCCATGTCAGTGTGTGTGTGTGTGTGTGTGTGTGTGCGTGCGTGTGCGTGCGTGCATGCGTGCGCGCGCGTGTGTGCGTGTTCGTGGGTGCGCGCACGCGTGTTTATGCACGTGCGCGCTGTATTTAAATGCCTTTTATGAATAATGATTTTGCAACGAAGAGTGAGTCCTCAATGAATTGGTTCTTTATGATTGTGCACAGACGAGTTCGTGCATTCCTGTGATATTTAAATGAGCATGCAAACGCATAGTGTCCTGAATCCAAACATTCTCGTGTGCGTTCGCAGAATGAACAGAATAATGTTGGGGCCCTGACGTATATCCGGGTTCTGTGAATACTTCACCGGGCCCAATTAATGATGACCACAACCGGCGCAATTCACACAGGCGCAATTGGGTATATTCTCTCTCTCTCTCTCTCTCTCTCTCTCTCTCTCTCTCTCTCTCTCTCTCTCTCTCTCTCTCTCTCTCTCTCTCTCTCTCTCTCTCTCTCTCTCTCTCTCTCTCTCAAGTGAACAGAGGGCCTCACGCGAAAGCGCCACCTACATAACATTATCGCCCTTGGGCAACACGAAGAAGCAGTATAAAGCCTCATTGAGTTGCATCGGATAGAAATCACTGATCGCTTCTCGGCCCTTTGGCTAAAACAGTGATTCAGGAACATAAATTGTTGTTTATACCCTGGCTGGTTTGTTCAGCCCGTCGTACATGGCGAAAGCTGATACGCGACGTTAAACTGAACTTCCATCGGATATAAAGAAACACGTATGGGAAAGATAAGAAGGGCAACGATACGAGTGGAGTTGAAGCCAGGAGGCAGGAGGGAGGAGGGAGGGGAGGGAGGGGGGAGGGGGGCAGTTCGATAGAAGGGGAGGGGGGAGGGGGGTAGTTTGATAGAAGGGGCAGGGGAAGTGAATTACATCAACGCGTAATTAGATCTCCTAAAATAGACTGTTTCCTTTTTTGTGCATAGCTAACCCAAACCCTATTATTCCCCCTCTTTTGTTTGACTGGTGGGGATCTTTAATTAACGGGCATTATTGATCTATGTTTCGCCCACATTCAAGCGTATATCTAGTAGTTTTCATTCCAAAGGAATGTCGAATCAAACAGGGTAAAAGAGGGAATACATAGGGTCTCTCTACCCCTATCTTTATCAATTGCTGTCTCTTGTCTGTCTGTCTGTCTGTCTGTCTGTCTGTCTGTCTGTCTGTCTGTCTGTCTGTCTGTCTGTCTGTCTGTCTGTCTGTCTGTCTGTCTGTCTGTCTGTCTGTCTCTCTCTCTCTCTCTCTCTCTCTCTCTCTCTCTCTCTCTCTCTCTCTCTCTCTCTCTCTCTCTCTCTCTCTCTCTCTCTCTCTCTCTCTCTCTCTCTCTCTCTGCGTCTCTCTCTCTCTCACTCTCTCTCTCTCTCTCATACATGCGCAGCTACGCACGCGCACGCACACGCACGCGCACGCGCACGCACACGCACATGCACACACACACAGAGGACTGGATTTATTTTTTAAAGCATTGTTAGCTTATTCTTTAACTCTCAATAAAGATTATTTTGACTTGACTTGACACGCACACACACACACACGCACGCACGCACGCACACGCACACGCACGCACGCACGCACGCACACGCACACACGCACACGCACACACACACACACACACACACACACACACACACACAATGCGTTATACTATTAGGCTAATATTTAGTACTTTGGAATGTTTTGTTTTGCATGTTGAGTTATTTTTCGAGTTGCTTTCGTATTATTTTTCATTCTGAGGACAGGATGGAAAAAAATCTGTCAAGCTTACCCTCGATAAAGATCATTTTGACTTGACTTGATACGTGCTCATGCTCGTGCGCGCACGAGGAGAGATAGAGGGACACTGTCCCAAGCACCCATCTCCATTCCTCCCTTACACCACCCTCTCCTCCATTCTTAAAAAGAAAAGAAAAGGTCAGTAAAAATGTTGCTTCTGTAGTGTAGTTCTTTGGCTCCCGAATAGCCCATGTTGTAAGACGCCTGCTGATCCCTCCACACGCAAACAGAGCAATACTGTTGTCTATTTTGGGTGTGTTGATCTTCACTGTTAGTAATGTTACAACAGCATCTTATGCAATACTCCTATAGTAGTAGTAGTAGTAGTAGTAGTAGTAGTAGTAGTAGTAGTAGTAGTAGTAGTAGTAGTAGCAATAATTAGGGCTAGAAGTGGGCCTCGCGGCCCTTTTA
>CM065686.1:10981842-10994342 GCA_017654935.2 Phymorhynchus buccinoides | reverse complement strand
CCTCTCCCTCTCTCCCCCTCCCTCTCTATCTCTCTCTTTCAAAGAATACTCCCTGCAGGACTGAACACAGTGTGATGGGTGTGATGGGAGAGGTGGACGGGTACAGAGAAGCGCAAACAATATCCGCTGAAGTTGATGGATGGACGTCCGCGTGCAACACGTGCCTGCTGCTGGTAATTAGACCCCACGGGGAATAAGGGACCGACTCCTTTTTTGTACCCCTACAATACCAGAATAGATGTACCTTGTTATCAGGACTATGTCTCCAACGAAGAGATCCTTGCAACTAGGTTGAAAAGCTATCGAATGTAGCATTCGAGAATCACCCGCGGAGTTACGCAGCCATACCCCGACTTCGGAGGATGACTGTGGTTATCTTGCTGCTGCTGCATACTGTCACTATCTTACTGTTTCTGCTGTTGACTGTCCCTATCTTGCTGAGTAGATTTCCCACAAAGGCATCCGAGAATCACCCGCGTTGCTAGTCTTCAAGGTCATACGTCAAGGTCATGACCTTGACCCCAAAAGGCACATTTACAATACCCAGCCAACATTCCCACCTGATTTCATCTTGGGAACTCCATTTTTCTGACACCCCCCCCCCCCCCCCCCCCCCCCCCCCCGGACCCCGATTTTCAGGGTCCAGCGATCTCCTTGACCTTGACCTTGATTGGTCAACAATATTCGGAAGGAGCATAAGCCAAACCACCTTCATACCAAGTTTTAACATCCTATGTCGACTGGTGCCTGAGGTATGGCTAAAAACGTTTTTCAGATTTCAAGGTCATACGTCAAGGTCATGACCTTGACCTTGACACCAAAACGCACATCTACAGTACCTAGCCTACATGCACATCAAGTTTCATCTTCCTATCTTTATTCCTTCATGGTGATATGCTGTTAACAAACCCACATACACACACACACACACAGCCACTTACACAACAAAAACAATATCACCTTCGCTCCGTAAACTCCGCGGGTGACAGCGAGCAAAATGTGCCTAGCATGGCGTCCATACTGCTGCAGCAACAGCTCCGTTGGGGATGATCATGTCGCAAGGATGGACAACTGCGTGATGCCCACATCTAATCTTGTTTTTTGTTTCGAGAACTAAGGGACGGAATTCGTGACCGAGGCAAAGACACTGTAATGGGAATAAGACAGACAACTGCAGAGTTACGGCGAGCTGGGATGATAGGGTTATCGTTCGTGATCCCGTTAACAAGGGCGGCTCTATCCAAAGACTGGAATTTGAATCGACGTTTGTTTTAATACCAGATTCATATTTGAGTGCTTGGGCAAACCTTTTTCTGTTTCCCTAAAGACAAAGAAAGGTAAGGAAGCTGCAAATACGGCCAGAAAATCTATGAAACAGTAACAACCAGTGTTAGATCACTGCTGATGTTCATGGTTCATCCTCACCATCTTCACTTGGTTATAAGAACGAAGGTTGGCTTTTCCCTATTTCTTGCTGGCTGACTGGAATGCTGGGGTGTTGCTGATGACACTTGTACTTCCAAAGATTCTGTCTGTTTTTTTCTGTTCGTTTCTTATGGACACACACTTTCTGAGGCTTCAAAACATATCCATAGAGCAGACACTTCGTGTCCTTTCACATTAATAGGCAAGTACTGTTCTTTCTAGTTGTGTTTACAGTTAACACTCACAAACCAGGAGCCATTAGCACCGGGTATAATTCTGCAGGAAAATGCTACTGGCTGGTCTTTGGGAATCTTCCCAAAACGCCAACTGTCCTCAAACCCCTTTGGCCGAGAGAGTGGGGATGTACTCTGGGCAAGGCTTCTTCATTACACGCAAATTTTAGACCTGCCAGTTAGCAATATCGTATATGGTTGCTGTACAATTGCAGCTCTCGTGCTAAAGAGAGTGTGGATGTCCCTTGTTCAAGGTTGCTCAACTTATAAAGAAAATATATCCCAGCCTTCCATAATGGCAGTCACCTTATTTGCTATCTAGAAGTCAGAGTCGGACACACGTGACACATTATAATCTAGAAGGGATAGAAACCTGCGGATGACTGTGCCGGTGGAAGGTACATGAAGGGCAGGAGCTGTGCCGGTCGGGGTTCGCCCCCAGGTACCGCTACGGTAGCCGGATTGGTCTTGCCCAGATACTACGAAATAAAGGCTATGGCCCACTTTTTTTCTTAACAGATCCATACAATGTTTTATTTTATGTTTACTTTCCTTTTCCATTAGGTCATGTACACACACATAAGCAGATATTCCATGCGGCAACCCGAACGCAATCCATAAATAAGTGAAATAAAGAAGGGAAAAGATTTGCGCACGTGTCAGAATTTCCCCTATATGCGTAAACTTGTATCCTTCTCTTCTTATTTAGGGTTTTCCGTACGGAACTTACGCGTCTAATGTGAACCCGGCCTGAGGCTACTTCTATTTCCTCAGCTTTCTATTATTTTTGCCTTCTTGCTACCCCCCAAAGTGCAGCAGAATCTTCAGCCTGATGAAGTTGGCTGCCTGAGGCGAAGAAGAAGAAGAAGAAGGTGCAAAAATAGACCGTCAACGCCAGCTAAAAAAGACTTAGAGCTGAGTGATATGGATGGCCAACACAGGCAGATCGATCGTATCATGCAGAAGGAAAAGTGAAGAGCTGATTGAGTAGACATTTGAAACTTTCGAACGTTGTTCTTCTTCAGTGGGTGACAGGTAAGCGAGTGTTGTGGGTTTTTTGTTCTCCAATCTGTCTTTATGTCTAAAAAAACACCATACACAGTAATGTTCATTTACCAAAGAATTCAAGATCGACATAATTATGCATTGACCATATCCATCCAGTAAATGCAGCTGAAATACCACGCTCTGTTATGAAAAACAGATCTTGACAGTCTTGACTAACAGTTACTTTCGGGTAATACGTTCAGCACACAATTATGTGGCCAATCGTAACTAACACAAGGGAAAAAAACATATGTGCTTGCCTCTTTCTTTAACATATACTATTTGTTGCAATATAAATAGATCTGAATGCTGAAAGCAACAGAAACGGTATAGTGAGGATCTCCAGGCCAATATTGAAGATGAAGTTCGAGTTCACTGAGGCCGTAAATGCTACCGCGCGGCTGGTATTCTAGCGTTTTTCACTATCTATGTGATAATTGCGTACGTTGATTTGCATCCATTGATAGCGTAGTGACGGATGGGGGCTCGCGAGTCAGTAAATAAATTGTAGATTGGAATATAAAACCCCAAAAAGAGAGAAAAAAGTATGGGTGTATAGGGATCTGCAGGGAACCTACAGTAATTAACACAAACTGTCAGCCCAGAGGACCCCCCTAGCTGACAAGGGTGGCTATCCATCAGGCCCCCGGTGCTGAGGAGGGAACAGGGATGAAATTAAACTGAATGCAAGTGGGAGATCACACTAGTGTAGTGTGGGGCATTGATACAGCGGCGTTTGCATTCCATTCCAGCAGAGAATGGAGTCCAGCAACCGTCTAAATTAGCTTAGTTTATTTCCCAACTAGCAGAAACGCCCGCGCGCTTTTGTTCCGCAAAGAACTCACTAAGCTATGGCTTGATATCAGTTGTCGCCATTTTCCTTTTCCATGCAATGACTTAAAGAAAGGGACCAGCCGCCATCTTGGGATAAACATGACGTCGCAAAAAAATAAAATAAAATAAAAGACATGCCGTCGCATCCAACTAAATCACTTGTTTTTGTTGAACTAAATCACTCAGTTAGATGTATCCCATGATGGAGGCTTTGGCAACAGCTGATATCCAGCCATGCCTTGTAAGGATCTGAGGTGAAACAACGCCGATAACTTTCTCTATGCAGTTCTTGTGACAATGCACTGCAACTAGAGTAATGCACGGGCTCGCTTCGTTCTGGAGCGTTGCATCGCATGACACAGGTTTACCCCCACACGCACGCACGATCACCCTTCTGCCCGCTCGCTCGCGTGCATGGAGCTAATCCTTACGCACACTCGAATGCAGTCTGGACAGACACACAGAGACACACACCGAAGTTTATAATACGTATAGATAGATATAAATCATCAAACATATGAAGTTCCCTATTAGATATAGATGAGCCTTGTTGGGGTATTACTCCCCCTCCCCCCCCCCCCCCCCCAGTTTCCCCTCTATCCCTACTTCTTCTTCTCCGTCATTCTGCCCCATTTGGTCACCTTTTTACCCCTCCCTTCCACTTAAATATGTACAGCTTTTATCTCTCTAGTGATCTCTTCTTTTCGACTGTATGATCCTCTGCCGACGCGGTCCTGCTAATTCTCAGGAACATCGAAAATGTTACTTTAAAGGTGTACCCTGACGGATGAGTTTTTCAAAGAAACACGTCGAGATCACCAGAAAGACAGCCTTTTCAAGGATCGGAACACCCACTTCGCTCTGGTTTCCTAGAAATTAAACCGTCAAAACGGCGATTCCTCCTTGGCGGAGATGCCGGAGAGAGTAGCCATTTTGAATGAGGTGGGTGGCGGTCACTCATTCTGGTTGAAGCGTTTTCTTTTTTTGTAGTGCAGTAAAAAAACTCCTTTAGATAAACTGTATAACATTTTAGAAAATAAATAAATAAAAAGGCTTGTATTGCGGAAATTTCGTGCAAACGATTTGGCGGCCATTAGAAAAAGAGACGGCACACGCCTTCTCTTTGGGTGAAAGAATTTGACTTCCAGCACCTCCGCCAAGGAGGAATCGCCGATTTGACGGTTTGATTTCTAGGAAACCAGAGCAAAGTGAATCTCTGCAAAGGGTGTTTTCCTAGTGATCTCGACGTGCTTCTTACAAAAGCTCATCCGTCAGGGTGCCCCTTCAATGCTTCTCAACGACTGTTCTCGCCTTGCACTTGTTCGTGATAAGTGTCAATTATAATGTCGTCCACGGCAAAAATATGACAGACAGGGATTTGTAAAAATGGGGGTAGCATACTATACAGTAAAGTGTTGAAAATTGGTCACTTAATGAGCGTGCAAATTGGGGATATTGTAGAGACCTTAAGTGTGACATTGATATAGGCTTAAATGGAGAACTTAAGAGATGTGATTGGCACAATCAGAGCTTTTGTGACAGCAAATAAGATCACGTTACCGAAGCAGAAGATACAAGTCTAACAGAGAAGGGCCATAGCGAGACAGTAATTGTTGATTAGGGAATAGGAAAGAGCAGGGAAAGGGACATCCTTGCTGCTTAGCATACTATACATGAGAGAGAGAGAGAGAGAGAGAGAGAGAGAGAGAGAGAGAGAGAGAGAGAGAGAGAGAGAGAGAGAGAGAGAGAGAGAGAGAGAGAGAGAGAGAGAGAGAGGAGAGAGAGAGAGAGAGAGAGAGAGAGAGAGAGAGAGAGAGAGAGAGAGAGAGAGAGCGGGAGGGGGGATAATAAGACAGAAATAAAGAAAAGTTAGAGACACACTCACAGACACGTAGAAGCAAAAAACCTGGAATAATTACAAAATCTCAGCCTTAGGAATAGACTTATCATTTCAAAAAATTTCAATAAAAAATGATTTGGTTTTTTATCACAAAGTACGCCCACTGATATTTGATGTGTCAATTCAACAAATTTAATTTAGTTAAAAGTTTGTGTGCGTGGGTTTGCCGTTGTTGTTAGTTAGTCTGTTAGAGTCCCGTCAACAGCTATGGTTATCTCAGGACTGTCACCACATAAAAATCTACCACGTATAGCAAAACACAAATCCAAGAATCTTAACAACGTACAAAACCTGAAAACAAAAAATGTGGTACAATTCATAACATGACACTTCCGTTATTATACCCTATAGCTCATAAATCCACACAGTGCTGGAAACGTAGAGCCACGCTACTCTCATTTATCGGATCCAGGTTAAAAAAAACAGTAAAAAAGGATAACAAATGCATACATGTACTAGTAAGCTAAAATACATTTTTTTTAAAGGTTATATAAGCTAATATGCACTGCAGAATGGACAAAAGGTGCCCACTCAAGTGCGCAATTATCACGTGTGGATACCAGTGTACAATAATTTAAAAAAACCTGGCATGTCATAAATTGTAAAAAGGAAAAACGTGGAAGGGTTTTATAGAAAAACTGCAGGTGAATGGACCAATAAGGCAGAAAAAAGTAGACGCCAGAAAGCAAAAAGAAGAGAAAAGGCAGTGTCAAAGAGAGTGATAGAGTAGGGGAAGTTACTAGCATAGAACTTCCAGAAGAAGGGGGAACTATTTCTGCTGAAAGACCCCCCGGTATCCCCACGGGAGGGCCAGAACCACATAAGCCAACCTAAGCCGTTGCCCGCCTCCTACGACGAGGACGTGTGATTGGACTTTACGAGGCTGTTGGGCTACTCTCCGTAAGCCCCCCCCACCATGATAGGTGGAAGCCCGCCGGGGGGAGCCGTCGTTTGTTGCTCTTTGTTGTTGGTTGGTTGGTTGGTTGGTTGATTGTGGGGGGCTGGCGTATTGCATACAGTTGATTTGCTTTGTTCTTTCGTTTGAATAATAATGCTGAACGAAGCTTCATACTTCTCGCTTTGTAAGCGGCTTCGAAAAGCAATGCAAAAATTACAAAAAACTGTAGCTGTTTATAATGTGAGTTTACGAAATGCAATCTGTATACATAAATCGGGTGGTTTACGAAGTGAACTTTTTGGACAACACAAAAGCTGCAAACAAACTCCCCGCAGTGCACAAATATATAATTTTGATCATAAAGTTGTGAAGTTCCGCGTTACATGTTTGCGTTGCTTTTGGAAATCATATAAAATAATTATCTTAATGTTCTTCTCCTCCTATTACATTGCTTTGTCTTTCTTACACGCAAAGGGGTACAAGCAAATCCTTTTTTTCGCGTGGACACAACACAAAAACTACCTCTAGAGGTGATTAATTTCTTGCTTGGAAGCTGTTACAAAAGGAACTGCAATCAATAACCTTTGCAAAGGCTCTGGTCTTGTTTGTGTGGTAGCTTGTTCTTTCGATAGTAACCGTTCTCAAAGGGTTTTTGTGTTGGAATAATAGGCAGAAAAACAAGATGTTGTCGATTTGTCCTTGAGTAAAATATTCATTGCGTAGAGCTCAAAAATGGAATGTAACACACGACAAGCTTAGATTGGGTTATTGTCTGTATATCGTGGGTTTTGTACCCAAAAAAAAATTGTTTTTTTGAGGGGGGTAAAATCCAGAAGGTAGCCTACTAACACAAAATGGATAAAGAAGGATAACAGTATAATTATGTTAGCCTTAGTCCGAGGACAATGATGGTACCCTGCCTCCTAACCCCGAGGACGATGTGATTTGACTTTACGAGGCTGTTGGGCTATATCTCCGTAAGTGACCTTCACCTAATACACTACTAATGTTAGTGTGTGCGCAAGCGCGCTTTATGATCAACTGTTGTATTGCGTGAGATGTATTTCTATGTTCATTCATTTGTACTTAAATAGTTCCTCAAGAAATGTTGCATTTTGTCTAATGTGTGTTATGCTTGTTCATTTATATGTGTAGGCCTACAGCGTCTTGAGCTCCCTGCAAGGGAGTCTAGGCGCTTTATAAATGTCCATCGTCATTATTATTACACTGTAGGACGAATTATTCATCGGAAAAGGCTGACGCTAATTGGAGAACAATAATGTTGAATTGGAGCCTTCTAGTTCTAGTGTAATTCCTTTCCTCGCGGCTTCATTTCAAAAGAATTACTTCCACTCCATGGAACAGTCTTGTTTTGTTCCAGAGAAAAAGAAGAAAAAAGAGGGAGCGAGTCTGAAGAGAGAGAGAGAGAGAGAGAGAGAGAGAGAGAGAGAGAGAGAGAGAGAGAGAGAGAGAGAGAGAGAGAGAGAGAGGAGGAAAGGGAGAGACAGACAGAGAGTGACAGATACAAAGAGAGAGAAGAGAGACGTTGACAGAGGCTGGGGCACATAGAGACGGAGCTTTCCATGTGTCATTAATTTCTGGTGGAACCCTACACATTATGAACAATCCTTTGTGCTTCAAGTTCTCAAGGGGGGGAAATGTCTAGAACGGACAGCAAAAGACTTTAAGAACGCCCGAAGAATTTGTAATTAGCAATGAGATAGACGAAAGTACAGATGGTACTGTGATTGGTTAAACAAATTATACTGTGAAAACACGTATCGTATGGGGAGCAGTAAAGAGAGAGAGAGGGGGGAGGGAAATAGAGAGAGAGGGGGGCGGGGAGATAAACTTGAGATGTTTAATGAGGATGAACTGAATAAGCATAACGATAATTATTTTCTTTAGGTCCTCAAACATAATGTGACCCAAAGGGGGCAAAGGAGAGAATGATTGGAGGGAGTACAAGACATGTGATAGCATGAAACTGATCCTCTGTGTGTCTCTCTGTCTCTCTCTGTCTCTGTCTCTGTCTCTCTCTCTCTCTCGCTCGCTCTCTCTCTCTCTCTCTCTCTCTCTCTCTCTCTCTCTCTCTCTCTCTCTCTCTCTCTCTCTCTCTCTCTCTCTTTTCCTCCTTTATCCCCCCCATTATATCTGCAATTGATATGTCCCTCATTCATATGGGGCTTTGGCCTTTCATGAATAAATCTTTCGACTTATCTCTCTCTCTCTCTCTCTCTCTCTCTCTCTCTCTCTCTCTCTCTCTCTCTCTCTCTCTCTCTCTCTCTCTCTCTCTCTCTCTCTCTCTCTCTCTCTCTCTCTCTCTCTCTCTCTCTCTCTCTCTCCTCCTCTCTCTCTCTCTCTCTCACTTCATTATTCATTATTCATACCCTTACACATAATAATTATACCAACCCCTTCCCCCCAGCTTAATTAATGTAATGCGCCGTTAATCATTACACACATTCGTGTATCATTCCACTCTAGTCTTGTTCCGTGCTGCAATCCTCTCACGTCGTTTCAAGTGTGGTAATCTTTCGATTTGGTAGTCATTCTGATGCCTTCACTAAATCATGCTGTTTGATGCTTTTGTGTATTGTCTATGCATTACCTCCCCACCCCGCCACACCCCACACCCCACTATGACACGACCTGGTGGTCTTAGTTATTATAACTTCGTTGATCGTTCGTCTCTCTCTCTGTCTGTCTGTCTCTCTGTCTGTCTGTCTGTCTGTCTGTCTGTCTGTCTGTCTGTCTGTCTCTCTCTCTCTCTCTCTCTCTCTCTCTCTCTCTCTCTCTCTCTCCCCCCACTCTCTCTCTCGCTCTCTCTCTCCTCTCCCTCTCCCTCTCCTCCCTCCCTCCCTCTCTCTCTCTCCCTCTCTCTCTGTGTCTGTCTCCCTCCCTCCCTCTCTCTCTCTCTTTTCTCTCCCCTCTCTCTCTAAACCCTCTCTCTCTCTATCTATCTCTCTCTCTCCCTCTCTCTGTCTGTCTGTCTCTCTCTCCCTCCCTCTCTCTCTCTCTCCCTCCTTCCCCCCTCTCCCTCTCTCCCCCTCTCTCTCCCTCTCTCTCTCTCTCCCTCCCCCCCCCCTCTCTCTCTCTCTCTCTCTCTCTCTCTCTCTCCCTGGAAAACAGTGGCAATTTCCTGCGTGCTTCAGCCAATTGACCCCCCCCCCCCCCCCCCGAGTGAGCGTGTGTTACAGTACAGTGTGTGTGTGCGTGTGCGTGTGCGTGCGAGTGCGTGTGTGTGTGTGTGCTATGTGTGTGTGTGTGTGTGTGTGTGTGTGTGTGTGTGTGTGTGTGTGTGTGTGTGTGTGTGTGTGTGTGTGTGTGTGTGTGTGTGTGTGTGTGTGTGTGTGTACTATGTGTATGCATGTGTTTGTTTGTTATTTACTCTTTGTTTGCGTGTCTGTGTTTTTTTATGTTTGCGTGTGTGTGTGTGTTGCCTGTATGTGTGTTTGCTTATTTATCTGTTTGTGTGTGTACACGCGTGCGCGCGTGCATGTTTGTGTGCCTGTGTGTGTGTGTGTGTGTGTGTGTGTGTGTGTGTGTGTGTGTGTGTGTGTGTGTGTGTGTGTGTGTGTGTGTGTGTGTGTGTGTGTGTGTGTGTGTGTGTGCATGTCTGCATGCGCGTTTGTGCAATTGTGCGTGCGTGCGTGTGTATGTATGCGCGCGTGTATACGTGTGTGTGTATGTGCGCGTGTGCGTTCCGCCTTAATTCTGTACCGCCGCAGACCGTGCCATGCATGAAGTGGTGACGAAAACAGCAAATTGCTATTAAACATGACAAGGTTTTGTCGATAAAGAGAACTGTTTCTTATTTTTTCCAGAAGAAAAAGAGGCACACATTTCTATTGTTCGGCATATGAGGAGAGCAAACGTTTCATGTGTTCAAGCTTATTTCCAGAACCACTCAGCCTTATAATCGAAGCAACAATAGATTCTGTCTTTTTAAAGACACACTGACGCACCGCGATTAACTCCCTTGGTTGTTGTTTTTCTAGGTAGCTGTGATCCACATACAAATGCCTCCAACTTCAAAATGAGGCTGCTCTTTAAAACGATGTTTCGTTTTCAATTTGGGGACATTTGTATGGGAGTCCAACCTGATCAAAACATTTTTTACCAGCTATTAGAGGGAAAACACGTGAAACCCGTGATTTTGACACGTGACCTGGTGGGTCTTTAAGCGTACGCCTACCTGCTGCCGTATGCAACTTTCATTTCTATGGGTCTAGTTCCCTCAGGTCTTTAATGTGGGGGGAAAAGCAACAACAACAAAAGGGCTAATGCATATAATTTGTTTCTATCATTTAAGTAGTTCTACCCCACGTGGCGGGGTAATCAAAAACGGTCACACACGTAACGTTCTCATACCTAGCTGATGCTTTTACACCATAGTGTACAAGGGCGTCGGCTGTTCGGATGATCCCTGGAGTCTTTTAGCCAAGGTACAACAACAACAAACAACAGTAGTTCTACCGAATAACTGGTAATGAATGCGATTGTTACAAAATTAACTCCAACGAAAAAAAAAAGTTTTTAAATGATCCCAATACAAGTTCACATTTCCCCATCTTTTTCCGTGGCGACACAGCGCTCTTTTGACGGGCATATCACTGTGTTGCCATGGGGAAATAATGAATCATGTTAACGTGCATTGAGGCCTTAAAGGCATCAGCTCATAATAAATGCGTAGTCCCCTGAAGTCGGAGTATGGCCGCCCATGTGGCGGGGCCATTTAAAGATCCACCAGATCACGTGTCAAAATCACGGGTTTCGCGTGTTTTTCCTTTTATAGCTGGAAATAAATCTTGTTTTGGCCGAGTCTCACTCCCATACAAATGCCCCCAAATTGAAACCGAAACATCATTTTAAAGAGCAGCCTCAATTTGAAGTTGGGGACATGTGCATGTGGGTGACAGCTACCCAGAAAAAAACCAAGGGACTTAATCGTGGTGCGTCAGTGTATCTTTAAAAGCAGCCATACACGTAATCTTCCCACCCAAGGCCATGCGAAATGTTCACATGGCACTGGGTGTGCCCCCAGAGCGTTTAAGCTGGGGAACGATAATAGCAACAACATAATAAATGCAACGATGTATTTTGTTTCTATAGCACATAATAAGAGCAACCATATTTGGGGAAAGTAACATCAATTTGGGTAGGGGTCACAGGTATTGCGCACGTGCAGCTAGTATTGCCTTCATCCGAGGTAATAGTAATGCCAATAATGGTCATCGGCTGAGCCACCAATCACTCCGCTTCGGGAAGAGAAATCTGCTAGTGCGCCAATACATAGAAATAGATCGATATGTGTGTGAAAGAGAGAGTGAGAGACAGGGAGAGAGAGGGGGAGGAGAGAGAGAGAGAGAGAGAGAGAGAGAGAGAGAGAGAGAGAGAGAGAGAGAGAGAGAGAGAGAGAGAGAGAGAGAGAGAGAGAGAGAGAGAGACGGAGACGGATATTTAATCAATCAATGCCATAGCCCCTCATGCGGGGTGATACAATAGAACACAATGAGGCATAATCAGACATAATAAATGATAAGTAGGCTATGCACATAGCAAAACATGAATAAATAAATATGACATGTGGGAATCACAACCTCTAACTGCCTTCATCCGATGTAATAGTAATATACCAATAATGGTTATCGGCTGAACTACCAATCACTCCGCTTCGGGAAGGGAAATCTGCTAGTGGGCCAATACATAGAAATAGATCGATGTGTGTGTGAAAGAGAGAGTGAGAGACAGGGGGAGAGAGAGAGAGAGAGAGAGAGAGAGAGAGAGAGAGAGAGAGAGAGAGAGAGAGAGAGAGAGAGAGAGAGAGAGAGAGAGAGAGAGAGAGGCAAACAGACAGAGAGAGAGACAGAGAGAGAGAGAGAGAGAGAGAGAGAGATAGAGAGAATAGAGATAAGAGAGAGAAAGAGAGAGAGAGAGAGAGAGAGAGAGAGAGAGAGAGAGAGAGAGAGAGAGAGAGAGAGACAGACAGACAGAGACAAACAGAGAGACAGACAGAGAGAATCAGAGAGAGAGAGAGAGAGAGAGGGAGGGAGAGGGGGAGAGAGAGAGAGAGAGAGAGAGAGAGAGAGAGAGAGAGAGAGAGAGAGAGAGAGAGAGAGAGAAAGGACAGGAGAGGAGAAGAGAGACAGACAGAGAAAGA
>CM065686.1:10971842-10974342 GCA_017654935.2 Phymorhynchus buccinoides | reverse complement strand
TGGCTGCCTGTCTGTCTGTCTGTCTGTCTGTGTGTCTGTCTGCCTGCATGTGTATCTCTCATGCTCTCGCCACCGTTGCGAATCAGGAGTGCAGATCGGTTAAGGGCCAGCCACACGTCCACTAAAATCGCACAACTGTACGACACGATTCGATCACGCGGTCTCGATGCGCCAATCACAATTGCTCTTTGATACCGCGTGATCGAATCGTGTCGTACAGTCGTGCGATTTTGGTGGACGTGTGGCTGGCCCTTCAGAGGAAACCACGAAGAGAAGAAGAGGATCGTTAGGTCTCTTTGCCAAACCTTGGTGCGTGTTTTTGGTGGGTGAGCCGGTGTGTGTGTGTGTGTGTGTGTGTGTGTGTGTGTGTGTGTGTGTGTGTGTGTGTGTGAGTGTGTGTGTGAGAGAGAAGAGTGAGTGTGTATGCGTGTGTGTGTGTGTGCATGCGTGCATTTACATTGTGTGTGTGTGTGTGTGTGTGTGTGTGTGTGTGTGTGTGTGTGTGTGTGTGTGTGTGTGTGTGTGAGTGTGTGTGTGTGAGTGCATTTGTGTGTGTGAATGCGTGCATTTGCATTGTGTGCGATGTGTGTGTGTGTGTGTGTGTGTGTGTGTGTGTGTGTGTGTGCGCGTTTGTGTGTGTGCATGCGTGCATTTACATTGTGTGTGTGTGTGTGTGTGTGTGTGTGTGTGTGTGTGTGTGTGCGTGCGTGCGTGTGTGTGCGTGCGTGTGCGTACGTGCGTGCGTGTGCGTGTGTGCGTGTGTGTGTGTGTGTGTGTGTGTGTGTGTGTGTGTGTGTGTGTGTGTGTGTGTGTGTGTGTGTGTGTGTGTGTGTGTGTGTGTGTGTGTGCATGCGTGCATTTACATTGTGTGTGTGTGTGTGTGTGTGAACAAGGCCCCTACGTTTGTCGCCCGTCGACATAAACGGTTGGTTCGGCAAAAGCTGTTTGAAAGGTGTCGACAAAATGGCTTAGGTTCAACACAAATGGAAGGTAGACTATATACACGACCTCATAATGTTGTTGAAACCTAATGAAGCCAGGCGAAACTAATGAGTTAAGTGCGTGGTTAAAAAGAACACCGACCCAACTGACACGAAAGACACTAAAGGGTGAGGTTAGTCTAAGAAAACAAAAACAAGGCGAAACGCTTGTGTTAGTTAACCCTTTCACCGCCAGCCATATTTCAGGTAAGAATTCCCATTAGATTTACCTGGGTAGAGAACAAAATCCATCTGCAGTATTGGGGATTCTTCTGTGACATATGTAAAATAAGGTATATCCTTACTTCTCAAAACTATAGGGTCTTTGGATAATAGACCCCAATTTGATGCCTTTTAGTGACATAGGTGTTAAATCACTTTGGTGCTAAAATGCGACTTTGGCGGTGAAAGGGTTAAACGTATATGGTTGATGGTAGGCCTACCCAATCTTGCAGGAAACTATGCTAATCAACAAAAGTTAATCACCGATTTTTGTGTGTGTGTTTTTTTTCCAGAAGCGCGTGAAGCTTAGAGGTACGAGATAATGACGGCGGAACCAACTCATTTTGTATTTTGAAGATATCATAATTCAATTAAGATGTGACAAAACTCTCAAATTCTGTTGCGTTCGTCTTGTTAGTTTTCAAACAATAACAGCACAAGCAATGCCACTTGTGAAAAATCGGTCTTTAACTTTTATTGAGCGGTATAGCACTAGGACTAGATGAGGGTAATTCTGTGAATTGGTTGCCTCTGGAAAATAAGGAAGTTAAGCCTATTTTTTCCCGCTCTTTGCCTGTGTTTAAATGTAGATGGTTTCGTGTTAACGAAAGTACTTTTTATATACTAAACATTCTTTTTAATTAAATTATTTCAGATGGCTTAATATATATATTTATAACAACAAGCACTCAAATAGTCCAATAAATTCAATGATTATCTGGAACGTGACATTGTTCAGAATTTTTATTTTTTTTATTTACTATAATCATGATTAACGTTATTGTTCTTCTCCTTTTTTTTTTTCTTCTTCTTCTTCATTTTCTTTTTCTTCTTCTTCTTCTTCTTCCTCCTCCTCCTCCTCCTTTTCTTTTCATGTTTTTTAAAAAATAATTTATCATCTTTGCTGTATAAGTCACGACACATAAATTGATGGGATTTCACGGAAGTCAGGGTTTCTATACTTGAAACATTGCTTTAAAATGATAATTCTATCATTCTGACACAATGATCTTCATAATAAGGTTACTTCCCTTCCTATGCTGAAAAGCGCCTCTTGTTTTGCTTCTGTCCTAAACTGAGGATTTCGTCTTACTTGGCGGAGATTTGCACCAATACAGCGCAAAGTGTTTGTCTCTCAAAGAATAGAGATGTAAACTGAAAGTGTTCGCATATTCCTCAACACGAACCTTTCAGGCTTTAAAATTAATGTTATTTTACAAGTTTTGTATTCACGTATTTTCATTGACAGTAGAAAACAGGCCATCCACAATTTTCAAATACCTGACCCCCGAATATAC
>CM065686.1:10966842-10969342 GCA_017654935.2 Phymorhynchus buccinoides | reverse complement strand
TGACGAAGCTCCCCGAAAGCGGACGATAATTTCAATGTAAAAAGAAGCATTGAAGGCTTCTCCTATGAAAATAAGATAAAACTCTACTGGTACAGAACACCCGTGTGAAAAATCTGGCATGAGATCAAATATGTTTGCGTCTTTTTTTCTCTCTCCTTTTTAGTGTTTTTTTTTTTTTTGGGGGTGGGGGGTGTTGCCGAAACCCTTTTAACCCATGTAACCCCCCCCCACCCCAACAAAAAAAAAAATCCGCCTCTGCCACCTCCCAGGATCCCGTAGTCAATTGTTTTACCTACCTTGAAGTTTAGATTACACTATTCCCAGTTTTGGTTTGGCATTTATTCAACTGGAAAGAAAACAAAGGGCTATCGTGCACTGTAGTCACCCCCCTCAAATGTTCGCTTTGAAATTATTATATATTATGTCACTGAGAAGCAACATTCTACCTTTTTGGAAAGGGGTATAGGTAGGGTTAGGATCAGATAGCCTAGAATTATTTTCATAAAACAGAACTAAGCAGACTTTTAAGATTAGGTCGTGTACACATACATGCGGACATTCCGTGCGGAAACCCGTGCTCAATCCGTAAATAAGTGAAAGAAAGAAGGGAAAAGATTTACGCACGTGTCCGAATTTCCCCATATCTGTAAATGTGTATACCTTCTTTCTTTCACTTACTTCTGGGTTTCCGTACGGAACTTACGCGTCACGGCCTAAGCGTCGTAAATATAAGGAGGGGGGGGGGGGGGGGGGGGGGGGCGGTGTTTTTGCATTAGTTTTTTTGGCCAAAGAATAGCAAGATGTTGTTTTAGATAGCACTGTGAACATCCTTCTTATCAGTCAGCGTTCACAGGGCATAGGACGTTGACTTTGTCAAGGAAAACAAAAATCTGGAAAAGAACAAACGAATGAACGAATAGCGCGCGTGCATGCACCGAGAGAAAGGGGGGAGAGAGAGAGAGAGAGAGAGAGAGAGAGCGAGAGGGGGGAGGGAGGGAGGGAGGGAGGGAGAGAGAGAGGGGGGGGAGGAGGGAGGGAGGGTAGGAGGGAGGGAGAGAGAGAGACAGAGAGAGAGAGAGAGAGAGAGAGAGAGAGACTAGGTAGAGAGAGAGACTAGGTAGAGAGAGACAGAGAGAGAGACAGACAGACACACAGAGAGACAGAGACAGAGACACAGAGAGAAAGACACAGAGAGAGAGAGAGACAGAGAGAGAGAGAGAGAGAGAGAGAGAGAGAGAGAGAGAGAGAGAGAGAGAGAGAGAGAGAGAGAGAGAGAGAGAGAGAGAGAGAGAGAGAGACAGACAGACACAGACAGAGACAAAGACAGAGAGAGAGAGAGAGAGAGAGAGAGAGAGAGAGAGAGAGAGAGAGAGAGAGAGAGAGAGAGAGAGACTAGGTAGAGAGAGAGACTAGGTAGAGAGAGACACAGAGAGAGACAGACAGACACAGAGAGAGACAGAGACAGAGACACAGAGAGAGATATATATATAGAGAGAGAGACAGACAGACAGACACAGACAGAGACAGAGACAGAGACAGAGACACAGAGAGAAAGACAGAGAGAGAGAGAGAGAGAGAGAGTCACGTCACATGCAACCAAGAAACAAAAACGTTGTGTCTGGAATGCCAATGCACATAAAACTAAAAGCGTCTGGAGATTTCAGCCGTAAGTACAAAACATACGAGACATCTTTTGCAACCAATGAGGTCACGGGTCTCAGGGATAGGATAAAGATTCAAAACAAATGTTGTATAACAAAAACTCCTTCAGCCGCATGCTAGATTATATTTGTGTAATATTTGACAACACTTGTTGTAAGCCCATGTAAACCCGTTACTGGTTTTGGTAAAACCATGACATGGGCATCAAGGCCTGGTTCATTAAACCATCCGAATCCGAATCGGAATCTCTTTCTCAATCTCAAAGTCTGCTTCTTTTCAGTGAAAGTTTTAAAGACCCACCACGTCACGTGTCAAAATCATGCTTTTCACGTGTCTTCCCTCCTATAGCTGGTAAGAAATTGACGGACTTCGTGCATAGAAGTCCGTGAGAAATCTTAAGAAATCTTCAAATCTTAAGAGGGAATGTGACATGTGACGTGGGGGGTCTTTAAATGCGAAAATGTTATGGGGGTGGAGGGGAAGGGGTGACGAATCTACATGGTTGCCCTGTTTTTTACTTTTCGTTGGAAATGAAATTTTGTTGTTTTTGTGTTTTGTATTGTTTTTACTTTTTTTTACTTGTTAAATTGTTGTGTTATTTTGTTGTTGTAGTACAGTTTCTTTTTTTCTTTTCTTTTCTTTTTAGTCCCCGAACTAGTCCCCGAGCCGAAGGTTCGGGGAACTATTGCTTTTGTCTGGTCCGTCCGTCCGGCGTCCGACCGTCCGTCCGGCTATTCGTCCGTTTTTCTCAAAATACTATTCAGTCTATCATCATCAAATTTAGTATACTAGTTTGCCAATATGCAAGCTATCCACTGATGTATTTAGTTTTACATTA
>CM065686.1:10879342-10961842 GCA_017654935.2 Phymorhynchus buccinoides | reverse complement strand
ATTCCCGAAAAGGCATCGCCCCATTAGGAAGGGTGTGTGTCAGCATGTAAAGGAGCAGATTATCCACGATTCAAATATAAATGTTAGCAAGAAAACACTGCTTATGACTTATAAGTTTGAAGGCCTTGTGCAAATATGGACAGTTTATGAATTGTATTCTCATTTCTACTAGACTTGCATAGAATAAGCTTAAATAAACTGGGATGTTTGTAAAGTTTAGCTGCAATCAAGTATTTTCTTAATTTAATTGATTAAAACTCTTTCATCGCCACTGTCGCCTCTTAGCACCACAATGATTTGACACCCATGTCACTAAAAGGCATCAAATGAGAGTCTGGTATACAGTGACCTTGCAAGGACAGGCCCTGTTTAATGCATGTCACAGAGGAATCCCCAATATTGCAGACGAAATCTTTTCTCTACCCGGGTAAGTTTATTGGTAAATTTTGGCTGAGGAATGTCTAGCGTTGAAAGGGTTTTAACTCATTCAAATGTAACTCATTGTCCTGATCTTCTTTACAAAGCGGGCATATCATATTTTGAATGTGTGTGTGTGTGTGTGTGTGTGTGTGAGAGAGAGAGAGAGAGAGAGAGAGAGAGAGAGAGAGAGAGAGAGAGAGAGAGAGAGAGAGAGACGGAGAGAGAGAGAGAGAGAGAGAGAGAGAGAGAGAGAGAGAGAGAGAGAGAGAGAGAGAGAGAGAGAGAGAGAGAGAGACTCGGAATGTTTAATGACTTAGGCCAACAGCCCATATCATAATAGCACAAAGAGATACATCAGTGCTTTCATACACCCCCCTTCCCCACCCACACCCACAAACACATGCTTACACACGTACACGCGCACACGCACGCATTCAAACGCGCACGCATACATTATCACACCCAGGCACACACGCGCGCACATAAACGCACACATTCACACACACTGGGGGGGAGAGAGAGAGAGAGAGAGAGAGAGAGAGAGAGAGAGAGAGAGAGAGAGAGAGAGAGAGAGAGAGAGAGAGAGAGAGAGAGAGAGAGAGAGAGAGAGAGAGAGAGAGAGAGAGAGAGAGAGAGAGAGTTTTTGATCACGTTTTAATGCAACACAAATAAGCCCAAGCCTGCAATTTGTCCTTTTTGCGGATATTAATACATTTTGTCGCTGAAAATAACAGCAAAAGCATGCCTGATTATCCAGCTCGCACAACAAGCAAGAAGCCTAAAAATGTCTAAGAGTATCAAATATTTAGCGAAAGGCTTTCCGAGTCCATTATTCATGAGCAAGATCCGACGGATTTAACATGCATTCCACAGGGTTTATATTTATATCCCTCTTGAGTCTCAACTTTCAAAGAAGGTTCAACCCGTTGCACTTCTTAACACGAATGCTAGTTGTTTACAGGATCTTAAGTAACGCTTCTTTGTGAGAAGACTCAATAAAACTGCAAAAAGCCGCTTTAACAGCTGCAAGAGATAATAACACGAACAACGCAGGAACAGACATAAGAACTTGGCAAAATAGGTCATACTGGGTGTTAAAAAGAGAGTGAGAGAGAGAGAGAGAGAGAGAGAGAGAGAGAGAGAGAGTGAGAGAGAGAGAGAGAGAGAGTGTGTGTGTGTGTGTGTGTGTGTGTGTGTGTGTGTGTGTGTGTGTGAGTGTGTGTGTGTGTGTGTGTGTGTGTGTGTGTGTGTGTGTGTGTGTGTGTGTGTGTGTGTGTGTGTGTGTGTGTGTGTGAGTGCGCGCGCGTGTGTGTGTCTACATGTATGCGTATGCGCACTTGCATAATTTACCAGCGGGTACGCACAGAATGAGAGAGAGAGAGAGAGAGAGAGAGAGAGAGAGAGAGAGAGAGAGAGAGAGAGAGAGAGAGAGAGAGAGAGAGAGAGAGAGAGAGAGGCAGGCAGAGGGTGAGAGAGAGTGAGAAAGATAGAGGGAGGCAGACAGACAGAGGGAAGGAGAGCGACTGACTGAAAGACAGACATACACGAGAGAGAGAGAGAGAGAGAGAGAGAGAGAGAGAGAGAGAGAGAGAGAGAGAGAGAGAGAGAGAGAGAGAGAGAGAGAGAGAGAGAGAGACAGAGAGAGAGTAAATGAGAGGCCAGGGTGATTGAGAGACAGAGACAAATACAAAGAAGTAAGCAGGCAGGCATGGAGACAAACATATAGAATCCCAAGAGTGGGTAGGTGTAGAGTGGCACAGAGGTAACACGCTCGCCTCGTGCACGATAAACCAGAGTTCGAACCTGGGAACAGGGGATTTTCCCTCTCACTCTGTACTAGGCCTTATGGTCTGAACGAGGAGTCTTTCGGAGGAGACGATAAACCGAGGTCCCGTGCGCCCATGCACCTTTTAGCACACGTTAAACCCAGTGGCAACGATAAAGTTGTCATTATTTTGGTCAACATTTACTCCCCCCACCCGTTTCCTTCCTCATCAGTCACACAAAATCGCATGTAAAAAAGAAAATGGGTGGCGGGCCTCTGGCTGCGACGCGCTCTCCAAGTGGGAGCAACCCGAATTTCAAAGAGTACAGAGAGAGAGAGAGAGAGAGAGAGAGAGAGAGAGAGAGAGAGAGAGAGAGAGAGAGAGAGAGAGACTAAAAGAGAGGGCAGGGGAGAGTGTAACTATAGAGTGCTATACTACTCACAGTGACTATATATATATTTTTTAATATTTGGTACTTTATATAATAAAGTACCAAATATGTTTGGGTTTTTTAAAAGAAAGAAAGAAAAAAGGTAGACAGACAGACAGACAGACAGACCTACAAGCAAAGTAAGCCAGAGGGGAAATAAGGCTTTTAAAGTGGTTTATATTATGGAAGTGGGAATGGAGGGGGAGGAGGAGAAGGGGGTAGGTCACAGCGTACAGTATTGTCAATGTTATTCTTTGTCTGCAAACCTGCATAACGTAAACCCATTACTCCCGCCATCTGTCTGTCTGTCTGTCTGTCTGTCTGTCTGTCTGTCTGTCTGTCTGTCTGTCTGTCTGTCTGTCTGTCTGTCTCTCTCTCTCTCTCTCTCTCTCTCTCTCTCTCTCTCTCTCTCTCTCTCTCTCTCTCTCTCTCTCTCTCTCTCCTCTGTGTGTGTGTGTGTGTGTGTGTGTGTGTGTGTGTGTGTGTGTGTGTGTGTGTGTGTGTGTGTGTGAATGTGCGCGTGTGCGTGTAAGTGAGTGAGTGAGTGAGTGTGTGTGTGTGTGTGTGTGTGAGAGAGAGATAGAGAGAGAGAGAGAGAGATAGAGAGAATATGTGTGTGTGTGTGTGTGTGTGTGTGTGTGTGTGTGTGTGTGTGTGTGTGTGTGTGTGTGTGTGTGTGTGTGAGACCTTTCCTTTTGAAGTTTGTTTTAATAATTCAATGAGACTCAAGCTATTGGCAACCACAACATACACCATGACCAATGCACACAACAAACATGTTATACATGCATGCATACACGAACACACAAACAGAAACAAGCTCACATATGCACGCCACACAATGACAAAGACACAATCAAAGGCAGACAGAACAGACAGACAGACGAGAAAGATACATAGAGACAGGCAGACAGACATATACAGAGAGTAGAGACAAAGAGACAGAGACAGACAAGTAGAACTGAGACGGACACACGCAAATAGAACAAAAAGTTGGGGAATGGGCATGTGGCGGGCAACTACAATAAAATACACAAAAACAAAGTGGAGTGAAAGAAAGAAGGGGTGTGAATTTCGAGAAAGAAGAAGAAGAAAATGATGATGATGATGATGATGCTGACGATGATGATAATGATAGTGGTGGACGGTGGTGGTGAACGCAACACCTGAGGCTGGAAGATGACAGACATCGATGATTAGTATTAGCGAATTTAAAGAGTTAAGGGCCAGCCACACGTCCCCTAAAATCGCACGACTGTACGATACGATTCGTTCACGTGGTCTCCAAGAACATATGTGATTCGCGCGCTTCGAGACCACGTGATCGAATCATACAATACAGTCGTGCGATTTTAGTGGACGTGTGGCTGGCCCTTTATGAGGGTGGAGAGGGAAAGCAGAATAACACAACGAAAAACGTCTCTTTGTTGAAATGTAAGAGAGAAGCCGAAAGGGGTACGTACGTAGGCTACAAGAACAAGAGAAACAGGAACAGATACAGGAAACAACAAGAACTTAACCCTTTCACCGCCAGCCATATTTCAGCCAAATATTTCCATTAAATTTACCTGGGCAGAGAACAAAATCCATTTGCAGTATTGGGGATTCTTCTGTGACATATATAAAACTTAAGGTCTATCCTTACTTCTCAAAACTATGACAATAGGGTCTTTGGATAACAGACCCCAATTTGATACCTTTTAGGGACATAGGTGGTAAATCACTGTGGTGCTAAAATGTGACTTTGGCGGTGAAAGGGTATTAGACAAATAGGTAAAGGTCAAGATGTGCCACCCCCCCTACCTATCTCGGTTAATTGTATTTTTCCGTTATTGCCTTTCTTACCATACATAAAGCTGTATTTTAGGAACATTTTTAGCTAATTACCTTTTTGGAATACTAACCCTAACCCTAACCCTACCCCTAACCCTACCCCCCACCGTATAAGACGGAAAAACGCAACGAACCACAACTGTGACAAATCGCGGTGTACTGCAGTACATAGTGGGGGGTAGGGTTAGGTTTAGGGGTAGGGTTAGGGTTAGGGTTAGTATTCCAAAAAGGTAATTAGCTAAAAATGTTCCTAAAATACAGCTTTATGTATGGTAAGAAAGGCAAAAACGGAAAAATACACTGATTAACCGAGAAAAAAATAGGGACAAGCAAGAAATTGACAACAAAAAAGGGAAGTAAATAGTAAACCAGCCCATCGCAAAGTCCGATCACCTTCGGTGACGGACAAAAAACCCCACACAGACACATGTTAATATAGACAACACAACTGGTTTCTGTTTTCAAAACAGCAAAAAAACTTACCTTGTGAAACGCTGATTCCAGTGAAGAAAGGCACCATAAAAACAAAGGCACGCAACATGTTTGATAACATCCCTCTGTTGCTGCCACCACGCTGCTGTCGCATACACAACCACATCCTCAATCGTTCGTTGCTTGCACTCCGATTTTGGCCCCTGGCTCTTCTAAGACTAGACGAGTAACACCTGCGACCGTCCCCTGCAGTAAAGCTATAGTTGAGTCACACTGATGCTTGTTCCAAAGGGCCTATCGATGGCACAAGGAGTTGGACTAGGCCTATTGCTAGTGCGCTGACTCGGAAATTCCAAGCAATGTATGGGGAAATGTTTCACCTACACACAACTTCCTCATTGCCCCGTTACGTTTGTAAAGAGTTTACTTCCACAGAACTAAAATGGTTAAATACTACTTCTTTCTGTTCGGGGGAGGGAGGGATTCTCAGCACCAAACGCAAAAATGCATTCTTGTTATTCCAGAGAAAATTAATAATAACAGCATTCGGATTAGGGTGTTTCTGAACTATGCAACTTCAATCAACTTCAAGTTTCTACACTTCTATTCAGAATAAACATGTAAGCATAAGTCGGGATTATTTTTGTTTCATAAGAAAGTGTGTACAATTACTTCTATATATTAAAGAAGTTGGTCACCACCACAGAAGAAGAAGAAGAAGAAGAAGAAGAAGAAAATGGACGTTGATTAAAAAATAATCATAACTGTAAATATGAAAAAAAAGGTTTCCTCCTGAATATTCCACGCGTATAAGAAACCAATTTCCAAGCAAAGTATTGAAACAAGTTAAGCTGTTTTTATTTTTAAAAAATCAACATTAAAAACCTACACTGTAACTGACAGTGAGTGAGTGACGCTCAACTGTTTTCAAAACATAGATGAAGCTAACCTGTTATCAAACAAACTTGCAGTTATCCATGTTTTAAAAACAAAAAAGGTCTTGTTTTCCATACTTTGTTTCCCTATCAATACAGGAACAGCTGCGCTTGTTGCTTCGTGGCACAACAAAACAGATTTCTTCTGAGCCCCACTCTACAAAACACAGCAAGGCACCCAGCAAAACTGGGACAAAGAGGTTCGGTCGTCTGCGCCACAGAAAAAAAAGTCGTCTGCTCGCTCTCTCCGCGTGAACAAGGCCGAGCACCCACCCAGCATGGCAGGCGGGCTGTCGCCTGGTTCGTCCTTTCCCGTTTCATCCTGTCTTCTATTCGACCTATCTCGTTTTGTCCTCTTCTTCCTCGAGTTAGGTATTAGGTACTATAATTTTTATAGTCACAGAGGCGTCTCTGTGAAATTCGGGTTGCTCCTGTCGTATGAAAAAAGGTATGTAAATTCTTCGCTCGCTACTATGAGTAAGCATTTGCGACATTAAGGAAAACGACAAATTTCACTTTTTCCGTATTTGAAACACTTTTCCGTACTCAAATCGTTCATATTTCATGACATTACGGAAAAAAGTGAAATTTAAAAAACTTCGCTCAATGTCGCAAATGCTAAGTCTCATAGTAGCGAGCGAAGAATTTACACGATGCTACTTTTTTTTCATACGACAGCTCCCACTTGGAGAGCGCGTCGCAGCCAGAGGCGCGCCACCCATTTCTTTATTTTAAAAAAAAATTTGCATGCGGTTTTTGTGTGACTGATGAGGAAGGAAAAGGGGGGGGGGGGGGGGGTACATTTTGACCAAATGACAACTTCGTATGCTAAGTGCATGGGCACACGGGACCTCGGTTTATCGTCTCATCCGAAAGACTCCACTCCACGTAAGGCCTGGTGCAAAGTGAGAGCTAAAATCCCCTGTACTCAGGTTCGACACGAGGCGAAGCGCTACCACTGTGCCACTCTACACCTCTTGGTTGAGGATGCTTATCCTGCCCCGGTCAACACCGGTCTTCATTGAGACCAACAATAGCGCACAGGATGAGTACTAGTGCTATGTCAATTCGTGTCATCCATCCCACTGCGGGCCTTTCCCGTTTTGTCCTTCTATTCATCCTTTCCCGATTTGCCCTGCTAAAATTCATCCTTTCCCGTTTTGCCCTGCTTCTATTCATCCTTTCCCGTTTTGTCCTTCTATTCATCCTTTCCCATTTTGTCCTTCTATTCATCATTTCCCGTTTTGTCCTTCTATTCATCCTTTCCCGCTTTGTCCTTCTATTCATCATTTCCCGTTTTGTCCTTCTATTCATCCTTTCCCGTTTTGTCCTTCTATTCACCCTTTCCTGCTTTGTCCTTCTATTCATCCTTTCCTGCTTTGTCCTTCTATTCATCCTTTCCTGCTTTGTCCTTCTATTCATCCTTTCCCGCTTTGTCCTTCTATTCATCCTTTCCCGTTTTGCCCTGCTTCTATTCATCCTTTCCCGCTTTGTCCTTCTATTCATCCTTTCCCGTTTTGTCCTTCCATTCATCCTTTCCCGTTTTGTCCTTCTATTCATCATTTCCCGTTTTGCCCTGCTTCTATTCATCCTTTCCCGTTTTGCCTTTGTTTGTCCTTCTATTCATCCTTTCCTGCTTTGTCCTTCTATTCATTTCCTGCTTTCCTTCTTTCATCCTTTCCTGCTTTCCTTCTATTCATTTTTCCTGTCCTTTGTCCTTCTATTCATCCTTTCCTGCTTTGTCCTTCTATTCATCCTTTCCTGCTTTGTCCTTCTATTCATCCTTTCCCGTTTTGTCCTTCTATTCATCCTTTCCTGCTTTGTCCTTCTATTCATCCTTTCCCGTTTTGTCCTTCTATTCATCCTTTCCCGTTTTGTCCTATTCATCCTTTCCCGTTTTGTCCTTCTATTCACCCTTTCCTGTTTTGTCCTTCTATTCACCCTTTCCCGTTTTGTCCTTCTATTCATCCTTTCCCGTTTTGTCCTTCTATTCATCCTTTCCCGTTTTGTCCTTCTATTCACCCTTTCCTGTTTTGTCCTTCTATTCATCCTTTCCCGTTTTGTCTTTTTTCTATTCATCCTTTCCTGTTTTGTCTTTTTTCTATTTATCCTTTTTCCGTTTTGTCCTATTCATCCTTTCCCGTGTTGTCTTTTTTTCTATTAATCCTTTCCCGTCTTGCCCATCTGTCTTCTATTCCCTATCCTTTCCCCCGTTTTATCCTCTGATATTGATCCTTTCCCGTTTCGTCGTTCAATTTGACTTTTCCCGTTGTGACCTTCTATTCATCCTTTCCCGTTTTGCCCTGCTCCTATTCATCCTTTCCCGTTTTGCCCTGCTACTATTCATCCTTTCCCGTTTTGTCCTCTGCTATTCATCCTTTTCCATTTTATCTTTCTTCTATTCGCCCTTTCCCATTTCGTCGTTTTTCTATTGGTCCTTTCCCGTTTTGTCTTCCTCTTCTTGGACGTTCATGGCCACAATCAACATACGCTGATTATTTTGCCATGGAACCGGGGAGGTTCAACCACTTATGTCGGAAGAAAGGACCTTCAGTAGGCAAGAGAAGGAATTTTCAGAAAGATAGATAAACTGAAGAGAACCATACGCTGGGGAAAAAATATTTAGTCTTGTTCTTGATTGTTTATAGGGGAAGACGGTGTGAAATAAAGAAAATTTCAGTCACATTTTGCCCATGAGACTAGTATTAATGTTTAACATTCGTCTCATGGGCAAATTTGGACTGAAATGTGCTTTATTTCATGAGATAATTGGCATGGGCTTCCTACCCGCCCATGGGCTTTTTACCCCGTCTTTCCCTACTGACAGACCCTGAACGGATCTGCCATAGATAATGTCCTCAGCAGTAGGTTGTCCACGCAGGTGTGAAGCCCTGTGAAGTCCTCTGGAGTTTTGGCTTCCATGATGCAGTTGGCACCTCGTTCCACTCCTTGATGGTGCGAGGAAAGAAAGACCTTTGGCGGTAGCCTACTGGGTCCGGCACTGGGGGACTAGGAGATGCGCCCCCCTCCTCCATTTCTCGGTTCTTTCCATTTTTTTCAGTCTTGCCTTTCTTACTGCAGATTGAGTACTTCATCCTCTATCGTTTGCTATATTTAACACTAATTTTCATCCATTTACATAATTAAACACATGCATTCAATAATAGTAGAAGATAAAGGCAAGACGGAAAACACCGCAATGAACCAGGACTGTGACAAATGCTCCGCGGCTGTTGTGTGTACTGCGCTACATAGGGGTGGGGGGTGTCCTATTAGATAATGGCGCTTTATCATGACTGCGATTAATAAATTCAACAAAGATAATTAGCTCACAAAGTTGATAAGATACAGCTTAATGTTTGGTAAGAAAGGCAGGTGTGAAAATGTGGGGAGAGCTGAGAAATGTAAGAGGGGTCCAGTGAACTTGACTTAAACAATCCTAAAAATATAAAGTTCCTGCTAAAGGCATGTAGCCTAAATATTTATCTATATTCATTTCTTTTATATTCTACACATGTGGGAAACCGACAAAACGTTTATAGATAGGAAATTCGTTGCTTCTCAAATTCTCATAATCCGGCGACGCCGGCTCCAGGCAATAAAAAAATTCCTGCATTTCAGGACATCCGAAAAGCAGGAGTATCCATGTACTTATCTGTAATGTTAAAAATTCGGGACTTTACTGGTGTTGCACTGCCTCCAGGATCGTTCCCACCATCTTTATAGCCATTGTGAAACTCGCCCCAGTTGTTGGGGGGCATTGTCGCCGGTGGGACTGGTTTTCAAAATTCTGAGCGCGATCACCGTGTGCGGTATTGCCTTAAGGTACCGCTTGACTGGGAAGTTAATATGCTTGACACAGTTCGCCATGACGAAAGGAATGTCATGCATTGACTTGGCATCATTGCAGTGTGACCTTTATTCTATGTCACACAAACTGGAAACTTGGCCTACTAATGGCCTAAAGCACATGGCATAACAATATTGATTCATTATCTAGATGACACTGCTCTGGTGCAAACCTCCGCCAAGGAAGCTATACATACATGCACACAGCACACACACATATACACACGCATGGAGTCAAAAGCACGCACACACACACGCGCGCGCACACACACGCTAGACCATGCTTACAGATTGCATGACACACACATACCAATATGCAAATGTTTGCTTATTTAGTGTTTGATTAAATCAAAAGTCAAAAAAGAATAATCATGCAAATAGCAATCAGCAATGTACATTAGCAACACTTGACCCACTTCATTAAATTAGAAGAAACTTGTCTCATTATAATTCTTTTTTTAAATTGATTCAGTAATACGTTTTATTCAACAAAATCAAGATATGGCAAGGATTAGGAACGGTGTACCGGTACTCAAAAAATGATTTTTTTTAAAAGAGAAAAAAATTCAAGTGATTGAAAAAATGAAACGAAAAGAACCCACACCAGCAAGTAAAACAAACGTTACATAATGCAAACAATTATTCTGCCGTTTTCTGCTGTTTGTTTTACTATGTTAGGCTTCACATGTTGTTGATTAGCTAGAGTTAATACAGCTATGGAACAGCTTACTTATGTACAGAACAAAATATACGAACAGGATGTTCTCTCTCTTCCTCTCCTGGTCACACACACACACACACACACACGCACGCGCACACACACACACACACACTCTCTCTCTCTCTCACACACACACACAAAGTCATGTGAAAGCACTAATTTTAACAGGTACCCTGTTTCCTGAGAGTATGGTTCAAGCTAAAGTCATGATATCATTTATGCATCAACAAAAAACAAAACAAACATAAAGCATTGGAACTTTCAAAACATGCGAAAACAAATAAAACTAGATGGCTTATATTTGTCTTTAAGACAAATATGACAGGATTCTCCCTTTTCATCAACCATCTTTACATCATCTTCAATCAAGTACCTCTCCCCCACCCCCCACTCTCTCTCTCTTTCTGTGGCGATATTGTTGTGGCCTACCGCAATTTCACAAGCTACTATACGTCACAGCTTACCTCAAGACACCAATGACGTCAGAGTCACTTTGCCTCATTGTAACACTACTATGACATGCATACTCTAAATAGCATTCTATGCATTTTGTGGAATCGATTTTGAGTAAATAAATTTGAAAATGTTTGTCCCCACTTCCAGTTGGCACTTCTGGCTCAGTTTCATATCGGAAGTGTTGCACAGATACTCCTTAATAAACAGTGAAAATATGATTGCATTCCGCAAAGCCGTTTTCAAGTTATTCAAGATTGAATATTGGCCGAATTTGGCAACTTTTAGCCCATATTTCGGCCAAAATGTGGCCAATTTGCTTAATATTGGATATTGAGCATGAGAATAGTGTCCGTCAATGTTCCTGTAAATTTAAGCGAAATCGGTTGAACAATTTAAAAAAATGGTGAAAGTAACTCAACCAAATTTACATACATTTGAATAACTTCCAAACTATTTAACATATCGTCAACAAACTCCTTTGAGACCTGGGCCAGAGTAAGGGCTACAATATCCAATAGTTAGTTTTGTTACGTCACTTCCGGTTTGGGCTATTCCGTGAACCAAATAAAAGCTGCCTGACCATAGCTGTGGCAGTTCCGGTTCATATTTCCGGTTGGGTTTTACGCCGAAAGTGTTGCAAATCGATTTTGTACTAAATTCGGAAAATATGAATGAAATCCGTGCAGCCGTTTTTGAGATATTCAAAACTGAAAAATTGCGGTGTTTCGGTCATATGTTGCTCACAATTCGGCGAAATAATTTAATATTTCACATTTCACATACCCATATGGTCCTGCAACTTTTCTGAAAATTTCAGCCAAATCGGACAATAAAATGGGAAGAAAAAGAAAAAAAAAGAAAAAAAAGAGAAGAATTTTGACGAATGCAATAGTATTCTCCTTTAGGGAGAATCCTAATAAGAGGTGAATCCTAATAAAGGATGACTGCTGTTCCTTATAAACAGCTTCTGGCTCAACTCATTCAACACTGGCCGATTGCTTCCGCTCACATCCGTTCAACACGAGCGTACATAGTGTTTAAACATTCACAGTTCACAACTCGGCGAACCCATGCAACCCCCCAAACTGATATAAAAGCATTCCTCTATGGTCCCTTAATAGCTTTCAGCCAATGAAATGACTTCTACTCTATTTTAAATAAGGCAATCAATGAAAACGCATCACTACCCCTCTCTCTGTCTTCTTTGTCACGCTTTTTTGCAAAAACGCCATTAATAAAGGAGATTCTATCAAACATTGAAAATTACAACCCTTTCCCCTCAGTATGGCACACATACTTACTCATTAAAACGCCCACCTTCAAATCTCCTCTCTCACCCTTTCCTCAAATTACAACGAAATGAAAAACAAACACCCGAAGGTGCTGATGGGGCCCAGAGACACACCGGCCCCCACCTGCCCTACCAACACAACAGCAGCCCAACAAAAAGACTTCAGCACACAAACAGAGAAAGAGAGTAAGGACATTAAATTCTCAAGGGAGAAAAAAAAAAGTCCAAAGTAAAATCCGCAAGCGCCCAAAAAGAAAAACAATGTGAAAAAAATAAAGAAAAAAAGTTGATTAATTATGGTGATTACCGAGTTTAATTGATGGAGTAAAGGGGGGGGAAAGTAAAAAAAAAAAAAGGACATTAAATTAATTATTATATTTTCGACTTTGACTTTGAGTGAGAATATTACGTTTCTCAAGACAAAATACGGAAAAAGACACGACTAAAGATCACAGCAAAAGAAAAAAAAGGGAAAACGGAGAAAGACGAAGCAAGAAGAAAAAAGTGTGGTACATGGGTGAACAACCCCCCCCCCCCCCCCCCCAAAAAAAACACACCCCAAAAACCACCCAAAAGTGGTGATGGATTTATTTATTTAAAAAATAAAAATTTCCATGATAGTCCCGTCAACAGCTATGGTCATCTCAGGACTGTCACCGCGTAAAGTTCGACCACTTATTACAAAACACTCATCAATGTATCTTACCAACGTTCAACAACCTGTAAACAACAAAACAGAACAATTTATAACATGACACCTCCATGGTGATGGATGATATAATAGAGTAGAAAAAACAGGCTTAACTTTATGTGACAAAAACACAGAAATAGATGTCACCCTTCAACGGCTTCCAGCTTTTTTTCCTTCTCTAAATCTACTTTCTTCCCCACATTAACAAAACGTTTAAGTTTGAAGAAAAGAAGAGAAACAAAGGTAAAAACAAACACAAATTGTACCAATCGCTACGGCAATGGCAAAAGATCAAACAAATCCAATGCAATCCTTTTGAACTAGAGAACAGAGTCCACAGAATTTGATTTAACTAAGGCAGCATAACACTTCTATTACATTCTTCATTCATCACATCGCAGCAAGAGAGAGACAAGCTCTGCTACCTTCTGAATTTCTTCGCATTATTCACGATGTTACAAGAACAGGGCAAACTTGAGCTGGGTTTTTTTGAAGTTGTATGATTTGTTCGTAACTTCACAAAACAGGGCAACCAGAGCTGCTGCATTCGGAACGTGTATGCATTATTCGCAATTTCACAATAACAGAGAAGCCCAGAGCTGCTATTTAAATAAAAAATAATCATGGTGTGTTTGCAATGTCACAATAACAGAGCAACCACTACTGAACTCCACCGAACTGACTCAGCAGCAGTGCAGTGTCTCCTCAGTTGGTTGCCTCCTGACGGCCTAACATAGATTCGCTCCCCTTGAACCCTTGAACTGCTGGTCTTGGATTCTGCAACCTGAACAAGCGGAGGTGTGGCTGCGAGTTGGGTCTCGGAATGAGCGGCGTGGGAACAACGCCACTGTACGGCCCAGAAGATGGGACAGCAAAAAAACAAAAAACATCAACAAAAAACAAAACAAACCAGAGCAACCAGAGCCGCTGCCTTTTAAATTTGTAAACATTTTCTGTCAAGTCACAGCAGCCTGTGAGTCAACCAACCCAGAGCTGTTAATTTTTTAAATTTACACACGTTTTCTGAAAAGTCGCAACAAACAGAGCTGCTGCCATTCAAATGTGCACACGCTTTCTGTAAAGTCACAAGAACAGGGTAACCAACCAAGAGCAGCTATCTTTTACATTTGGACGCAGTTTCTGTAAGTCACAATAACAGGGTAACCAAGAGCGGCTATCTTTTACATTTGGACGCAGTTTCTGTAAAGTCACAAGAACAGGGTAACCAACCAAGCGCGGCTATCTTTCACATTTGGACGCAGTTCCTGCAATGTCACATTTAAACACAGCCATCCAGAGCTGCTACCTTTTGAACTTGTACACATTGTTCGCAACGTTGCCCGCCTTTCTGGCAGAGCTGCGGGGGTTCTTGGATGATTTCTCGTCCAGCATGCGCGCCACGTACTGGTCTTGCTGGCGTTCCACCTCGATCTCCTTGATCTTGCGCTCGCACTGTTTTTGCTGGGCCGCTAGACGCTCCTCCAGAGAGTCGATGGTGGCCTCCCGACTGCTCAGCCTGGCCGTGAGGTCGCGGCACTGTCTCTGGCATGCTGTTGGAGTAAAAATGAAAAAAACCACCCCACTCTCAAAATGTTGGTTAGTTAGTTAGTTAGTCTATTATAGTCCCGCCAACAGCTATGGTTATCTCAGGACTGTCACCGCGTAAAGTTCGACCACGTATAACAAAACAGTCAAATCAATGAATATTAACAACGTACAAAAACCTGAAAAATATAGTATAATCATAACATGACACTTCCCTCATTGTACCCTATAGTACATAATTCCAGACAGTGCTGGAAACGTAAGCCATTCCGCTCTATTTATCGAGTCCAGGTTAAAAAAAAAAGTAAAAAAGGATAACAAACACATACTAGGATTGTGGTAAGCTAAAATATATATATAAAAAAGGCCATATAGGCAAATATGCACTGCAGAATGGACAACAGATTATCAAAACATTGGAGACTACTTGACTGTGAATAGGGGAAGTATTGTTTTGTTTTCTGTGTTGCTGAAATATCACATGCTCTGTTTTGTTTCATCAATAATTAATGTCACTTTATAATGTTGTGCATTTGTTTCTATGGCGTTTTGCTTAGTGACGTTGCAATATGGATCAGATAGGGTTTTTTCAATCAAAATGTTGAGGGTGACAATAAAATTATAGGGTACTCCAAATAACAAAAAGTACCCCAAATACTAAATGCGGAAAAGAACTCCAAATCCCAAAAGGTACTTCAGATCTTAAATGTTTAGATGTACTTCAAATCCCAAATACACTTCAAAACCAGAAAGCCTAAATATACTTTATATCCCAAATACCAAAACGGACTCCAAAGCCCAGATGCCAACAGGTATTCCAAATCTCAAATGCAGAAAAGTACTTGAAATTTCAAAAGTACTCCAAATACTGAATGCCAAAATGTACTTTAAATACCACAAGGTACTCCAAAGAATACCTGGTGAAATATTTTAGGTATTATTATGTACTTTATAGTCACAGACGCTTCTCTGTGAAATTCGGGTTGCTCCCACCTGGAGAGCGCTTCGCAGCCAAAGGCGCGCCACCCAATTTAAAAATAACAAATTTGCATGCGATTTTTGTGTGACTGATGAGGAAGGAAATTTTGACCAAATGACAACTTTTTCGTTGCCACTGGGTTTAACATGTGCTAAGTGCATGGGCACACAGGACCTCGGTTTATCATCTCATCCGAAAGACTGCACGTTCAGACCATAAGGCCTAGTGCAAAGTGAGAGGAAAAATCCCCTGTACCCAGGTTCGAACTCGGGTTTACTTGACAGGAGGCGAACACGCTACCACTGTACACTAATCATCGCTGTGAAACGCCAAAGGGTAATATCAGCCTTCTTTAGTCATTATGTATAGCACTTTTTGGCATTTAACACTGGAATTCCAGCAATAAATAGCCTTACATTACAAACAGCATAACACATTTTGCTTTAAAGTTATGCTAAAATCCTGTTCAGCATTTTCGTCATGGCCTTGGAAATCAATGAGACTGTATTTATATAAATCAATTGGGAAATCTCAAAGACAACAGTAAATAATGTTGAGAAATTATCTACATCATGCAGATAGATAAATTTACAAGTTCATACCCATACTGCACAAGAATCTATTTCTAGGGTACTAAATACAAATAAATCAAAACATCATGAATCTCATTAGCGTTCCCTACTGGTATTAAAACAAATAACAAACCTGTATATTTGCCCTCCAGTTCTTCATTCCAGTTGTTCCCCTTGGCTACCTGGCTCCGCAGACTGTCGACACTGAATGTGAAAAAATAAATCTTGTGTTAATGCGGATATACATATTCATAAACTTTGAGGCTATACAATATAACTGATTTCAAACCACACAAAAAAAGTAAACAAAACTGACAGAGTGTCAACTGAATTTCTAGCCCTTGAAGTCCAATGCAAGATTTTCAGTGCATAAATTGTTTGTGCACACAACCTGAATTTCAGTATATATTTCTTTCCATATCGTTGACAGAATTTTCAAAGGGTATGTGCTAGAGGGTACTATATCACAAAGGAATAAAAAATGGTTGATACAGACAAACCTCTATTTTAAGACTTCCAAAATGTCCGGAAAAATCGGTCGTAAATTGGAGGGGTCGTATGACGGAGGTTTTCACTGGCAGCCGTAGAAAGAAAAAGTTCAGAACAGTTCATACTCTCTTCTTCATGCACACATACAATGACATATTAAAACTGGATTTGGGTCTTTCCAACTCGATAGGATTGTGCAATCGATGTATTACAGTTTCACTTCGCCGACTTCTTTTAATCACCTCCACTCTCGTCCAAAGTCAGTGGTTTTCTTTTTCAAAGTCAGTGGTTTTCGTGCTTTTCCTACGCTTTCCGCCATCTTTTCTACAACAAGGGAAGCGACTCCGCTTTCAGGCCCTTGACCGTGGTTGTTTCCCTTTGCTCGAAGTCTATGCAGACGACAACAACGGTCGTTAAAAACCAACAAAATGGCGGTCGTAAGTCGCGTTTTAGAGGAAGTCGTTTAAGAGAGGTCGTTTACAAAGTAAAATGCATCCGTGCCAACAAATCCGGTCTCAAATGAGAGGTGGTCGCTTAACAGAGGGTCGTAAAATAGGGGTTTGTCTGTAGAACCTTTTGGCAAAATACCCCTAAATTTCAATCTAATCCTAGTGCCATCCCCTTCCTGAGCAAAGGAAAAGGTTGTTTAAACTTTAAGTTTCTTGTTTTTCTGCATTTCCAGGTCATAAGGCCATAAGGAGTAAGGAATGTATGTGATTGGCTTTCAGTTTTCACTAACTGTGTACAGTCGACACATTCCAATTTTGCTAAAAGGAAAAGATTATTTGGAAGATATTTTCCTGAATAAAGACCTCAGGAGAATGGGCCAATAAGTCAGAAAGAGAGTAGATGACAGACAGCAAAGGGACAAAGCAGAGTCAAAGAGAGTGACAGAATACAGGAAGTTATAAGCACAGAACTTCCAAAAGGTGGGGAATCAATTTATACGAAAGACGTTAGACCCCCCCCACCCCAGCGTCCCCACGAGGAGAGACTTGTGGATGCGGTGGGGTCGTCCAGCTCCCCATATGGAGGCACAAGGCATCCACCCACTGCCTCGGTTGAACAATTTTCATGAGAAAGTCTAGTGAGAATGTAGCGAAATAACACATTTGCGCCCCCCCAAAAAACACACTAAAATACTGACATCTGCTGGAAGGCCTCTTTCTCCTTGGCCATCTGCTGGCTGAGGACCTCCACCTCCCCCAGGGTGAAGTCCAGCTTGTCCGTCACCTCCATCAGCCGCAGCCTGGTCTCCGCGTGGCTGTGCTGCTCATGCTGCAAACGATAGGAGCCACGCAATAATCGACAGTTCAAGCCAAATCTGTGCTGCTCATAGAGCCACGTAACAATCGACAGTTCAAGCCAAATCTGTGCTGCTCATAGAGCCACGTAACAATCAACAGTTCAAGCCAAATCTGTGCTGCTCATAGAGCCATGTAATAATCGACAGGAGCCAAATCTGTGCTGCTCACGCTGCAAACGATAAGAGCCACGCCATAATCGACAGTTAAAGCCAAATCTGTGCTGCTCATAGAGCCATGTAATAATCGACAGAAGCCAAATCTGTGCTGCTCACGCTGCAAACGATAAGAGCCACGCAATAATCGACAGAAGCCAAATCTGTGCTGCTCATAGAGCCACATAATAATTGACAGAAGCCAAATCTGTGCTGCTCATAGAGCCACATAATAATCGACAGAAGCCAAATCTGTGCCGCTCACGTTTCAAACGATAAGACCCACGCAATGGACATAAGCCAAATCTGTGCTGCTCATAGAGCCACATAATAATTGACAGAAGCCAAATCTGTGCTGCTCATAGAGCCACATAATAATTGACAGAAGCCAAATCTGTGCTGCTCATAGAGCCACATAATAATTGACAGAAGCCAAATCTGTGCTGCTCATAGAGCCACATAATAATCGACAGAAGCCAAATCTGTGCCGCTCATAGAGCCACATAATAATCGACAGAAGCCAAATCTGTGCCGCTCACGTTGCAAACGATAAGAGCCACGCAATCGACAGAAGCCAAATCTTATTTTAGCTCAGGCCTTTAGACAAAATGATCATGACAAAACGAGGTACAATAATAGTGTGAAGAAAAATGGAGGCATGTCTGCCAATCGGCGATGCTTTATCCCTGGGGAATAAATTATGCACCAATGTCTTCTACTCTTTGTCTTAGTATGACACCCCCCACACAATTTGAAGCGATTCTGTGCAGCGGTTCATGAGACCAAAAAAAAAGACAAAAAAGAAAGAAACAGATTGAGACAAACTTGTCGATCAGGCAAAAGGACAAAACTTTTGAGATACAGGGTACAGGGTGAACAATATATCTGGAAAGTATTTCCCTTCGCAAATTTAATATCTTAACACAGCAAAAGAAGCTAAAAGTAAAACAGAAAAAAAAAATCACCGTGCTAGAACTAGAAGCAGAAAGAACAATGTCAGGCTTTTGCTCGGATAACAAAGTCAAACATTAACTATTGCTTGATGTTGTTGTCAAGCCTTGATTTGGCAGATCAACCATCATAAACAATTTTGACAGCTCTATGTTTGATTCTTTGAAAATGCATGTCCAACAACCAACCTTCATGCACGCGCTCAGGTACATACATGCACACACACACGCACACACACACATAAACCTTTATGACACATATTCATACCTCCAGCTTTTGAAGGACTTCCTCATACTCTTCTCTGCTAACAAAATTGTCCTGTAGTGATTTCTGAAACAAACCAGTCGACTGACATATTGAACCACATTCATTGATTCAATCTTAAAATAAGATCAGACAGAAAAACAACCAGCGGTAACATTTTAAAGTCTGCAGAAACACAACTGTCTTCGTTTCTATAAACTGTGTATAAATAATGCTGACCTCTGTGTGTGAGTATGTGTGTGTGCGTGTGTACATGTGTGAGTGTGTGGGTGCGTATGCGTGGGTGTGTGTGTGTGCGTGTGCACTTGCATCATGTGTGCGTGCATACATGTAAATATATACGTAAATTATACATGTACAAGTGTGTCCATGCATTAATACATGTGTGCGAGTCTCAATCAATACATTGCAAAAAGTATTTTTGTTTTATATCTTCCATTAACTCTCTTCATTAACGCAAATCATTAGTTATACAGTGGAACCTCCCTTATAAGACCTCTCATTATAAGACTCCCTCCCACACAAGACTACTTCTCGGAGACATTGCCCTCCTTTGTAAGCATTAAAATTACCTCCCTAATAAGACCCCTCCCATATAAGACCCCTCCCTTATAAGACCTCATTTTGGATGATTTTTGAAGGTCTTATAATAAGGGAGGTTCCACTGTATTGTCAAAGCTGATGTCACTATTCAAATTAAAAAAAACATTCCAAAAAACAAAACAAAAATTGAGAGAAAACTTACCTCAACTTCTTTTATCTTTGATGCATGTTCCTCCTTTGGCATCAGATGATCTCTCATAAATGATTCCTGATTGTAAACCTGAAGAAAACAAAATTCACACAATATATGGCATATTCATGGGTGTGTGGGGTGTGTGTGTGTGTGTGGGGGGGGGGTGTTGTTGGCCGGTGGGGATGGGGGGTGGACTCAGGAAACTATCAGAAAGTAAAAACTAAGCGGATGGCATTTATAAGCCCATGCGTTACCGTGTGGGCTTAAATCCCATCCACTTATTTATTTCTTACTTTTCTTTACTTATTAAGCTATTTGCAGACATGCGTATGAGGTTTCCACGTGTAATATGCACAGCCCCTTCCACCTGAGGCAAATTTATCTGCCTTGGGGGAGGAATTCAAAATTCAAAATGTCTGTATTTCTTGTCCAGGTCGGACAAGAAATACAGACAAACACACTCTAAGCTAATTTAGTGACCCAGCCAGTCAGGTCTCCCTGTCGATCCCCAACATGATGCCGCGTCAGACAGGAACACCTACTCTATTGGGGAAAAAAACACACACACAAAAACCTTGCGTGAGTTAGTACACTCTCGACTGGAGCATGTCGAGAGATGTAGCTGCTACAGCCATCTCGGACAGCTTGTTCCAGTCCCTGATCGTCCTGGGGAAGGAGTTTCGTCTGTACTCTCATTTGTCGGCTTCTTGCTGGTTTGATTCTGTTGTTGCTGACTTGGACGATGTTATGCTGGATCTTACACAGCTTTGTCAGCTTTCCAGCGATGTTCCAGCGTGGGCCAACCCAAACAAGCCAGCATGTCGCTTACACTTGAGGTTGAGCACGAAGTGAGCCACCCTTCTCTGAACTGCTTCGACTCTTATCCACAAGCCTCTTCGTGTAAGGGTTCCAAACGCAACAGGCATACTCAAGCAGGGTATCTCAACTCCCATTATACTGTCCATCCAACCCTTCTCCACCTGTCCCTTTCACCCCCCCCCCCCCCCCCCCCCCCCTGACCTGAATTATATTAATTTGAGCTGATCATCTGAGCAGCAAGAATTTTCCACCAGTCTAGAATAAAATTACTAATATTACTACTAAAGAACACACACACACAAAAATAAAATAAACAAAGCATCAAAATTACCATAAAGCTTCTTCTTCTTCTACCAACAATGTCCACCTGCCATAACCGGCAATTATTGACATGTACTGGGGTTCAAAGAATTATGCAGCATGGGGAAAAACAACAACAGCTAGATAGATAAGAGGGCGTGCATGGCCGGGCACCCCTGGCTATTCTGAGAACACCCAACCGCACACGAAAATAAAACAAAAACTGGTAGTGTGTTTTTATTCAAGGAGCTTCAGCACCTTCGAGATGAAGGAACTGAGCATGGGGGACTGGATGGTTTCTGGTGGTAGGGAGTTCCAGTCGCGGACGGTTCGGGGGAAGAAATTGATGCGGTAGTCAGTTTTAGAGGGGATTCTTTGGAGCTGCTTGTTGTGGTTTTGTTTTCTGCTGCAGTGCTGCTGGGGGGCAGGGGTTTGAGGGCGCTGCATCTCACACAGGCCAGTCCATTTGTGATCTTGTAGATCATGGATAGCCTGGAACTAGTGGAAGTGTGGCGGCGCTCCGCCAGTGTAGAGATCTGGTGGAGCATGGTGCTGACACAGGATGTATAATTTCTATGTCTGTTTAGCACATATTTTGCTGCCCTGCGTTGGACCTTCTCGAGGTCAGAGATCTGCCTGTCGTTGTGCAGGTCCCATATTGTGCTTGCATATTCAAGAATGGGCCTGACCATGACTTTGTACTTGTAGGCTAGCTAGATCCTTAGTAGCCGTGGAACACACCTTCACGTTTCTTCTTAAGAAGTCTAGAGCTCCTTCTAATTCTTCTTCTTCTTCTGTGGTGGTGACCAACTTCTTTATACAGAAGTAATTGTACACACTTTAGGGGGTGACCATAGAAAAAGAAGCGGAAGAGGGAAAGAGAGAAAAGAGCACACATTACATTATCAGTTTTCCAAGAAAGGGCTACACATCACCCTATTAGATTTACCTGGGTTCAGCTTCAATATCTAGGGTAAAATCAGGAGTAGCAAACAAAATAAAAACCTAGTTCCGGGCTGGGGAGGGGAGGACTACAGGGAGCTGCCGGCAGCTACTAATTTTCACGTTTGCCCCCAGCAAGCTGGGAAGTAGCCGACCCTAGGCACTACATAAGGCAAGGCCAGGACAAACAAGAGCCTGTCAAAATTATGGACTTAGTCTTGAATGAAGGTGAGATTAGCGTCCAATTAGGCGTTGCCTCTTAGGACTTAGTCTACAAACAACTTTTGAATGAGAATGAAAATCCGTTTTAACTTTAAGTTTAAGGTCCTCCGGTCTGAAACAGACACATATATGGGACATTAGTAGATATAAAGATGGTGGGAACGGTAATGGAGGCAATGCCCAGAGGCAGTGCAACTCCATGAAAGTCCCGAATTTTTAACACTACAGTTGCCTCAAACTGAGTCAAAGAGTCAAACAATATTAACAAGTTTAACTTACACTTTCATGCAGCTCAGTCACAGCCGCATTTTGAAGTTCTATAACTTCTCTGATCTGCCGCTGAACAATTTCATGGACAGGTGTTACCGGTCTTACAATACTTGACAACTCGGTAATGCAAGTATTTTGTCCTGGACAAGCATTATCGGCATTATTGTCCCCCGTGCCGTTTCCTCGAACATGCGAGGACTCATTAGCAGCCATCGTTTCTAAGGTCAGGGGTCAAGGACATTTGGAGTTTGAGGTGTGGGTTAGTAGCTAATCATATCTTGTGTGAGTCATCTCTTCTTGTAAATTATGTTGATACATTCCAGCTCAACGAACATAATATTTTTATATTAAAAAATCATAACACATAGAGGAGAATGTTAAAAAAGGTAAATAAAGACAAACTGTTTTGGGTTAGAGATACTTTTTTTTGTAAACCGGATGTTGTTGTATTTTGTATATTCGTAATTTGATTGGTTAATAATTTTCGGTTGGGGGAAATTCAATGGTTGAACTAGGCCTAGGCCTACAGACGCTAGTTTCAGTTATCTTTATTGTCTCATGATGATGTAAATCGGCAAGTAAGTCTTTCTGCTTTGGCTGGCTGTTTATTATCTTGCTTTATACTCTTCCTTCTTTCCTCACCATTTTTCTGATGGATAGGCCGCCTAGTTTAACTTTTTAAAAAATAGTTTCACTACTTTCAGTGCTTTCAGTTTCACACTTTCAAGACTTTGACTTTCACTTGCAGCTTTGCACTCCCACAGACAATCAGTGAATCACCGGCGTCACAATGAGACATGACTCGGTCACATGATAAAATAAGGCCTAGTGGTCAGGTGGGTGTAGGTCAAGAGTGTGTCACTGTGTGCTTGTGTGTGTGCGTTTTGTGTGAATGTGTCCATGGATCATTGGATGCTATATATTTAGACAATGTTAAATGTAGATTGTAGTGTCCATGATGATGATGTGTCATAAGACATGGTATGGTGAGGTCAATGAGAACAAATTTAGTTTTATGTGTTGGCAAAGTTTTCCCCCCCAAGAGGGGATCTCATTCAGGCGTATACAATTTTCAATGGCCTAGTTGACACTCCAGTTGAATCACTTTTTTTTGTTTCTCATTGCACTAACAGTAACACAAGAAATTCAGAAGGTAAAATTTATATTCATTATCAATTTCAATACAGCAGGACTAATACTAGTAATAGAAGGAAGTTTTCATTTTCGCACCGAGTTGCTATTAATCACTGGAATAACCAAAACATTAAATTTACATTTTTTTATAATATTAACAATTTCAACTTTCAAGAAGTAGAGCCTTTTGGATGAAATTCCAAAATATAGAGATCTCTTTTATGACTTTGACTGATGCTATGAAATTGCTTATACATTAGTGACGTATGCAAATCAGACACCATACATAAATGATGGGACGTGAGGCCTAGGCCATGATGCCTGTCCCTATATTACTACTACTACTACTAGTACTACTACTACTGTAGTACTAGTACTACTAACTCCCTCCACCCCACTTCCACATGCGATTAAATGTAGAACTAGAAGACCAACTCTCTGTTGACCTACTTCAACTTTTACTTGTAAGGTTAAGTTGCTGATCTTTGAGTCAGTTATTAGTGTTTCTGTTTTTGTTTTTAAAACAATTTTTATATGTTGAAGGGGGTGGGGGTTAATCACAAATTTACATGATTGCCTAATTCTGGGGCTGTTTGTTACGTGTGTCACTGTCAGCCTCGTTTTGGAAGCGGTCGGCTCAAACGTGCAGATTTATAGGCAATCATGTAGTAAATTTTATACTAAATTTGTGCTTAAACCCTACCCCCACACCCTTCAACATATAAAAATTGTTAATAAAAACAGAAACACTAATATTATTAGTAATAACTGACTCAAAAATCGGCAGCCTAACTTTATGTGTTAGGTCAACAGAGAGTTGGTGTTCGGGGCTCCCAATCGTCCCGCAAAACAAGGGGTCTCAGGGACTCCTTCACTTACAGTATATAGAGGGTCCCAGTGGCATTGCGAATGCTAAAAATAATTTTTCTAGTGCATCCCTGGGTCCCCCCTGCACATTCTTTTAGAGGGTCCTTTAGAATTTTAGTGCTTCATTAAGTTCATACGAATCATAGACCCCCAAATGGGGGTCCCTGGGAGCCCTGGTCTTCTACATGTAACCCTGTATGTCCCACTTCCCCCCATTGACATGGGATCCCGATTAGCGGGACCTGACTGACTGGTTCATCCCCCCACCCTCCCACCCTTTTTTTTATAGTTAATACTAGGTGCAAGTTTTAAAAATTGGTGCAGAAAGGGTATTCTAGTATTTAGTAACTCTGTTACAGTGTTAGTGTTACTACATAAACTTTTGAATATGTTAGTTCTGCTATATTGTGTTTTTAATTCACACTCACAGTTTCTAGTTTTTGAATAATTTGAGAGCTGGAACAAACTTTTGTTAGTACTATAGGAGAGTCAGTAGTCAGTACTGTTAAAAGTTTGGCAGAGGCTGGGGGTACGGGCCCGTATCTCAAATTCTCCCAAGAGACAGGACATTGTTCCCCCAACCCCCATCCACCCACACCCACCCACCCTCTCCATCTCACCCACCCCCTCCATCTTCTCCCAACACCCACAAACTAGCCCACAACCCCCTCCCTCGTCCACCACCTGTCCCAAACCATATTCTCTGAACCCCTCAGTAGCCGTGACATCAGCTGCTAGACTGGAGTCCCCTGTTTAATATATATGACTCTGTGCCAAAAGGTGGGCATGAAAAGTGGACATAGAGGGTAAAAAATGAAACTATTAATACCATTTAAATACATGCATATTTAGAAAGGATATAAATGAGGCAAAACATGTGCAAAGTGGCAGGACAATTTTTCAACCGATTATCTGAGAAAATAGTGATAATGTGGTGTCCCCCACCTGATGACGAACATCAATGATTACATCACAACCATGGTGTTATGTCACAGTATTTTCTCATAGCTCCAGCAAATCATGTTGTGTTAAGTTGTTTTCATTGTTTGCTATTAGTCTGTGACATTTCCTGTTGAAATTTGCTGTTAGTATGATGATTATTATGGGTCTGTTGCGGTAACAAATGACCTTCGTCATCACTTTACATTTGAAAGTTGTATCAAATACACTAATTCTGTCTTTAAGTACTTAAGATGCCATAAAAAACCCAATTACAAGTTAACTGAATATTTTCTACCAAACTGTTAATTGATTCATGCCATTGTTTTTGTTTTATTACACAATGTGTGAAAAATGTATGACAAACGTCAAAGTTACCTAAATCATTTATTTTCCAGTTTCTGGCCAAAATGTCTATGAATAACTGTATTTTTGTCAACTACAGTAAGCAGAACGCTTTAAAGAAAATAATAACTTGCATAAATAAAGTTTTTTTCAAAAAACTATTGAATTATTTATCATAATTCACTATTTACACCATAGGACATGTATGACACATCATAGTTACATTAATAATTTTCATTAAGCACTATTTTTTCATTTATCTTTCTATGAAGGCTGCAAAGTGCTCTAAATTAATTACTAAACCCACTGAAGTGGTGTTCATTTGTTTATTAGATGGTTAGACCAATAAAACCAGCTAAATTTGATAATTAACATTTTCTTGATGACGAACATCAAGTCCAGTAAAATGATTACATTGAACATTTGGATTAGTGCAGAAGAAAGAAATGAACATGCTGGTGTTAAATAAGGGTAGGGGTCAACTTTATATGACAGTTTAATTGTAAAATAAAAGAGAGCAAGTTAAAAATATATATCTTGGGGATTTTATTGAGCATTATAACTTAGGTATGACGGATGTCAAGTGTTACATCTAAGTCAGAACCTTTAAGAGAAAGTGCAATATTATTTAAAATAATATATTTTGTAAGAACATTTTATACTCCTATGATAAAGTAATATCTGCTCCAACAAAGCATGACATTTTCATGTATTTTGGATTTATATAAGTGAAAATTGTTGGGAAGTTTGATTTTGGTTAAATGATTACATCAAAAATGATGTTTGTCATCAACATTGGTTTAAGTCTAATAACTAACAGAACTTTCATTTTTGAATGTTACAATCTTTAGCGTTTACTAATGAGGTACTTTTGCATAACCTGTCCAAATTTCAAGTAATTTTACTGGAGTTTGTGTGTTCTAGCATTTGTTGAAATCATGACTATTTGCAATGTCCACTTTTGAAGACCAGATTTTGGGGCTGATTTGACATTCATTGTCACATAACTAAATAACTACTGATCTTATAAAGCTGATAATGTGATATTGTCTCTAGTGTCTTTTCAGACATTTGTCTATATGTTTATAACATAAGCACAACAGTCAGAAGGTTATGTGACAATTTATTGAGAATGTAAGTACCTGACCCTCTCCGTGCTCACCTTTTGGCACAGAGTCATATATATAGAACAGAACCATCAACAGGATGATGGTGGTTGTCAGATGAAAGAAGAATTCAAGGCTATTAAACTTCTTGTCTTAGGACAGTTTGTCCTATTACTATTTGATCCTCGAGGCATCACTGAAGTATTATTATATTTGTTGACTTGCAATGTAAATTACTAGATAAATAATGTATGCTGATCTGCTATTTATGTTTCAATTCACAATGCTCATCAAAGTGTGAATCACAGCTGGGGTATTTCCTTCTGAGTAAAATTTCAACAAACATAGCTTCAGATTTTACTCCTTTTATTTTAGCCTTGGAAGATGGAGAAAAACAGCAAGATCAACACGTCCGGTCTGCAAAATGAAAACACTGTGCCATTGCCAGTCTGTCAGAAAAACTTTAAAAAGAAAAGGTAACATGTTTTATAATTCGATTCAACGTTGTGTTTTTTTATATTTATTATTAATATTAACCCTTTCACCGCCAAAGTCACATTTCAGCGCACCACAGTGATTTAAGTTAACACAGGTCTATGTCACTAAAAGGCATCAAATTGGGGTCTAGTATCCAAAAACCCTGTCAGTGTTCCCCATGCTTCCAAATTTTTAAGGGTCATCATGACCCTTTGCCCCCAAATTTTAAGGGTCATTTGAAAATATTTGAGGGTCAAAATAAAGCTAAAAGCCATAATAAATGGACAATAATTATGCTCTAAAATAAAGACAAATCTCTTTAACAATGTGCACGTGCGAGCAGCATGGGTGGCGAGAAACAAAGGGAAATTACTCTATGGTTCATGATGGTTTTTGTCGTCTGCTTCAAGCATGGTATAGTAGTGAAAGAATAGGCCCAGTATATTTTGTTGATCGTTTCCCGCAAGCCGAAATGGCTTCGACATTCTGATCGCGACGAACACGTTTGAGGAAGCAATCGGCTGAGAGAAAAACTGTACGTCACAATGACGTATTGACTGAAAAATGTATATGTCAAACTTGAAACATTGTACGTAATTTACGTACAGATCTGCGTAATCGGGAACACTGCCCTGTTGTCATAGTTTTGGGAAGTAAGGAATAAAGGATAGACCTTATATGTCACAGAAGAATCACCAATACTGCTGATGGATTTTGTTCTCTACCCAGGTAATTTTGATGGACAATTTTGGCTGAAATATGGCTGGCGGTGAAAGGGTTAACCGTAACAGAATGAGATCATGTGAGAGTAGTTCAAAGTTACTGACGCAAGTTACAAAGCAGGTTCAAATTATTTGTGTTTAAAAAAAAATTGTTCTTGAACTGTAATTATGTAGGATTGAAGTCAATTGAAAGATTGTTTTTTACAGTACTTAGAATAATCTTAAAAGAAACAAAAAAGAACCGAGCACATACCTAGACATTGAGACAACCTCCCTTGCAAGTAGAGGCTTTGAAACATTTTTGTATTGTATCATGAAAGAAGTATACATATTTCTAAGTACATATGTTTAAAAAAAGAACTTGTGTTTTGTTTTGGTTTAGTTTGTTTTAATCCTTTCTGTACATATTCTACAATTCTGGTTTGGCTGACGAGCACAATCTTGTTCACAATCATAATGTAGTGCTCAGGAAAGAATATCATCTAATGATCTTTGTCAGACTTGGACTTTGAGGTCACAGTGTATAAAACTATAACTCAAAAATAAGTTATAACGCCAGAAAACATAGAACCTGAATTTAAACAAAATTTACATTAAATGATTAATCACATTTTCAAATCTAAATAATCAATGCCTCAGTCTTTACGTTTAATATAGGACTACAAAATACACTGATTTTATATTTTAAATACTTTCTTGAACAGCGGCATCCCTGTGCCAGTGTGGAAAAAGCCCACTCAGACCAGGAGGCAAGTGTTGGCCAGCGTTTCAGACAACGTCCAGCAGAACGTTGCACAACAAAACCTACCCGAGCATAGATCATCCTCGAAACAACCCGCTGCCAAATCAAACCTCGGCACACGAGAGATCAGAAAACCACTGGGCACATCAGCAGCAGCGTTGAGAAAATTCCAGAATAATGCTGGAAAACTGCTATCGGCGTCTGTCGAGCGTGGGAAGTCGGGTGACGCCGCAACAACGACGGCAGAATTGACAGAAACAGCAGCAGCAGATAAGTTCAAAGCTGGGCGAGGTCCTGCCTGTGTAAAGACTTTGGCGGGGGCTGCGGGTTCCATCATGGGCCCGTCAACTGAGGCCAGCCGGAAGAAGCCTGGAAACGCTCCTGCGGGTAAACTGCTGTCGCTGGTGGAGGAGCAGCGACAGAGTGGTAAGTAGTACTTATTATTACAGTGGAACCTCCCTTATAAGACCTCCCATTATAAGACCCCCTCCCATATAAGACCTACTTTTCTGAGACATTGCCCTTCTTTTTAAGTATTAAAATGATCCTTATATAAGTTATAAGACTCCTCCCTTATAAGACCTCATTTTGGATGATTTTTGAAGGTCTGATAAGGGTGGTTCCACTGTATTATTGTTATTATTTGGCATCAGAATTGTCAGAGGATCTGCACATTTCGGAGGGTTAAGAATTTCTGACAGGATTGGCTTCTTACTACTGTCAGAGGTTTTGCCCTTTTACTTAGTTTTTTTTAGTGTTATCTTTTCTGTTAAATACTAAAATAACATTCTACAGTTGTTGTTTGTTGTTGTTTTGTACCCTGGCTAAAAGACTCCAGGGATCATCCCAATAGCCAAAGCACCTGAACACTATGGTACAAATGCACCGGCTAGGGATGAGACCATTACATGTGTGACCGTTTTTTATTACCTCGCCACATGGGAAGCATTCTAAGGTGGTTTCTCACTGCATTCATGATAAAGCCTTTTTGGTAACTGATTTCAGTGCTGTAACCTCTACAGTCTGGGGCCTTGGTGGCCCATGTATCGCGGTTTTCAAAGGATTGAACTTCAGACCGTTTTGATCATTGATGCCTGATTATTTATTGTGCACTGCTCAAACATGTAGCTATCCGCTCATTTTAATTTATCATTTACATTGGATACTCCCTATTGAGACCTTGAAAAATCATCCAAAATGCGGTCTTAAGTGGGAGGGAATTGTATATGTGGGAGGTAATTTTAATACAGTGGAATACAGTGGAATACAGTGGAATCCGCTTAATCGGCCACTTTTGGGACCAGGAAAAATATGGCAGATAAAGCGAATCGGCCGATAAAACGAACATTGAGATACTGTATGACGCAATTATGCAAGTCAAAAGCAATGACGTCAAAATTAAATGTTTCCAGTTCAAATTCAAATTCTTTCCCTTTCTTGTGATGTGGTGTGTTTATTAATCCTACAACTTGACAGAAGCAGTGAGTAAAAGACAATGTAACCTTTTCCTTATCTTATTGTACTGTTCCTTGCGGAGTTGCGTTTTATGACGCCATGCAGGGTCTTTCATTAGACTGTTGACAACAGTACGAACCTTCCAACTTCACACTCAACCATGTAAACGTCAAAAGCGTGTTGTCAGTTTGTTTGCCTCTGTTGTTCTCCCTCTCAAAAAGGGGTAAAGAGGAAAAATTAGAAAGAAAAAGTGGCCAATAAAGCGAAATTGAAAATGTCAGCTTTGGCCGTAAAAACGAACAAAATAACACATGCTTAAGAAGAAAAAATTCTGTTCCAGAGGAAATTGACCGATTAAGCGGCTTTGGCCGATTATCCGATGGCCAATTAAACGGATTCCACTGTACTTACTTTTAAGTGGTTTGTTTTAGCTCTTATTCGTCTTAATAGGGAGGTTTCACTGTTTGCTAGAGAAGGAAAAGGCTGAATTCTTATTACATTATAAAGTTGAACTACTTTACTGGCCTGTAACTAAGAAGATTTGACATAAAAAGTTTTTCTGAATTTAATTACACCTTTATTTAAGTTGAATATATTGGAGTGGGGTTCCTATTTTGCATACTTATGCCAAAATAGTTCACATGGGTCACAGTTGGCTGGACAAGAACTTTGAGATTATATATAATAATTATGCAAAAGTCCCAGAGACTTAAAGGCAGGACAGGGATATAAAAGGAGGGAGGCGAGCAAAAACGACAGTTTTCGCCACACGCTGCGAACAAGCCCTTCTGTTCTCCTCTTACTGGTAGAGGCGTGTGTGTAAAAATAGCGGCTGCAGCTTTAGGTCATTCTTACTTTGTAGACTGTCTACAAAGTACGAAGATGTTGTTGAACTGGTTCTGTAGCAGTTAAAAACGGATTTACAGTCTGTTAGTGTTACACAATTTTAGAATATAGGGACAATTGCAGGGCTCCCAATCGCCCCGCAAAGCAAGGGGTCCCAGGGACTCCTTCATTTACAGTATAGAGGGTCCTAGAGGAGGGATAGAGGGTCCCAGTGGCATTGCGATTGCTAACAAGAATTTTTCTAGTGCATCCCTGTGACCCCCTGCACATTCTTTTAGAGGGTCCTTTAGAATTTTAGTGCTTCATAGACCCCAAAATGGGGGTCCCTGGGAGCCCTGAATTGGCTTTATGTTATAAACTGTAATGTTATGTTGCAGGCATCGAATTCCAGAAGGATTCCAGCGCCCTGAGCAGCATACTGAACGACACTGGCATCAGCACATCCACGGTGGGTAAACTGAGCGAAATGTTCAGACCACAGCGAGCCACTGAGGGACAGGGAAGGCCTGTCTACACACCGTCAAAGGTAGTTGTATGACAAATTGTGTGTGTGTGTGTGCATGGATGCTCCTGCTTTCAGGATGTCCTTAAGTTCAGGATTTTTTGGTCCAGGATGTCCTGAAGTTCAGGAATTTTTTTATTGCATGGAGCCGGCGTCGCTGGATTATGAGAATTTGAGAAGATGCATTTTGCTGGTTATAGATAATAGAGGTAATGAAGTTTAACCAGAAGTGAAAGTGCAACGAGAGCCTGTCAATTACATTGGAAACTGTTGTTTCCCTTCAGCTTCCAGGGGGCATTGCTCCCCGGAACACCCAGGAGGGGTGCTGTCCATGCACTCCGCCGGTGCCTGGGTGGCCCCTGGACAGCCTTGCAGGATTTTTGAAATTTCCTAGGAGCACCCATGTGTGTGTGTGTGTGTGACTGTATTTTCTACTTGTACTTCTTTGATTAAAAGAGGGGCAATGTTACACAGGGAAAAGCCTGTTGCTTTTGTCTGGTCTGTACATTTGTCAGAACGTCACTTGTTACTGTTAGCCAACGTGTCTCCATGATTTTTAATGCTACAAAAGTTTTGTAGAGATCATACCCTTTTTGTTTATTTAAGTGCATAGTAATCTATAGTGTCCCATGTGTGAAAGATTCAGAAAGCCATGATTTTTTTTGAAAGCCATGATAATATTGTCACAGGTCAACTTTATGACAGTATGATTATGTATTTAATAATATAATGTTATGAAATCATGATACTTTGCAAGCAATACCTGACAATGAAGAAAACAGATTATTTTAATGAATTAGAAAAAAAATATGACTTTTCCCTTTTTTGAGGACTCAGTGATAATTTCCAAAATTGCAACAACAAATATGTCAAAAGAAGTTTGGCAGTTGTAGTTAAATTGTGATATTTTGCAAGATGCGTTTATTATTAAAGATAACATACAGAAAAGAAAACAATGGATTTATCACTAGGCAGAGTGAAAACGAAACAGCAAATGAATGGGGAACAATAATTGGAGTCAAAACGAACTATGTTTAGATAGTCCATTGATGTATTATTGAACATATTGTGAAAACTAATAACTTGTTTCAAAAAAAGACTGCAGAAATATAAAAAGCATATATATATTTCCAATTTTAAATTATTTGCAGTCTTTTTTAATACAAGTGCGATTAGATTAGTTTTTTGCAATGACATCAATAATAAGTCAATGGACTATCTAAAGATAGTCCGTTTTTTACTTTAACTAAGCCATCAAATTTGTTATGAACTGATTTCAAATATGTTCCTTTTTCGTTTTCAGCATGCTATACTGATGCGTAATTCAGTGTACACTAGAGAGCCAAGAATGTCCCTAATCGACTCGTATAATCAGTACAAAAAGTTCCTCCAGCAAGCCAGAGGCTTGGAAGAGCAGTCGGGTAAGTATGCTGGTATTTAGTGCGTGTATATTTGGGGGGAGAGCGTAAGGCCGGTTTCACATTAGACGCCCCCCGTGGGAATACCGGGGGGGTCTTTCGTACAAACAGTTCCCCCACCTTCTGGAAGTGCTGTGCTTGTAGCTTCCTCTAATCTGTCACTCTCTTTGACTCTGCCTTTTCCCTTTGCTTACTGTCATCTGCTATCTTTCTATCTTACTGGTCCATTCTCCAGCCTTTTTTCTATAAATTCTTACAAAGATCTCTTGAGCCGAAGTCGGACGTGCTGGGCCTAACTGCTTCTTAGTTAGGCGCATAACGGCAGCATGATGCATCTACGCTCATATGACAGGAAACTGAGCGAACGAAGAAGAAGACACATTAGACGCATAAGTTCTGTAGGGAAAACCCTAAATAAGTGGAAGAAAGAAGGATAAAAGTACGCATATAGGGGAAATTCGGACAAATCTTTTCCCTTCTTTGTTTCACCTATTTATGGATTGCGCACAGGTTTCTGCATGGAATATCCGCTTATGTGTGTACACAGCCTTAGGGTGTGTGTGTATGGGTGGGTGTGGGGACTTATAATATATATACTTGTTTGCTTATCAGCCTTGTAGTCAGATGTGACTTCATGTGTCTCAAGGCTACGAACACACGGACAGATACAGTATGTACCTGGTTCTCCTTCAAACCCTTTCTTTTCGATTCGTTGTTTTGATGATCGTGCAGATTGATGCAGTCACTATTATGATAGTCACTGTGTTAAATGTGTTGTTAGTGGCTGTTTAGTTGATTGCTGTGTTGATGCAGTCGCTGTTTTGAAACAGTCGATCCCTATTCTGAGCAGAATAGCCCAAACACCAGAATTCATAGTCCCTTTGCGGATGTAATTGTGTAGAGGAGGTAAAGGTAGAAAGCATTTGGCATACATTGATACAATATGCAGGGTTCGCACAGTCTTTGAGGGTCTTTGGAAGACTGACAAATTGAGTGCCATTTTCAAGTTTTTGAAAATTGGCTTTGGTCTATGAAAATCGTGAAATGGTTTGTGAAAAAAAGTCATTAATGCCTAAAAACAAAAATCATTGACACCATACATTTTTTGGGTTTGGTCCTTCATTTGTTGAGAATTACTTCCCCTCACTCTATCCATTCCAGGTCTTTTGGCTACACCGGTGCAACTTGAGTGATCATGATCAAAGGCATTCGTCGTCATTGCATGTCGTGAGAGGTCTTTGAAATAGGATAAAGGGTCTTTCAAAAGGTCTTTGAAAGTTTGTGAATGTTGACATGACAAATCTGTATGAACCCATATTATGCTGTTTGGTATTTTATATGATAACACTAACAGATTAACATGTGCCATATTTTTCGGACTATAAGGCAATACTTTTTCCCAGACTGAGACCCTTGCGCCTTATAATATTGATTAATTAAATAGTAAGAAAATATAACAACAAAATCTGAATTTAACTGTTTCGCTGCCAAAAATCTGAATTTTTGTGTACAATTTGGGGGGGGGGGGGGGGCTTTTAACCGTTTCGCTGCCAACCATTTTTCAGCTAAAAAAATACCATCAAACTTAACTGGTCATCTGAAATATTGGGAATTCCTCTGTGACATGTACAACATCAGGCCTATCCTTACCTCCCAAGATTAAGAAAATAGGGTCTTTGCATAACAGGCCCTGATTTGATGCTTTTTAGTGACATGGGTGTTAACCCTTTCACTGCCAGCCATTTTTTAGCCAAACATTCTACCATACTTGCTTAGGTAACGAAAAGTTGGCATCTGCAGTACTGTGAATCCCCCAATGACATGCATCAAATAAACCCTTTCCTTATCACCCAAAGTTAACAACATAAGGATATTGGATAACTGATCCAACTTGTATGCCTTTTAGTAGCATGGGTATTAAATCAGTGTGGTGCTAAAATGCGACATCGGCGGTGAAAGGGTTAAACCATTGGAGTGCATAAATGCGACATTGGCGGCGAAAGGGTTAATAAGTTGTCGTCTGAATAATGCGGTACCAACTCATCCCTTTTTGTCCCGTGGTTCACAGAATCGGCCTCTCCTACGCTGAGCAGAGCTGCTCCCCCCAGAGTGGCCGTGAGCGAGTCGCCCCTGGTGAAGGGCATGAAGGCGCAGAGCGTGAAGGGATCGGTGTATCCCTGCTGGACCCATCGCAACCTCCTGAGCCCTTTTCCCCACCACTCCGGTCCCTCCGCTCAGCTGGTGCCAGACTCAGGGAAGCGGGCGAAGGAGGAAACGAGCAAGGAAGATAACGGGGAGGACGCAGTGGGAGGCACACCAAAAACTCCTCTGACCGCTTTCAGACGAGTGCCTGTCACCCCTGTAAGTATGTAGAAAGTAAGGGGTTATTATGTTTCTGTATATCATGCATGAGTGTAGTTTCATGTTTGGTTTGGTTGGCTTACCCTGGCTAAAAGACTCCAGGGATCATCCCAACAACGAGAAACACTTGAATGCTAAGGCAAGGGTTAAACCTGACAATTTTCAAAAAAAAGGAAATGGGGCAACGCCCCCCACGAAGCTGGGCACTTGTAATCAACTTAAAGGAATTTGGATGCATAATGATTTGGGGCTCTTATGCAACGGCAATTGGGGTTTCGCTTACAGCAAAGCGTTTTTTCCCAGTTTTTATTATTTTGTGGTTGAAAACCCCCCCCCCACAAAAAACGGATTTCGGTCTGTACCGTTTAAAAAAAAAAAAAAAATTCCTTCCTGAGAAGGAAGCAGTTTAACTTTAAGCCATACTAAGGTACAAATGCATCAGCTAGGGATGAGAACATTACATGCGTGACCGTTTTTTATTAACCCGCCACGTGGGCAGCCACATTCCATCTTCGGGGGATTAGTTTCATGATGACGTTCAATCATCATCTTGATATTTCAAAAATCATCGGGACTTTCCTGATATTGCAGTACCTCCAGAACCGTCCCACCATCTTTATATATAGATCTAATTAATGTCCCGCATGTGCCTGTTTCACTTCCAGGCCGGAGGACGTTTAACAGACTTTTCTTCTATGAGTATGAGTGTAGTTTTATTTGGGTGTCTTTAAAATAATTTAGAAGATTGATCTGCGTACCCAAATCAAACGTGAAACGATTGATGCCTACAAACTTAATGGTTGCTATTATATGTTACAATGTTTATTTAAACTTGAATTTTAACGCAGGTGCACAAGATTGCACTTTGCCTGGAGGAAAATGTTGGTTTTTGTTCTTTTTGTGTGTGTAATTTTCTCTTTGAATTGAAGTGATACATCCGAACTGTGCAATGCATGATAAATTTGCAAATAATGGATGATAAATTTGCAAATAATGGATGATAAATTTGCTTGCAGCTGTCTTCAAGACAAAGAGGGTTTGGTAATTTTGTGGGTGGAACGCCTGGGACCCCTTCAATGTACTGCCAAGTGGCCGTGACTCCTGTACGTGTGTGTGTGTGTGTACTCTGTGTGTGTGTACTCTGTGTGTGTGTGTACTCTGTGTGTGTTGTCTGTGTGTGTGTGTGTACTCTGTGTGTATGTGTATGTGTGTACTCTGTGTGTGTGTGTGTGTTGTCTGTGTGTGTGTACTCTGTGTGTGTACTCCCATGTGTATGTGTGTACTCTGTGTGTGTGTTTGCACACTCTGTCACAAGTCTGTGTGTGTGTGTGTATGTACTGTGTGTGTGTGTGTGTGTGTACTCTGTGTGTGTGTGTGTGTGTACTCTGTGCATGTATGTGTGTGTGTATCGTGTGAACTCTGTGTGTGTGTATGTGTGTGTACACTCTGTGTGTGTTTACAGTTCTGTCTGTCCTCATTTTTTGTGTGAGCAATCCGTGTTCATTATGCATATTGAATGTTGATGACATTGTCACTATGACGACTATAATAAAGTTATAGTTTTAAGTTGTTGGTTTTTTTTAAATTAAAAAAATTCAATACTATGCCATGGAATGAAAATAATACATTGAAAGGATGCAGAAATGACATGTGATATTATGAACTTGCCATGTTGTTTTTATTCAGGATGTAATATTTATATAGAGAGACAGAAAAGTGATTGTCTTATTTAATATGAATAATTATAGTAATTTAAGAGAGAAAAAAAATAGCTTCTCGTCAACCTTGAAGAAAGCAGTGTATTCACAAAGTCAATGCGAAACAGCATTGCTGGTTTTCTAAACTAATTACTTGGTGTGAGTTGGAGCAATTTTTGTGTTTGAGGAATTTTGTTTTGCTTTAATTTATTATTTAAACTGTTTATCATCTTACATGGGTGATGAAAGTAGTTCAGGCATGCTCATGAAATCAGGATTGCAAAAGCTGATAGAAAGAGTTCAGGTGTCATCCGGATCCTCGATCTTATAAAATCAAACATTTCATTTTCTGCCCAAATTGATGGCAGGTTAAAAATTAAAAAAAATTGATAGATATGCAATTCTAACACTACCCCCACCACCCATCTTGTATACACAGACACACACACATTGGACATTATTTTTGATGTGGTCGCCACTTGAGGATTGGGAAGATTCAGAGACCATTATGAGTCATTTCAGGATTGACAGAATGCCTTACTTTCACCCATGATCTCATCTAATGCCGGTTACTATTAATTAATTATTTGGTTGGTATAATTTGGTTTCACACGTTTGATTAATGTTCTTTCAGTTATGTTGTATTTCTGTCATGTTGTTGCACCTAACCTGAATTTCTCTTTTGGAGATATCAAAGTATACTTGAACTTGAACTTACTAAATTGACAGGCTCGTCGAGTTCCCGTGCGGAGCGGAAGCAAGACACAGTTCGGGGCCACCAGTCAGGTAATCATATCATATACAATATTATAATAAGCTACATAATTATGCATAAAATAATGCATGTAATAAAATTCACTTTCTATCAAGTCAAGTCAAAATTGATCTTTATTGATGATAAAGGAGTAAGCTAACACTTTGTAACAGAAAACCCCCTGAAACAGACTGCAACGTCACTGGAACATACAACAAACAAACAACTACACGGCAAGTGTAAGGCATGGTCATCTGAGCAGAGGCGGAGGAGTAGAGAATACGGAATGCTGTTCTTTGTGGCTGGGGAGTGGGACGAACGGTTGTCCCCTCTCTCTCTCTCTCTCTCTCTCTCCCCCTCCCCCCCCCCCCCCCCCCCCCCCCCCCTTGGTTGTCCGTTGCCGTTGCATTTCAACCAACAAGAGGGAAGTAGTTTTTTCGAGTGCGCATGCATTGCTTTAACGGCATAAACGGTGACAAAAAGCTCTAAAAACAGACAAACACATGGCAGGGTGCTTGGCAGTGAATGTCTTTGCATTTGGTGGGAGTGAAGAGTGACGTATTGGGCGAATGTACCATATTTGTTTTTACTATAAGGCACACCTTATAAGGCGCATCCCCCCAAATTTGTACACAAAACTTAATATTGCATTTTTGGCTCACGTCGTTTTTTAAAACAAAGTGAGTCTATAGTATCGTACATGTTCGGTTGTGTGTATGTGTGTGTTGCGTCCGTGGCCCCGACCTTTAACCTTAACTCAAACCTTAACGTTGTCATTTTCTCTAAACATAAAAGGCGTTAGAGGGTTAAAGTTAGCAGGATACTTGATTTTGACGTGAGTCTTCAAGTCACGACGATCAAAGCAGTCAGATACATTGATAAAGAACAAAATAAAGATAATCATTTGTTGCAGAGATTACTGTTGTGCAACCTTTAACCTTGACTCAGTCACACTCTTCAAACTAAAGAAGACTCTCACTCTCCACTGAAACTTTAACGTTGTCATTTTCTCCAAAAAACATAAATGTTAGAGGGTTAAAGTTAGCAGGATACTTGATTTTGACATGAGCCTTCAAGTCATGGCGATCAAAGCAGTCAGATACATTTTAACGTCGTCAACTTATATTTTCTGTAACAAATGGATGTACCTAGTGTGTGCGTTGACGGCCCGGTTGTTTAGCTTTTATTTGCGCCTTTGAGTAACGGTTGTTCGTGTTCATTTGCCCATCATCTCTGCGCATAACTTAGCCTACCGCACTTCCGGCAACAAGGCCTCGGCCTAGAGTCCATGCCTTACCTCATAATCAAGACGACGTACTTAACATTTAGCCCACATTCATTTCAGTCTTGAAAAAAAATATACGGAAAATCCAGGGTTCGTCGATTTCACTGCCTTCGACGTACGAATCCTTTGTTAGGCCTAGACGATTGATCACCATGAGCAAAGACTGTACAGGGGAAGATAAACATGGATGAGCTTGCTGGCTGTGACTTGACCTTTGCTTTGTGGCAGAGGGGGGGGGGGGGGATTAACGAAACGAAAATAAAATATTAGGACTAATATAAAATATCTTACAGAAATGTAGATGATGTGGAACAAGTTTTCATCGCATGAACAATCAGTTTAAAACAGTAACAGATCAGGAGTATGGCCTTACGAATCACGCAACTTCAATTATTAATTTTCTAAGAGTAAGAGGCTTAGACCCACAGGCAAAGACTAGGCCTACTACAGGTGTCCGTAGACCCCCCTTACCCCGGCGGGGGGGGGGGGGGGGGATTGGTCACTATGTTTTTTTCTGAAAGCTTGGTCAATATGCTTTTCAATTTTACTTGTTTGCCAAAAATAAAAATAGGGCTCCACTATGTTACATGCGCATACATATAATTAAATTTTAAAGAAAGGGGTAGGGGTACATAGAAATAATTTTAATTTACACAGTAAAATAAAAATTAATTCTGTTTTCAGATGCACAAGTGTCTACATAACAGTATTCTCTCTATACAGGCATGGAAATTGTCATGGGAATTCCCATGCCTGCTATAGTAATAAAAATCAGACGTGAGCCTTGCAGGCTTTGCCTCTTGTTTTACTATATTATAAGGCGCAGGGGTCTCAATATGACATTATGAGGAGAACAAAAAGTATCGCCTTGTACTATAGTCTGAAAAATAGGGTATTTGTCCATGGTGCTACAAGTACAACGGTTAAACACATTGAATCTGAGTGTCCTTTTTTTTTTGTGATGGAGCAGAGGTTCAGATTGTCAGCGGGCCTGGGTCATTGACCCATATTGATGGTGATTCGACCCCTCATTTTGGGCAGCATGAAGTCTGCAATAAAATTTATCTGTAGTACTACACTGACACATTATTGGCCCGTTATTTTGGAAACTGACCCATCGTTTTCTGTAATCAGGGATCATCATGTGACCCACAGAGTTTGAAAACAATCTGAAGCTCTGATCATGGACCCCCATTTGGGGGTCTATGAAGTACTAGAATTCTATAGGACCCTCTAAACGAATGTGCAGGGGGTCCCAGGGATGCACTAGAAAAATTCTTTTTAGCATTCACAATGCCACTGGGACCCTCTATCCCTCCTCTAGGACCCTCTATGCTGTAAGTGCAGGAATCCCTGGGACCCCTTGTTTTGCGGGACGATTGGGAGCCCTGTCTGATGGGGGGTTTTCACTTTTGACTGCTTTCTGATTTGCTTTTGGTTGTGTTGTCGGTACAGAGGGTGGAGAGCAGCACCAAGAAGAGGCTGAAATGGGCCGACATTCTGGAGGAAGCCAGCAGTCCTGTCCCACAACAGCGCGCCGAGCAGGTAAAGAACGGTGGTGGTGCGAGTGGGAGTGAACGTGAGAAACATCAATTAAATGTGTGAGACTGAGAGAGAGAGAGGGAAGGTGAGTGTATGGAGGAAAATCAAGAATGATTGAAATAAGTGTTTTTCTGTCTAGATGTGTCTTTTTCTTTTTTGTTGCTATCTCTTTCTCTCCCCCCTCTCTCTCTCTCTCTCTCTCTCTCTCTCATTTTTTATGTTGACTTACACGTGAAGTAGGCTTATACTTATAGGCCTAGTAGGCTGTGTATAATCAGAACAATTAGCCTAATTCATCCCATGAGCTGGTATCCAGTACATGATGATGACATTGTGCCGATTTTTGTTAATTTTAATTTTTGATGTTCGTTATGGCTCACTCTCCGCTCCCCCCCCCCCCCCTCCTCCATTTGTGACTAGGCCTAAGAGCCAATCGCAAAAACCATTTCATATTTGTATTTATGTTTTATTAATTTTTTGTGCATACAGACAATCAAGTCAGCTGCAACGACCACCCTCATCACCAGCACCACCACACAGAACCTGACCAGCCACAAAATCAAAGAAGACCAAGGCCGTGATTATCATCATACAGGCATAACTACAACCCCAACCGCCAGCTTCAAACTGACCTCAACATCAGCAGCAGCAACGAAACAAGGGTTATCATCATCAAAATCCTACAACACCTACGCTGATGTTGCATGGTACGAGAAAGAAAGGGACGAGGCTACAGCAGCGACTTTGAGAAATTCACAATTCTCGTTTGGCAGCCGCCAGAATCAGCTGTCATCATCCGCTGGCAGCCTGTCAACGCCTCTTCATTCTGTGCGAGAAAGCGACGAACATGACGGTCGGTATTCAGAAATAGAGAGAGGAAGGTACGGATCGACAGCAGCAACTTTGCGAAATTCTCAATTTCCACTCGATAGTCGCCAGAATCTCCCATCATCATCCGCAAGCGACCTGTTAACGCCTCTTCATCCTGTACAAGAAAGTGGCGAACTTGACGGTCAGCACTCAGAAGACGAAAGAGGAAGGTACGGATCTACAGCAGCGACTTTGCGAAATTCTCAATTTCAACTCGACAGTCGCCAAAATCTCCCATCATCATCCGCTAGCAGCCTGTGTCTTCTTCCTCTCCGAGAAAGCGATGAACATGACGGTCGGCATGCTGGAAAAGAGGAAGGAAGATACGGTGCAACACTACAAGAGACTCTGCAACATCCACAATTCTCGTTCTACAGTCGCCACAATCTCCCGTCATCCGCTAGTAGCAGCCTCTCAACGCCTCTTCGTGTCCCAGAAAGCGACAAACGTGACGGTCAGCATGCAGGAAAAGAGGAAGGAAGAAACGGCGTAACAGAAGCGGCTCTGCAACATCCACAATTCTCGTTCTACGGGCGCCACAATCTCCTGTCATCCGCTAGTAGCAACCTCTCAACGCCTCTTCGTGTCCCAGAAAGCCACGAACGTGACGGTCGGTGCGCGGGAAAAGCCGAAGAGTACCGCAGGTTTGCGGCGGTTGGTAACGGCGTCACTTCAGCCCAACAGTCATTGGTGGACGGTGCTGGTCGACGTTGCCGGTTAACCGAGGAGGCTGACGATTCGTCTGCGGCTGTTGTCACGACTACGACCTCCCAGAACGCAGCTGTACCTCTGTCATGTTCGCAGGTCAGCAGGTTCCGCGATTTCTGATTCTTGATTTGACGGCTTGCTTATTGTTTATTCTTGTGTTTCGTCTTCTTCACCTACAAAAAAATGCATGCCAATTAAGATCATGAAAACCAAAAAGAAAATGAAACCATCACATGCTCTTAATTGGAGCATGTGATGGTTTAATTTTCTTTTTGGTGGTTTTCATGATCTTAATTGGATTGGCATGAGTTTTTTTAGTAAGTGATTTCTGAATAAAGATAGGTGCTGTTTATAACGGGTAAGCAACAGGCCTTTTTTTAGAGAAACAAAACAAACCCTCCCTATAAAATAATCAGTCTTTTAAAAATATCAAAGTTGTTTTTGTTTCCTTTTTTTATCTGAGCTTTTTAAAGAGCCACTCGATCACGTGTCAAAATCACGGGATTCACGTGTTTTCCCTCTTATAACTGGAAAGAAATCTTGTTTTGACCAAGTCTGACTCCCATATAAATTACCTCAAATTGAAAGCAACACATCAGTTTAAAGAGCAGCCTCAATTTGAATATAGGGAAATTCGAATGTGGGTCACAGCAACCCAGAAAAAACCAAGGGACGTAGCCGTGGCGCGTCACGGGGTCTTTAAGGATATTTTTTAAAAGTGCATGATTTTTGGCTCTTTAAATCATTTGATTAAACCTTTAAATTAAAATAATGAAAACATGTTAATAATTAAATAAATGAATATGATGAACATGTTTTCATTTTTGAAACAAAACAGCACACCCTTTGAAAATGGGAAATAATAAAGAAAATAAAAATGAAATGCTCATTATTTTAATTTAAAATACTGGTCATTGATTGCTATTGTTCATTAACGATTAAGACTATTGTCTCTATTGTGGTTTTATTGAAAGTCTGTCACCTTTAATTAATTGGTTAAAATACTGGTCACTGATTGCTATTCATTAACGATTAAGACCCTATTGTCTCTATTGTGGTGTTATTGAAAGTCCGTCACCTTTAATTCCAACAACTGCAAATTGTTGACCATGTCGACAATGGCATCAACATTTTTTGGCATGACTTTGGTCTTGCACCTGACCTAGTTTTCATTAATTGTAAGTACAACATGAAGTGTTTGTTTCACTCTCCTTTGATAAATTGTATTTTTGGCTTTGCATGCTTTTAGTCATAATGATATAAATGTTAACTTCAGATTGTATTATTATTTTTTAATACATAGTATTAGTTTAAAAACTACCTTCTTCTTCCAGTAATGTCCACCTGCCGTTTATCGGCAATTATTGGCATATATACAGGGGTTCAAAGACGTCTTCTTCCAGTAATGTCCACCTGCCGTTTATCAGCAATTATTGGCATATATACAGGGGTTCAAAGACGTCTTCTTCCAGTAATGTCCACCTGCCGTTTATCGGCAATTATTGGCATATATACAGGGGTTCAAAGACGTCTTCTTCCAGTAATGTCCACCTGCCGTTTATCGGCAATTATTGGCATATGCAGGGGTTCAAAGACGTCTTCTTCCAGTAATGTCCACCTCGTTTATCTGCAATTATTGGCATATGCAGGGGTTCAAAGACGAAGATGCGCAGCATGGGGTGAGATAGGATTTGAGAAAGATATTAGATAATAGGAAAGCGTTTGTTGTTTACAATGATATTTAAAAGATACCAAGAGAGTAATTTGGTTTGGTATTTTATGAGTTTGGATAGATATTAAATATTAGATTAATCGTTTGTTGTTTAAGATTATATTTAAAAGATACCAAGAGAGTAATTTGGTTTGGTATTTTATAAGTTTGGATAGATATTAAATATTAGATGAATCGTTTGTTGTTTAAGATTATATTTAAAATATGTGAAATGATGAACTTGGCTGAGTATTTTGTAGGCTTGAAATGGGTGGGGGAGGGGTTGAGTAAAAATTAGTGAGATGCAAGATAGGAGAAGGAGTAAGTCATGCACGACGCTCGGGCCTTATAAGGGAGGTTCCACAGTACAAGGGAAATAAGCTCTGGAAAGCCTGATAAAGACAGTGAGCATTGCCAATCTTCAATTTTTATTATTTTAACACTTGTAACCCCGATTAAAATGACGACTCTACTCCCTGTAACCACCAAATTAATGTTGGTAAACTAGGCCTGAAATGGGGTACTTTGTTTTAAAAAAATATTAAAAAATAACTACTTGATGGATTGATTTCAAGTGTTCAGGGTTTGTGTATAAATGAAGAATGTTTGACTTGCAATGTTTTTTTTGTTATGTGATATTTTAGATTTCTTGATATTGCAATTTTAACTCCAAAATACATAACGAAGTGGGTGTACGGGGGCGGTTTTAGACGGCTTGGTAGGAGAAAGTAATGGATGTCATGGGCGGAATCAGGCTATAAGGGGCTTAAAAAGTTAAAAACCGCCTAAGCAAAAAACACTGCATTTTCAATGAGAAGGTCATGGAAATGATCTATCAGGGGAAGTAAGCAATGAAAGGACTGCTAACACAAAGCGTGTTGTCTCCCTTAAATTTTCTGCAGTGTAGCGCAATTTTGCTTATCCTGACAAAATGTCTTTAGTTTCACGAAAATATGACCGACATTTACTTAGAAAAGTAACAATTTAAAAAATATTTCAGTAGATTTTTTTTTTAAAGTTTTAATCCAGGTTGTTCTTTCACTGACACTATGCCGGATTTTTCTAGTTGTACAGTTCTACAGATTCAGTCTTCAAAAACTCAGCTACTGAGTAATTTGACTTTGGCCTAGTTAAAACTTATATAAAACAAGCGCAAAATCGCAATAGTTTGTGGCACGCGGTCTATTTTTACCACTCCAATCATGAGTTACCTCCCCTGGCTTTTCAATAATTTTAATCTGTAAACCAGAATGTTATCTCTGCACCATTTCGTAACTTTTTATATCTTTTGGAAAACATTTAAAACTATGTATCCTACTTATACTCATCAAAAGAAGCACCGCATACTCGTCGTGTCTGTTGTAGTGTCTGTATTACGTATGTTTATTATTTTGTACGCTTTTAAAATACATCATTTTAAAGAGCGGCCAGAAGTGTAGCCTCGATTTGAAGTGTGACAATTTTGTCAAAATGTGCGACAATTTTGGACCGACAGACCGACCGACCGACAAAGTGAGTTATAGGTTTGTGGCTTGAGCCACAAGCAAAAAAGTGAGTCACAGTATCTGCCTGTGCATGCTGTAATGTTCTTCAGGCTTTCTCAATTGCATGTCTATATGAGATGTCAAGTTTAACCCTTTCGCCACCAGCCATTTTTCAGCAAAAAATGTCCATTAAACTTACCTGGGTAGAGACAAAATATTGTCTGCAATAGTGGGGATTCCTCCATGACATATATTTAAAGTAAGGCCTATCCTTACCTCCCCAAATTATGAAAATAGGCTCTTTGGATAACATACCCTGGTTTGAGACCTTTTAGTGACATGGGTGCTAAATCATTGTGGTGCTAAAATGCGACATTGGCGGTGAAAGGGTTAATGAATGTGCTTATGTATATTATATATGGATCTGATGAGTGTAGACTGTAGGCCTACTGTTCAATAGGGCATTTGCCACGAGTGTTTGTTCTCTATGCTAGACTACTAATTTGCCCGCACTCGTTCTGCCCGAGTTACGCTGACCTTTCTAATTCCACTCTCTAAATTCAACTCGGTGAATTTCAAGGTCGTCCTCACGTGGCAAATGCCCTATTGTACTCTAAATTATTTTTCAAATAACTCTGCTTGCGTGTGATGTGGATGAGAGTATTGTGCAAAATGGCTATTTATTGAAATTGAAGTTCTTCAGCATGATCATGGCTTTCGTTAATCATTCTTTTTTCATGTGGTTTTCTGATTTTCCAATAGTTCTTGGAGGGGTGGGGGTGTCATTTGGAAGGAATGTAATTTCAATAATGTAATTGTGAACTGTGCTTGCTTGTGTTAACAGTTTGGGTAGTTAGTTTCACTTTCAGTCTCTAGAACTAATAGAAGTAGAACTTAAAATTACCAGTGGGGGTGGGGGGTGGATTGGGGGTGGCCGAGGCAGATCTAGGGAAGTTACAAGAGTTCCGGACCTCCACCCACGCACCCACACACCTCCCCCTTAAAAAAAACGTGAAAGAAAAATAATAAAAAACCCATGACCTCGTGTAATTTCAAGCCAGAGTTTTACCTTTTTTTTCTCCCAGGAGAGGCCTATGCATCTTTTACATTCAAATGATCATCAGCTTTTGTGGGGCAAGAAGCCAGACCCCCCCAATCCAGCTATTTGAACCCCCTCTCCCCTCCTCTCTGCCATGACTGATCCGCTCCTGACTGGGATGGGGGGGGGGTTGCTGCAAAATGACTTGAAGTTAAAAACTGATGCTTCATACAGGCACATGTTTTGTTTTCAGTTTCTGCACCTGCACGTTTTAGTCTTCAGTAGTTAATGGGCAACTTAGGACGATAATTTGACCACCAGGGGGCAGTCAAGCCGGTATGGGCTTAGCGCATGATATTCTTAGTTGGGCATAGTGAAACTGAAAGAGAGAGAGGGACGGGCTCATCTCCCCCTCTCTCTCTCTCACTACGCCCAACTAAGAATATCACGTGCTAAGCCCCTACCGGTTTGACTGCCCCCTGGTGGTCAAATTATCGTCCTAAGCTGCCCATTACGACCATGCACCATGGGTCAGAATGTTGGTCATGAATACAAACATTCATTTTATTTTCTTTATTGGTCGATATGTTAAGCGGCGATAGATTTCTTAGACAGATTGAGTAAATAGAATGATTGATACAGTTGATTGTGCCAATGTGGTGTTTCAGGAAATGAAAAGTAAGCTAATGAATCATAATATGAGTACATTGATTGCCTAAGATTAATGGTTATTATTATTATTAATGTTATTATTTTTCCCCCTAGATAAACCATTTTTATTACTTTGGTTTGAGTTTGTTTTTTGTAGGTTTTTTTGCTTTGATCCATCACAATACATTCTACTTGCTTATAATTTTCGTTTGAGTAAATATTCGATTTTAAATCAAATTTTATGAATTGGCAAGTTTCTGTGATAGTGGAAGTACAATTAACCTTGAGTCTAGGATGAGGTACATATTTGTAATAAGAAACGAAGAGATTCCAGTGCAGTAAGAATTAGAGTGTGTGCACATGATGTAACCATCCATATATCCCACCCTCAATCCTCAAACAAAATTCTTGAAGTCACTGAGAAATATGAAGACGTGTACAAGTGTACACATTTACTCGGAAACCCACCTGCATATTTCTTACTTTATTTGCGGATGAGTTTCCATGTATATATATGCATGGATGCTCCTGCTTTCAGGATGTCCTGAAATGCAGAATGTTTTAATTGCCTGGAGCCGGCATCGCCAGATTATGAGAATTTGAGAAGAAATGAATTTGTTGTTTATAAACGTTTTGTCGGTTTCACGCATGTGTAGAATATAAAAGAAATGAATACAGATAAATGTTTACATGCCTTTAGCAGGAACTTTATATTTTTCGGATTGTTTAAGTCAAGTTGTTAACTGGGCGACCCCTGCCTTGCGGGATTTTTGAAATTTCCCAGGAACACCCATGTATATCACTATATGTGTACATTCCCTTTGAGTCAAAATCAGAATCATGCGTTTATCCATCGTGAATTTCACTCTGAACATTGTCACACTCGCAATAAATTTAGCAACATTCTTTTCGTATTGTGTACGGGTGATTGTGCAAGAAAGTTATGTGCGACACTGCGACATATACAGTGGAAAATCAGTATTGCGACCACCCTACAGACTAGCCCAAACTATCCATAACTGCGGGGTGGTCGCTATGCTGGAGACTCCTTTAGTAATGAATAAGAAGAGAAGAGACTGAGTAAAACTGTCCGGAATACCGGGGTGTCCCTGATACTGAGGTGCTCGTTCCGGCGTTAGGCGGGGTTCGACTGTATGTAAATTAAATTAGGAAACAACGCTGAAGATAAACGTTTACGGGAGCAGAAAAAGTCACATGGAGATTGCCAGACGACAAGAGTTGAAGCGTTTTATAACGCAGAAAAGCTGGCAGAATATGCAAGTGCTGTCAGTGTGTGTTAAGAGGAGTAATGTTTCTTTTCGACAAAGTTGGAGTATGTATCAAAGCAGGTGAAAGGCAGGGGGGGGGGGGGGGGGGGGGGGGGAGGTCAGGATATGGGAGGTCAGGGGATATGGGGGGAGGGTGGGGGACAGTGAAGACAGTAATGGGAATTGGAACTGAAACCTCACTCAAGTTACATTCTTTCATACGCATTCCTTTTTTTTTTCTTTTGCGTTCTTCCTCTCTATTGTTCATAACAACACTTGCTTTTCTTAATTTGCACTTTTCACTCTATTTTCAAAACCTCAATCAAATCATTCAAATGCTGTCAGTTGTAGGTTTTTTTGTTTATTGTTTGTTTGTTTACATATTGATGATCAATGTATTTATGATTCTTTAAATGCTCAGATCTTGGACCACATCTTGGACTTCATTAGTTGTATTTAGTTTAATTGAACTATTGTTTGCTCATTACATACCACAAAGGCTTATCAAATAATTGTTTGATATAGTACTGCTTACTCAATGAATCTTTAAACTCAAAAGCTCATGGATCACACTATAATATACACAAAGAGGTATCACCTATGCATGCTACACAAACTTGATAAAGTGCAAAAACTGGTTTCCAGTAGAAATAATGTTCAGACACCAACACTAAGTTTAGCGTGAACCACCAATGGAAATATTAATCCTTTATATTTTTGCCTTCATATGTATGTGGGGTTAGGAGGGTTTAGAAGGAAGATAATTGTTGGTTTCAAGACACTCCTTAGTTACTGGGGCTGTCATCTGTCGTGTGCAGGTTCCAAGTCACAAGGAACTTGTTATGATTCAGAATGAGAGGCAGTCCCTGAAAAGGGTTATGTGGGAAGACCAGAAACAAGACCACCGTGCCAACGATACATCAGATCACAATGGCCAAAATCAGGATCAGACAGGACAGCCCTCGCTGGACGATTCCGAGACCTCCGCCACAAACCAGAGTCTTTTCCCTGACGACTTCATCCATCGCATCAACCTTGTACTTCAGGGGCCGTGCTTTGATCTGCCGGATGATGTCCCTGTACGCCAACAAGAGCCACCCGTTTCTTCCGCCGTTTCAGGTTCTAGCGAGTTTGGTCATGCGTCATCGTTGTGGGATTCTGTGAAGCGCAGACATTTGCAGAGCGTTGATCTTGTGCATCATCAGGATCATGGCAGAACAGAGAATACTGCGGTTCTGGGTGGAGATACGTGTGAGGATTATCCTGACATCTGGCCGGAGCAAACTGGAACAAAGTCGCTTCATGAAAGTAAACTCTCCTCTTCTTCTAAAGGCAGTACTTTGAAAGACGACCAATACAGCACTAACGATAGGGGGCATGTTGTGGAGGCCTGCATGGAGAAAACAGCTCCGCTTTATGACGACGTTGATACATATTCCACTCTGTCCCCTATCTTGACAGAGGAATATGCACAGCAACGAATGGAATGTAAAGAGAATTTTGTCGAAAAGGTCGGAGAGACTTTGCGTAGCCACGTTGTTGGAAAGACACGCCTAAGCATTAAGCGGAATGTCAATTCTCAAGCAGGGACGGAGAAGGATTGCAACCCTGATGAGTGGGATGAACCAGCACTTTCCCACCAACAGGGTTCTCAGGAAAATGTGCACTCAGATTCACTACAGAGCGCGTGCGTTGGTGTAAACGAGAAGAAAGGCAACACTATTTCAGAGAATGGAGAAAATGATTCTGCCGCAGAACGACCGACTTCCCCTTCATTGTCAAGTACATTGCAGGAGAGGCACACAGCTCGGAAAGCCAACCCTGTGTCAGTCATAGTGCGCCCAACCGCATTATCCCCACATAATTCTTATCGTCAAACAACCAGCCTGCAGGTCAGTCCTCCGATTTGGACCACGCTAGCTTTGCAGTCTGCTGCTAACCGAAATGACCGCATCAGAACACCCGGCCCCTGGAGAAAACCTCAACAAACCGATACCGCCTCGGTTGTTCCTGAACAGAACGCCCCAGTCTTGCCTAAAAGCCAGAACATTTCTTTGTCTACTCTGTGTGACAATGCTTCTGAATCGCAGAACCTGATAAAACTAGAAGATTGCTCTCCGAAACAAACTTATCGCTTGCTATTGGAAGACAATAGCGCTCCTAAACAAAATGTCTCCGTTGCACCTGAAAACAAAGAAGGAGCTTTTTCGGGTATCTTTAACAAGAGTGATTCTCCATCACAAAGCCTGATGATACAAGAAGATAGCACTCCGAAACAAATTTCTAGCTTGCCACCAGAGAAGCTGATTTTTGGCTTGCCATCAAAGAAACAAACCTCTTGCTTGCCACTGGGGAAACAAACTTCTCGTTTGCCACTGAAGAAACAAACTTCTCATTTGCCACTGGAGAAACAGACTTCTCATTTGCCATTGGAGAAACAAACTTCTCATTTGCCACTGGAGAAACAGACTTCTCATTTGCCATTGGAGAAACAAACTTCTCATTTGCCACTGGAGAAACAGACTTCTCATTTGCCATTGGAGAAACAAACTTCTCATTTGCCACTGGAGAAACAAACTTCCCATTTGCCACTGGAGAAACAAACTTCCCATTTGCCATTGGAGAAACAAACTTATCGCTTGCCATTGGAGAAACAAACTTCTTGCTTGCTCCCACAAAAACACATTTCTTGCTTGCCACCGTTCTACAAAGAAACGCCTCACTCACCATCGGAGAAGCATTGCAGTGTTGTCTCTCCTGCCTCCAAACAACCTTGCCACCACCACTACTACTACTTCACCAGCCCTTCCAAACGATCCCGACTGCATCACGACGATGATGAGGATGACAGCACTTCGCCGCAAAAGAAGCAAATAAGGGGAATGTCGTCCTTCTTCTCCTCCTCCTCCGGCCTGGCTGATTTCGCGCCGAGCAGCGGGGACGTGTTTGTGGAGGCGTTGCTGGAGGATGAGGTGGCTCTGTATGCGGGTCGTCTGCAGTCGTTCTTCAGGGACCCCCAGGCCCTCTGTGACCGACGCCAGTGTCCTGACCCTGTGGCCACGACCCTCTCCCAGGGAGATGACTGGGTAAGCTGTATGTCCACCTGTATTTCTCTATGAATCTCTCTTGTTCTTGTCATCACCAGTGTTCTTACCAGACCCCTTTGTGGCGACCACCCTCTCCCAGGGAGATGACAGGGTAAGCTGTATTTCTACCTCTCTGTATTTGTCTCCGAGTGTCTCTCTCTTATTCTTGTTATCACCAGTGTTCTGATCCCCTTTGTGGCCACCACCCTCTCCCAAGGAGATGACAGGGTAAGCTGTATTTCTACCTCTCTGTATTTGTCTCTGAGTGTCTCTCTCTTATTCTTGTTACCACCAGTGTTCAGGCCACCACCCTCTCCCAGGGAGATGACAGGGTAAGCTGTATTTCTACCTCTCTGTATTTGTCTCTGAGTCTCTCTCTTCTTGTTATCACCAGTGTTCAGGCCACCACCCTCTCTCCTCTCTTCTTGTTATCACCAGGGAGATGACAGGGTAAGCTGTATTTCTACCTCTCTGTATTTGTCTCTGAGTCTCTCTCTTCTTCTTATCACCAGTGTTCAGGCCCCTTTGTGGCCACCACCCTCTCCCCAGGGAGATGACAGTCTGCATTTCTCTCTCTCTCTCTCTCTCTCTCTCTCTCTCTCTCTCTCTCTCTCTCTCTCTCTCTCTCTCTCTCTCTCTCTCTCTCTCTCTCTCTCTCTCTCTCTCTCTCTCTCTCTCATCGTTGTTGTCATCACCAGTGTTCTGACCCCTTTGTGGCCACCACCCTCTCCCAGGGAGAGGTAAGGGGGGTGGGGGGTGGGGGGTATTTGTTTGGTTTTGGTTAAATTGTGCAATATGGAGTATAGTTGTAGACTGTGTGTCATGCATGAGCAGATGCATATATGATATGTGTACATGTGCACACACACATACACACACAGAGTGACTCTCATACACACGCACACACACAGACACACATGCGCTCACATGCACACACACACACACACACACACACAGACATGTTTCACACATGCATACATACATTATTTATCCTTACCTACCGTACCCTCGTTCATGTGTGTATGTGTGCTGGTTAATTTATTATTTCTTTTTTGTTTTTAATTTCAGCATTTTCTGCCCATTTGTGAGGACCCCATGTTCACTCTGCTGCTGCCATCAGCACCAGTAGCAAACTCTGCCTTCGTCTCCTACATCCCGGGATGACAAGTCAATGCATCGTCGTCATCTTCATTTCTACAGGATGCAGAACTCTGCCTTCATCTTCAACATCCCGGGATGACAAGTCAATACATCATCGCCATCATTCATCATCACCATAGTCGTCATCTTCAGTTCTACGGGACGCAGAACTCTGTCTTCGTCTCCTACATCCCGGGATGTTAAGTCAATACACCGTCGTCATCTTCTCTACAGGCTGCAGAACTCTGTCTTCGTCTCCTACATCCCAGGATGACAAGTCACTGCATCGTCACCATCCTCGTCATCTTCATTTCTACAGGATGCAGAACTCTGCCTTCGTTTCCAGCAAGTCAATGCATCGTCACCATCATTCATCGTCACCACCATCATCATCTCCATTTCTGCAGAACTCCACCTTCGTCTCCAACATCCCGGGATGACAAGTCACTACATCATCACCACCATTCATCGTCATCTTCGTTGTCATCTTCAGTTCTACGGGACGCAGAACTCTTTTCTGGACTTACCAATTTCACGGATTTCCAGATGTGTGTGCCTGGAGTGAAGACCGAAAGATCAAGAATAGACTGATTTATTCTAAGTAAGGTATACACACTTCGCAATTCAAGTTGTACACATTCAAAGTCATAAACGCCAAAAACACGTTCATGATCAATAACACGCGGGGGGAACTCGCTTAACCTTTACCGGATCATGCTTTTGACTACACGGACACGATGGCGGGGGTCTTCCACGACCCCCTACTCAGCAAAGAGCAAATTCCGAGGTGTTTATCCCTGTCCGGATGGCGGGGGTCTCCCACGACCCCTACTTGTCAAAGAGGCACCATGTGTTTATCCCTGTCCGGATGGCGGGGGTCTCCCACGACCCCTACTCAATGCACTGCAGTGCTCTTTAAAGTAGGGGTCGTGGGAGACCCCCGTAATCCGGACAGGTATATCAAAATTACGCGTCATATTACGTCATTTATATTTTATACACATTAATAAAATTTAACACACTTAAAGCCATTTACGTTCTTGACAAAGTCATGAAATTTCATGAAGATTGCTTAAATAGTTTTAGAGATATAACATGTTTTGTGTGTCAAGGGGTCGTGGGCGACCCCAGAAGTCCGGTAAAGGTTAAAATCAATCACACACATATTAACCTGACCGAAAGATCAGAGGAGGAGAAAACAAAACAAAAACACAACTGACGAAGCGAAAGAAGGTTCAGTTGTGGGTTCTCTTTCTGTGCTGTGCATGATGTTTCTTTTTTTTCATTTTGTATTCTCATGTTATTGGATAGAACTAACATTTTGTAATGCATGCAAAGCCCCTCCCATGTTGCCCATGAACCCTTTTGAAGGCCCAAGAAGCTCCTGAAACTGGTATTTAACTTATTTTCTTTTGTTGTTCTTGATACCTGTCTTCCAGCCTGTCAGGTTGTACAGACGATCAATGATTTTGAATGTCAATCAGAGGATTTCGCATGGCCTTGGTTTTGCAAAGTTTAGCTTATATAACTTTTCGTACGGTTGAGTTATGTCTTGCAAGAAGTGTTGTATTCATAGTGAATTATAATAATTATATGTACAGTATGTTATGCATGCAAATTCATGTTTGGAAATTGGCCCAAGGTGGTTTCAGGTCAAAATGGTCCAAGGGAAGCAACTCCAGGTATTTGACAAAAAAGCAATCCAGAGTATTGCCCCTTTGACAAGACAGGGGAAGTTGGAGTACTGTAGGCCCAGCCCAGGTGCTTTCGGCACCAGGTTGCGCTGTATCAGTGCTTTCTAGTTTTCTTTCTGTGTTTGCCATCGTTGATAGCATGCTGATACTTTAAACAACAAAAATGCATGAAACAAATTTAAGGTTGTTTAACTTGCTCCTTTCCGGCTTTCTTTCATTTTTTGCTCAGTTCGTGTTAACTTCGCAAACGGGCAACATGAGTTAAGAAACTCATCAACACTGAAAGCCTCGATAGCTCATTGGTAGAGTGTCTGTCTGTCATGCCAATCGTTCCGGGTCCGATTCTCGGCACGGGCTTTTTTTTTGCTTTTTTTTTTTTAGTTGTATTCATTAACGATGGTTTCATTTGTACATTAGACACCCCCCTCATGTTGTTGTCCCACATGTTCCTGTTCGAATGAGCCTTGAAGGCTTTGCCTCTTGTATTATGTTTGATTTTTCACTTTCTCAATGCGGACTTGTTTTGGATTAATTTTGCACGGTTGCTTAAACTGGTTAAATATCTGGTAAAAAACATGTGATATCCTTTATACATGCATGCGTGTATTTGTGATCTGGCTGAGCCATAATAATATACCGTTCCTTTTGAAAAACTGGTGTTTGTGGGTTCACGTGCATACAGTTACTGTTGTTGTTGAACTTGGTTTTACGGTCACAACTCATTGTGTTATTCGTACTGCTTAGACCAAGGTCTATTTAATGTTGTGGTAGGCACGTGTGCTCCTAAATGTCATCACATTATATTTGTTTATTTATTTTTGTAGCTTACATGTTGGTGCTTGCTGGGCGGATTAAGCCTGGTACACAGTACATCTGGATTTTCCGCGCGGAAATAATTAATAAGTAAAATAAACTTAGGAAAAAATAAGCGCACGTGTCCGTATTTCCTGTAATCCGTTGTTTTTTTCCGTATTGATTATTTCTGTGCGGAAAATCCGGATGTACTGTGTACCAGGCCTTAGGTGCATCAGTCTAATGCTCGGTGTCCATCTGTGTTCTACCGAGGACCCAGCATGTTTGACAATCGTGTGAAAGGTAGCACACTCCTTGTTGTTTTTGACTCGCTGACAGGTTATGCACACAAGCAGGTCTGTTTCTTTTGGTCTCCCTTCCCCAAGACCCAAACAACATGGGCGACAGCAAGACCAAATGCGTACACAACGCACGCCAGTTGGTGTGAATGACATGGCAGCAGGTGTGAGAAAAACACAGAATGAAACAAAACAGATGCTTTGTATTAGCCAGGACACAAGATGTACACCGACCCTTACTCATCTCATCAGCACCGGAAAAGAAAGACAGTTTCCTGATGATCTGTGTCACATTCTGAGCATCACTCTCGCGACTCCATGATGATGACGAGCTTAGCGTCATGGTGCATCTCTTGCCAGTCAATCAGTTCACTTGTCACACAATGTCAGTCAGCCACACATCATCAAGGACTATAGAGGCAGAGCAGACTGGCGGTTTGGGGTGGGTGGGTGGGTGGTGGTGGTGGGAGTCAGTAACAGTGCCAGACTTGTCCTATGCACGTGATAACCATTGACATACTCCTTGAACCCTGACAACGACTGAAAAGAAAGAAGAAGAAAAAAAGTACCTTTGGCAGGAAAAATTAGGTTAACTCAGAGAGTCCTTTACTTAGACCCACCTTCAAAATCACAGTAAAGTAGTAAAATGGCTTGGAGTCAAAACGGACTATCTTTGGATAGTCCATTGACATAATTATTATTGAACTTATTACGAAAACTAATAACTTGTATAAAGAAAAAAGACTGCTGAAATATAAAAAACAAAACCCCCTTTGTACATTTCTGCAGTCATTGTTTGATACAAGTTATTGGTTATTTGTAATGAATCCAATATATGTCAATGGACTATCTAAAAATAGTCCGTTTTGACTCCAAGCCATCGAGTTCAAGGTAAAAGATCATGGTGAAAGCGCTAAAATTAGTAGACAGGACACATCACTGTACAAACATTTGAAGTCATGTTGTGCAGTTGAACACTGATATTACGTGGACATTACACTAAGACACACAGAGAAAGAAACTGACAGGCACAACCCCAATAGAAAAGGTTGTCCTTTGACCTTTGGCTTATCGAACGTGAAAGACTAACGAAGAATATCAAAGAAACAGGCACAAAGAACCGCAAGTCTTCCCCAGCAAAGGCTAAGGAGGACTAGTAGCCTAGCAAGGTGGTGATGGGATTAAACGCACTCCCAGAGATTGCGACTGGGGGGGGGGGTGTTAGTCTTCTTTCGATTGTCTTCATTTTGAATCATAAGACAATGAAAACAACACAAGTTGTTGGTGATGTGCAAGTGTGCATGTATGTTGTGCAACGTTTTGTGTCTGTGTGCCGGGCTATGAGGACAAAAGAAGTAACAACTGGAAATGATGAGCCATTCATCTTTGGTAGTACTGTATCTGGAATCCAGATTAGCCTGGATACCTGCCTGTCTCTCGCCAGTCAGTGGAAAATGGATGCGCTGGCACTGTTCACTGCACAAGCGATGCTCAAGATGACAGTGACACAGATTCTGTGCCGGTTAAGCCATGTGCTGCTTTAACCCTTTCAACGCCAGCCATTTTTCAGCTAAAACTTTCCATTACACTTACCTGGGTAGAGAAAAGATTATGTCTGCAATACTGGGGATTCCTCTGTGACATGCATAAAATAGGGCCTGTCCTTACCTCCCAAAATGAAGAACATAAGGTCACTGGATACCAGACCCTCATGTGATGCCTTTCAGTGACATGGGTATTTTGTGGTGCCAAGAGGCGACAGTGGCGATGAAAGGGTTAAGCCTACGGCAAACACTGGTGGTCTACTCGCTCAAGTAATCACTCATGTTCTGCCTTATTAGGTATTATTATTAGGTGTTATGCCTCATGTGTCACACTGCATGTCAAGGTACGTCTTCCTACACAGATTCAAAACATTCGCTACTGAGCTGCACTGCTGTCACACTACTTTCGGGCAATAGACAAGAAAAATCGCTTGAACAAGGGCATCCCAGCAAACAATGAAAAGCAATTGTTGACGTCAACTTCATCAGGACACTTCTTTACAGCCCGACGCTCTTATTGCCTTCTACTACTGCCCCAAATTGAACGAAACCATCGTTTCCAACTGGACCAAGCTCTTGCTTTTTTCACTTATCAAGGTGAGAGTGGGCCTGTCGCAGACAGAATTGAGTATAAAGTAAACACCTTTGCTATAATCTATCATAAAGCTGCTCCATCTTACCTTTGCCAATATTTCCATGCCAGCTCGCACTTTACGTTCAGTTTCTGACCTCTCTTTCTCTCCAGATCAGGTATAAGCTTTCAACTGTTGGTCGGTGCTCTTTTGCTGTCTCAGGACCGACATCTTGGAACAAACTTCCTCTTTCCCTCCGTCAGCGACCGACCCTCTCTGCTTTCAAATCTAACCTCAAAACCCACCTGTGCCCCCGTCATTGAGGCTCCACTCTCTTTCTCTTCTCTCTCTTGCCTTTAGGTCTGTTTCTGCTGTGTACCATTTATGTCATACGTGTGTGTTCGCTTTGTATTGCATGTTTTAATGCGTTATGAATGCTAGCGTGTGTGTGCGCTTTGATTTGATTTCTATCAATGTCAGCGCCGTATAAATACTGTATGTTGTTGTTGTTGGGCAAATGTGCTGAAGTGAGTTGGCTTGCTCGCGTCCGTACTGGGCGAGTGCTTCGCCAACATGATTTCGGGTTGGTGTAGCCAGTGTGACAAATCTAGCAAGCAAAGAAAGAGAGATCGCATACCGGAGTAAAGAAACAAAATTTAAAGGGTAGACTAGGACTCTACCCTTTTTGAAAGAAAGTTTTGGGTTTTATTATATGCGAATAAATTGCAATGAACACGTGGTTATCACTGACCATGAAACACCAAGACTGCTGCTGCTTTTCTATGTGATTTCAGGATTTTTGCTAAAACTATCGCTTCTCGTCTTGTCACTTTTGTTTATGTGATAGTGTATGTAAAAGCTGTGAGAGAGAGAGAGATTCAGAAAGAAAGACAGAGAGAGTGTGTGTCTCAACAACGTTATGAAACGACTAAGGCCGGGTTCACATTAGACGCGTAATAAGTTCCGTATGGAAAACCCTAAATAAGTGGAAGAAAGAAAGATAAAAGTTTACGCATATAGGGCAAATTCGGACACATGCGCAAATCTTTTCCCTTCTTTGTTTCACTTATTTATGGATTGCGCACGGGTTTCCGCATGGAATATCCGCTTATGTGTGTACACGGCCTAAATGCGGAAGAGCAAGAACTGTCTACGAACTAGTGATTCTCATCATGTAACAAGAGCTTTAGTACGACAGACAGACAAGATGAGAGATCGTAACGTGCACGCAATGGTATATTGTGGCAATGCACATACTAATGTAGTTCAGTTCCTTCCGATCGTTGGTGGTCCACATACTGTGTTTCTTGTCTTTAGCTGTCTTCTCTATAATAAAAAAAAGTATGATTGATGCTTCAGCTTTATCATAGCCATAATGATAATGCCATGCTGCATGGTATTACATGTATATAGGACATAGTAGAAGTTTTGTTTTGTTTTAGTTCAAGCACAAAATGATGGCCCAATTTTCCGCAAAAGCAGTACTGCTTCGCTGCAATGTTGAGATTATAGGCAAACGTTAACTCACAAACATAATTATGTATAATCAGTAAATATGGTAAGCTTGCGTTCTCTCTCTCTCTCTCTCTCTCTCTCTCTCTCTCTCTCTCTCTCTCTCTCTCTCTCTCTCTCTCTCTCTCTCTCTCTCTCTCTCTCTCTCTCTCTCTCTCTCTCTCTCTCTCTCTCTCTCTCTCTCTCTCTCTCTCTCTCTCTCACAAACATTATACAGTAGTCACACAGTTCTACACATACACACTGCAGCATTTGCACATTCTGGCACGCACATGAAAGAGTTAAGCTAATAACAATGTCAGTACATCTATGAAAGCTCTTATCCATTTCATTTATTGTTTCCTTCCGGGCCGAAACGTATATATCCGGTACTTACGTCACTTCCTTTTACCAGGTTTAAAATACTCTCCCTTTGCGATAAAATCGCGATTTCTAAAGAGCTACTTCCTCCCTCTGTGTTGGCTTAGGCTATGTCGCCCAGTGGATTTTTGCCATCAAAAACAAACTTCTTCAAACTGCACTAGAGAGCACCAGAGAAAAATAAATACAATTCTTTTCTTTATTGTTGTTGCTTTCAACAGTGCAAGAAAAAAGTTAGTTGAACAGTGACGGTGTTGTTGTTTTCCTTAGCAGTTAGTTGAAGCTTACAAATCTCTCTTGCAAATCTTTTTATTAGCTCTTAACACTAGGTGCCCTGCGAGAACATAATTATGATTATTTATAGCCTATTAATGGGATTATGACTGTTCTTTTTCAAACAGTTAGGCTACTTTGTGGGTGTGATTTTCTCCTCCAGGTCTTTTTAGTTTCAAGTGATAAGTTTAGTCGTTGTTGTCGACATGTGGGTGTATGTGTTTGTGAGTGTGCACTCGCACATCTGTTTGATCTACCTATGTGGTTAAAGGCACGGCCGGACTATAAAAGAGGGGAGGCGCATTTGAATCACAGCTGGCGAGAGAGACGGTTCGCCCTTCTTTGTTCCCTGTTGTGCGAGCCACCGCGAGGCAGAGCTTGTCTGGCGAGAATGACCCGATCCATGGGATCGGTTGTTTTCCCTTTACGTGTTGGTGATTTCAACTAAAAAGCAGAATAGATATAAACTGCTCACACACTCGCACACGCACACACACACACACACACACACAGGAACACGTTTGACCAAAAGAAATATAGTTCTAAAACAGTTTATTAGGTAGTACGCCACTGCTAAAACAAAAATAAACAAAAGTAACAGCAAAGCTAGTATAATTGTATACACAAAATTCTTCAGTAACTACTATTTTCCTTACCCCCAAAAGTAACATCAATGCGATTAATTGCATACACAAAATTCTTCAGTACTATTTTTTTCTTACTCCCTCTCAGGCCCCCATTCTTTAAAATAAATATACACAAAAAAAGAATAGAAATATGAAAAAGAAAAAAAAAATCCTTAAACAGCTTTCATAAAAGTGAACATCCAAGCAGTACACAAACACAAGAGCTACACCTCTTCGTCAGAAAAAAAAATTTGAAGGAAAAGAAAAAAGAATAAGAGAAATTTTATTTAAGGAAAAAAAAAAGAAATCGAAAGACAGTACCATTACTTTTATCCAACAAGAATCAAGGTATCTGTTCTTCCAACATAGGCCGTGTACACACATAAGCGGATATTCCGTGCGGAAACCTGTGCGCAATCCATAAATAAGAAACAAAGAAGGGAAAAGATTTGCGCACGTGTCCGAATTTCCCCTATATGCGTAAACGTGTATCCTTTCTTCCACTTATGCTGGGTTTTCCGTACGGAACTTACGCGTATATAATGTGAACCCGGCCTTAGGCTTAAAGGCCTGTACACACATTAGATCCGCAATCCGCAAGTTCCCGGTACGGAACCCCCCCATACGCTTATGTAGGAAATAAGCGGACGGGATTGCGGACGAGTTTCCGCGTGTAATGTGTACACTCCATATTTCTTACTTCCAGATTTATTTTGTGGGTTTTTTTGCGGATGAGTTTCCGTACAGAGGTTTTTGCAAATGTGCACATGGCCTAAATCGTGGGTTAAGGCCGTGTACACATTAGACGCGTAAGTTCCGGAAAACCCTAAATAAGTGGAAGAAAGAAGGATCAAAGTTTACGCATATAGGGGAAATTCGAACACGTGCGCAAATCTTTTTCCTTCTTTGTTTCACTTATTTATGGAGTGCGCACGGGTTTCCGCATGGAATATCCGCGTATGTGTGTACACAGCCTTATGCTCTAGAAGAATAGGTACCATAATTCTTCTCCTGTTAAAGCCAGAACGTACTACAGTGAAAGTCGCGTTAAGTCAAAATAGACGATTTTCGGAGAGAGAAAAAACTTGTAATATAGTTGTTTACCTCCATTACTCAATCAAATACCATAGCAACAATGGCGTCGAAGTTTAAAACCGCAGGATGCGATTCAGCGACTTGTAAACTTTTTAAAGAAGAAAAATTAGGGGTGGCCAGTGGCCACGAACTGATAAAACTTGCAAAATGCGACGTAAAAATATAAATGACATACAGCAACAAAAAAAAGGAAAAGCAAAACAAAAAAGATAAATATGTAATAAGAAAACATAAATAAATACAGATAAAAAGGGGGGGTGGGGGGTGCTGGGGATGTTAAAATGTGGAGACAATTTTGATTTCATAATGGTCTTCCCACCCCACGTACTCCTCTCTCACACACACATACATCCACATCATGTATATATGTACGCGTACGTACACACACACACACACTCACACACACACACACACACACACACTCACTCACTCACACACGCACGCACACAAATTACCAAAACTATCAACAACTGACATCTTCCCCAACAAAATCGCAATACTAATATGCAACATGTTAGCCGTGTTACGCAAATTCTACCCTTAAATAGGCCAGGGCTTGTATTCACGTTGAGATAGCATGAGACTTAGCATGATGCTAACTTAGAAGCTCTTCCAATGTCCTATAGGACTTTTGGAAGAGCTTCTAAGTTAGCATGATGCTAAGTCTCATGCTATCTCAACATGAATACAGGCCCTGGGACGGTATTCATGTCGAGATAGCATGAGACTTAGCATGATGCTAACTTAGAAGCTCTTCCAATGTCCTATAGGATTTAATAGGACTTTTGGAAGAGCTTCTAAGTTAGCATAATGCTAAGTCTCATGCTATCTCAACATGAATACAGGCCCTGATCGTTTGTTATGAAACATAGGCCTATAACAAAGGGGAATAGAATATCAGGCATCAGAATTGTCAGAGGAGGATTTGCGAATTTCAGAGCATCATGAATGGCTGGCAGATATTCTTCTTCTTCTTCGATCGCTCAGACATTTTCCTGTCAATTATGAGCGCAGATGCCTCATGCTGCCGTTATGCGCCTAAGTAAGAAATAATTAGGCCCAGCATGTCCGACGGACTTCGGTTGGAGGAAATGTTTTTGAAAGTGCTTCTTGCTGGCAGATAATTATGAAGAGTGGCTTTTCTTCTGCTGGAACACTGAGGTGTTGCTTTTTCTGCTCAGCGTAATCTTTACCGCGAAATTGCGGGGGGGTTTCTTTTTAATTTTAAACAGTGGGTTCTTTCAGAATCATGCATTTTTGTCCATGTTGGGTTGGCCCACCTCATTATTTCAGTGTTGGCCCACCTCATTATTTCAGTGTTGGCCCACCTCATTATTTCAGTGTTGGTCCACCTCATTGTATCTTCTAGGGTCTTCATCATGGCTTATGCAGACCTGTTTACTCTACTCTTTTTGAGTAGTTTTCTACTCGATTTGGACTTTGACTACTCTTCAAAATTGATAATAATATTGCTCTTTAATTCTTGATTGCTACTCATTTTCAGTGAACAGTGTTTGATGGTTTAATGAGTAGGACTACCTTCCACACCAAAACTACTCATTTTAGCTATCCAGAATACTCAAGACTTGTGTAGGGGGTAACCAGGTCTGCCTATGTACCGTGATTTTCAGATGATTGGACTCAGGACGGTTCTGATGCCTGAAAGTGAATTGCGTCTAGGGTACCGCATATGATTTAGATTTCTTTCGAAACTTCCTCTAACAAATATCAGCCAAGACTAAAGAAAGAAAGACAGACAGATGGTAAACAGAACAAGACGATACGATTTCGAGAAGAAATTACAATAATAAAGAAAACCAGATAACTCTCCGCCCTTTAACCTTTACCAGATGTTGCTTGTGATTATGCTTCTCCAGATGATGCGGGTCTCCTCGTACCCACAGATTTTTACATGCATTTTAACTATTTATCCCTCTCCAGATGATGCGGGTTCTCCAGGACCCATACTCGTCAAAGAGTCACCATGTGTTTATACTTCTCCAGATGGCGCGGGTCTCCCACGACCCATACTCAATGCACTGCAGTGACATATTTCTGCTCTTTAAAGTATGGGTCCTCCGTGACCCGCGTTACATAGGAGAAGTATGTTAACCCTTTCGCCGCCAGCCATCTTTCAGCCAACATATATACCATTAAGAGCTTAACTGAGTAGAGAAAAAAACACGTATTTGCAATATTGTGAATTCCTCTGTGACATGCATAACATTAGGCATATCCTTACCTCCCAAAATTAAGAAAATAGGGTCTTTCGATAACAAGTCCTGATGTGATGCCTTTTAGTGACATGGGTGTTTAACCATAGTGGTGCATAAATGCGACGTTGGCGGTGAAAGGGTTAAAATGACGTATCTAATTATTACTTTAGTTTTTACTGTATTGGCACCACAATTTGCTGACATATGCCAAATTATGTTTTACAAAAATACCTAAAATTTTATTATCATAGTCCCAATAGTTCCTGAGATATTAAGTCATGTGTGCGTCTCTGGGTCTTGGACGACCCATGACGGTAAGAAATACATCAGGACGAATCGCCTACCTCTCAAGGCCTACGTGTAAAAGATATTGAAACCTAAAAGAGAAGGGGAAAAAACCATGACTAAATGGAAAATACCCAACTTAAAAAACCACCATGAATTAATATTACTAAAGAGGTACATCGGGCCAAATGGCCTCCGTCTGTACATGCAAAAGACACAGAAACTTTAAAAAAACCCGAAAAAAACACATGAATAAATGGCAAATACACAACTTTTATCACTGAATATTATGATTGTTCCCAGTATATTTCACTTCATATCCAGTCTGCTTAATAACAACCGGCTAACCATGGGATTCAACGAAGACAACCACGCGATAAACTAAGTCCGATAATTAACATGCCTGCGTGGCTCAAAATGCCATGTAAAAGATAGGCCTACTGACAGAAAAGGTTACACTTATTGGCTAACATTTGCGCTTGCGCAATGAATGGGCTGTGGCCTGCATCACGTAGGCCCTAGTATGATACACGCACACACGTAATTTAAAAAATCTACGCAGTCAGTCTTTGTTGGTTGGTTGAGTGGAGGTTTTACGTCCTCATGGCGGAAAGCCCTTAGGGACAAGTTGTTCTGGTGCTGGGTCATAAAATCATCATGAAAGAATGAGGGGAATCAGAAAAACATTGCAACCCACGAACTTACTACTAAACTTTATATGCATTGATGCAATTATTTTGATTTTTTTTAGGTCTGAGAAGACAAAATTTAATGCTTGTGAAAAAGATTAGAATACAGTGGAGCCTCCCTTATAAGACCTCCCATTACAAGACTCCCTCCCACATAAGACCTACTTCTCTGAGACATTGCCCTTCTTTGTAAGTATTAAAGTTACCTCCCTTATAAGACCCCTCCACTGTAGTGTGCCATTCCAAGGCCAAAGAGGGCGTAAAACATTATTTCTTCTTGTGTGCCATTCCAAGCCTGGAGTCCGTAGGGAAAGGGTCGATTTTACTGACTCTCTCCTTGCGTCTTAGGCGGCGCAGTCATCCTTACAGCGACGGGGTGCTGTTGGACTGCAGTGCGGGACGACGGGTGGGGGCGATTTCGACTGGGGGCGCGACGGTATGTGGTCGACGGTGTGGCCGTTTTTGGGACAGAAACCCCTGCATGGACTCACTTGTGTGGTGGCCTGTGAGTGTGGGTTGGGGGTGGGAACCCTGGCTCACCCCGCCGTCGATGTACGCAATGAGCCGCTGCTGCGTGTCAACATCTGAGCCGTCGTCATCCTGAAGCCCATGCTGTGGACTGGCAGTACCTGAGCATGAAGAAGGCCGCCCTGTAGCCCTGGAGACGGCCTTTTTATTGGGGGGGGGGGGGGGGGGGGGGTTTTTGATCACACCAACTACGACCTTAACCCCGGACTTTAGGCCTACCTGTGGACCACAGCGACACTGTGTCTACACAATCCCGATCATGACGAGTCTACGCCAAGACTACACAACCCCGATGATGTCGAGTCTACGCCAAGACACCTGTTGCATAGGTTTTAGTCAACAAGTACCGAACCAAGACTACAGCTTCCTGATCATACATGTGACGAGTCTACGACAAGACTCCAACCGACTTTACTCCAGTGCCTCCCGGCCGACCCTTTCCTCCCAAGAACAACGTTGATGAGCCAATGTCCAGGTGTACCCGCTACATCGAAGTCTACAGCACCAGAACTACTTGTCCCTAAGAGCTACGGCTATGAGGACGTAAAACTTTCTGCAAACAACAACTGTAGTGTGTTTTCCTAGATGCTTTGGATAGCTGCAGAATAAAACACTTCTTGTTGCAACAGAAAGATCCCTTTATACAGTGCAAACATTTCAAAAGAAAGACAAAAACTACAACTGTCGTAGTTTCAATGGCTTCTTTAGGCCCATCGAGATAAAAAAATATATAAATGGTTTGAGAGAGTCAGTCAATATAGTACATACTTCACAAATCTAAGGTATATATAACTTCATGCACAGTGTTTACTCTTTGGGAAACATACTGTTTTAGAAGTTGCAGACAAGTGAACATTTCTGCGAAAGTTGTACTGTAGCAGACCTGTTTATTCTACTCTTTTCGAGTAGTAATCTACTCAATTTGGACCTCTACTACTCTTCAAAAATGAAAACAATGCTCTAATTACTCATTTTCAGTGAACATTATTTGATAGTTTAATTAATAAAACTACACATTTTGCACCAAAAGTCCAAAACTACTCATTTCAGCCATCAAGACTTGTGTAGGTGGTAAACAAGTCCGCTGTAGGGTACATGCTACAATTGATAATTTCTCGTAGTGGGTTGCTATGGAGACTGTTCGCTTCTGGCGTTGTCCAAGGCGTCGTTGAGGGGGAAAAGTCAGTGTTCTAGTCTTCCATGCACTACAGGTTTTTTTGGGGGAAAGATCAACTACTTCACAATCATACTTATAATAACTTCAAATTGGCACTTTTGTGGAACGAATGTATGCGTTGAAACGGGTTTTTTTTTCCCGAGTTACCATAAGGACACCATAACGTTGGTGGGATGCATTGATGTCTGTGTTGTGATACGTGGTCGAACTGTACGTGGTGACAGTCCTCAGATGACCATAGATGTCGACAGGACTATAAATGACCAACTAACAAAGGACACCATAGGCTCAAATTGTACCCTGATCACATCGCCCTGGCTAAAACCAAGTTGCCATTTGTCGACACGTTAAAGAATCAGAAGAAGCTCACTGTTACAGTGAATAATAGGTTCGCGAAAGACAAACACTCCCCCAACAAAAAAATCAACAACAAAAAATCCCCAAAACAACCAAGGTTTTAAATGGAAAAAACACCCCACATTAAGAACAAAAGAAATACACATACACAAAAAACCACCCAAACAAACAATTTGAATTAATATAAATAAGTGTGTTGGGTTAAATACTAGAACAACATAATTAAAAAAACAAAACAAAGCAGACATAGTAGCCTATACCCACGTACACACATGGCCCCCACACAAACAAACTGTGCACGAGCAAACGTGTGTACGCACAAGATGAAAAGAAAAGGATATGAGACATACAAAACCCTGGAATAATGTTAAAACACCCAACAAAAAGACGTTTAAAAAACCCAAAAAACTATCCCATAGCTAAACAGTAAGTAATGCAAAACTAGTTCTTTCTGATTCATTTCTCCAAGCAAAAGCGATGGAAACAGATACATAATGGTATTCTATATTGTATACTGCTACTACAGCAGGCCGATTTCAAATTTTATGCATACGTCACAACCCCTAAACCCTCCACACACACACACACACACACACACACACACACACACACACACACACACACACACACACACACTCTCTCTCTCTCTCTCTCTCTCTCTCTCTCTCTCTCTCACTCACACACACACACACACACACACACACACACACACACACACACACACACACACACACACACACACACTCTCTCTCTCTCTCTCTCTCTCTCTCTCTCTCTCACACACACACACACACACACACACACACACACACACACACACACACACACACACACACATACGTGCGATATTGTTTCGATATCACATTTTATGACAAGATCAACAACATGTTCCATCTTTTATTTTAAACTGACTAAAACAAAAACTGCTATACCGACAAAAAAAGCATCAATAACTGTACACAACTAACAAAATTAAAAATGCTCTTGAAACGATACAAACTGACAGTTTTTCCATACTAATACACTAATACATAAACCTGCCACGCATACTGACCAAAAAAAACCCCACATCAGTAACTGAAACAAAACAAACAAAATGAAAGAAATGCTCTTGAAACGATACAAACTGACAGTTTTTCCATACTACTAAACTAATACAGCAGTAGGCTTACAACTTCTACAATCACTGCACTCCCTTGTCCCTTTCTCTTTTGCACCGAGTCAAAACATGGGCCTCAAGAAGGTCGTCACGCATATCCATGGTTTACAATACAAATCATATATAAGCTTTACATTAAAAAACAACCGAAACATCTTTAGACTACAATTCCTAAAAACGTTTTTTTTTTTTAAAGGGTGTCTCAAAAGATTGCAACCCATAAAACTGGTAATACATGTACAAATAAATAATAGTCAAGCTATCATTTTGAGTTTTCGTGTGTGTGTGTTTCCCACCATGAAGATTCAATGCACGAAAGAATACAACAATTTGTTTGCCAAAGACTTGTTTGTGTGCTCTATAAATTAACAGTTTTCACGGTACCCCTTTTTGAAAAAGATCCCATTTTTTTGTAATAAGTCAAAGGAGTGAGAGTCGTTTCCCTTTGCTAAAACTCTTTGGTCTCATTTCTGGCAGTCAATGATGAAGCCCTTTCTAAATGACACATTTTTTCCCCTGTTAACCCCCCCCCCCCCCGGTTTTACAAGCCAAAAGTTTATGTGTGGATGTAAGAGACACAAAAGCCCTTTTTGAGGTCCAAAAACGCTTTCGCTATTTCAATGTCTTCACTTGCAGTTTAAATGTCTACGGTACCCAGAACATTTTTAGCCTATCATTCATACGTGCGCTCAAAAAGTTGGGATAATATATATTAGTCTCGCATTTCAATTTTCAGACCCCCAAAAAGTCATTTTCGAAAAAAACAGACATTTGAAATTTTCTGTTCAAAGGGACTTTTCTAAAGATGGGTTACTACGGAAACCGTTATGTTCTGGAGCTCTCCGAGACATCTTGGAGAAAAAACCCTAAATGTTGCAACTTTTCATGCGTGGAACTGGAATCTTCTTTGAACATAAAGCTGAGTAATCAAAACGAATGCTTTATTATTTAAAATTTCATTAATGATTTTGTGGGTTGCACTATAGTTTTTGGCGGAGTCACCCTATATCAGGGCAGGCCTTATAGGCCACTGCAACGACCACATTTTGCAAAAGTGAATGCCCTTGGGGGGTGGGAGAAGATGCTTGAGTACTGACCAAACAAGGGACTGACTCTCGCCAATAACCCTACTTGATGCCACTGAATGGCTGTCTTGCAAGAGTGAATGCCCTTTTGGACTGATACTGACAAACAAGGGCTTAGCTCTTGCGGAAAAGGGCGTTGATAACCTAGTTGCAGTGGCCAATAGGCCTATAACGTTCCATAAAGCCATGGCAAGGGTACATACACAAATTATTTCGAAAGCGATACATATATAAGTGTCAGAAAAAAACACGACAATAGCCCAGCTATCGTTCTCAAAGCTTTTAGAAATAGATAGAGACTGCGAGGATCTAACGGTGCCAGGATGCATCAGCATGGTCTCAATTACAACATCTATACAAAGCACAAAAGGATGCACACAAAAATGCAAGACTCTGGAAGCAGGAAAGGTAACAAGTAGATATCACAATCTATCATCGTAAAAGGATGGATTATAACCTTCACTCACACACACTGAGGTTATGAAAAGAAAGACAAGCGCAACGATAGGCAAGCAACAGAAAGATGAGACATGTCGAAGGCTATAATAATAATAATAACGTTGATCAATCACAATATCATTGTCAACAGGCTCATATACTAGTATGTGGCTAAGCATATATTTCAAAATCTGACAGCATACAGAGAATAAGATGCTGTATTCAGTAAGCATACACAACAATCGCAGTATTTGTTTTACATTTATTTAGTAATACAGTATATACACATGCCCACCAGTATTCTTATGCGAGTGTAGAAAACACTCGTTAGGCATTATCACATTTTGACTCTTGTTGTTCAGCAATTGTTATGAATAGGCTATCGATGAACGCAAACTATTTCGTTTGGATTTAATCAATTGCTGTGTGCGAGGAAAAAGAAACGGACAGTGGCACACAATCACGCGTTTCAACTCTATTACTATCTTAGTCATTATAACAAGGACAGTCAAATTATATATACAATGAAGGAAAAGCAACATTTGGATGAGCCATCGATCGTCTAAGGCATCCAGAAGAGGACAAAAAGAATATCGTGAAAGTTAATATTTTGTTCTGAAATGAACACACAAAGTGGGGGGAGGGGGAGAAAGAACACCATTCCAGGGCTCCCAGGGACCCCCATTTGGAAGTCTATGAAGTACTACAATTAGGCCTATAAAGGACCCTCTAGAAGAATGTGCAGAGGGTCCCAGTGATGCACTATGGGCAAAATAACGAGCCATAGTCTTTGCATTCCAAGTTATGACCTATCAAGGAATTGTCAACATCCCTTGCTTTCACTACTTGGTCTAATTCATTGAACTAATTTCCCCAAACCTTTCAATCTCTAGTCTCTCCCTGACGACTATCATAGACCTATTCTTTGCTTGCATCTGTATGTATGTGTGCGCACGCATACATGTGCGTGTGCGCACACACACACACGCATTCATTGATATTTCGTCTGTCAAGCTACTCACCAGGTGCACTTGGAATCAATATTCTTTTTAGCAATCGCAATGTCATTGGGACCCTCTATCCCTCCTCTAGGAAGACCCTCTATACCGTAAGTGAAGGAGTCCTTGGGACCCCTTGTTTTGCGGGGCGATTGGGAGCCCAGTCATTCACAAATTCAAAAGCAAATCAAACAGCATCTGGAAACCAAATACTGAAGGCAATATAATTATATCGTATAATTATTCCTTGTCAAAACATCTTTGTCACTGTCTTGTGAAAAGAACACATGATAAACAACGAGATACTCACTCATTGTCACAATAATATAATAATATTTATTATAATACCAATATTAACAATTAAGCTGTCCAGGAAGGGCGTACACAAAATGTCACAATCACAATTTCAACTTGCAAATATTGCAGACATTACGTTTATTCGGAGAAAATGCCAGATAAGCTACATTTTATGGGGGTTCAATAGATGCAGAAAGACATGAGTATAAAAGGAAAGGGTAGATAAGGAAAAGCAGTTAAAAAACCTAAATCTGGCAGAAAAAGCAGGTTTAATAAGCAAAAATGGAGAGAAAAACTCAAACACAGGTTTGAGCATACCCGTTTCAAATTGACCCTTCGAGCACAAAGTTCCATGTTCTTTGCTACACACTGCTTTTATTGGTACCATGGTATTGCACAGATAAGTAAATTCACAAAAATAACAACACAGCAGACTTGACAAGAAGTATGATTATTAACACAGATATCCAGTATATAAATGCAATTAATTTATCATTTCATGTTATGTTATTTTGAAGTTATTTTTTTAGATTGTAAAATTTCAATTAGTGTAAATGTTGATGATGATGCATAAAAATTACATTTTTATGGTGGATTAAAAATTAAAGTCCACAATCGTGCGAGGTACAAAAATCGTATAAGCTAAATATGTTTAACACCTCACTACAACAGAATGTTGTATGTGTGATACCTACAAATTCACCTCTCACTGAGGATAAGTAGTACGTAATTGTATACTTTTGCTTTTAACATGTTCTTATAGTAGATTACAGGTTATCTACAAACGTGCTGTTATTACGTCCATTAGAACCAATCTTAAGAGGGTTAATATCCATTCATCAGTACAAAAGGCATGTTTCCTTTCAATATCTGTCACGGTTTGTTGATCCAGACCCACAACAGAGTGTAAGACAATGTATATCTTACCATCCTCGAGTAATCATACTGACACACACTGCAGATAGACTAAAATCACTCTGAAAATTGTGACATCCAAACATAACGGGGAGGTAGAGTTTGTGCTTTTTGTCGTTGTTGTTGTTGTTGTTGTTGTTGTCGTCGTCGTCGTTGTTGTGTATTTTTCAACCTTCAGTCATCACACTGGAAGACAGGACAAAAAGCTGGATCGTCTGAATGCTGGTCGGCAGTTCAGCTTGATGCCAGGTTCATCACAGATGGGTAAAAAGTGCTGCAACAGACACACAGACACATGTAGAGACACACACTCTTACATGCATGCACACACACGGGGAGAAAACATTTTAATCAAATGAGAACATATTTCATAATCTAACGTCTGCTCGGCACCGCCATGTAGGACGAAGCCATCAACCAACCATCACTGAAAGTTATTTCATAATCAATCCAACAACAACAAGATATGTTTGAAGTCCTCACAGCAAACGCTCCTAGAATGTTCTGGTGCGGTAGTCATTGATAATGCAGTGATCGCATGTACTGGTAAATATCAGTAAAACACTGACTGCAAAACCAAAATACTGAATCATGAAAAAAGGACCTGTCAGTTCCAGGGATTGATGATTTGTTTCTTTTGCTAGGACAGATAAACTGTTTAACAGGAGCTTTGATATTGTGGTTTCACTGTATTGTGTTTCCCTGGGACTGGTTTTGACAGCGGTTGTTAGGGGTCATTGCTCCTGATGGGACTGGTTTTTCAAAATACGTAGAGCGATCATTGATAATCAATACTTTTTAATAGTTCAGTTAAAAGTGACAAACAGACAGATATACAGACATCTTACCATATCATCTCCTTGAGAGAGGGTGGTGTCCATAAAGTCAGGACACCGGACACAAGAATAAGAGAAACAAGAGAAAGGGGAGAGACAGATAGACAGACAGTCAGACAGAGACACAGACAGAATAGACAGAGAAACAGAGAGAGAGGCAAAGAGAGGGAGAGAGAAATACTGAAAACATACAATACGAAGTGTGGTCCATAAGTGAACACAAAATCCTCATAATTTCCATATGATCTCCCTGGGAGGGTCGTGGCCACAAAGAGTTCAGAACACTGGTGACAACAAGAATAAGAGAGACACACAGATACAGAGACAGAGAGACAGAGACAATTACAGAGAGGTAGACAGACAGGCAGACAGCTTACCCTGTCATCTCCCTGGGAGAGGGTGGTGGCCACAGGGTCGGGACACTGGTGTCGGTCACAGAGGGCCCGGGGGTCCCTGAAGAATGCCTGCAGATGACCCGCGTACAGAGCCACCTCATCCTCCAGCAACGCCTCCACAAACACGTCCCCGCTCTTGAACACAGCCCCACTGGATCTCCTTCCCTCCCTGTGTCGCGAAATACAACGCAGAGGGGACCTTTTAGAAGTGGACCGGTTTGAGGAGCTTTTGACAGTCCTTGAACTATTTTTGTTCGGATTTCCGAAGCAGGAAGCTCGTAAGTTGGAAAAGTGATCTGATTGCATCACTTTAGGGAAGTGAACATTCCTGGGAGTCATATTTTCTGAACCTACGTCCATCTCCTCTGAGAGGAGAGAATCGGAGATGCACTGGGTGTGTACGCTTGCTGTGTCTGGTGCTCGTTGGCGTATGTTGGAGGTTGTTGGCGCTGGAACGGTACCTTTTCTGGTGAATGAATTCAACGCGAGTGTTGTCCATATGGGCGGATTGACTTGAATTCTGTTCAGAGCACTGGCGGGACAATGGGACAGGGTTGACATCAGTGAATCTTCAACGATGGACACTGGGTTGATTTTCACAGATGTGTTATTTAGCGTTCCCACAAAAGTATCCTTGGGAGAAGACGGCAGGTCTCGTCCAGCAAGACCCATGTCGGGGGTTGGTTGAGGTATGTACGGTGCGAATGATTGACTTTCACATGGTGGGGGAGAGTCTTCATCAGGGTTGTCCACATCCATATCCACGCTGTTGCGAGGATTACATTCTGCTGAGAGTGCGTGATGTCTCTGATGATTTACAGACATATACTTTGAGCTCGTAGTATCACATGGCATCAGAGTAGTAGAATGAAAGTCAGAAAACTGCAAGTCATCGTTGCCATTAAATGGGCCATGTCCCATTTCTCCCTTTTCACAGAACAAAACGTAATTTTCTTCTTTCAAGTTGAAGTCAGTAGAAGAAACAGTGTATGCACTTAGGGAAGATCCAGAATCGCAGTGCTCAAAAGTCGCTTCATCTTCTGCACAGGTCTGAAACCGTTTGCGTTCATTGATAGGGGAAAACGTGAGGGGCATGCTAGGAAGTGGCGTGGTTTCAACGGTACCCTTCGAGTTCTCTGCGTCTTTTGTCTCAACAGGGCCAGGGTTCACCTCAACGTTACCGTTTAGAGAACACGACGGAAAACCAGACTTCACGTGTAAAGTCAGGGTGTTACAGTTGACGTCAGGCGAGGAGGAGCCTGAGGACAACGCTGCTTCCTGGCAAAACTCATGACTGCACAAAACTGAAGGCTGAACAATAGGTGTACCAGCAACAGGAACATTCAGCATCGGCGCATCGCGCATGACCTTCGAAGATTCAGAAACATCTCCTGCATCCTGCGACACAGTACTGTGCGGTTGACTAGAAAACGGATCCTGCAACCGAGAACCGCAGATGGGAAACATCGTGAAAGAGTCATCGCCAGGAGTTGGATGGTGGTCTGTGGGGGTGGGAGTGGTTGTGGCGTTGTTTGCGGAACACGTCCCGGAGTGATCCGGGGTGGGGCTGGTATGGGAGGGGCAGACATCCGAGTTGGCGTTGCTGTCGTCTTCCTCCTGTTGTTGGTGTTTCTGCATCGCCATGTTTGTCTTCAACAGTTGCTGCACTTCATGCTGAACGGTGTTGCACTAACTGCTGCTTTTGATGATCTCCAAGCTGCTATCACCACTGCTGTTTTGATATCTGCACACACGAAATGAAAACCAAATAATCAATACATTATCACACTCATTTGTCCTTCAAGCTTTAAAAAAATATTTCAAGATTTAAAATTCAAGATTTATTAGTCACATACAGTGGCCTAAGCCTACAGAAGAAAGTAGCATAGGGTTATGTTATCAACTGAAATCAAAACAACAGAACACAACACGTGACAAGATAGGAAACACATCGCGACCCAATGCAACACAACCCTACAATACAATACAATACAATACAATACAACACAATACAACACAATACAATACAAAACAATACAATATAATGAAATATAATACAATACAAAACAATACAATGCAACACAATGCAATACAACACAATAAGCCCTACAATACAAAGCATTATTTTTGCAAACTATGATGATTATGTATGTAGGCCTATAACTTTCAAAAACCCAGCCAGTAACACGAACAAACTCTTTCCTGGCCTGGACGCCCCCCCCCCCCTAGTTATTCCCTCCTTCCCCTCTTCACACACACACGCGCGCATACACACACACACACACAGACGTACGTACGCACGTACACCACCCCCCCCCCCCACACACACACACACACACACACGCACGCGCACACACACACACACACACGCACACACGCACGCACGCACGCACGCACGCGCACGCACACACCACACACACACACACACACACACACATTATCATTACGGACCGAAAGTCTGGAACCCAGTACGTGTATATAAATCACGATAAAGCGGCAAGGTGGAGATAACTCCAAACCTGGAAACCTCTACGTGACATGGCTCAGGGGGGGAAATGAACGTAACAATTATTGTCTGTTCGTCTGTTTGTTTATCTGTGTTTTTTTTTCTCTGTCCATCCATCCGCCTGTCTGTCTCTGTCTGTCTCTCTCTGTCTCTGTCTCTGTCAGTCTGTCTGTCTGTCTGTCTGTCTGTCTGTCTCTCTCTCTCTCTCTCTCTCTCTCTCTCTCTCTCTCTCTCTCTCTCTCTCTCTCTCTCTCTCTCTCTCTCTCTCAGGTTGTGCGTGCGTGTGTATGTGTGTGTGTGTGCGTGTGTGTATGTGTGTGTGTGTGTGTGTGTGTGTGTGTGTGTGTGTGTGTGTGTGTGTGTGTGCGTGCGTGCGTGTGCGTGTGTGCGTGTGCGTGTGCGTGTGCGTGCGTGTGCGTGTGTGTTGGAGACAGTGTGACTAGACCTACAGATGAATCATCCGTGGCAATTATCCACGTAGGTAGCTAGCTGCATCAGCATTATTTATATAAGATGCTCTCTCTCTCTCTCTCTCTCTCTCTCTCTCTCTCTCTCTCTCTCTCTCTCTCTCTCTCTCTCTCTCTCTCTCTCTCTCTCTCTCTCTCTCTCTCTCTCTCTAACACACACACACACACACACACACACACACACACACGCACACGCGCACACACACACACACACACACACACACAGACTCTCACATACACACACACACACACACACACACACACACACACACACACACACACACACACACACACGCGCCACATGCTCATAGGCCTACCCATATGGCCTTTTATGAGACCAGTCTGTGACTCACATGCACACTTACACACTCCCCTTCCCCACTACACCCCCTCCCAAAGCCCCTTATCCAAACATGCACTATGCAAATCTATTTGCACACCCACGCGCAGTCACACAATTTGGCCCACAAACACACAATGGCACTTACGAACACTTATGTAAGGGCGTCCTTTTAGAATAGAGCATACCTTGCTTTCGTTTATTTATTTTACATGTCAATAAAACATACCCTAACCCTAACCCTAACCCTTATGTAAGCGCCTTTTTAGAATAGAGTATACCTTGCTTTCGTTTATTTATTTTACATGTCTATAAAACATACCCTAACCCTAACCCTAACCCTAACCCTTATGTAAGCGTCCTTTTAGAATAGAGCATACCTTGCTTTCGTTTATTTATTTTACATGTCTATAAAACATACCCTAACCCTAACCCTAACCCTAACCCTTATGTAAGCGCCTTTTTAGAATAGAGTATACCTTGCTTTTATTGCTTATTTATTATAAAACAGACCCTAACCCTAACCCTTATGTAAGCGTCCTTTTGGAATAGAGTATACCTTGCTTTCGTTTATTTATTTTACATGTCTATCAAACAGACGCTAACCCTAACCCTAACCCTTGCCCAGACCTGTTTACCCCCTACACGAGTCTTGAGTAGTCTGGTTAGCTGAAATGAGTAGTTGTTGGTGCAAAATATGTAGTTTTATTAATTAAACCATCAAACAATGCTCACTGAAAATGAGTAGCAATCAAGAATTAAAGAGCATTACTTTCCATTTTGAAAAGTAGTAGAGGTCCAAATTGAGTAGAATACTACTCGAAAAGAGTAGAGTAAACAGGTCTGCTTGCCCTAACCCAAACCTTAACCCTTTCACCGCCAACGTCTCATTTTTGCACCACAATGACTTAACACCCATGTCACTAAAAGGTATCAAATCAGGGTCTGTTATCCAAAGACCCTATCCTCTTAATTTTGGAAGGTAAGGATAGGCCTTACTTTAAATATGTCACACAGGAATCCCCAGTATTGTAGACATATCTTTTTCTCTACCCAGGTAAGTTTGATGGAATTTGTTTGCTGAAAAATGGCTGGCGGTGAAAGGGTTAAACCGTCAAGTACACAAACAAAGAAAATCAAATTTTACCTAAAAATTGAGTGTTTCGTATTTGGAGGACATCCAGTGCAGTATTGAACGCCTATTCCCCGTGGGGACACCGGGGGGTCTTTCGTGCAAAGAGTCCCCCCACCTTCTGGAAGTTCTGTGCTTGTAACTCCCTCTAATAATATGTCACTCTCTTTGACTGCCTTTCCCCTTTGCTTTGTGTCTTCTACTATCTTTCTGACTTACTGGCCCATTCTCCGGCCTTTTTATATATAAAAAAAAAGCTTCCAAAAATGTTTTCCTTTGAGCTCCTCCGAAATCGGAATGTGGTGGCTGTATGCAGCGGGGAGACCAGTGAAAACTGAAAACCGGACACATACGTATTTTACCCATTATGGCCATATGGCCTGGGAACGCAGGAAGAAGAAAAAAAGAAGAAGAAGAAGACCGCCTAGTTGAAATATCTGGCAAATACCGGTCAGTTTGAAAGGTCAAAAGATACACTTTTTAAACTTTCGCTGAAAACCGACAGTGTCACGCTAATGGCGTCACTTTCCACATATTTTGAACATCTTTGACCATATTTGGAAGACTTTATGTGCAGTATTGAACGTCTTGTGATATCTCACACAAAAGCCATGCACCCACTTTTCCGTAAACGGTTTGCTATCCCATCTCAACAGCCATCACCAAAACAGAAAGGAACGAACGAAAGAAAGAATGAATAAAAGAAGGAATACGATCGTGTTGATTAATTGTAGCAAAAAAGCATAGAAGTCCAGAAAAAAAGAACAAAAAAGAACACACAAAAAAGAAAGAAAGAAAGACAAGAGAAAGAGAGAAAAAAACCCTGTAATCTTATTTGTTCCCAAAAGCACGTCTGCCAGTGATCTAGAGTCCAAGTTGTTGTTGTTGTTGTACCCTGGCTTAAAGACTCCAGGGCTCATCCCAACAGCCAAAATGCTTGAACACTATGGTACAAATGCACCAGCTAGGGATGAGAACGCTTACGTGTGTGACCCTTTTTGATTAACCCGCCACGTGGGCAGCCACACTCCGACTTTGGAGGATTTTGGACTGACGATGTTATGCTAGGAGCTTGCCATGGCTAAAGACAATCCCCACATAATTATGCAGAACGTAACAACATTTTGATGTAGCCTTGGTGTTCCAGCTTATGTCAAGGGTCTGACACAGCCTTATGCCAAGGCGATCAGAGTCCAAGTGATTATCTTGAGTATGTACATTGTTGGATGTCATCTACACTGACGTTGCATATGATTGTGTTGGCAGTGCCCATGTTGTGTCGCTACGCCAATTGACAGTGACACGTGCAGCCAATATGTGCATGTACATGTCCTGCCAAATCACTGTACAAAGTGCTTACTGTGTGGTATACTTAGATTCATGCTTAGTGACCGTATAATTATAATTGAAGCTAATTGGTTTTTCATCTTATTATTGTTTCTCCTGCTTTTTTAACGTTTAACTTGATCTGTATCTTTAACCCTTTCACCGCCAAAGTCACATTTCAGCACCATAGTGATCTAACACCTATATCACTAAAACGTATCAAATTGGGGTCTATTATCCAAAGACCCTATTGTCTTAGTTTGGGGAAGTAAGGATAGACCTTATTTGATAAATGTCACAGAAGAATCCCCAATACTGCAGAGGGATTTTGTTCTCTACCCAAATACATTTAATGGACATTTTTGGCTGAAATATGGCTGCCGGTGAAAGGGTTAAAACCATACGCACGTGAACGATAGGCATAAGTTATTTGTTTTTATCCATCTGCAAAGAAATAGCCTATGCATACCTATAAATCTGTAATCGAATCACAACGAAAGTTGGTCAAGGTAGGCCATCCGAATGGCACCTCAAGAACATCTCATCTTGGATTTGATCTTATTTTGCGTCAGTGAGATCAATGAAGTATTGATACACAATGACTTAATTAACGAAAAACAAGTTAACTGGACTTTCTTTGCATCGACCAAAACTGATAGAGTACGCAACTGGCACAGCATTCTTGTTATCAAATTACTTTCTGCTGAAAGAAAGTTAACTGGACTTTCGTTGCATCGACCCAAACTGATATATTATGCAACTGGCACAGCATTCTTGTTATCAAATTACTTTCTGCTGAAAGAAAGTTAACTGGACTTTCGTTGCATCGACTAAAACTGATAGATTATGTAACTGGCACAGCATTCTTGTTATCAAATTACTTTCTGCTGAAAGAAGATTGCTGAAAAAAAGTTAACTGGATTTTCTTTGCATCGACCAAAACTTATCGATTATGTAACTGGCACAGCATTTTTGTTATCAAATTACTTTCCGCTGTTGCTGTTGTTGTTGTCTTACCCTGGCTTAAAGACTCCAGGGATCATCCCAACAACCGAAACACTTGAACACCATGGCACAAGTGCACCAGATCACAGCCAGCCCCTCCCTGGTTTATCTGATCGCAGCCACGAAACCAATGTTCAGCAAGTTCATGGTGAGTTGTGAGCAAGCAACACAACAATGGAAACGCAGCAAACGCTACATTTCTTAGGCGGTTTCTTTGCTCTTTATCCAGATTTTCCAAGATCACAAATTGTGTTAGAAGCGTGCGTAATTGATGTACCCATGCCAGTCAATAAAACAGTGTCCGGGTGACATGCTGCATGGTCAACTTAGGGACACTCCTGTAAAGATAGAGTTTGCAATATTTGTCCGTACCATTGTATACTGATGATGCCCTAGCAACAAGAGCTATTTTCCTCTCCCCCCCCCCCCCCACTTCATTTACCCCCCCCCCCCACCACCCTTCCCCCCATCATTTCGTTACTGTCTTATGCCGAGTCTTCTTCCTTGACCAATACAACCCACCTACCAACCATTCGTTTCACCATCATTCTCCTCCTCGATCCTCTCAGTGCGCTTCTCCAAGCACGCGCGTTTACACGCGCACACACATTATACACATGCGCACGTGCGCGCGTACACACACACTCTCTCTCTCTCTCTCTCTCTCTCTCTCTCTCTCTCTCTCTCTCTCTCCCTCTCTCTCTCTCTCTCTCTCTCTCTCTCTCTCTCTCTCTCTCTCTCTCTCTCTCTCTCTCTCTGTCTCTCTCTCTTTGTCGTTATATTTGTGCTACTATATAGGGTTGTATTTGGCATGCTTTATATTGCTCATTTGTGCTCATTTTCATTTCCATTTCTACTTTTATATTCGTAAATTTTCCCAGAGGGCTGGATGTAAAAAAGCATGTTATTGCTTATTCTATTACCCTCTATAAATAAAATTCATTGATTTTTCAAATCAATTCAATTCTCTCTCTCTATGTTTACCTAATTGTTTTGTTACATTAGTCTTGTTTTCGTCCCAACGACAGATTGGAACAATAAGCTCGACCTAAAATCTTAATCCTTGTGTAATAAAGTTTTTTTCATTCTACAGTCCCCCCCCCCCTCTCTCTCTCTCTCTCTCTCTCTCTCTCTCTCTCTCTCTCTCTCTCTCTCTCTCTCTCTCTCTCTCTCTCTCTCTCTCTCTCTCTCTCTCTCTCTCTCTCTCTCTCTCTCTCTCTCTCTCTCTCTCTCTCTCTCTCTCTCTCTCTCTCTCTCTCTCTGTGTCTCTCTCTCTCTCTCTCTCTCTCTATCTCTCTCTCTCTCTCTCTCTCTCTCTCTCTCTCTCTCTCTCTCTCTTGCTCTCTCTCTCTCCTTTTATATTTGTAAAAAAAAATATTTCTCCAGAGGGCTGGATGTATAAAAATATATGTTATTGCTATATATCTATATATATATATATATATGTGTGTATGTGTGTGTGTGTGTGTGTGTGTGTGTGTGTGTGTGTGTGTGTGTGTGTGTGTGTGTGTGTGTGTGTGTATGTGCGTACGTGCGTGTATGTGTGGGTGGGGTGTGTATGTGTATGCCTATTTGCATGTGCGTGAGCGATTATTTCGTTTTGTTGTTGAATTTGTTGCTTTTATTTTTTGTTGTTGTTAAGCGCATAGAGCTCCACATTGGTGGAGGAATGCGCTATATAAATGATTCACTATTATTATTATTAATATTATTATAAATAAAATCCATTCAATTCAATTCTCTCTCTCTCTCTCTCTCTCTCTCTCTCTCTCTCTCTCTCTCTCTCTCTCTCTCTCTCTCTCTCTCTCTCTCTCTCTCTCTCTCTCTCTCTCTCTCTCTCTCTCTCTCTCTCTCTCTCTGGTCCTTATCCACCTGTACCCACCCCCCTCCCGTCTTCTCCTTTCTCTTCCAAGTCTCAACAACTAGGCCTAAGGAAGCCCTGACAACAGGCCACTGACCAGTCTCACCCAGTTTCGCTTTGATGCTATTACTGCTGCTGCTGCAGCTTAGGCTAAAAATAAGGCTGAGCTCATACGCTCACACCCTTGCAGCCAGAGACCCAGATTCTCTCTCTCTCTCTCTCTCTCTCTAAGGTCACTGCCCAGTGGCTAGTCTATGGTCAGTTTCATAGTGCAGCCTGTTTGTGCCTCTCTGAATCTGACCTCCCCATCCATCATAGATTCATCGTTCACATTTTGTCCCCACTTCCTGTCTTTGGCAGTACCTTAATATGAAACCAGAAACTCTCTCTCTCTCTCTCTCTCTCTCTCTCTCTCTCTCTCTCTCTCTCTCTCTCTCTCTCTCTCTCTCTCTCTCTCTCTCTCTCTCTCTCTCTCTCTCTCTCTCTCTCTCTCTCTCTCTCTCTCTCTCTCTCTCTCTCTCTCTCTCTCTCTCTCTCTCTCTCTCTCTCTCTCTCTCTCTCTCGTGTTCAAAGTGCGGCAGATTGCTATAACTCGAATGCTTATTTGTGCATGTACTGATGTTTATTTGTATTTGTTATGTCCCCCCCTTCCAATGGGGGCCTTGGCCTTGGGAATAAAAAATCATTTCATTTTATTTTATTTCATTTCTCTCTGTGTGTGTGTCTCTATTTCTCTTTCTCTCTCTACCTCTGCTTGTTTGCCTGTCTGCCTGTCTGTCTGTCTGTCTGTCTGTCTGTCTGTCTGTCTCTCTCTCTCTCTCTCTCTCTCTCTCTCTCTCTCTCTCTCTCTCTCTCTCTCCCTCCTACCCCATCTCTCTCTCCCATCTCATCTCTCCCTCCTTCTCATTTTGCATTATGTAATTTGTTCTGACTGAATCAAACGACACACAAAAGCCTTAAAAACCACATAACAACCGGCTAGTTTAACGAAATGTCAGCCAAGGTTCCGGAACAGAAGCTGTACACACTGCTACTATGCAGCTCATAATTACGAGCATGGATAAGACATCTCCACTATAAACTAATTCTAGCCCAGCCCGCCAGGATAGTATCTGCCCCCTCTGCTATCTGGCAGTCATTGTCGGAAACGACAGACAGGCAACAACATCAACAACAACAACAACAACAACAACAACAATT
>CM065686.1:10859342-10861842 GCA_017654935.2 Phymorhynchus buccinoides | reverse complement strand
GTATGTGGGTCCAGCATGCATTTTTGGGGAGGGACTCGAGAGGGAGAGGTGAGAGGTGGAGTGGGAGCATGGAAGTGAGTAGTGCTGTAGCGGAGGACGAAGAAGACGGGAGTTGAGTGGCGTATGGAGCTGGAACGGGACATTGTGTGTTGTTTGGTTTTGGTGTGTGTAGTTATGCACGTACATGTCGTGGTGGGAGATGAGTGAGGGGGGGGTGGAGAGAGCGTGAGAGAGAGAGAGCGAGAGAGATCGTGAGAGAGAGAGAGATAGAAAGAGAGGACGCCCGGTGAGTGGATGAGGCGACCATATTCGAGAAGGGATGGAGCGAGGGAGAGAGATGAGAGAGAGATGAGCGATGGGTGGAGAGAAGAGGATGAGAGACGGCGACAGGAGGAACGTGAGAGAGTGAGGTAGAGACACTGCGACAGTGTACTCGGAACACTTTATTTTTGATTTGACAAGGATAAAAATGTAGGCGACGATGCCTATTCTACAATCTGTACAAGAGAGAGAGTGAGTGGAGGGTTGGTAGAGAGGGATTGGATCGAGAGAGAGAGAGAGAGGAGAGAGAGAGAGAGAGGACAGAGATGGATAGAGGAGGAGAGAGAGGATGAGAGGGAGGTGGAGAGAGATAGTGAGACGTGAGAGAGATGAGAGAGGGACCGAGTGACGAGAGAGGAGGAGAGATGAGAGGGGTGGAGCGCGACGTGGTGTTCGATGTCGGTAGTTAGTGCAAGAGAGCGTGGTACGATGAGTGTCTGTCTGCGGAGAGCGGAGATAGCAGGTGTTGAGAGAAAGATTGAGGGAGAGTAGAGTGATGAATTTATGTTTTGGTATGTCGATTCCGGTCTAAGACTTTTGTGGTAGTCGTGCCGGTGAGAGTGTGGGTAGGGGGTGTGTGGGAGGAGCAAGTTGGTACCGAGTGCACGAGCCTCAGAGGTTGTGGTAGGGAGCCTTAGCTTGAATAGAGAGCGAGGGGAAGAGAATTGAGATGAGAATGGATTGGCAGGATCGAGCGAAGTAAACTTAGTCGTCTGGGACAATGGAAATCGGTTATGTGGTGTTGACAAAGGATAAAAATGTTAGGCGACGATGCATATTCTTACAATCGTACAAGAGGGACAGGAGTGATGAGTTGATGGAGAGAGAGAGAATGAGAGAGAGAGGTGGAGGGAGAGAGGGAGAGGTGTAGGGAGAGAGAGAGATGAGAGAAGTGAGAGAGTGGAGAGCGAGAGAGAGGGAGAGAGAGAGAGTAGAGAGAGGGAGAGAGAGAGAGAGAGACGAGAGAGGAGAGAGAGAGAGAGATAGAACGGAGGAGTGAGGAGGAAGCGAGAAGAGAGCGGAGAGAGAGATGAGAAAGAGGAGAGAGAAAAGAGGAGAGAGACTGGACACTGGACACTGGAAACGGGAAAACTTTATTCATTGCACAAGGATTAAAAATGTTAGGCCGATGCCTATTCTTACAATCTTTACAGAGAAGAGACAGAGAGAAGGAGAGAGAGAGAGGAGAGAGGGAGAGAGAGAGAGAGAGAGGAGAGATGAGAAAGAGTAAGAGATAGAGAGAGAGGAGAGAGACAGAGGAGATAGAAGGAGAGAGAGGAGAGAGGAGAGACGAGAGAGAGAGAGAGAAGGTGAGAGACCCGAGAGAGAGAGACGGAGAGAGAGAGAGAGAGAGAAAGAGAGAGAGACTGAGACGCTAGACACTGGACACTGGAAAACTTTATTTGGACAAGGATAAACAAATGTTAGGCGATGCCTATTCTTAACAATCTTACAAAGAGAGAGAGATAAGAGTTCGAGAGAGTAGAGAGAGAGAGAGAGAGGAGATGAGAGGAGAGAGAGAGAGAGAGAGAGAGAGTTCGAGAGCTGAGAGGGAGAGACACAGGGACACACAGAGAGGAGACAGACACACAGAGAGAACACAGAGAGACCACAGAGAACACACGGAGAAGAGACAGACATGAGAGACGAGAAACAGAAATAATAGAAATACGCAGGAAACAAACTAGATGAGAGAGGTCGAGGGGAAACGGACATACCGACAGACAAGACAGACTGGCCGAGGCAAGGACAGAGACAACGGGACACATAGAAACAATGTACTGTCTTTCTGCCTTAGCATTCTTAATTCAAACAGCAGCAATGTTGAGGGGAAAACCACTTTATTAATAAGGCTATCAGGGCTCCCAATCGTCCCGCAAAACAAGGGGTCCCAGGGACTCCTTCGCTTACAGCATAGAGGGTCCTAGCTAGAGACGGGATAGAGGGTCCCAGTGGCATTGCGAATGCTAAAAATAATTTTTCTAGTGCATCCCTGCGACCCCCTGCACATTCTATTAGAGGGTCCTTTAGAATTTTAGAACTTCATAGACCCCCACATGGGGTCCCGGGGAGCCCTGGGCTATCAAAGATTGGCAAAAGAGTAAGAAGTGTTTTGTACGTTGTTATTTTACCTGGCTGTATCATACACCCATAGTTATACCTGGCGCAAAGGAAGGAA
>CM065686.1:10826842-10831842 GCA_017654935.2 Phymorhynchus buccinoides | reverse complement strand
ATAAAACGGAGGGGGGGGGGGGGGGAGACGGGGACACAGTCATAGAGACGGGGACACGTAAAGACGGGAACACATCGATGGCTTGGAGTCAGAACGGACTATCTTTAGATAGTCCATTGATGGAACATATTGTGAAAACTAATAACTTGGTTTTTTTTTTTTTTTAAAATGCAGAAATATGAAAAACATAATCCCCATTTTACATTACTTGCAGTCTTTTTAAAAACAAGTTCTTAGTTTTCGCAATAACATCAATAATAAGTCAATGGACTATCTAAAGATAGTCCGTTTTGACTCTAAGCCATCGACATAGAGACGGGGACACATTTATTTATTAAGATAATTTCTATAGTGCTTAACCTTTGAGTAAGCTCTAAGCGCTTAAAGGCGGGAACGGGGACCCACAGAGGCTTGTTGTTGTTCACCTTGTTCTTGTTCTTGTTCTTGTTCTTGTTCTTCTTCTTGTTGTTCTTCTTCTTCTTCGTCTTCTTCAGCGGTCGGTTCCACCCCCCACCCACCCCCCGTGGGGATACCGGGGGGTCTTTTGCACACATAATTCCCCCACCTTCTGGAAGTTCTATCATTACAACTTCCTCTAATCTGTCACTCTCTTTGATTCTGCCTTTTCCTTTTGCTTACTGTCATCTGATATCTTTCTATCTCACTGGTCCATTCTCCTGCCTTTTTTTTCTATAAATTCTTACAAAGATTTCTTCAGCCGAAGTCGGACATGCTTGCCCTAACTATTTCTTAGTTAGGCGCATAACGGCGGCATGACGCATCTACGCTCATATGGCAGGAAACTGTCTGAGCGAACGAAGAAGAAGAAGAAGATTCCATCCATTCAGGCAAAGCGTCAGACTTTCAGACCAGTCGCCAAGACGAATTAGCTCGCTGTCTTGTCCTGGCCAGTGCGGCTGCCTCAGAGCTGCACCTGTAACTCCACTCCCCCTGGCCAGGTCTGGCACCGTAGAACATCAGCAGGGATTATTCTTAGCACCGGCCATCAGTCGTTCAATGATAGCATTTTGAAATGACCTATTGTTTTTTTTGCGGGGAGTCGTCATCATGTTTACTCTTTTGTCTGTTAGCAACTTTACGGATTTTAATGTGCGCTGCAACTGAGTCCGGATTTTAATGTGCGCTGCAACTGAGTCCGGATTTTAATGTGCGCTGCAACTGAGTCCGTAGTGATCAGATTGACTTAGGTGAAACAATAGACTAAAAAAAAACTAATTGCCCTATTATAACTTTATAAAATGCATAGTTCTGTACTAACTTTTCTCATGCAAAAACAAAATCATTACAAAAACCTTTTCGCGTGTCATTCTTTGAACATGCATCTGTGAAACTATGTGATTGATTGCGACAGTGTCCTAGAAAACACTTTTTGTTGCACTCAAGTTGTATGTATATTTTCTTCTTTTTTTACATTATGACTTATCATCTTATGAAAATGACCAATTTTTTTTTTTTCCACACTGGTCAAATGATGTAATATGATGTCCTGTGACAAGATTGACCCCTGCATCAGTGAGAAGAACAGTATTGAAGAATGTTTTTTTTCTTCTGGTGTCTGGGGTCCTGACCAACATGGACATTCACCAAGTTGGACGATCTTAAGGCTCGGTGTACATAATTGTGCTCTGGCTAATACACAACATCTGTTTTGTTTCATTCTGTGTTTTTCTCACACCTGCTGCCGTGTCATTCACACCGACTGGCTGTGCGTTGTGTACGCGTTTGGTCCGCTGTCGCCCATGTTGTTTGGGTCTTGGGGGAAGGGAGACCAAAAGAAGCAGACCCGCGTGTGTGTGTGCATAACCTGTCAGCAAGTCAAAAGCAACAAGGCGTGGTGCTACCTTTCAGACGAATGTCAAACATACTGGGTCCTCGGTAGAACACAGATGGACACCGAGCATTAGTCGGTTGAGGTAGCTCACTAGTCTGCATACATACAGACGAAATAGGGCATTTGCCACGAGTGTTCCAGACTACTAATTTGCCCGCACTCGTTCTGCCCGAGTTACGCTGACCTTTTTAATTCAACTCTCTAAATTCAACTCGGTGAAATTCAAGGTCGCCCTCACGTGGCAAATGCCCAATTGGGGATACATAGAGACGGGGGCACAGTACTACTAGCCTACCCGCGCAGGCAGGTAGCTAAACCAAAAGCATGAAAAATAATAGTTACATGTATACAGAAGAGATAGATGGCCAGGCGAACTGGCGAGATAAGCAGACACACAGGCAGACAGACAGGTAGACAGGACTAGGGGCCTAGCTGATGCAAACATTTTTTTAACTTTTTTTGTATTACTTATTATTATTATTATTATTGCTGGTGCTTTACTATCTAACTAAACCGGTACACTTGTGGTGGTGGGGTGATTCCACTCACCAAACTCGTGCCAGACGCACTCAAACCTGGGGTCTTAAAATGCAGTCCTGTCCTTAGAAGAAAGGAAGACCCATCTGCACAGCGAGTTGTCTAATTCACCATTCTTGGAGGATATGCGCATAGATATGAGTGAACGAGAACGAGGCTCCTGAGTACTTGAGGATCTGTCCCTTTCTGATTAGTAGGAAATAAGTCATCATATTCGCGCAAAGCTGATGATGAAGCCATTATTATTATTATTATTATTATTATTATTATTATTATTATTATTATTATTATTATTATTATTATTATTATTATTATTATTATTATTATTATTATTATTATTATTATTATTATTATTATTATTATTTATTATTATTATTTATTATTATTATTATTATTATTATTATATTATTATTATTATTATTATTATTATTATTATTATTATTATTATTATTATTCGTCGATAGTTCAGACAGTCTCCTGTCAAATAAGCGCAGATGCGTCATGATGCCATTATGCGCCTAACTAAGCAATAGTTAGGCCCAGCATGTCTGTCTTCGGCTGGAGAAAATCTCTGTAAGAATTTCTTGGGGGGGGGGGGGGGGGGGGGGGGGGGGCAGGGGGGGGGGGGGGGGGGGGGGGGGGGAGGGGATCAGCAGGAGAGTGAAGGGGAGTATCAGCAAGGCAGAAGTATAGTACATGACAGTAAGCAAAAGAAAAAAGGCAGAGTCAAAGAAAGAGACAGATTAAAGGAAGTCACAAGCACAGAACTTCTAGAATGTGGGGGAACTATTTGTAGGAAAGAAACGCTATCCCAATAAAACCAATCAATACAAAAAGCTTTCTTTTTTCGGTAGTAGAATCAATGGTCGTAGAATACACCAGACGTTCAAGACTGCACTTGGTCATCTCCAAACACGGAACACTCAAGTTTTAGTAAAGCTTTATTTGTTGTGTATTTGACGGTTTAAGATTTTGGTTAGGGTTAGGAATAGGGTTAGGGTTTGGGCTAGAGTCAGTTTAATTTCAGATTGAATTGTTAAAAGACACACATTCTAAAGTTTCGTTCAAAACCAACATTGTCACGCGAATGGCGTAACTTTCCATATTTGGAGATAACCAAGGGCAGCATTGAACGTGTACCCATATTAGCTTTTCAGTTACTATTGTTTCATAGACAAGAATCATGACGGGAAAATATCCACGTCCGAAATGTCAAGAATATCAATCATTTTATCGTTGAAAAAAAGGAGGATGACATCGAGCACTCATCATCATCATCATCACCACCATCATCATCATCATCATCATCATCATCATCATCATCATCATCATCATCATCATCATCATCATCATCATCATCATCATCATGATCATCATCATCATCATCATCATCATCATCATCATCATCATCATCATCACATTCATCATCATCGTCATCGTCGTCGTCGTCGTCGTTGCTGTCATCATCATTACGATCATTGTCGTCGTTGTGATCCTCGTCCTCCTCATCACCATCACTACCATTACTCTCATCATGATGACCTTGCTGTCTATTGCATATCTTCTTCTTCTTCTTCGATCGCTCAGACAGTTTCCTGTCAATTATGAGCGCATATGCGTCATGCTGCCGTTATGCGCCTAACTAAGAAATAGTTAGGCCCAGCAAGTCCGACTTCGGCTGGAGGAAATGTTTTTGAAAGTGTTTCGTGAAAAATGGCAGGAGAATGGACCGGGTAAGGCAGAAGGATAGTATATGACAGTAAACAAAGGGGAAAGGCAGAGTCAAAGAGAGTGACAGATTAGAGGAAGTTACAAGCACAGAACGTCCAGAAGGTGGGGAACTATTTATGCAAAAGACCCCCGGTATCCCCACGGGGGATATTGCATATCTAAAATGTACTTCGAGTCTCTATGTGTCCCTGTCTCTATTTTTATGTCCTAATCTCTATGGGGACACATAGAGAAGGGGGCATAATGGAGACGGGGACAAATACAGACAGGGACATATAGAGACATGGACACATAGAGACAGGAACACATAGAGACATGGACACATAGAGACAGGAACACATAGAGACAGGGACAAATAGAGACATGGACACACAGAGAACTAGAAGGGGACACATAGAGACAAGGAATGGGGTGGGGCAACAACGGAACAGGGCAACAATGGGATGGGGCAACACCAGGACAGGGCAACAACTGGATGGGGCAACACCAGGACAGGGCAACAACTGGATGGGGCAACACCAGGACAGGGCAACAACTGGATGGGGCAACAACAGGACAGGGCAACAACGGGATGGGGCAACACCAGGACAGGGCAACAACTGGATGGGGCAACAACAGAACAGGGCAACAACGAGATGGGGCAACAACGGAACAGGGCAACAATGGGATGGGGCAACACCAGGACAGGGCGACAACTGGATGGGACAACACCAGGACAGGGCAACAACTGGAGGGGGCAACACCAGGACAGGGCAACAACTGGATGGGGCAACACCAGGACAGGGCAACAACTGGAGGGGGCAACACCAGGACAGGGCAACAACTGGAGGGGGCAACACCAGGACAGGGCAACAACTGGAGGGGGCAACACCAGGACAGG
>CM065686.1:10806842-10811842 GCA_017654935.2 Phymorhynchus buccinoides | reverse complement strand
AGAGGGTGTACCGTCTGATCTATCCACCGTGTGGCTTTATTGTTATATAAAACGAACATAAAAGCTGAGATAGACCTATAAATAATCTTCTTTGGGCGCCACAAACGCATTCAATATAATTGTCTTCAAATTATTCATGACGTAGGCCTAATTAGTGAAGAATGTAAGCCTATTATTATGTAAACTATTTTTGTTTATCAAATAGCTGTGCACCTATTTCGGTAGTTTGTGCTAGACATACGCCTACTCTTGAATTGGCTTTTTTAAACTGTATACGTAAAACAAGCATGATATATAAGGTAAAGGTAAATGTGTCTCATACGTCTATCAGCCGTAGGGTCAGTGAATTGCTAGAGCAAGTGTGGCGTTCTCAAAATGGATTTGTTCTCAACATGTCTGCGCATGTGCGAAGTGTTAGGGATAGGCTTAGGGTTAGGGTTAGGGTTAGGGATAGGTTTAGGGTTAGGAATAGGGTTAGGGATAGGCTTAGGGTCAATTTGGTGTCGAATGCACAGAAGATAAAATTTGATGGTACGTCATGATCGATTTCGCACATGCGCAGACATGTTGAGAACAAATCCATGTTGAGAATGCCACACAAGCATACAGACATATAAACGAAAGGCCTCGCATAGGCCAAGTGGAACCCCCCTTATGAGAGAGTTACCTTTCTTTACATTACTATATTATCCTCTCTCTTTGTAGCGGGCAGGTGGTGGTTTCCCACGAGTATCCTAGCTCAGTACAATTTAAACAACATGTGTACAAAGGGAAAACCTTGGAAATTTAAAGAAGCCTACCCATCTGACTATTGCCTCACTATTTCTATCTTTGTTTACCCAACTTCTATCGAGGCATACCAGTTTGTTGTGTGTCGTGTGTTGCTTAAGTGTAACATAATTCAAGACAAGAATCATCCACAACTTTATATATAAGTAATGTCCCATATGTTCTTTTAAAGAGCGGGAGGACGTAAAGCATGACCGACAAGAATCAATCCACAGTACATATAGTACATATCTATATTGTTAAAAACTCGGGACTTTACTGGTGTTGCACTGCCTCCGGGCATTGCAGCCAGTATTGTTCCCACCATCTTTGTATTTACAAATGTCCCATATGTGTCTATGACCGAGAGGACGTAAAACACCATTTTTCATTCATTACAAGAATCATATAGGAGCCGGACAACTTATGCTTAGTTTATGTGGCGGTACCATAGCCGATGAGGTTTAACCGAGGCGTGGTTACTGCTACACCTATCTACTGATATTGTTAAAACCTCATGACTTTACTGGTGTTGCACTGCCTCCGGGCATTGCAACCAGTATTGTTCCCACCATCTTTGTATTTACAAATGTCCCATATGTGTCTGACTATGTCCGAGAGGACGTAAAACATCCTTTTCTTCTTCTTCATATAGGAGCCTTTTAAAAAAACATACTACTTGTGGCGGTACCATAGCCGATGAGGTTTAACCGAGGCGTGGTTACTGCTACAAATATCTGTATTGTTAAAAAAATCGGGACTTTACTGGTGTTGCACTGCCTCCGGGCATTGCAGCCAGTATTGTTCCCACCATCTTTGTATTTACAAATGTCCCATATGTGTCTATGACCGAGAGGACGTAAAACATCCTTTTCACCTCACAAGAATCATATAGGAGCCTAGATTAATCTGACTAAAGATACAGAATTAAACGTCATTGTTGTTTAAGAATGTACATAACAAGACATTCGTCTATCATACTTCAGACGAGTACACTTTGTCTACTCCCTACCCACTGTCCTTAACCCCACCCCCCCACCCCCCGCCTCCTAACAAAACAACAACAAAATTTAAAAAACATAATCAAATAAATCCACATACCAAATTAATGAAAGTTAGTTTTTACGTCCACTCGGCTGCAAAGCAGCACATATGGGACGAACCATCAACCAACCACCATTAGCAACTAACTTTTAATATCCACATGTATGCCAAATGAATGAAAATCTGTTTAACATCCTCCGGTCCGGAACAGACAGACACGTATGTGACATCAGTAGATATAAAGATGGTGGGAACGATCCAGGAGGCAATGCCCAGAGGCAGTGCAACACCCCCAATGAAGTCCCGATTTGTTTTTTTAACAATGCAGATATGATTAGTATTGAAATACAGTCCACATACTAAATGCGTGCATAAACAGAATGAATGTGTACAACAATGGTCCGGGTAGACACGAAGAGCTAATAAGAAAACAGCAGAGGCAAGGGAGACTATCAATGTCCATGCAGAGTACCTTATCCGTGTGAATACAAAACTCCATGAGCAGAAGTGACATCAAACACTTGTCCATATGACAGAAGTTAACCGCGTGCTATATGTTGAGCCGTTCTCGGCTCGACATGTAACAGAAAACGTTGTTTGCGACTTGGTACTATAGGAGTCCAGTGGAGTCAAGACAAGAAAAGACACGTTATTTTCTCACCCTAATTATTGTTTACAATGAGCTGTTGTCTGAAAGCCGCAGAGAATAGAAGCCAAGGCCGACTTAGTTTCGTGCCTCTTCAGACAAACGTGTGATTGACGTAATCACTGATTTAGTTGGTACCTCCTTCTGAATGTCCTTGTCCTTGTCTCTCACACGCCAACGTCGTCAGCGTATCACGTTGAGAGAGAGAGAGAGAGAGAGAGAGAGAGAGAGAGAGAGAGAGAGAGAGAGAGAGAGAGAGAGAGAGAGAGAGAGAGAGAGAGAGAGAGAGAGAGAGAGAGAGAGAGAGAGAGAGAGAGAGGGAGAGAGAGAGAAGAGAGAGAGAAAGAGAGAGAGAGAGAGAGAGAGAGAGAGAGAGAGAGAGAGAGAGAGAGAGAGAGAGAGAGAGAGAGAGAGAGAGAGAGAGAGAGAGAGAGAGAGAGAGAGAGGAGAGAGAGAGAGAGAGAGAGAGAGAGAGAGATGGCAGACAGACACAGGGGAGACAGAGACAGACAGAGACAGTGAATGACATAGACAGAGGGACAGTCGATATGCAGATGTTAAGAGAAATGGTGAACTTGAGCATCTTTGCGTGTTATAAACGAGTGTCCTAGCATGATGTTTCATATGGAATGCTTGTGGACATTTCCAGATGGGATGCCTCCTCGCTCCATCAGTATTGTGGCGGCCATCTTGAAAAACAAAATGCCGGACCCGAAGACGGTGTTGTCCTCCTATCTACGGCAATACTTGTGGAGTACATATAATTATAAACTTCAAAATTAATTGAAATGTATGGGTGCAGATTTCCCTCCTTATCATGATATGCTTTTTAATTGAGCTGGGTTGGAGATTGTTTTAGCTTGCATGCATAGACATGAGTTTCAATGTGTTCGTGTGTTTGTTTGCTTGTGTGTGTGTGTGTGTGTGTGTGTGTGTGTGTGTGTGTGTGTGTGTGTGTGTGTGTGTGAGTCTCTGCGTGTGTGTGCGTGTGTATGTGTGTGTGTGTGTGTGTGTGTGTGTGTGTGTGTTGTTGGTGTGCGTAACGTACGCACGAGGACAGGCACAAACACATGCATACAGACACACACATACAAATGCGTGCACATACACCACACTGACAAAACCACAACAAACACAAGCACACACGCACGCATGTACGCACACATGCATGCTCACTGACAAAAACTCCTGACCAAAACAAAAATCAATACTTTTAGAAAAATACAAAATAATAGTTTTTCCCTATGTAGCAATGTCCTGTCTGAATTATGTCCATGAAACATGCAACCACCGAATCACTCCCCCTGACGCAAAAACATCTAACACTAAAATGAACTTCTTGAGAGGATCTTAAAACTAGCAGTAACTTGGGGAACAGAAAATCATCCGATTGTCATACATAACACTAGACACACCCTGGTTCTTGGATAGACTAGCTAATTGGTTTGTGAAGTCACAGACAACGGGGAAAATGACGTCATGGTGTGACGCGAGTAATTTTTCCAAAAAGTGTCGTTTAAAATGACGTCATACAACGGTTATTTAGTTTCTAGCTTTGCAACTAGTGAAATCGTGTTCAGAAAGGAAAGAAGTACCCCAACACTCATTTTCAGCTTTGCTGTTGATGTTTTAATTTTTTTAGTGCCAGTCCCTCTTTCTGTCACTAATAGCGTAGACGTTTAATTTTCTTCTCAGAATAAAACCATGATTTGGGGGCAAAATTTCGTATTTCAATATTACTTAAAAGCCGTATGAAAAAATCTGAAGCAATTTGACTTGAAATGACCGAAATAATCAGTTTTTTGCTTCTCCTGTGAAGTGACGTCTTTCGACTTACGTCTGTATTGCATGCGGGCGGCGATTTATTTCATGGGTAAAATATTTTATGCAACACCGGGTAGAATCGAAGAGCTAATAAACAGAAAGCGTTGTTTGCGACGTGGTACTATAGGAGTCCAGGGAGTCAAGACAACAAGGTCTGGCTTTCTTGACCTCTTCAAACTAACAAAGGTTGGGCTACCTACTTTTAACGACGGGTCAGTCTCGTTGTTGTAAAACTGTGATTGACGTAGGTCATTGTGCGGCCTTCCTGCTACCAATATCATTAGTCTTGTCTGAGATTGGTCACGAGCGCAACATTCTCTCTCTGTCTCTGTCTCTGTCTTTCTCTGTCTCTGTCTCTGTCTCTGTCTCTGTCTCTGTCTCTGTCTCTCTCTCTCTCTCTCTCTCTCTCTCTCTCTCTCTCTCTCTCTCTCTCTCTCTCTCTCTCTCTCTCTCTCTCTCTCCAGTAGTGGTGATGGTGGTAGTAGCAGTAATAGTACTAGGAGTTGTAACGGTAGTAGAAGAAGTAAATTGTATTGAAAGCGGTGTTTTCCGTTTATTTATTTGTTTGTTTGTTTATTCGGTTGGTTAGTTTTCTATTCTGTTTGTTTTTATTGCTGATGTTGATGCTCTGCCTACCATGTCGTTGCTATATTACTGTTGTTGTTGTTGTTGTTGTTGTTTCTGTTGGCGATGTTCCTGTGTCGCAATGTTCATTTAT
>CM065686.1:10796842-10801842 GCA_017654935.2 Phymorhynchus buccinoides | reverse complement strand
ACAAACGCTTTTCTATTATCTAATATATTTATCAAATCCCGTGCTGCGCATCTTCGTCTTTGAACCCCTATATAATGTCAATAATTGCCCTTAAACGGCAGGTGGACATTACTGGAAGAAGAAGAAGAAGAATTCAACTCACCACAATGACGTCTGACTGCCAACAACACCCAGGCCTCAGATTGCTGACGAAAATCATGCAAGATGGCTGAACTATCCAAGTAAGTAAACATGTTTTGTCTCCGTTGCAGGGAAATAGTGTAAGCTCTAAGTTGGTTGCCCAACAAAGATAAATGCGATGGCGCATCAGGAAGTCCTACAAAACTTTCAAAGTTAACGCCAGGGCACATAAAAGTTTCATCCCCAGATCCATCCACTTCTTAAACTCATGATCCTTTTAAATGTCTGCTCGTGTTGAAATATTTCTCCTTAATCCTTATGTTGTATGTATATATGTGACCTGTGTACTCCTAAAATATGTATTTTATATTCGTGCGTGCCGAATGTCAATATCCCTATGCATTTTGTTGATTTTTGTAATGGTCATGTGACTTGTCATCCAAAATGGTGCCTATATTTATGCATGCTGAATGTCAATGTTTCTGTTGTACGGCATCTGGACGAAATTTCTCCTTGAGAGAAAATAAAGTGATTTTGGATTTGAATTTGAATACGTAGCCTAGCTCAGCACACTTTTGGGCAAAAGCAGAAGCTTGTCAGCAATCTTATCAGTATCAAATTGTTGTTTAGTAAGTGTTTACTTTTGGTTTTTATATTGTTATCGTGTCCAAAATATAAAAATCATAATTTGATTGAATACTTTGGTCATTTATTTTATTATGTTGAAAACAAATATTAAAGCAAAGCAAAGAGTTACATCTCTCTCTCTCTCTCTCTCTCTCTCTCTCTCTCTCTCTCTCTCTCTCTCTCTCTCTCTCTCTCTCTCTCTCACCTCTCTCTCTCTCTCTCGACACTCTCTCTCTCTCTCTCTCTCTCTCTCTCTCATGTCATCAGACTTCTGCGAATGATGTAGGCCTATATAAGATGTCCAAGATCCTCAATCTCAAAGTCTGCTTCTGTTGCTTTAAAACTCTTTCGTTCATGAGAACCGCTTTTGAGGTTGAATGGGAGCAGAGAGAGAGAAAAATAGAGATTTTACGCCCTCTGAGTCAAAAGACTATTTGAGGCATTTTAATTTATAGAGATCCTAGAAAAAAGGTGGATTTTAAGTTTTATAAGATGAAATTTTTAAAGAAATAAGTTATTTATTTTAACAAAGTTTATAAAGAATTTTTATTTTAATAGCGCAAGCTGAAGAATATAAAATTTATGTTTGTAATAAAATATTTGGTTTTTAAAAGATATTTTGGCTGTTTGCTTTTAAGTCTGGCTGACTGGAGGAGGTCTGATTAAAAAACCCCAGGGCTACAGTTAAAATTCATGCATTTTATGCTCAACTGAGCAATTTGATAAAAACAATCCGTGTTTGTGCTCGGGAAGAGCTTTATTATTAAAATTCTTGACAGGCAGAAGCCTGTGTTCAAGCTAATATACAGTTTAAAAAAACCTTTCAAAAAAAGGTTATGTAAAAATAAAAGTTATTGTTTTATTCTATATGTACATTGCTTTTATATAGGCTATCCTATTAGGTTTTGGTCCCTTAGGACTCAAAACAACTAATAGTTACCTAGAGGTTTTTAACTATAAGTTTATTTAATACAAAGGCAACTGTTATCTTTTGTTCCTTAGGTCAAAAGTTATTTGGCCAAAAGTTATTAATATTGATATGTACATTGTTATTATGTACACAACTTTTACAAACAAGCTGTTTAAACTTTTTACAAGTAACGTTGTTGTTTAAGATTTAAAATGTACCTAAGTTGAATTTTTAGTCTATGTTAAAATTTAACGAGTGTTTACTTATTTATTTTGTTAAAAGTTATATTAAAAATTTATGTTTTACTGTGGTCAAGCCATAGGACTCAACCCCATAGTTTTAAAATTGTTTGTTAAAATCTGTATCTTTAAAATTGTTTAATATGTAGATTAAGTTAAGATTTAATAATAAAAAGACGAATTTATAACTATTGAGGTTTCATAGTTATATTAAAAGTTGCTATTAAAATTTGGTTTGTTTTATGTATTTTTTGGTCTATTACATGACCATATGTGATTTAATTATTTAAATAAATGAAAACTAGTCAAGATTCGTTATTTTATGTAAGGTTGTATTTGAGTGGGGGGACATACCGCCAGAGGCCTCCATTATTATAAGTAATTTTATGTGTTCCATCTGATCCCAGGGGGGGGTAGCAACAAAGACTCTCCCGCCCCTGATGTCATGATGGAGTCTGAGCTTTATGTAAAATAAAATGAAGTTTTTCTTATTTATATTTATGCTAGATGGTATTTAGAGAGATCGTAAGAGAGTTGTGGGTGGGGATGGTTAACGACTCCTGTATGCACGGAACGGAGGGAGGGAGGGGAAGGGACCCCTCCTCTCCGCTCCGAGCAGTGGCAGGTCACCGCATGGGCAATCCCAAAAAGGGGGGGGAGCACAAGCGCAGAACGCAACGGTTACGAAAGAACCCCCCGTTGTGCGTGCCGGACACCCATCTGCATGGGAGAAGGGATTTTAAAAAATAGTGGGCTCAAAAGAGTCACTTCAGCCCATCAGGCACATATTTTAGATAAAAGGGAAATGGGGGTAAAGGGGGCGGGAATGCAGACAGGTATACAGCCCACACACCAGAGGGACTCTATTCCCACCAGTAAAAATAATTCCAGTATTTTTAAACAAGGTGCTTAAATGATGCCTGGCCAATTGCCCCGGCGAGCCAAGCTATTGGTGACCAACCTAATTGATGGTGTTTGCATAAAAGATTCTTTTCATTGTATATTAAATTATTTTGTTTACATTTGTCTATGACAGGTTGAAGTTCCTTCTTTATATGATTACAGGGATCAAAAATATGGTTCAGGGTAAAAATCTCTCCACATTTACATGGGGTATTTCTGAATTTACACCGGATGGAATCAGTATAGAATCTGTTGATTCTGCTTTGAATTTTATGGGGAACGGGTAGATAAAGTCCACCGCTGATAAATTTCCTGCACCGGAGGTGGGCTTCTAAATAGGAATCCAATTCCTCAGCCCATCTCCGGTACACACAACGTTTTAGGTGATTTTTAATCTCTGACAGGGACAATTTAATATTTATAAACTGGCCCTCGGTGTGTTCAGCTGCCCTTTTGGCTGCCGTATCAGCAAGGTCGTTCCCTGTGAGTCCCAAATGGGAGGGAATCCACATAATGGTTAAATCGATACCTTTGATTCTTATTTGATGTATAAGATTTTGTATCTCTTGAATGATTTTCCTTCTATTTTGTGTGTTATTTTGCAAAGCTTGTATAGAGGATAAGGAGTCTGTGAGGATTGTCACCTGAAACAGTGATTTTGGGAACTCGTTTATAAAAAAACAGGCTTCAAGAATTGCCCATAGTTCTGCGCTAAATATTGAAATTTTTGAATTTAATTGAAAGGATTTAGTAACCTTAAGGGCTGGAATGGTAAAGGCGCACCCTATTTGTGAGTCGGAGATCTTGGAACCGTCCGTGTATATTAATAACTGGTGTTTAATTTCAGGAAACTTTTTCTTTGGCAGCAACTGAAAGTAGATTTGGTTGAGTTTGATTTTGAATACATTTGGTGTAAAAAAGTGTCAAAGTGTGCTGATTCCCATTCCCAATGTGGGATGGGGAACTTTGGATGGGTTTCAATATCCTCTATTTCCAGGCCCGCCATGGAGAGCATTTCCCGGGAATAGTCTAATGGATTGCAGACTTTTTGTGCAATAATTGGTTTTTGTTGTTGAAAAGATGGATGGTTATAAAAAGGGTCTTCAAATTCTGCCTTAAAGCTTTCTATTGAAAAATGATTTGTAGCGTATAGTCTTGTAAGGAATGTAGAAGTATTTAACTTCATAAGATGACCTAATGGAATCCAGCCTATTATTCCATAAATCAGGTTATTGTTTGCAAACTTTGGCACATTGAGAGCAGCTTTTAGGGCTTTTAGCTCTGTTGTTTGTAGTTTGTTTATTAAGTTACTTGTAATGTTGTGGAATGCTTCCATCCCATATGTTAGACGACTACGAACTAAAGCTTGTGTTAAAAGAACAAGAAACTTGGAGTTTTGAGCCCATGTCTGGGAAGAGAGAATTCGGATAAAGTTTGTGCCTTTTATAGCTTTTTTACATAGGTGGTCAATATGTGGGTTCCAGTTAAGGCGTGGTGTAAGAACCACCCCTAGAAACTTGACTTTATTTGTCATTGCTTTTGGTTGGCCCAGAATGTTAATGTTTATATTTTTTTGGATTAGGTTATGGCGAAAACACATGAACTCACACTTGTCTGGGGACAGGGAGAATCCATTTTTCTGTAGGTAATCGATGATAAGATTAGTGTTGGTCTGATGATTTTGTAGATATATGGCTAAAGCTTTTGAACTTTTTGTGAATGCTGACGACCAGATGGCTATGTCGTCAGCATACATAGAGATTTGACAATTTTTGAGTTTTAGATTGGAAATGTCGTGAATCATAATATTGAAAAGAGTTGGGGCGATAATGCTGCCTTGGGGAACCCCCATGTCAATTTGATGTATTTTTGACACGGAGGACCCCACTTTAACTCTTAACGCACGGTTGTTTATGAAATTTTGTATGAAGTTAAACATATTCCCGTGAATACCGAGACTGCTGACTTTATCTAAAAGCCTCCCATGCCAAACGGAGTCGTACGCCCCTTTGATATCAAAGAAGGTGGCGAGGACTTTCCTGCGTCTCGCAAAGGCCTTTTTGACGTAGGAGGTTAGTCTTATAACTTGTTCCATGCAGCATCTATGTTTTCGAAAACCTGCCTGGAATTTGGGAAGAACGTTATTTTTTTCCAAATAGAAATCCAGTCTGCTTTTTACGATACGCTCGTAGATTTTACCC
>CM065686.1:10789342-10791842 GCA_017654935.2 Phymorhynchus buccinoides | reverse complement strand
AAAAAGTTCACCGTCAACCCCAAAAAGAAGGACAAGAGCCTGTTGAAACTGTCCGGCTCGGATTATTTTAACGGGGGGCATAATAATAAAGTGGACAACAACTTCAACGTGGAGAACGTCAACCTCAACAAGAACGTGCAGAAATCCGTGTCCTGCTACAACCTCAAAACGGGCGTGGTGGTGGATGAACCGGTACCCGTGGTAGCCCTGAGCAAGATCTCCATCAGGAAAGCCCACCCAGAGAAATGCTGCAGCAGAAGCGGCAGCACTTATAGCAGCCCTAAGCGAACCATCATCCAGGCGTCCACCTCGGAGCTGCTCAAATGCCTGGGCGAGTACCTGAAACGAAAGTGCAGGAGGCTGCGCCACTTCGAGGCCGGCGACGCCATCATGTGGCTGAGATCCGTGGACCGTTCTTTGCTCCTCCAGGGCTGGCAGGACATCGCCTTCATCAACCCCGCCAACGTGGTCTTCATCTACCTCCTGGTGAGGGACCTGGTCACGTCCTCGGAGATGCGGTCCGAGCACGAGCTTCAGGCGCACGTGCTGACATGCCTCTACCTGTCCTACTCCTACATGGGCAACGAGATCAGCTACCCGCTCAAACCCTTCCTGGTGGAGGAGGACAAGGACCTCTTCTGGGACCGCTGCCTGGACATCGTGCGCCGCCTCAGCCCCTCCATGCTGCGCCTCAACAAGGACCCCAGCTTCTTCACTGAGGTGCTCACCGACCTCAAGGCTTACTCGCCCTGTGCGTGAATGTGTTGAACGAGTGAGTGAACTCACAAAGGTGTCGCGTACATCCTCTGTTCTCCAATTCTGGTGAGACGTCTCTGTGGTGCGTTTGTCTTCTTTAGCTGTGCGAAGAGCTAGGCAAAGCTGTTCTTTAGTCACCCCTTGATATTATGTTGACGACCCTCAATCTCAAAGTCTGCTTCTTTCGGGTTTAATGACAATAATCCTAGGACGATCCTAGCCCTAGCCCTGATCACCCCCAACAAAATGGACACATTTAAGCAGGGGAGGGGTAGGGAGGCTGGTGGGGTGTTTGTGTGTGGGGGGGTTGGGGGTGTGTGTGACTAAAATACAAGATACCTACAAAAGGTGTATCCTCACAATTTGTGACCTCTCTGTGGTTTTTTACCAGGGCAAAGAACCTCTACGGAGATCTGGACAACATGGCTGTCTTGTTGTACTTAAATAACCCTCTTCAAATTGACGCAGGTTACATTTTCACCGAGAAGCTACATTCTGCCATTTTGTTTGGAACGGGATAAGCTTATCAGCTAGGTCTCATCCGAGGATTTAAAACTTTAAACAAACAAAAAAGCAGACTTTGAGATTGAGGGTCGTAAACATGAATGGGTGATTACAGTACAAGACTCCCGACAACAGAGGGTCTTCAGAGAAGAAGCCCCCCCCCCCCCTATCCCCCTAGCTCCTCCTTCCAAAGTGAACTGCCCACGAAATAACGTGACGATGTGTCAACGCCGAGTGGTGTTCAAACAGCTGTGTTCTACCAACCTTTGGGGGGTGTGACCCTGGTGGTCGTCTCTTGTGTTCAAGGAAACTTCAGCTTCACGAATCTTTGGGAACGAAAGGGTTAATAACGTAGCTTGGTTAATGATTGATGTGAGACAGTTGGAGTCTTGGATATGTTTGAGGTTACTGTTCTCAGATTTATGAATGATTAGGACGATTTAGTATGTGAGAAGCTCTCCATCTTGAGTATATCCGATTTCATAAAATGTGATTTTTCTTATTTTTATTTTGGGCGAATGTGCTTGGGTATATCTGGTTTCATAAAATGATGATTGTGTGAATTTTATTTTGGGCGAATTTGCTGTTTAGGGTATATCTGGTTTCATAAAAAAGTGATTTACTGAATTTTATTTTGGTCTTGGGTATGTCTGGTTTCATAAAAATGTGAAGTTTTGAATTTGATTTTGGGCGAATGGGCTGTCTTGGGTATATCTGGTTTCAGGGAAATGTGATTTTCTGAATTTTATTTTGGGCGAATGTGCTGTGTTGGGTATAAAACCTGTTTTATAGAATGTAATTTTCTGATTTTTTGCTTGGGGTGAATGCAACCCACAAGTATTCGGCGCTTATTTGTGATATTTGGTATTTGGTATATTCTAGTCACAGAGACTTATCTCTGTGACATTCGGGCTGCTCTCCCCCGGAGAGCGCGTCGCCGCAAGCGCAGCGCCTACCCATTTTTTTTGTGGGGGGGGGGGGGGGCAGGGTGAGGAGGGGGGGGGGGGCAGACTTGGGAAACCGAGCTATCAATTTGGCCATACTCGCACGGGTCAGACAAGCTTTAAGTCCCCATCCGAAGGACTCGACGCCCGGTTCGAATTTTCCTGTCGAACTAGAAAGAAAGGGCGAGGCCGGGATTCGAACCCGGGTCACTCACGTTGCAGTCACGCATTACATTTGGCAGGCGAACGGCTTAACCACTCTGTCACCTTTCTCCCTAATGGTACCAAAGCTAGAA
>CM065686.1:10766842-10769342 GCA_017654935.2 Phymorhynchus buccinoides | reverse complement strand
GAGTCCAGAAGTAATGTGGCCTAAAGGTTGTGATGTAGCTTGAATAGGTGGGTCTTGAGAGCTGATTTGAAACATTGCAAGGACTGGATATGGCGAATTTCGCGTGGTAAGGAGTTCCAAACTGATGGGGCCGAAAAGGAAAAGGAGCGCTCACCAAACATTGTTGTTCGTGTACTAGGAACACAGAGAATTTTGGAATCTGAAGATGACCGCAATTGCCTTGATGGAGTATAGACAGAAAGCATGTCAGATATGTAGCTAGGGGCATTTCCAGAGAAATAAGAATGACATAGAGTGGAAATTTTGTAGTCAATACGTGCTTTGATGGAAAGCCAATGGAGGGATATCAGGAGTGGTTGAACATGATGATACTTAGAGGCCTTGAGGACAAGTCTGGCAGCAGAGTTCTGGACTTTTTGAAGCTTGTCAATGAGGTGTTGGGGGCAGCCATACAAGAGTGAATTACAATAATCTAATTTAGAGAGAACAAAAGCGCAGACTAGTATCTTAGTAGTATATATAGACAGGAGATGGCGAATCGTACCAATGCGACGCAGCTCACAGTATGCTGACCGACAGATAGTTTGAACTTGTGAGTCAACACTCATATCGTGAGAGATGTGGAAGCCAAGATTTCTAGCAGAAGGAGAAAAAGGTGTTTGAGTGTCACAGACAGATGGAATCAGGCTTTGGGTACGAAAGTTGTCTAGACGGAGAGTGGATGAAGAAGGCCTCCGTTTTGTCGTCATTCAGCTTCAGTTTGTTTTGTAGCATCCATGATTTGATGTTGCGAATGCAGAATTCCAGTGAAGATATAGAAGGAAGAATGGTAGATGGGGATACAGGCTTGTGGAGTTGTGTATCATCAGCAAAAGACTGAGAATATAGAGACGGGGACACGTAGAGACGGGAACACATACAGACGGGTACACATGGAGACGTGGACAAATGGAGACGTGGACATATAGATACGGGACCGCATAGATATGGGGACAAAATTAAAGGAGACGTGGACATATAGAGACGCTGACATATAGAGACGTGGACATATAGAGACGTTGACATATAGAGACGGGGACATATAGAGACGGGCACACATAGAGACGGGGGACACATAGAGACGTGGACATATAGAGACGGGGACACATAGAGACGGGGGACACATAGAGACGTGGACATATAGAGACGCTGACATATAGAGACGTGGACAAATAGAGACGGGGACACATAGAGACGGGGGACACATGGAGACGTGGACATATAGAGACGGGGACACATAGAGACGGGGGACACATGGAGACGTGGACATATAGAGACGGGGACACATAGAGACGGGGGACACATGGAGACGTGGACATATAGAGACGGGGACACATAGAGATGGGGACAAATGGAGACGTGGACAACATATAGAGCTGGAACATCATTATTCTATAGAGACGAAATTGGGGACACATGGAGACGTTGACATATAGAGACAGAAGACATAATTATTGAGCTGGGGTCATCATCATAGAGACGAAATTGGGGACACCTAGATATCGGTGTAACACGATAAATTTACCCCCCGCCAAATTTACTCCGGAGTAAAAACCGCGTACGCATATTTTTACTGGGAGTAAATTTGGCGTACGAGATTTTTACTCCCTAAACCACGCCAGAGTTACTCCCTCCACGAAAAATCTGGCCCGCAGAATTTTAATGGGAGTAAAATGCGCGTACGACAAATGTTACTCCCCAAACTGAAATTACCTCCCTTTTGAAGTATTGGCACCATGAAATGTCTAGCCAATAGTGTTTTACTGGGGTAAAATGCGCGTACGACAAAGTTTACTCCCCGAACTGAAATTGCCTCCTTTTTTAAGTACTGGCACCATGAAAAATATGGTAAATAGTGTTTTACTGGGGGTAAAATGTGCGTACGACAAATTTTACTCCCCATACTGAAATTACCTCCCTTTTAAAGTACTGACACCGTGAAAAGTCTGGTAAATAGTGTTCTACGGGGGATAAAATACGTAAACAACAAATTTTACTCCCCAGACACGAGAAAATCTCGAACATATTTGGGGACACATGGAGACGTTGACATATAGAGACAGAAGACATAATTATTGAGCTGGGGTCATCATCATAGAGACGAAATTGGGGACACCTAGATATCGATAAGCTGATAAGCAGTCATCGTGCCGCAGCATTTTAGCTTTTCAGAGTGATAACTCTTTTGTACCACAATCATAAGAGTGATTTCCCTTGACATAGGAACACTACTATAAATTTGTTAAATAATCAACTCACACATTACACATAAAAAAATTAAAATAGTTGTTCTTGCAGGGTTTTTTTTTTTTTTAAATAATGAATAATACTACCCACCATCCGTCTTGCTGCTCGTTCAGTTTAGAAAGAAAAGGGGAGTAAATTTCGCGGGGGAGTAAAAATGGCGTGTGTGCAGGGAGTACTTTTCGCGTAAAGGGAGTAAAATACGTACGCGGTTTTT